>CM062810.1:392419872-393019872 GCA_031772625.1 Pinus tabuliformis
ATTGTTTGACAATAGCATAGTTAATATCCTTACCACATGGTAAGTATCATCTTGCCTATTGTCATATTTGGGACTTAACAGAGTATACCCCAATTGGAATCCTACCCATAAGATCGGCTTGTTGGGATTTCCACCCATCTGGATAATGGGCGAGGACACTTGAGGTAGTTGTGATCCTTACCATTCATGGAAAGTAGTATCCTACCCAAGTGATGGGATGCGAGTGTTATACAAATGACACTTGAGCATCTAGTTGGGAAGATCAATGGACAATATGATAGTTGCGATCCTTACCTTCTATGGTAAGTAGTATCCTGCCTATTGTCCCGACAATATGATAGATGTGATCCTTACCTTCCATGGTAAGTAGTATCTTGCATATTTTCCTTGGATAAAGGGTGGTAGATGGAGCTCCCTTATGATGATTCTTCTTCTTTAGATTCAAGTGTTCAACAAATGAGCAGAGATGAGTAGAGATGAGACATGACTTAGTGATAATGATGATGATATGTTCGAGATGAGATTCATGATGAAATAAAAATTTCTCCCTAGCTGAGAGGGAGTGTTAATTTGACAGCTCAGGGACAAATTCTCTCCTTTGAACAACCTTCCTCATCAACAAATACCCCTCTAGCCCTTGGAAGAATTTAATTTGGTTAAGGAAAAATATTATTTTTAATGGAAAACCCACAAGTACACAAAAGTACAGGTCAACCTAAAGTCATAATTGGGTCTCCAAAGAAGCATATAAATACACATCAAGGCAACCTCATTTGGACATCACATCAACACATCTCCTCTTCTCTCTCAGGTTTGTGATTGGTTTGTACATGTTTGAAGTAAGGAAGCCGAGCTCACACGTGCGAAGGGAAAGAGGGAAAATTTGAAATTTATGCCTTGATTTTTGTTTGTGTAGCTATTGACCAAGGTTGACTTGGCATTTTGACTCACAATGAGGACTCTTATTTATTCTTAACAAACATCATGCCTTTGTATTCTACCTACTTGTTGCATTGAACTCGTGCCTTGTGCACATCATTTAAATTGTTATGAAATATAAAAATTATTCTTAAGAGTGGGAAAACCTATTCCCTAGGTCACCCCTTTTTTTATAGTAGGGATGTTGGAATAAAATGCCCTAAATTGCCTAAAAACAACATAAATAGCATCAGGACTCAATAGTACAAATACTTAAATATCATAAATTCTTTTGTAAGATTAGTTTTCCAAATTCAAGTCATTCAACAAATAAAATGTTTGATTATATGAAATGTGACATAATATTCCTTTTATATTTAGCCCCAATATTGCAAAAAGCCTCATATATCCCAATTTATTATGGGTCCCATGTTTGAATATCCTTTATGTGTAGTCACATTGAAAGTAACAAAAGGAAATGTGTTTGTAGAAGGGTTTTGAGAGAAAGAAAAACAAATCATGGTGAGTTGTATTGAGAAATTCAAGGCGTACCTCTCTAACTTGTGTATATAAGATTAACAACATATAAATTGACCCTAGTTAAAACCATCTAAAAAAAATGAAGACAAATGAGTAAAAACGTATTGTTTGCAATGAATTGCATAAATATGGGCGTTTATATTCTTTTTTCTTATAAACTACTTAGTATCCTAAAATTAATGAAGGAATCTTATCACACTGAATGTTTAGCACAAGTGAAAAAAACCAAAAAGCTTGCTCAATTTACTACCAAAATGAAGACATATAAGCCCTTATTATAGAAATATAGATTTGACCCATCATTGGCAAGTCAAAATTGAGAGTATTTTTAACAACACCAATTTTGCAACATTAATGTGGGGTGGCTTCTAAAGGAATAACCGATTCAACGCCAACATAAATAACATTTTTGAAGCAACAAGAATCATTGAGATTAATAACTTTACAATTTTTTTTGCCAAAAGAAAGTAAACAAATAATAAACCATATAACAATGAAAGATAAAAATGCACAAAAATAAATACCTACATGTATCTAAATGCTTTGTAGAAGTCATCTCCCATGGGCATATTAGGTCTTATGCAACATGGGCATATTAGGTCTTATGCAACATGGGCATATTAGGTCTTATGCAACCAAGCTGCTAGGGAAATATGTACTCATGAATATTTTCCTACCAACCAATTGTACAACCAAATATGCGAGGAGGGTATTCCACATAGAGCCTCAAGTTCAATAATTAGAAAGGGACCACTTGACACACGAATAGTGAAATCCCAAAACCAAACGGGTTGGTCATTAAATAAAAACAACATTTTTTAGATTGGTGGATAGGTCATTGGTAAAATGTCAAACTCTTTGACCCATTGGTTATGGTATGAAGTAAATGATTGGAATTACCTTATATGACGTTTCTCACATACTATAGTAGTGTTCCTATATACAATTAGGAACATGGATTATATCTTTGACTCAAGCTACGATATTCCCTACATCTACCCACAAATTAGAAAGTAATGGATAGTGCACAATATCTCATAAACAAGAAGCTTTAAAACCACAAAAATAAATACTTATCTATATCCAAATCCCTCATAGAAATCACCTTAAGGTAACCTAGGCCTCTTGCAAATTGAAGTAGGCAATTTGTTTGGGAAATATGCATTCATCGTTTCCTTTCCTTCGTAATGATCAATATATAATAAATAATAAGCTTTAAAACCACAAAAATAAACTCTTATCTATATCCAAATCCCTCATATAAATCACCTTAGGGTAATGTAGGCATTTTGCAAATTGAAGTAGCCAAATTGTTTGAGAAATATGCATTCATGGGTGCCTTTCCTTCCAACCTATTGTACAACTAGAGATGCTAGTAGTGCCCCTTGTAGTGGGGCTTGAATATCAGGAATTAAAAGGGATTCAATCAAGACACTAATCACTAAACCCTAGACCTAAACAGGTTATCAAATAAAAACACAACAATAACAATAATATCATAGTCTAGAATAGCACACACATAAGGTTACTAGTGGAAAGGCCATTGGTAAAATGTCAACACCTCCGTCTTATTGATTACGTTAGATATGGTGTGATTTGACACCTCCAAACCTTAGACTACAATATGAAATAAAGGAATTTAACTCACTACTTTGCTTTTACTCACATTCAACAATATTGCTCCCATATCTTATAAAGGGTTACAAGCTAGTTGAGTCAAGCCACTCTATGAATGTGGGATAGACTAAGAAACACATTAGAGAAAAATAAATCGTAAGAGTGTAAACTTAACTTAGAGTCAAAGTGCCTTTTTAAATTCCCAAGTATAAGATCTAGATGACAATTATAATTTGACATTTACTTTAACTCCCCCCCTTAGTGGTTAATATTCTAACTACTCCAAGCTTATCGCAAATGTTTACATACTTTTTAGGATCCAAATACTTGGTGAAAATCTTTGTAGTTTGGTCCTTTATGGAATAGTACTATAACTTAATACACCCATCCTCTAAAAGTTGTGTGATGAAGTGGTAATGTATCTCAACATGCTTTTTATGCTTGTGGAAGATTAGATTCTTAGCTAGTTTGAGCACCCTTTGATTGTTATAGAGTAGGGGTGTTGGATGTGCCTATGGCATCATCATGTATGAAAGCATCCTCCTGAGCCAAACTGCCTCATATGTTCATTTTATTGCTCCTCAATATTGTGATTTTGTGGATGAAAGGGCTATTGCTTGTTGCTTCTTTTTAGTCAATGTGACCACCCCTATGGAAAGGTTAAATACATATACAAAAGTTGATTTTCTATCACCCACATAAGCTGCACAACTTGAACTTCTATACCTACACAACCTAGGGTCTTTTCTTATCTGGTATAGAACGTGAAATTCAAGTGTCCCTTTCACATATATCAACACCCTCTTTATTGTAGTCCAATTCTCTATCTTTGGCACTCACGTAAATCTAGAGATGAAGCTCACAATGTAACTCAAATTAGGGCTATAAGATATATTAAGCTTCACAGTAGTTGCTTGTAGATTGGCTCATTAATTGCCTTAGAGCTAATATTTTTTGAAAGCTTAAACCATTTCTCCATAAGTGTAGATGTGATTTTGCAATCTGTTGTTTTGAGCCCATTAAGAAAACTTCCAACATATTTTGTTTGTGACATAAAATTGATCCTACTTATTTGCCAAATTTCTCTAGCTAGGAAATAATGTAGGGGTTCAAGATTAGTAATGTCAAAATATTTATTCATATTAGATTTTATTTGTTCAATATCACTTGCCTCACTACTTATAATAATGGAATATACATAATGACTATTAGAGTGATATGATTATCGATTCTTTTAATGTAAAAATCAAAGTATGAAAGATTCATTGAAAATATGTTCATCTAAGTACGTGTCAATCTTAATGTACCATGCTCAAGGCACCCTCTCAAATATTAAAATAAGATGCTCCTTCCATAGAACTTGGAACCCTTGCGGTTGATACATGTAGACCCGTTCCTCCAAATCTCTATTGAGGAGGGCACTCTTCATGTCCAGTTGATGGGCCTTCTAGCCAAAGTGTGCTATCATTATTATAACTAATTGGAGGGTGCTCATATTTTCCATAGGAGTAAAGGTTTCTTCATAGTAAATTCCCCCTTACTAAGAGAATCCTTTTGCAACTAATTGTGCCTTGTACTTGTCAAGTCATTAGAGAAATTTTGAGGTAAAAAATGGGCCTCAAAACAAAAATGTACAACCAAAATCAATTTAATAAGAACCAGTAGGATTCAAGATGATAATGTTAACCATGGGGGATTATTCACCATTTTTGGAGTAAAAAAGTAAAAATATTAAAAGTAAATAAATAAAAGACTATTTTTTCAATTCCTATTTTTAACTTATCTCCTTACGGTTTTAATCAAATTTCGAGCGGGAGCACTCATTGGAAATTTAATTCCTTATCCAAGGAGTACCCATGTTGCATCCTTTCAACGGACCTTGCTACATGAAAAATGAGAAATACATGAAAAATGCGATTTCAATCACATTTTTAATGTATTTATCATTTTTTGTGTTGCAGGGTCCATCGAAAGTATGAAACATGGGTACTCGGATGGGGAATTAAATTCCACATACAACAAGTGTTCCTGCTCAAAATTTGAGTAAAACCATAGGGAGATAAGTTGAAAATACGAGTTGAAAAAGTAGTTTTTTATTTTTTCCCTTTAAAATTTGATGTTGTAATCTAATCTTATTTTATTATTTTCACTATTATTTTATAATATTCCTAAGGAAGCCCATTTTAGACCTCAAAATTTCTCTAATGATGCTATTTTCCTTGTACTTGACCTTGTATACCCATTTGTATTGAATGGGTTTCTTCCTTGGCCGAACAACCATGAGATCTCAAGTTTGTTTTCAATAAAATTTCATGTTTCACTACCATGGTATTTTCCCATTCAATTCTCCATTTTTCCTCGAACACGTGGCTCATATATTTCCTCAACATTGACCATCAAAATAGAGCTTACCGTGTTTTGTGGTTGTTTTCTCTTACCTCTTGATGATCATTCCTTGAACATTTCACCTACTTGAACATCTCCAATGGTGCTGTGCCAACACTTTGGTCTCTTCTTGGTAAATTCTCCATTGACGCTGTCACCATGATCAAGGTGACTTATATCTATATTGATATCATTAAAAATAAGATCTTGGAAACTACTTTTGCTCAGAATCTTTCCCCCTTTTAGGTAAAGATTCTTGAAGCTTGATACCTAAATCCTTAGTTGCAATAGGTTGTTGTTCTATGATTTTCATCTATGAAGTCTAAAGGGGTCCATCTTCCTCATCAATTATGACATATCTATCAAAGCTCCACTAATTGGTGTCAACATCAAGTAATCTGTAGGATTCATGATTATCATTATACCCCGTGATCATCAATTTCTTGCTTTTAGAGTCTAATTTGATTCTCTTCTAATTTGGAATCCATGTATTGACAGTGGAACCAATCAATATGATTGAATTTGGGATTCCTACCAGAGAATGCTTCCTATATTTCCTTCTACTTCACCACCATCCTTGGAAATATGTTTTGTAGGTAGTTTGTTGTGAATACTCCTTGGCCCAAAACATGTTGGGAACACATATTTTCCATCATACACTAGGCCATCTCTATCATAGTACACATTTCCTTCTCAACCACTCCATTCTAATATTGAGTGTGGGGTGGAGTGAACTCTCATTTGATTCCATGTTAAGTACAAAGTTATTGAATTATTTTCAACATAATTCATCACCATTATTTGTCTTAAGAGTGGTAATGTGACACCTCAATGCTTTTTCTATTAATTCTTTAAACTTTTGAAATTCATTAAACACTTTAGAGTTCAATTTTAGAAAGTACACCCACATTTCTCTACTATAGTCATCAACAAAAAAAGGAAATACTTAGAACTTGTGACTGATGCCATGTTCATTGGTGTAACACCCCCAAACCTTAGTTAATATATAATTAATTGCAATTAATTACATATTAAATGGGGTCAAGATGGTGTCTTTTTGTTGTATAAACACCATCACAGGTGTTCTTTTTTACTGCAACTCCTCAATGTCTCTTCAGTTGAAGTAGCCTCCTAGTCTTCTTTAACTATTATCCTTGTGCTATTTTCCTTTACATTTTGGTTGCCTATATATCTATGTCATTTCAACATGTTCCTACAACATTTATCGATGATTAGGCATATGATCACTTTTTCTTTGCACAAGTATTCCATCAATATCCACAATTAAAGATTATATTATACATTAAATATGACACTTACCTATATGACCATGGATTTACATCCATATGGATGCCATGGATAGAGTTCCACTCACTATTTCCTAGACATACCCAATGATGTCATAATCCTAGTTAGCACGTTATGTACTCAAGTCTCCTATTCCTTATAGTCACTCACCCTTCAAGATTATACACACCCTTCTTTTTTACACACCCCCTTGGGAAATACATCATTTTCCAAAGCTTCCTAGCATCATAAGGGTATCAAGAATTATGGAGCCATACAATTAGGGTGTCCCTCGGTTGGTCCAATATAGAAGATCTCTACACAACAATGATTATGGCATACAATACGGATTTAATGTCTAAGAATATCCTCCTTTTATATTCTCTATAGCTCAATAGCCATTGCATATCCTTCTTAGACAACGTCATCATCTCCCCTGTATCATAGACATATATTGACACTGAGAAATAATCATGGAATTTTAAATTAGAGTATTTTGAGCTTTCAACAAAAAAATTAATTTCAGATTTGTTTCATCATGAATTCTAGATCTCATAATGTAAAGTTTTACTCCATAGCCCTTAGCTTTTGTCGCAATAGGTGTCAGTCTTTGTTATGGTATTACATTCCCATCATATCCAAGACCAATTCGCTCTCAACACTATCTGATTTCTTAGTGAACCAACAATGTTAGTATTCACATATAAAATCCTTCACTTTAGCATTTCAAAAATTTACACATAACCTTAGTGTTACACATACACACATCAATTCATCACTTTTAACTGTTAATCATAATATTAGAATAACCATTCATTCATATGTGCTTTACCAACACATCCAAAAAAATCCATGTACAAAATGCATCCCTAAGTTGATTCTCAAAATGCCTTGTCCCATGTCATGTATTGCATCATGGTGACCTTGGAAGGTTATGTGAACAAATCAACACATCCTCTACCCACCTCCCTCACACTTGATTGACCCTTTAGGTACCTTAGAAAACACTAGGCACAAACCCCTTCTCTACCACACAATCCCTTTGGCATTATGTTCTTATAGGTACTCTTTAATGTTGGGGATAAGTTTACAATCTCGAGTGAAATCTTAGTAGGGAGACCATGGACACTTGTGTGGAATTATGATATTTTTCTATCCACCCTTAACATGACATCACACATGGCTTAGTTTTGTTGGCATCCATTTTTATATAACCTTCATTCAACTCATACATATTTTTTCATGAATGACAATGACTAGATGAATGATTAATTTACTCATGAGACGTATTATGTTTGGTGATGAGTGAATGGATTAGTTTTCATGCTAGCAACTTCCTACCTTAAGCATACCCATCCTAGGTATTGTAACATACATGAATTCAATCATGAGTCATATAATTAAGAATATAAATTAAGCTAGAAGGAATGCTTACCCATTCCTTCCAATTACCTTCTATTATGGTATGATCCATTCACACTTGCTTAGATGCCATCACCATTCTTTTTGTTTCCTGGCTTGTTGGATACTCCCTAGGAGCACTCTTGATCCTTGCATTGGCCTTCCTACTATCACCCTCTAGTCTTTATTCTTTGCACAAGGTTGTTAGGAAACTATATCATCAACATATTTAGTCATTCCTAGTCACATAGTGATGGACATCAATACCAACTTATCAAGTTAACCATGATGCACATGCTTTAACACTCATGAAATCCAAAAATATTTCATGCACTTTATTGTCAAACCGTGCTAACTAGAATGAAATAATAGCTGTGAATTTCTATTTCATTAAGATGGTGCATATATAAATACAATGTTTTAACTATTGGATTCAACTTCCAAGGTCTCTTAGACTCCCTGTAATGATTCACATTCCATAACATAACCCTAATGGATCAGGTGTTCGACATCCCCCATTTAATTTGAGGGGGTGTATGTGAGTCCAAGTAGAAAGATGAGTAAAGATGCTAATGGCTGAATGTGATATCGAAATCTAGTGATTTAGGACCACAAAAAAATGGGTAGCATAAGCTGAAGTCTTCTATTGGTGGTGGTATAACATTGACCATCAACTCTGGAACTTGGCTGGAAGCAGTTCCTAGAACATTTCTGAATCAAGTTAGAAGCTAATGTCTAATGTGAAATGGAAGTGATTCTTTATGATGATTTATAATAACCACAAACTATTGAAATGGTGGTTTGAAGTTAACCACAAACTATTGTAGCTTGGCTCTAAGGCTCAATGGTTCTCGAAACATTTCCAAAATTTTCTAGAAGCTGTTGCCTTCTGTTGATTGGAAGTGATCATAAATGTAAATTTGAAGATGACCACAAACTGATGTCAGTTTGAAGATGAAAACAAATTGAATCTTGTTCAAGACTTTGATTCTAGCTACAAGTTTGATTCTGGTTTAGGCTTGAGGCTCTGGTTTTAGTTGTTGCTTAGGATTGCTTGTACATGCTTGATTGATAGTGCTTCAAAACTAGAAGCCTCACTATTAATAATTTATATCAATCCACTTTGTCGGATAAGAAGACTAATATCTGTAAGAAAACCACTCAGAAAATTCTCTACAATTCAAGTTTATCTTGTAAAACTTTCATCAAACACTTTGTCAACACTCAGGTTGCAATTCCAATAAAAATTACACTAAGAAAATAACATTCACTCAGTAATGTTGGCATTATGATAAATTTGTTGTCCTTGATGACAACCTGCTTGATGAAGATTGTCAACATGATGATTTTGCAAGCTAGTACACATGTGACAGAGAGTTTGGACAAAGGCATAGTAGTCCAGAGACAGAAGAATGATGAAGGTGATGTTTTGAGAAATACAAGTGGGTTCTATTAATAAAATACGTATACACATGTGGGTATGGAGAAGAGAAATCACGTACAGTTTCTGCACCATGGTATCCTAAATACCAGGGATATTTACCATGGTATTTTCCCATAGTAATGAGGCGAAAACGGACATTTGATCTCATCTAGGAATACCATCAACATTACTAAGGATTTAACCCATGGTATTGGATAAGGCCTAAGCTATATAAAGAGATGAATATCAAAGTGTTAGTGTGAAAGTAATAGGCCGTTGATGAATTATTTGATCTGAAATAAGGTTGCACAAGGAATGTGATGTGGGATCAAATATTTTATATCTGAAATGACTACATGATTTTCTTATGGGTTGATCTATGATAATAATGTTCTAACACATACTTGTTAATGGGTTTGCAGAGATTTGGGCTTGACTAAAGTTCTGTTGTGCAGCGAAAGAATGAGTCAATACTTACAGATCTGTATGCAAGATTGTCTCAGAAAAAGTGCGTATGTATGCGGGTCTACCTCTAGGTAGCTGCATGTTGATTTTGTAGTAAGGAAAGATTTGTACATGGGTATGCTTCTTGAAAGGCGCGTACACACACGAGAGTATTTTTAAGGGTCATATACATATGCTAGGGTTTCTGAAGTATGTGGAGTTAATGATGTCTGATCAGTCTTGTTGTGATTGTTGCTGCCTATTGATGAGGTATTCTTCATAATAATCTGTATGTGATAGTTTTGGTGAAGTTGGATAGTTTGTAAATGAAATATTGAACTATATTGATGTTGGTATGTAATGATTTGTAAGTAGTTCAGAGATCTTTAATGAAGGATATATGTGTCTGTGATTGATTTCAACAGTGCAATGTTTTAATCTAGAGGATCAGTGTTTTTGAGATTTGTATGCAAGTTCGATTAAGGAAAAACGCGTATACACAGGTATTATTCATAAAAATAACGTATACATTTTGACATATTGTTGATCAAGGTTTGCATTGGCATCAGTTGGTTTTAGTGATACATAACAATGTATGGATTGGTGATTAATAGTGCATTCACATGATCTGTTCTGGTTTAGTTTGATTGGTTACAATGAGATTCAGTGATTGATTTGTTTTGCTTGATTAAGTGATTTGATGATGGTAGTGGGTTCAGTATGAAAATTTGATAAAAGGTGGCCTACAAGTTGTAATGTTCTGATAAGGTTGATACAGTTTGAAACATTCTTAAAAGTGATCCACAAGGAATTGAAGATAAGGGGGTTGTAGCTCCCTTCCAGTAGGTGTTGGATAACAAGAGAAGGTTGTACCCTTTTGCAGGTGGGTGCTTGCGTATTGGTATGAGTCTGCGCTAATACATGATTGTAAAGAATATTTTTTTAAAAGAAGAAGACAAAGATGAAAACATTGATGGTTTTTTCCCACATTGGGTTTCCACCTGAAATCCCGGTGTTCATATGTGTTGACTATGTGTGATGATTTATTCTGTTCTTACTACAAATGATTATTGTTTAATTAATACATAATGAAGAATTGATACACTGGTTCAAGTTAAAATGATGAAGTATTATTTGAAAAAGTATAGTTAGCTGGATATATGCTGGTTTTATACAATAGTAGTGTACATACGCAGGTTGATCTCATTAAAGTTGCGTATAGAAATATGAATAGCAAATGAGAAGATCAAGTAAGTTTTAAAATACTGATTCACACCCTCCTAGTATTTTTCCTAAAAATTAGAATTAGAGCAGGTCCTTCAAAAGAATCTTGATCGCTTGAAGGAAGATTCATCAAGATGAGAAACCAAGAGGGAGAAACATCCATCCGGCCACCATTTTTTAATGGATCAAACCTGGTCGTCTGGAAGTTCAGAACAAGAGATTACCTACAACCACTTGGAGCTCATGTTCGGAGAATCGTTGAATGAGGCTATCAATATCCATCCACCATTCCCACAAATGAAGTAGAAAAGAAAAAAGTATGAGACCAATCCAAAAGATATCAATGCTCTGTTAGGAAGCTTCGCAGAATTATAATTTGTCAAAGTCATGTAGTTGAATACCGCAAAGTCTATATGGGACAACATATCCAAATTTATGAAGGTGACACCAAGGTAAAGAGTGCCAAACTTCAAACATTTAGAATTCAATATGTAACTCTCATAATGCATAATGACGAAAGCATTGAAAGTTTCTTGCTTAAAGTAGATGAGATCATTAATTAAATGAGAATTATTTGTGATGAAGTAAAAGAATCATCTCTAGTTGAGAAAATCTTAATATCTCTAACACCAAAATTTGATTCAAAAGTCTCTGCCATTGAAGAAATGCAAGATTTGAAGAACCTTACTATTGAACAACTTCATGGGATTCTAACAACCTATGAAATGAGAAAAGGGGGTCCCTCGGATATTAGAGAAGATGCATTCAAGGCTACTTCTAAAGGAAAAGAAAAGGAGGAACTTAAGGAACCAGGTTATGTATTAGATGAAGAAGAGGCAAACTTCGTGAAGAAACTTCAAGTAGGTACTGGAAGATTCAGAGGTAAGCTTCCCTTCAAATGTTTTTCTTGTGGAAGAGTTGGTCACTATGCTGCTAAATTTCCTTATAGAGAAAATCATGAGAAAGGGAAAAATTCAACAAAAGTAAATTTTAGAGGAAAGTTCGAAAACAAAAGAAGTTTCTACACTCACAAAGATAATGATGGTCTTTCAAATGGCGAAGAAGGTGAGTCTGATCAAGAATATCAATTACTTATGGAATTTGAAGATAAATGTATTGATGAGTTTGATGATGTTTTTATGGATGCCTTAGAAGAAAATGATAATTTCATTGAAGAAATAACTCATCTTAAAATTTGTTTGGAAGAAGTTAAATTAGTAGAATAAGCTCTAAAGAAATAAATCCTAGAAAAGGAGAAGCATAATGAAAATTTAGAACTAGAAATAGTAAGTATAAGGAAGGAACTTGAGAAAACAAAAGGTCTAAATATTAGGTTTTATAAAGGATCTGAAACCTCAAATGAAATCATCAAAGTGCAATGCTCTCCTCTCATAAAAATAGGTCTTGGATACAATGGAGAATCATAAAAAACTAGAAATACTTTTGAAACAGGTACAAGAAGCTATCTCAATGCAGTAAAAGGAAGCAGTTAAGGAAACTCCAGCTATCAACAAAATAATAAAGGATGAAATACTTCTCAAGTAAATCTCCCTTACTACAATCAAAGGGAAAACTACACAAGAAGGTACTATACTCCCAGAAACTTCTACTTTAATGGTCAATGCTTCACTTGTCATAATTTTGGTGATAACGCTACTTAGTGTGTTGGTTACAAAACTATCGTGACTAGAGAAGAAAGAAAGAAAAATAATGAGTTTGGGGTAAATAAATGATCTTTCAATACTTTCTCACCTCTTCAAGATGAAAATGAATGCTCCTTTTGCAATAACTTTAGGCATAAAAAATCTGAATGCAGGAGCAAAATGCGATCAACACCTCAGAATGAACAAAAAGAAACAACATCAAAGGTATGGAAAAAGAAGACCATGTAATCTAAAGACTATGGTCTAGCTTTATATGTAGGAGATAAAGAAAATTTGTGGTACATTGACAGTGGATGCTCAAAGCGTATGACATGCGATAAAAATAAGTTTATGTCCTTTAATGAAATAAATAAAGAAAATAATGTAACCTTTGGAAATAATTCACTTGCTGCTATTAAAGGAAAAGGAACTGTTTTTCTAAAAGAAAAGTTTAAAGCTCGAAATGTTTTGTTTGTGTGACAAAAGGCATGAGGTTATTTTCATATCAAAGAATTGTGTGGTTTAGAATCTCGATACAGGTAAGATCATAATAAAGGGGACAAGAACTCCTGGTGATGTCTTTGTGTTGGAAAACAGTCTAGAACAATGTTACTTAAGAAAAACACAAGAAAGATGGCTATGGCACAAAGGAATTGAACATCTAATATTCACTCAAGTACATAAGTCAAGCAAGCTAGGAGCTGTTCGTGATTTACCTAACATCTCTATATCAGAAATTACCATATGTAAATAATGTCAATTTAGTAAGAAAACTAGGGTTCAGTTCAATGCCAAAGAAGGTACCACAAGTAAACCACTTGAAATTATTCATACTGATTTGTGTGGGCCTATGAGGACAATGTCACCTTGGGGAGAACAATATTTCATCTTATTCATTGATGGCTTTACTAGAATGTGTTGGATTGGCTTATTAAAGCATAAAGATGAATCATTTGATAAATTTAAAGTATTCAAAGCTTTAGTAGAGAATGAGTTAGATTTAAAAATCAAATGCCTTAGATTTGACAGGGGAGGAGAATTGACATAAGATGATTTTTTTGACTTTTGTGAACAATTTGGCATAAAGAGGCAATTTTCTATAGCTAAAACTCCTCAAAAAAATGGGGTGGAAGAAAGAATGAACATAACAATTCAACAAATGGCATGTGCCATGCTTGATGAGTCCGGGACACCTCATACTTTCTGGGGAGAAGCAACGCATACAACTGTGACTATTCTCAACAAATCCCATGTCCATGTAAACAGTGATAAGACTCCTCATGAACTTTGGTTCGGTAAGCCTCCAACTGCCAAGAATTTTAGAGTCTTTGGAAAAAAATGTTACATAAAGAATAATGATGATAAGCTTGGAAAGTTTGAAGCTAGAGTAGATGAACGAATTATGCTTGGATACTCCTCTAGAATCAAAGGCTATAAATGCTACAATAAAAGACTTCAAAATATTGTTGAATGTATTGATGTTGTGATCGATGAAGCATGCACAGGTACCAAAAGGGAAGCACCGACATATGGCGAATGTAGCTAGAAAAAAGGATGTAAGAGAAGAAACCAGTGAAGCATCAAAATAAGGAATTGACAATACATAAGCATCAAAAAGGACTTCATTAAGGTATGTTTAGAAAAATCATCCAGAATATTAAATTCTAGGAGAAAAGGAAGTTGGAGTAGAAACTAGAAGAGCTCTTATTGGAACCCCTAGTTATCTAGCCTTACTATCCACAATTGAACCACAAAATGTAAATCAAGCAAGCAAGGATGAATGTTGGGTTAAGGCTATGGATGAAGAACTTGACCAAATAGAAAAGAATCATACATGGGAATTAGTACCAAGACCTCATGATAAAAATGTTATTGGGACAAAATGGGTATTCAAAAATAAATTGAATGAAAATGGAGAAGTAATTAGAAACAAAGCAAGACTCGTATGCAAAGGCTATGCTCAACAAGAAGGAATAAAATTTGAAGAAACATTTTCACCTGTAGCCAGACTTGAAGCCATAAGAATGTTTCTTTCCTTTTCAAGATTTCATAATTTCAAAGTCTATCAAATGGATGTTAAATTTGCATTTCTAAATGGGGACCTAGAAGAAGAAGTCTATATTGAACAACTTGAAGGGTTCATTCTAAGAAATGATAAAAATCTTGTTTGCAAACTCAAGAAGGAATTATATGAGCTAAAAAAAACTTCTCATGCATGGTATTATCGTCTTGATAGGTATCTTCAACAATAAGGTTTCACTAAGGGGTCTGCAGATAACAACCTATATATAAATATGGATGATGGTAAAATTTTAATAGTTGTTGTTTACGTATATGACATCATATTTGACAACAATGAAGAGTGTATGAGTCAAATATTTGCTTCTATCTTGCAACAAGAATTTAAAATGTCCGTTCTTGGTGAACTAACATATTTCTTGGTCTACAAGTACACCAAGCAAAAAATGGTATCTTCCTCTCATAAATAAAGTACCTCAAGTAGATTTTGAAGAAATATGGAATGGAAGACTGCAAGCCTATATGCACACCAATGGTAACATGATATAATCTCAGTTCACATGATGATTCTCCCCCAATCAACCAACCAGAATACATATCTATGATCAGAAGATTACTTTATCTTACAGGCATAAGACTAGATATCATGCATGCAGTTGGAATTGTTGGACGGTTTCAATGAAATCCAAAAGAAAATCATCTTCATGTAGTCAAGAGAATATTTAAGTATCAAGAAGGAACTCAAGATTTTGGTTTATGGTATCCCAAAGATGTAGATCTTACTCTTCATGCTTACATAGATGCCGATTGGGCAAGAAATGTTGATGATCGAAAAAGAACCAGTGGAGGAGCATTCTACATGGGACCTCGCTTGGTATCATGGTTAAAAAAAACAAAGTTCCATTGCTTTATCTACTATAGAAGTAGAATATGTCGCTGTTGCATCTTGTTGCACATAACTTCTCTGGATGATGCAAACACTGCAGAATATTCAAATCAATTGTTCTCCACATATTCCCATTCTACGTGATAATACTAGTGCCATAAGTATATCTAAAATCCCGTCATGCACTCAAAAACAAAGCATATTCCAATTAAATATCATTTTATGAGAGAACATGTGCTTGAAGAAAAGGTGAAACTGGAGTATGTTCTCCCAAAAGAACAAGTTGTGGATATATTTACAAAGCCACTTCCATGTGATTCCTTTGAATATCTCAGATAGAAATTAGGAGTGGTCTCTGCTTCATCGCTCTATTAATCATTCTAACCAATCATTCAAGTTCAGGGGGAGCTGAAAGTGAAATTTATTGCAGTTTACTATCTGTATGCGGATTTTATGAAGAACAATCACGTATATACACATATTTTGATCCATATAGTCACGTATGTGTCCCTGTGATGAAGTATCAATAGAACTAACTCAAAAAATTATGATATGATTATGACAATTTTGCTTGCTGCTTCTGATATTAGTTAGATACAACCCATTGATGCTCAGATAATTATGGTTCATTAGTTGCTCCAATATGACATTGATGCTTTGATTAATGAAGTTGCTTTGATGACTGAATGATGAATAAGTTGATATAATTAGATATGACAATGAACAATTGGCACAGGTTCAAGGGGAGCATTTTTCCTTGGTCCTTATAGTAGATTGTTGGCATTATGATCCTTGATTATGCTATTGAAGAAACACATGTTGCTGAAGTTGTTGACTTACTTTTTGATGAGGTTCATGATGCTATTGTCCGATGTTGAAGTACAAATCCTATATGGTATATAGTACTGAAGACTATCCTAGTCTTGCTACCTCACTATTGAGGTATTTGGTCTAGGTTATAAATGTCATATCTATCATTTGATGTAAAGGTCATAGATCTATGATGTAATAATTGTAATATTTGGTCATGAATGGAATATTGGGGTCAAGTCAATTATGCATGTCATCCCATGTTGGGGATTCGATGTCATGTTGAGTCAAATCTGTAACCCCACTGCGTTGGGAGATTGGTCAATACGAGTTATTGGTAATAGGAAAGGTCATGTATATTTAATTGTGTGCATATCTTCAGAAATTTAGCATGTTCTCATGGGGAGCATGGCCCACATTCAGTGATCAGTATTCAAAAGATCAAATCTTCAACACTTCATTTAGCATTAGTCAACCCTTTTCCCTTGATGTCAATGGGGGAGAGTAGCTTGATGTTTGAAGAAAGCCTTCTTGGAGAACAACTTGGTATATCTAAAGGTATCTACAGATGGTTAGTAACCAAACAGCAAAGTGGTCGCCATCAAGTCCAAAGGGGGATATTGTTGGCATTATGACAAATGTATTGTCCTTGATGGAAACCTACTTGATGAAGAATGTCAACATGATGATAACATGATGATTTTACAAGCTAGTACACATGTGATAGAAATTTTGGACAAAGGCATAACAGTCCAAAGACAAAATAATGATGAAGGTGATGTTTTGAGAAACACACACGGGTTCTGTGAAGCAAAGCCACATACAAACACGAGTATAGAGAAGAGAAAGAACATACAGTTTCTACACCATGGTATCCTAAATACCAGGGATCTTTACCATGCTATTGGCCCATAGTAATGAGCACGAAAATGGATATTTGATCCCGTCCAGGAATACCATCGAAATTACTAAGGATTTGATCCATGGTATTGGATAAGGCCTAAGCTATATAAGGATATTATGATCAAAGTGTTTAGTGTGCAAGTAATATGCCGTTGATGAATTGTTTGATCTCAAATAAGGTTGCACAAGGAATGTGATGTGGGATCAAATCTTTTAGATCTAAAATGACTACATGATTTTCTTATGGGTTGATCTATGATAATAATTTTCTAACATATGTTTGTTACTAGGTTTTTGAGATTTGGGCTTGACAAAAGTTCTGTCGTGCAACGAAGGAATGAGTCAGTAATTACATATTTGTACGCAAGATCGTATCAAAAAAAGTGCGTACATACGTGGGTCTGCCTCTAGGTGGCCGCGTGTCGACTCTGCAGTAAGGACATATCTATACATAGGTATGCTTCATGAAAGGCGCGTACGCACATGGAAGTATTCTGTAAGGGTCGCGTACATATGTTAGGTTTTCTGAAGTATGTGAAGTTAATGATGCCTCGTCAGTATTGCTATGATTGTTGCTGTCTGTTGATGAGGTCTTCTTCATAATAATCTGTACGTGATAGTTCTGGTGAAGTTGGATGGTTTGTGAATGAAATATTGAACTATATTGATGCTGGTATGTAATGATATGTAAGTAGCTCAGAGATATGTGATGAAGGATATATGTGTATGTGATTGATTTAAGTAGTGCCATGTTTTAGTCTGAAGGATCATTGTTTTTGAGATCTGTATGCAAGTTCAATTAAGGGAAAATGCGTATATACGAGTATAATTCATAACAATAGTGTATACATTTTGACATATTATTGATCAGGGTTTGTAGTGGCAACAACTAGTTTCAGTGAAGATAACAGTGTATGGCTTGACGATTAATAATGAATTCACATGATTTGTTCTGGTTTAGTTTGATTGGTTGCAATGATATTTAGTGGTTGATTTTTTTTAGTTGATTTAGTGATTTGATTATGGTAGTGGGTCCAATATGAAAATTTGATCAAAAGTGGCCTATAGGTTGTAATGTTTTGATCAGGTGGATCTAGTTTGAAACATTCTGAAAAGTGATCCACAAGGAATTGAAGATAAGGGGGTTGTAGAGTCCCTTCCAGTAGGCGTTGGAGAAAGAGAGAAGGTTGTAGACTTCTGTAGGTGGGTTCTTGTGTACTAGTATGAGTCTGTGCTAGTACAAGATTGTAAAAAATATTTTTGTAAAAGAAGAAGACAAAGATGACAACAACAATGATTTCCCCCATTAGGTTTCCACCTAAAATCCTGGTGTTCATATGCGTTGGCTATGTGTGATGATTTATTTTGTTCTTACTGCACTTGTTTACTGTTTAATTAATGCCTAATGAAGGACTGATACACTGGTTCAAGTTAGAGTGATGAAGTATTGATTGAAAAAGATAGTTAACTAGATATAAGATGGTTGTCTGCATAACAGTAGTATACATACACTGGTTTATCTCATTAAAGTCGCGTACAAAAATCTGAATAGAAAATGAGAAGGTCAAGTAAGTTTTAAAATACTGATTCACTCCCCCACCCCCTTAGTATTTTTCCTAACAAGTAATTCAAATCTGATTTTTTATTAGGAACAACACAAATGAGAAATTATGAACTTATAAATCAACAAATAACTCAACACACCATGAAATTGTACTCATAAATTTATGGACAAAAGCCCCTGGAAAAACCCTGGAGGGAAAAGCAATTTGGGAGAGGGAGGATTTTATTATTACAATTCAATAATCAAAGTTTACACAATCGCATTAACCCAACAATGAAATTACAGACTTATCTTAATTTATGAGCCACAAAACAACCCCCAAATCAACTGTATGACCTGCCTCAAAGTGCATGCCCTTTGCTGTGCAAGTTGTATAGCTTGTACGAGTTGTACATCCACCAAATCAATGCAAAAAATGCCTTGAATTTCATGCAAACAACTTTTTCATGGTACACCACTCCCTTAGAAATTCCCGCCCCTTCTCTAGCTTGATTTTTGTACCCCTTGACTATTATATAAAATGCTTATTCTCACATTAGAGAAATTTTGAAGTTTAAAATGGGAATCAAAATAAAAATGTACAACCAAAATAAAGTTTATAAGAACCAATAGGATTCAAGATGATGATGCCAACCATGGGGGATGATTCACCATTTTTGAAGTAAAAAAGTAAAAATATTAAAAAATTAAAAAAAACTACTTTTTCAACTCGTATTTTCAACTTATCTCCCTACCCTTTTACTCACATTTCAAGTGGGAGGACTTGTTGGATGTGGAATTTAATTCTTCATCCAAGGAGTACCCATGTTGCATACTTTCGATGGACCCTGCTGCACGAAAGATGAGAAATACATGAAAAACATGATTGCAATCACATTTTTCATGTATTTCTCATTTTTCGTGCAACAGGGTCCATCGAAAGTATGCAACATGGTAATCCTTGGATGAGGAATTAAATTCTGCATCCAATGGGTGTTCCCGCTCGAAATTTGAGTAAAAATGTGTTAATTTTAGTTAACAATGGTATGTTCTATGCTTAGTACAATTACTTCAATATCCTTTAAGCAAACTAATGACAATTTCCAATTTAGATTTCCAATAGCAATCACATTAAAAGTAATTGTAGGTAGAACATGAATAATAAAATGTAGAAGGCAAGCCAAGACAAGAGGAAAACAAATTTTTCGAATGCCAGGGAAAAACCCCAAGATGGGGAAAGCACTTTGATCAATTCTTCTTATCATTATATCAATTGTTCAACAAAGAGAAAGTAAAAAAGTCAAAATTGACTTTCCAAATCACAGTCAAAATAGCCCTATCAAATCTGCAGTTAACGGTAGTCAAATTTTGCCCTAACCAAAAAAGTCAACATAGGTCAATGCAATAGAAAATCATCCTTTATGCAACTCGGTCATACCCAATCAAAATCGACCTTCTAAGGTGGTCAAATTCAACCCAAAACAGCCTTGAAAACAACAGTCAAACTTGGTCAACTTCTACAGTCAACCATACGATTGTTTGTGGTCAAAGTCAACAAAATGCCTCGGTTCTTGTGCCAATAAATGTAGCCTTCCAAAAACAAAATTATGACCCAAAAATCATAGTCAAATGTGGTAAAAACACCCCTAGTCAATGTTGGTCAAACTTGCAACAGACTGAAATTTCAGCCTTGTAATTTGTCCTTCCGCTGCCACATGTGTGAGGAAAAGAGATGGCCAATAAGTTGTACGAACCAATCAGATGAGGAGAGAGAAGAATGTGTGCGATGAGATGATTCCAAATGAAGTTTTAGGTCTCTCATATTTATACAAGTCATTGAGGTTGAGGAGACATGTCTCTTGGGCTTTATGAGCCTACATGATGATGTGGCCAACCTTGATAGTTTGCACATGTGTGGGTATAAATTCAAAAACACATTTATGCTTATCCAAATTTAGTGATCTTTAGGTCGATTTTGGTCCTCTAAAAAAGAGGAATTCAATGCAATAATCATCTCCACTAAATGAATTGTTCATAATGGAATTTGGCCCTAGTTTCCAATTTTAACACTCGCTCTCAACTAAGGAGAATTCCACCTGCCAATCCATCCATCATCATGTCATCCTATCATCATGTACTGACTCTACATCTCGTCTCAAATCTGCTGAACATTGATGTAATAATGAATAAGAATCAATCGAGAGTGAGTCAGAAGACCTTGCGACTCTCCACTGACCGAAGTCAGTCCAGGGTTAGAACCCCAATCAGACTTGATCCTAGATCAATTTGTTGAACACCATGCATCCTAGATATAGGGAGTACAAAAGTACATGATGTGTCCATCTGTAGTGCTATGGTCCCTATCCACTTTTCCCAACTCATTGGCCTGATGAGAGGTACTTCCCATGAGTCTCAGACTACATGGGTAGGATATATGCTGGAGCATCCGTCGGAGAAGGTGAACCACTCATCCTACTCATATGCCACAGAAAAAGGTGAACCACTTATCCTATGCAAATATAATCAATCTTAGGGAAGGTGAACCACTTACCTACAAACATGTGTCATCAATCGTAGGGGAAGGTGAACCACTCACCATACACACATGTCAACCATCATGGGGTATCATAGGGGAAGGTGAACCAATCATCCTATGATCGCTCATAGCTCTAAGAAGTACCCCAATCCCCCAAGATCTCCCATAGCTTAGTGTTCAAATCAAGCGCGATCCTCATTAGAGGTCCTCCACAACTCCAAGTCTCTCTTGGAAGGCTAAGAATTTGACCTTCTCAAAGGGATTCATGAGAATGTCAGTAATATGCTCACCAGTCTTGATGTGTTGGAGCCTTATTTTTCCCATTGTACCATATCCCGAATAAAGTGGTACTTGATATCATCGTGCTTGGAGTGGTTGTGGAAGACGATATTCTCTAAAATGTGAATCCCATTCTGGTTTTCGCAATAGATCACGATGGTATCCAGTATGTGCTCAAGTAGATCACTGAAGAGCTTCCTCAACCATATAGCTTCACAACAGGACATACTAGCTGCAATGTAATTGGCCTTAGTGGTGCTTAGAGAATCGATTTCTTCTTCCTTCTCATCCAATAAATTGAATCAGACCCAAATGAGAAGTGACATCTAGACGTTCTCTTTCGATCCACCACACAGTCTACCCAGTCAGCATCGGAATATCCATGAAGCCTCAAATTCCTATCAATGTATCTCAACCCATACTTTATTGTGCCACAAAGATTTCTCAAGATATTATTAGCAACAATACAATGTATTTGATGAGGCTCAACCATTAATTGTCAAAGTATTCACAACAAAGCATATATCGGGACGAGTGTTTACCAAGAACATCAGGGCCCCCACAAGTTGTCGATACTCGGAATGGTTTTCCAATTCAGGCCCACTAACACTTCCACATAGATTCTTGAAGTTGAGTTCCATCGGAGTAGACACATACTTGCAATCCACCATCCCACATCTCTCTAGAAGCTTCACAATGCATTTTCTTTGAGAAACGAAAATCTTGCCTAACTTTTTCCAGACCTCTAGGCCTAAGAAGTAGTGCATTAGTCCTAGTTCCTTCATCTCAAACTTGGAAGTCAACTCTTGTATTGATAAATGAGAGGGTCTGCACCAATTAGAAATAGATCATCAACATAAAGGACCAAAATGAGAGGCATTTCCTTTTCAACCTTGAAGTATAGGTTAGGATCATCATAGCTCTTTGTAAATTGCAACTTCATGAGATAATTTTCAATCCTATCATACCAAGCCCTAGGGGCTTGCTTCAACCCATAAAGAGATTTATTCAACCTGCATACATGTGTCCTTCGATCTTGTACTTCTAACCCCTAAGGTTATTCTAAGTAGACTTCCTTCTTAAGCGAGCCATGTAAGAAAGTAGTCTTGTTGTCCATTTGATGTAGGATCCATCCTTGATTGGCAACGATATCAATAATAGATTAGATAGTGGTATATTGGGCAACCAATGAAAATATCTCATCATAGTCCACTCCTTCCTTTTGAGAGAAGCCTTAAGCAACAAACCTAGCCTTATATTTTTTAGCACTCCCGTTAGCTCCATGTTTAATTTTGTAAATCCATTTAGGTGACCAAAAACTTTCCCTTGCATCTAGGCACCACATCCGAGACATCATTCTTCATGATTGACTCATACTCCTCATTCATCACATATTTCAAAACTTGGTGTTTTACTGCTTCCTCGAATGTGCATGGTTCAAATTGAACAATAGTACTCATACCAACCAAATAACCTTGATACTTATTTGGCTTCTTACTTTCGCGAAATGTCCCTCTAGGAGCAATATTTCTTTCAACATCTTCGAAAGTATATTTGAGACATAATGGAAATTTCCTTGAGGTAGAGGTATCACCAGAGGTGTATTGAGAGGATCCATCGGGCCTTCAACATCAGACATAAGCTCATCTGTCAGAGGTTCATTCTATTTTTTAGCGGCATCATCATCGCCCTTCCTTGGGATAGGGAGACCTCTGGTTTTCCCAAGGGAGATGTATTCATCAAAGATGACATCACAAATTACTTCCACATCTCTTTGACTAGACACATATATTCTATATGCCTTTGAATTTTCACTATAGCTGACGAATATTCATTTATTCCCAGAAGATTCCAACTTATTCCTTTTCTCTTTAGGCATGTGAAAATACATGGGATACCTAAATATTCTAAAATGAGAAGCATCAGGTTTGTTACCAGTGAATACTTCCTCATGTGTCTTGAAATATAAGGCTTGATGTAGGCTCCTATTTTGAACATATATGACAATGTTGGCAGCTTCTCCCCATAAGAAATTTGGTAGGCCTTGATCATGGATCATGGCACGGGTGGCTTCCATTATTGTTCGATTCTTCCTTTCAACAATGCCATTCTGCTCAGGAGTGTATGGGACAATTGTCTCCCTCTTGATGCCAACCTCTTTGCAAAATTCATTGAATTCATTTGATTCATATTTGGTTCCATTGTCAGTCCTCAATATCTTGATATTATTCCATGTTTGATTTTCCACCAATGCTTTGAAATAATGGAACCATTAGAACACTTCATTTTTCCTTTTCAAGAAACAGATCCATGTTTTGCGAGAGTAGTCATCCAAAAATATTTCATAATAGGAGTATCATCCAAATGATGTTATAGAAAACATTCCAGATAGGTCATAATGGACCAATTGAAGAATATCATTTGTCCTGCTTTCACTAGAAGGGAATGGTCCCTTAGTGTGTTTCCCAGCTGCACAACCCTGACAAACACCTTCATGATTCATGTTGAACTCGTGCATACCTGTGACCATCTTCCTTACCCTAGGTAAGGATTTGTAATGTAAGTGGGAAAATATTCAGTGCCATAGCTTAGATTGAAGAGAAGTATCACGTGCTAAAGCTCCCAAAGGACTTCCTCCAACTTGATAGAGACCATTAACCCTAAATACAAGAGTAAATTCATCTTGTTGGAAATACTGTGGGGGGGGGGGGGGTGAACCAATATTCCTTAGAAATTAGCACTTCTTAAATCTTTCAGAGCATTAGTTAATTCAATTATTATTAATGTTTATGTAGTAAAAACAGTAAACAATAGAACACAATAGGCACAAGAATTTTAGGTGGAAAGCCCCCTCTAGGTCAAAAACCACTGAACTCTTTTCTAATAAATTCTTTAATCTTCAACCCCAACTAAAATGAAATTAACGACCTCCTAGAATTCTAGAAAAGCATTCTTCTCCATATCCAATTGGAAGGACGCCCCAATGCCCGAGATTCTTCATTAATCAATTGAATGGATGCCCCAACACCCTAAACTGACCTACCACCCTGAAGTGTTCACAAGCTCTAACCTGTAGGCGACTTCATGCACCTACCTAACACCTCCCTACCACCCTATAATGACTGAAATGAGACAAGAGTGTGGATTTTCATACCAGGGACAACAATCCACGATACAATATGATTTACAATAGTTTTTACCGAACACTATGACCTGCAACCCAACCATGACATCATCCCAACGGAGATTCCTATACCTCCCAACGATGCCTTTTCGACTCTAGGCAAATTAACTCTTTTACAATAATGACTCTTCCAATGACGACACTTTTACAAATGACTCTTTTAGAACTTTACAATCTTGACTCTTGGCCTTGACACTTCTTCACAATATATAGATGGATGCCATGCCTTCAAAGGATGTCCCGCTGCAATGCTTCCTTTGATTTGATACTCCGGCTCTTGAATGCTAGCTTGATGATTTCCTTGAGTCTTATTCTACCTGCATGCATGTTAGGTCCCTATAATACAAGTGATTCCCCCATTAATATTGTAGTTGTATCCCTTAGTAATATTGTTGTGC
Organism: Pinus tabuliformis; assembly: GCA_031772625.1. Classification (NCBI taxonomy): domain Eukaryota; kingdom Viridiplantae; phylum Streptophyta; class Pinopsida; order Pinales; family Pinaceae; genus Pinus; species Pinus tabuliformis. Next base: position 392,445,313 of record CM062810.1, read on the forward strand.
CCCTATTGTCCCCATATTATTATTACTGTGCCCCATAGAATCCCTCTATTTTTATTTTTGTGCCTTTATATTATTATTGTTAGGTCGGCTTGGTTATATTGTGACCCCTTAGACTCCTATATATAGAAAGGAGGTTCTGTCATTTGAATCATCCAAGAATTGTTCATTTGTGTAATGTAAAGGAGGTTGCCCCCTCGAAGAGGCTTATTTCTAAGGTGTTCATCTATCTTTTCTATCTTTTTGTCAGTTGGTTTCATAACATTTGGTATCAGAGCTTTGGATTCTAGGGTTTCGCTGCTCCAAATATGTCATCATGGCATTTTCGCTATAATTTTTTTCTACGACATTTCAGAAGCGAAAAAAACCCATTTGAGACGAAATCGCACTGAACCTCGGGTCTGAATTGCAGAGCTTTTCGCACTATATTTTCAGAGATATGATATGAGGAAGTTGGTATTTTTGCAAACTCCTGAATTACATTCCAAATAGGTGACCTGTGGAAAATCGTCATAACTTTATATCTAAGCATCGGATTGAAATTTTGTAAGAAGGTACAGAAAGAGGACAGATTGTAGTTTCTTGTATATATTTTTCAGAGCCAAAGGTTGAAACAGTGACACGTGGCACTTCATACAAGTTTGCTCTTCTGGAAAGGTCTATAATTAGGTCATCTTGGGAGATTGTGCATAACTCTTCCTTGGAGAATCCAATTTGGATCAGACTGGTGGCATTGGAAAGAGGACGCAAAGGGCTACTATAGGTCATAATTTCAAAACTGGATGATCCAAAATTATAGATATACATCATATTCAATATCAAGCTCCTACAAAGTGAAAAAAGAAGTGTAGTTTATTTTAAATTTTTGCATAAGCTTGGTTTGAAAAATTAGTTTGAAGGAATTCAAAGGGTATAGTAAAGAATTATTATCGATAATTGATGCCCCAAGGAAAGAAAAAGCAAACACCTAGTAAGCAACCTGAAAGCTTTAGCATGACTCATGAAGAAGAGGAAGAAATGCAACATGATATATCAAAATTATGAGACCAAGTGCAACAAGTGTCACTTGTACAAAAAGTAACAGAATCTAAGATGGATGGTTTAAAGAAAGATGTAGAAGCTAAGATGGATGGTTTAAAGAAAGGTGTAGAAGCTAATATGGATTGTTTAAAGAAAGGCGTAGAATCTAAGATGGATGGCATGGAAGCTAAGATGAATGACATGGGTGCTAAAATGGATAGCATGGATGATAAGATGGAAGAATTGAAGATAAATATGAATAAGTTGCTACAAGAAATGGTCACTAATAGTGAAGGGGTAGTAAAGGAAACTCATGATGAGAACAAAAGAAATGTTAATCATGATTCCATAGACTCTAATGTTGGATCGAAGACCCACCATATTCCAAAAATCGATATGAGGAAGTTTGATGGCAAGGATCCCGCAACATGGATATTACAGATGGAGCAATTTTTTGATCTCAATAATGTGCAAATCACACAAAAGGTACGTATTGCAACTTTATATTTTGAATCAAATCAGTTTGTATGGTATCAATGGATTTGATCTCGTAAACAAATTATCACTTGGGAAATTTTTACGGAGGAATTGACATCACATTATGAGGATACAAAAAGCAACACATTTTTTAGCCAATTGATAAGTCTCAAACAAAAGGGTTCAATAATGGAGCACATTGAGGAGTTCCAAAAATTGAACATAAGCAAGGATAATTTTAAGGGCGAATGTTCGCCCTTTGGCGAAATTAAGGGGTTTTAAATTTTTAGTGGGCGAATATTTTGTATCATAGTACATTTTTACAAATCACCTCAAATAACCCACCTTATTTTAAGGGAGAGGGTAAAAAAGGTAAATTTAGCCCTTGAAATTAGAACTTACAACCTTCCATTAGCCCATTTTCAAGAATAGGTTTTATTTAAGTGAATCCATTCGCCCATTTTCAAGAATAGGTTTTATTTAAGTGAATCCTATGGGCCAAATACCATATTTATAAAAGAGGTATGGTAAATTAATAAAAATATAAATAAATGAGAGGTATGGTAAATAAATGAAACATTTTTTATATTTACTCCATAAGTCACCTTATATACATGTAAGGGTGTAAACAAATAAAAATATAAGTAAAGTGGAGGTATGGTAAATAAATAAAACGTCTTTTTATACTTACTCAAAAGGTATGGTAAATAAATATAAATATAAATAAACTAGATGTATCGTAAATAAATAAAACCTCTTTTTATATTTAGTCCATAACCCTCATTCTATTTATGAAGGCTCAAGAAAGAGGTTTTATTTAAGTGAATCCTATGGGCCAAATACCATATTTGTAAAAGAGGTATGGAAAATTAATAAAAATATAAATAAACGAGAGGGATGGCAAACAAATAAAACATTTTTTTATATTTACTCCATAAGTCACCTTATATTTACAAACACTCAAAAAATGGGTTATATTTAGGTGAAACCTATGGCCAAAATACTATGGGACAAATACCATGGACTAGATTGTTATTAATACCATGCAAAAAACCATTATTAACCCTAATATTAGAACTAATAAAAATAAAAATGGCACATGGTATTGACCCATGGTATTCACCAAAATGGCACATGGTATTGACCCATGGTATTCACCTGGAATGTAGCCTATTTAAATGGGGGAATTAAACAAGCATGTAGCCTATGCTAAGATTCACTAGGACTTTACAAAGTTTTATTATTTAGTGAAAGACTCGCCAAGATCTTACAAGATTTTATAATTGAGTAAAATATTTGCCATGCCTGGTGAGAGATTTGCCAAAAAATTATATATACATATTATATTATTGATAAAATCGCCTTCCATTTTTCCTATATACCATGGAGATTCGCCCATTTATTATATTTATAAGTTTAGGGGGGGTTCTTAAAATTTTCCCTAAACATAAGGGTAAAAAATATTCTATAGGAGCATAGGATTGATGTGTTCATAGGGACTTTAAAGGATAATATCGAACATGATGTTTTCCTTTGGGAACCTAATTCATTAGAGAAGGCATTTAGGTTAGCAAGAAAAATGGAAAGCAAAATTATGGCAACCAGGAAGCATACCACTCACAACTATAAAGATGGAAGTGTTGTTGCCCCTAGCCTTCCAAAACCTATAAGGTTGACACCACAAAAATTGGAAGAAAAAAGAGCAAAAGGGCTTTGTTACGATTATGATAGCAAATACACTAAAGGTAATAAGTGTGCTGAGAAGAAATGATTCTACATAGATTTTGAAGAGGAAGAAGAAAAGGAGCAAGAAAGGTAAAAAGAAGAGGATATACTCTAGGAACAAAGCCTATATAAAGAAGAAATGAATCTGACCATAGCTTGTAATGCGTTGGCTGGAATTACCATCCTCAAACCATCAAGATAGAAGGACAAATCAAGAAGAAAAAGGTAATAATGTTGATTGATTCAGGAAGTACCCACAATTTTATTCATTGTAAGATAGCAAAAGAATTGAATTGCTTCCTATATCCGGCACCAGAGTGTCAAGTGATGGTTACAAATGGAGGAACGATAAATTTCTCTGGAAAGTGCCATAATATCAAGCTATCCATGGGAGAATATGTATTGAAAAGGCCAATGCTTTCCATTCCAATGGGAGGTGCTGATGTTGTACTAAGAGTCCAATGGCTACAATCCTTGGGTACAATAGCTTTTAACTTTCAAGAAATTTTCATGAAATTTTATGCGGAAGGAAAGGAAGTTGAATTAAGGGGTACTGCAGGGAAATCGAGAAAGATAATAAGCTCTAACGGTATGACAAAGCTTCTAAAAAAGGAACAACTAGGTGTAATTGCACAATTATGTTCGCTAGATGTTTCCACATCAAAATCATCTATTGCTCCAGATCTCCAAAAAGCCTTGGACAATCATTCCAAGGTATTTGAGACTCCCAAAGGTCTCCCACCTATTCGTGATCGTGATCATGCTATTCATTTGATTCCAGGAAGTGTTCCTCCAAACATTAGGCCATACAGATATCCCTATGACCAAAAGAGTTAAATTGAACGTATGGTTGCAGAAATTCTTGAGGCTGGTATAATTCAACCTAGCCAAAGTTCTTTCTCTGCTCCAGTAGTATTGGTGCACAAGAAGGATGGATCATGGCGCCTGTGTCCGGATTATAGGGAGCTCAACAAGCTCACTATTAAAGATAAGTTTCCCATTCCTGTCATTGATGAATAATTGGATGAATTACATGGATCAATTTACTTCACCAAGTTAGATCTTCGTTCATGATATCATCAAATCAGAATGAAGACTCAAGACATTCCGAAAACAACATTTAGAACTCATGAGGGTCACTATGAGTTTTTGGTCATGCCTTTTGGCCTTACCAATGCACCTTCTACATTTCAAGGTTTGATGAATTCCATTTTCAAACCCTTCCTTAGAAAATTTGCGTTAGTATTTTTTGATGATATACTAATATATAACAAGTCTTGGAAGGATCATGTTGAACACGTTGAAAGGGTGCTACAACTATTGGAGGATAAACAATTATATGCAAAAAGATCCAAATGTTTCTTTAGAGTACAAGAGGTGGAATATATAGGTCATATTGTATCTCATGAAGGAGTTAAGGTAGACCCTAGCAAAATTAAAGCCATTAAGGAATGGGAAATCCCCACATCCATAAAGAATTTGTGAGGATTTCTAGGGTTGACAGGGTATTATCGCAAGTTTGTTGGGAAAATAACAACACCTCTAACAACATTGTTGAATAAAGATGCATTTTCATGGACTCCAGAAGCAACAAAGGCCTTCGAAGATCTTAAAGAGGCAATGTGCCAAGCACTAGTCTTAGCTACACTAGACTTCACAAAAACCTTTATTGTGGAATGTGATGCTTCTGGAAATGGAATTGGTGCTGTTTTAGTGCAAGATGAAAGACCCATTTCTTTCGAAAGTCGTCCAATCAAGGGAAAGTATTTACATAAAGCTATTTATGAGAAGGAAATGCTGGCAATACTATATGCACTTAAGAAATGGCGACCCTACCTAATGGGAAGACACTTCAAGGGAAAAACAGATCATGATAGCCTTAAATACTTTTTAGAACAAAGATTATCCTTTGAAGAAAAACAAAAATGGGTCACAAAGATGTTGGGTTATTATTTTGAAATCATATACAAAAAAGGGAAGAAAAATGTTGTGGCAGATGCACTCACAAGAAAGGATGAGGATGTGGAAGCATTGTTGTGCGCCATTTCTATTATCCAACCAGATTGGATAAACGAAGTAAGGGAGGAATGGAAGAATGATGAAGAAGTGTGGGAACTTATTCAAAAGTTACAACAAGATTCCAGTACATCTGATACATTTAGCTGGAAAAATGATTTGTAATGTTACAAAGATCGCTTATACCTCTGTAAGAATTCCCAACTCAAACAAAAGATTCTTCTGGAATTGCACGCTTCTCCCTTAGGAGGGAACTCAGGATTTTTAAAAACGTACCACAGGGTTAAGAAGGAATTTTTTGGGATGGCCTTAAATTGGATATTCAAAAGTTTGTGGCAAAATGTTTGGTATGCCAACAAAATAAAGCTGAAACAATTAAGACACCAAGTCTATTACAACCTTTATCCATTCCAAGCCAACGTTGGGAGGAGGTTTCAATGGATTTTATCACAGGTTTACCCAAGTCTGAGGGAAAGAGTGTCATCATGGTGGTAGTTGATAGACTTACCAAGTATGCACACTTTTGTGCATTATCACTTCCATTTAAAGCTAGTACAGTTTCTACGACATTTATGGAAACAATTCAAAAGCTACATGGAAACCCAAAGATTATTGTAAGTGAGAGAGATCCCATTTTTACAGGAAATTTTTGGACATAATTATTTTCTTGTCTTGGTACTCAGTTAGCTCATAGCTCACCTTATCATCCTCAATCTGATGGGAAAACAGAGATAATAAACAAATGTTTGGAAGGATATCTTCGGTGCTTTGTATATGATAAATAAACACAATGGGTCAAATGGTTGCCTCTAGCTGAATGGTGGTATAACACTTCCTTCCATACTGCAACAAAAATGACCCTGTTTATGGCACTTTATGGATATCAGCCACCATCCATCACATCATATTTAAGAGAAAATTCTAAGGTTCAAGCAGTGGAACATCACATCGAGCATCAACAAAAAGTTCTCCTACTTTTAAAGGATAACCTCGTGTTGGCGCAGAATAGAATGAAACAAGAGGCAGATCAACATCACAGTGAAAGAAGTTTTGATGTAGGTGATTGGGTATTCCTACGGCTACAACCTTATAAACAAATGTCCCTCAAGCAAGCTAAGAAGGATAACAAATTGTCACCAAAGTATTATGGGCCGTACAAGGTGTTGCAAAATATTTGTACTATGACATACAAATTGGAGCTTCCTGCAGCTTCTCGAGTGCACCCAATTTTCCATGTTTCATGTTTAAGAAGGTTGTAGGCGACAAGATTGCAGTTCAAACAATATTGCTAGAACTTGACGAGGAAGGAAAAATTATATTGGAATCGGAAGCAGTCATAGAAATAAGAACTCGACAACTACGAAATCAATCCATTTCAGAGTATCTCATCAAGTGGAAGAACTTATCCGTTGAATATTCCACATGGGAGGATGAGAATTTTATACAGAAGCATCCAGAACTACTAAAGCATTGAGGACAACACTTTTTTGAAGGAGAGGGCATGTTAGGTCCCTATAATACTAGTGATGCCCCCATTAATATTGTAGTTGTATCCCTTATTAATATTGTTGTGCCCCTATTGTCCCCATATTGTTATTACTGTGCCCCATAGAATCCCTCTATTGTTATTTTTGTGCATTTATATTATTATTGTTATTTCGGCTTGGTTATATTGTGACCCCTTAGACTCCTATATATAGAATGGAGGTTTTTTCATTTGAATCATCCAAGAATTGTTCATTTATATAATGTAAAGGAGGTTGCCCCCTCGAAGAGGCTTATTTCTAAGGCATTCATCTATCTTTTCTATCTTTTTGTGAGCTGGTTTCATAACAATGCAGGTTGCCCAACGAAATGCAATCCCAAAGAAAAACAAATAAACACAACAACCCTTTAACTTACCTCTGCTTGCAAACACACATGTAAGCACATAATAATAAATAAATAAAAATCAACTGAATACAATGCGTACCTGAAATGTGCTTGTTGTTTGTGATTGTAGTTGAATTGTTGTAGCAACTGACAAACTTTGAACACAAGCATAGAATCTACTTAAACATTCCCAACCTTTATACAAAACCATATTTTATACAATACTATACAAGAGATGAATATTGACTTAGACATACATAGGACAAAACTTACCCTACCTAGACACAACTCTAGTTACAGTTATGATAAGGTAATAATGCAAGACTGAAAACTAACCTAATACATGGTACAATGTAGTCAACAGTTATTAAAGTACATTATTAACACATAGGAAGGGAAATTGAATTATACATACGTTTATCTTTGCTTGATTATACTTTCCAACTTCACATGAACTCAAACTTGATACAACCATATACTTAATGCTAGTCAAAACTTGGACTCAAAACTAAACTTAGACCCAATATAGCCTTAGACACAGACCTAGACTTGACACGGTCCTAAATACTAGCCCAAACGCAACACACCACTACTAGACTTAATGTGGCCCTTAGACACTGTTTTGATCTTAAGACAACTACAAAATTATTTAGACCTTAATGAACCAGACTTCAAGATAATGGTAGCTTTAGGATTACCTATAGGTAGAATCTTGTGAAAGAAAATTTATGACCGAATCCCTTACTGATGGTATAGAGTCCCTGTCATCAAACAAAGTCCTGCGTTGATTTGGCTAGGATAAAATTACAGTCCTGTATATTAAGAGACCAACGAATCACCCAATGAACAGTCCTTAACCCTCAAAACTTCATACGTTGACTTGACTGATGTATTTTTGCTCAAAGTTACAGTCAACAAATAACCCAAGACAAACCGTAACTCTCCTAATGATGCCTACGTTATAGATCTTTTAGGGTAGCCGAAAGATTTTAGAGCAATTTCAAAAGATAATACACTTTGCTACATAATACACTAGAAGGTATATGATGATATTTTATAGCTAAGAAGGGCTTCTATTTTTAACGTTGGGGGTATTTTTTTTTATTTAACTAAAAGATATATCACCTTAAGCCTTAAGCAAACGAATTACATGTTGACTGTGTTTAGAATGTGTTATAGTGTTTTGGAGAGGGACACATTTTAATTTTCTATTTTTTTGTTTTTTATAGTAAAATTAATTTAATTTAATAGTTATTGATAAATTTTTTGTCTAAGCTCTAAGGAATGTGTACACTAACCCTTTTTGGTGCGGTTATAGGGTACACATGAGTGTATTGAGTCAATGATTGGTTCACTATCTTTGGATTTTCAAGTTATTCAACTTATATGAGGTGAGATTATGGTGAGAATCCCTATCATATATTGACAACCGTTGGGGAATAAGGTGATGTCTCAACCCTTGGGGTTTTAGCCCACTAATGGGGGTTTCCAACTTCAAACACAGATAACTCTCAAATCGTGAAGAACTGGGAGGCGTACCATATATCAATGGAAACATCTCAATAAGTACAATCCATAAAGAAGATCTTTGATGCAAAATAATATGAGTTGTGAAGTCAAAATTCCATTGCAATATTGGGGTAACCCCTGGTGCTGCTTGGGTTGACATCAATGAAAACCACTGATCAACAATATCCCCCTTTGGCATTGATGGCAACACAAGTACTTCCCCTGCAATCATGACACCTCTTCCTACTGCCTTCTCTCCCCCTTTGCCATCAATGGCAAAGGGTAATTCCCCCTGACAAACAGCCATCCTATGGACCTGTACAAACCTCCACCCCCCCTTTCTACTTGAGAAGATAAGAGAAAGAGTATAATGAAAACTTGGGGAATCCAAATCTTTTGGCTAAGATACTCAAATTCTTCACAAGGTAATGGTTTGGTAAAGATGTCAGCAATTTTTTCCTTTATGCCAACATATTCAAGCTTGTTATTCTTTTCGGCGACCTGATCTCTTATGAAATGATATTTAATCGAAATGTGCTTCATTTTGGAATGTATCACAAGATTATTGGAGATACTGATGGCACTGATGCTATCGTAGAAGAGGGGAACAGGCTCATCAAACTTAACTTGAATATCTTGCAAAGTTTTCTTCATCTAGAGAACTTGAGTACAAAAAGCTGCTGCCGTGATATATTGTGCTTCTGCTGTGGATAACGAGATTGGAGATTGCTTTTTACTTAACGATGAAACAAGACAACCACCTAGATAGAATGCTGCTCCACTGGTACTCTTACGATCATCAACACTTCCTGCCCAATCTACATCTGTATAAGCTTGGATAACCATATTATTCCCTTTGGGATACCATAGACCATATTTTGCTGTGCCCTTAAGATACTGAAGAATTTGTTTGACGACAATAATATGTGATTCTTTTGGTGCTTCTTGGAATCTTTCTACTTTTCCAACTGCCTACATCACATCAGGCTGGGAGGTTGTCACATATAGGAGACTACCAATCATGGATCTGTACAACCTTTGGTCCACATCCTTTGATGAATCTTCTAAGCTTAACTTTCTACATGTTATCATGGGGGTAAGGACTAGCTTGCAATCTTCCATGTGGATTTTTTTGAGAATTTCCTTGATGTACTTGGTTTGACATATGAATATTCCTTTATCCTCCTGAGAAATCTGAAGCCCCAAAAAGTATGTCATCTCACCAAGCATAGACATTTCAAACTCACTTTGCATTTTTCTGGAAAAGTATTTACTTAATATGTCATCATTTCTCCCAAAGATTATATCAGCCACATATACCTCAATAATCGTTAGGTTATCATAATCCACTTTCACATAGAGATTCCTTTCAATGCTTCCTTTCTTGAATGCATTTTGATGTAGATACCTATCAAGATGAGCATACCAAGCCCTAGGAGCTTGCTTGAGACCATATAGTGCCTTATTTAATATGAAAACAAAGTTTTCTTTGTCAGTGAGCAGAAAATATTTGGGTTGTTCAATGTAAACTTATTCTCCAATTCACCATTTAGAAAGGTTGACTTAACATCCATTTGGTAGACCTTGGTTTTTCTCGAGCATGCATAAACAAGAAACATCCTGATAGCTTCCATTCTGGCAACGGGAGAAAATGTTTCTTCAAAATCAATTCCTTCAACTTGTGAATATCCTTTGCAGACTAATCTTGCTTTATTCCTAGTAACCTGTCCGTCCTCATTCAATTTGTTTCTGAAGGCCTATTTAGTTCCAATAAAATTTTTATCCTTTGGTCATGGAACCAATTCCCAAGTGTCGTTCTTCTCAATTTGATCCAGTTCTTAATTCATATCTACTACCCAATTTTCATTTTGACTAGCTTCGTCAAAATTGCTAGGTTCAAAAGTCACTAAAAGAGAAAGATGGGCTTGCTGTGATGAACGAAGCTATCGACTTCTTCTGGTTCCAATTCCTTCATTTATGTTGTTGATGATTTGATTTGATGGATGATTCTTTTGATGCCATTCTTTTGAATCTTTTAGAGAAACTTATTGTACATTCTGCTGATCATTTCTTATTTCTTCTTGGTTGACTGGTGTTTCCTTATTTGATTGGTCTTGTTTTGGAGCTTCTTCTTCATCCTTCATAGATTCTATCTCAAGCCCCTCAGATTTTCTTGAAGAGACAATCTCATTGTTATCCTTTAGAACATAGTCTTTGTCAAAAGTAACATTTATACTTTCAACTATTTGTTTTCACCTTAGATTGTAGCATCTATAAGTCTTTCTTTTGCGCGAATAACCAATGAAAATACCTTCGTCAAAACAAGAATCGGACTTGCACAATTTTTGGTCTTCTCTTTTGATGTAGCATTTACTTCCAAATATTTTGAAGTATTTGACGTTAGCTGGTCTTCCTTTCCATAGTTTGTGCGGAGTCATGTTACAATTGTTCCTGAGCAGGCCTCTATTTATAATGAATACGACAGTATCAATTGTTTGAACCCAAAATTTATCGTCTAAGTTTGAGTCTTTTAACATGGTTCTAGCCATTTCCTATAAGATTCTATTTTTTCTTTCAGCTACTCCATTCTGCTGTGGTGTTCTAGCTATTGAGAATTGCCTTTTTATTCCATGTTCGTCACAGTATTGTTGAAATGATTTGGACATGAATTCTCTGCCATTATCTGATCTTAGAAATTTGATCTTCAAATTGGTTCATTTTCGACCAATTCCTTGTAGATTTTGAAACATTCAAATGCCTCAGAATTTTTCTTCAAGAAATTGACAGCAGTCATTCTGGTGTAATTATTTATCATTAACATAAAGTATAATTCACTGTATAAACCTTTTTTTCTCATAGGACCATATAGATCATTATTAATTCCAATGGACATGATGCAAAATATTCCTTTTTCTTGAACTATATTTTTGTCTGTTTTCCGTTCCGACAAGATTCACATATCATATTGTTAGGTTTTGATATTTTTGGAATTTCTCTAACTGCTTCCTTTTTGCTGATCTTCACCAAATTTTCGAAATTTATATGTCCCATTCGTTTGTGCCATAACCAACTCTCGTCTTATTTTTCCAAGAAACACCCTTTAGGTGTCTCATCCAAAATATATATGTCGTTTGGAGCTCTGCTTGTTGTAGTGACAATTTTACCAAACTTGCCTTTCTTCATTTCACATTTATTTGAGTTGAATAACATCGTGTCTCCTTGATCGCACATCTTTCCAACACTAAGGCAGATTGTGATTCATATTTTCAACCAGCAACACATCCTTTTCTAATGCATCCTTGCTTGCAAGGGTGACCATACCTGCTCCTATGACATTTGAATACCCGTCATTTCCAAAAGACACTGTTCCATCCTTATTTTCTTTCAAGGATATGAACTTATTTCTATCTCCAGTCATATGCATTGAGAAACCACTGTCAACGTACCATACATTCTTGTTGCTTTAAGCCTTAAGAGCGAGAGCACACCTTTCAGTCTTCCTTTTCCATACTTGTTCATTCTTATTTTGCGAGAATTCTTTTGAAGAACTTCCAAGTTTGCAATCTTTGGCCAAGTGTCCAAAACTGTTACATTTGTAACATTCAACATCAGCTCTCCAATGATTAAATCTGTTGATATTTTGTTGAGTTCTGGAATATCCATTTCTGAGATATCTCTTGGAATTATATTCATTCCAAACATACATGTGACATTCTGCAGCTCTATGTCCAAACCTTCCACATGAATAACAATGACCATAAAAGATAGGTTGATACGTGGGAGGAAATATTCTTCGAGGAATTGTCTTCCAAGTTTCTTCCTGCGAGTCTTGATCTCTTGATGTAGCTGGGAGATCTACCTGCTTAGTAGATTTTATATATCCATCTTCTTTAGTTGTCATAGAAGGACTTGTCTCCTTTTCAATTTTTTCTTTGCAACCAAGACCAGCCTTGTTGCTGCATGAACACTGGTTGTTGATGAGTTCATCCAAAGTCTTTGAGTTGTTGGCGCAGTTTTGAAGAGTTTTTCCATTTTTTAATTCCTTTCGTAAAGAAACGATTTCAGCTTGCTTCTCTTTTCTTTTTGCTTTCCTTTAATTCTTTCTTGAGCGATTCTTCAATTCGTTTTTATTCTTCAACCTTGATTTTAAGATTTAGGACCTATTCGCTTTCTGTCTTTAATTCGTCATCAAGAGTTTTGACGTGCTTCTTCTCGACCTTGAGCTCTTTGATAACCCTGATCACTTTGTTTTGAAATTCAAATTCAGTCATTTCTTCTTCTTTGTCTCTTTCTTTTTCAGGTGCCTCTTGCTTATTTTGCTTGGCCATAAACAATACTCTTCCGTTGAATTCTTCTTTGTTATGATTGTTTTCTTCGGATGAGGAGCTATCTTCTTTGGAGAAGATTTTTTTCTTAAACCATTTCTTCTTGCCTTGCTTGCTGAACTTCCTAGGACTTTTCTTTCCTTTCGTAACAACCTCATTTTTGTGAGGAAATTTGGCTGCAAAATTCCCAACCTCACCACAAGCAAAACATATTTGGAAGTTTACCTTTGAATTTTCCCGTATCTATTCTCATTTTCCACATGAAGTAGGCAAGCTCTTTATCTTATAATTCTTCTTCATCTTCTTCCTGTTCCTCATCCTTACAGTTGCAAGTTTTTGCTTTTGGAGTCTGTTTGTCCTTACTATTCTTCTTGGATGCGGAAAATGATGTTTCTGAGTGAGATGTTCCATCCTCATTTCATATGCCGCAAGAATTCCATGCAATTCATCTATGTTGAGATTGGTCAGATTCAATCTATCTTCCAAGACAGATACCTTAGGGTTAAATCTTGCTGGCAAGGTTCTGAGGATCTTTCGGACAACAATTTTTGTTTCAACAAGTTCTCCCAAACCTTCCAATGTATTTGTTGTTTCATCAACACATTGAAAATATGCAATAATATCTTCATCTTCCTCATTTTGAGTTGCTCAAATTTTTCCTTGAAAATTTGAAGCTTTGCTTCTTTCACCTTTGAGTCACATGCATATATATTTTCAAGCTTGCCCCATACCTCTTTAGTAGTTTTGCAACTCAATACCTTAAGATAAACAAATTTTATAAGCCCACTGATACTAAGATCTTTAGCCTTTGCGTCGTATACCATATTTTTCTTACCTTGTTCATCCTAGGTCGGTGTGAAGCCTTTGTCAACGGTTTCCCATACTTCATATCCTTGCGCCAACAAATGAACCTGCATTCTTCCACTCCAAAGTGCATAGTTATTTCCATTGAACAAAGGAACCCTATTCTTAGTATACTCCATAATTTCCTTCCAGTTGTTAGACTGCTATTGAAGGAACTAAACTCTGATATCAATTGTTGGAAATACTTGGGGGGGGGGTGTGAATCAATATTCCTTAGCAATCAACACTTTTTAAATATTTTAGAGCATTAGTTAATCTTCAGATATTATTAATGTTTATATAGTAAAAACAGTAAAGAATAGAACATAGTAGGCACAAGAATTTTAGATGGAAAACCCCCTCCGGGTCAAAAACTAGCAAACGCTTTTCTAATAAATTATTTAATCTTCATCCCCAATTGAAATGAAAGCAACAACTTCCTAGAGTTTTAGAAAAGCATTCTTCTCCAGCTCCCACTGGAAGGACGCCCCAACGCCCTGGTTTCTTCAGTAATCAACTGAATGGATGCCCCAACACCCTAGACTGACCTACCACCCTGAAGTGTTCACATGCTCCAACCTGTAGGCGACTTCATGCACCTGCCTAACACTTCCCTGCTACCCTATAATGACTGAAATGAGACAAGAGTGTGGATTCCCATACCAGGGAAAAAAATCCATGATACAATATGATTTACAATGGTTTTGACCAAACACTATGACCTGCAATCTAACCATGACATCATCCCAACAGAGACTCCTATACCTCCCAACAATGCCTTTTTGACTCTAGTAAAATTGACTCTTTTACAATAATGAATCTTCCAATGATGACACTTTTTAAAATGACTCTTTTACAACTTTACAATGATGACTCTTGGCCTTGACATGTCTTCACAATATATGGATGGATGTCATGTCTTCAAAGGATGTCCCACTGTAATTATTCCTTTTATTTGATACTTTAGCTCTTGAATGCTTACTTGATGATGTCCTTGAGTCTTATTCTACCTGCATGCAAGTTGCCCAAAAAAACACAATCCCAAAGTAAAACAAATAAACGCAACAACCCTTTGAATTACCTCTGCCTGCAAACACACATATAAACACATAATAATAAATAAATAAAAATCAAATGAATACGATGTGTACCTGAAATGTGCTTGTTGTTTGTGATTGTAGTTGACTTGTTGCAGCAACTGACAAACTTTGAACACAAGCCTAGACTCTACTTAAACATACCCAACCTTTATACAAAACCATATTTTATACAAGACTATACAAGAGATGAATATTGACTTAGACATACATAGGACAAAACTTACCCTAACTAGACACAATTCTAGTTACAATTATGACAAGGCAGTTATGCAAGACTGAAAACTAGCCTAATACATGGTACAATGCAGTCAACAATTATTAAAGTACATTATTAACACACAGGAAGGGAATTTGAATTATACATACCTTTATCTTTGCTTGATTATACTTTCCAACTATACATGAACTCAAACTTGATACAACCATATACTCAACGCTGGTCAAAACTTGGACTCAAAACTAAACTTAGACCCAATCTAGCCTTAGACATAGACCTAGAATTGAAACAAAACTTGACACAGTCCTAAATACTAGCCCAAACGCAACACAACACTACTAGACTTAATGTGTCCCTTAGACACTATTTTTATCCTAAGACAACTACAAAATGATTTAGTCCTTAACGAACCAGACTTCAAGATAATGGTAGCTTTAGGATTACCTGTAGGTAGAATCTTGTGAAAGAAAATTTATGACTGAATCCCTTGTTGCTGGTATAGAGTCCCTGTCATCAAACAAAGTCCTGCGTTGACTTGGCTGGGATAAAATTACAGTCCTGTATATTAAGAGACCAACAAATCACCCAATGAACAGTCCTTAACCCTCAACACTTCATGCATTGACTTGACTGATGTATTTTTGCTCAAAATTACAGTCAACAAATCACCCAAGACAGACCGTAACCCTCCTAATGATGCCTTCATTATAGCTCTTCTAGGGTAGCCAAAAGATTTCAGAGCTATTTCACAAGATAATACACCTCACTACATAATATAATAGAAGGTATATGATGGTAGTTTGTAGCTAAGAAGTTATTCTATTATGAACGTTTGAGGTAATTTTTTTTTATTTAACTAAAATATATATCACCTTAAGCCTTTAGCAAACGAATTACATGTTGACTGTGTTATAGTGTTTTGGAGAGGGACACATTTTAATTTTATATTTTCTGTTTTTGTTTTTATAATAAAATTAATTTAATTTAATAGTTATTAATAAATTTTTTGTTTAATCTCTAAGGAATTTGTACACTAACCCTTTTTGGTGTGATTGTAGGGTACATATGAGTGTATTAATTCAATGACTGGTTCACTATGTTTGGATTTTCAAGTTATTCAACTTATAGGAGGTGAGATTATGGTGAGAATCCCTGTCATATATTGACAACCATTGGGGAATAAGGTGATGTCTCAACCCTTGGGGTTTTAGCCCACTAATGGGGGTTTCCGACTTCAAACAAAGATAATTCTCAAACCATGAAGAACTGGAGGCGTACCATATATCAATGGAAACATATTGACGATTAGAATCCATCGAGAAGATCTTTGACACAAAATAATATGAATTGTGAAGTCAAAATTCCCTTGCAATATTGGGGTAGACCCTGGTGTTGCTTGGGTTGACATCAATGAAAAGCACTGATCAACACAATTGAAGAATATCGGTTGTGTTTCTTTCACTAGAAGGGAATGGTACCTTAGTGTGTTTTCCAGCTACACAACCCTAACAAACACCTTCTTGATTCAAGTTGAACTCGCGCATACCTGTGACCATCTTCCTTACCCTACGTAAGGCTTTGTAATGTAAGTGGGAAAATATTCAGTGCCATAGCTCAGGTTGAAGATAAGTATCACTTTCCAAAGCTCCCAAAGGAATTCCTCCAACTTGATAGAGACCATTAATGCTAAATACAAGGGTAAATGCATCTTTAGTGTTTATTTGACAAATACGTACCTTTCCATCAATGAATTCTACCATGAAGCCTTTATCTTCCATTGTAGAAATAAACACCATGTTCTTCTTCAAATAGGGCACATACAATACTTCTTGGAGATGAATTGTTTGACCTTGATTCAAGTGAAGAGTGACATAACCTATCCATTTCACGAGGTAGGTGGAATTATCTCCTAGTACGATCTTCAAATTAGTCTTCTTTTCAACCAAATTTGAGAGGGCCTCCTTGTACCTAGTGAAGTGCCTTGAGGCTCCATTATCAATCAACCGATGATCCAACTTATCTAGAGGAGAGGAAGTAGATAGAGCAGAAATAACATAAAACTTATCTTGTTTTTCTACAACATTACTTTCATCATACCTGACATTTCTTGTCCTCTTGGAAGGTCGACCATTTCCATTTCGAGTAGCGGGAGAATTCCTTCTTTTGTTGTTGAACCTGTTGTGCCTTTTATTTTCATTTCCTTTGAAATTGCTATGATTGATGTTGATGTCATCCCTTGGATAATTCTTCTTGTGAGGAAACTCTCTAGCATAGATGTCGAACCTATTGCAATTGTAACACCTTCTTTTTCTTCCTTCTTTGAATCCCTTCTTGAATCCTTGACCTTGTCTCCTTGGACCAACATTATTCTTCCTATTTTCATGAGAAGAGAAGGTAGTAGGTTCATTTCCATTGGAGGGATTATCTCTCTCCATCATCCTTGTCTCCTCTTGAGTGCATCTAGCCAATAACTCATCAAAACTAGGTATCTTGTCATTGTTGAGAATAGTGGTGACAAATACATCCCAAGGTCTTGAAAGACCTCCAAGTGCAATGAGAGTGAGCTCCTTATCAACAATAACTTCTCTAATAGATAGTAGGTCATTCTTGATTTGAGTTATTCTCATGAAGTAGGATTGGATAGACTCCCCTTTATCCATCTTGATGTCCTTCAACTTGATTTTGAGAAAGAGGATTTGATTTGCATTGTTCACTTTGAACAACATATCATACATCTCCTTAGATGTTCGTAAATAAAAAATATAGGAAAACAAATTATTTTGAATGGATTTAATATTATTTTCTTAGCTTTGACCTCACCTTTATTATACTTCATCTTAGCAGCAGTTGGTGCATTTGAAGGAGGCTCCACCACTTTTCCCTACACACAGTCCATTGCATCATGCTCTTCCAAGGTCAAGTCCAAAGTCATTTTCCATGTATGATAGTCATATTTATCATTGAGCTTATCCTCGGTCTTGAAGTAGGATGTAGAAGCCATGGAGACTTGTCCAATAGTCTTGTCCAACAGATCTCTCTTAGTGATTGCTTTTCTCTCTCTTGCTTGGGCTTTGTCTTCACCTGGGCTTTGACACCATGTTAATTTTAGTTAAAAATGATATGTACTATGCTTAGAAAAATTACTTCAGTGTCCTTTAAGCATACCAACGATAATTTCCAATAGAAATCACATTAACCATAAATCACATTGATAGTAACTTTAGATAGAACATGAACAATAAAATGTAGAAGATAAGAGGACACTAGATTTGGCGAATGCCAGGGAAAAACCCCAATACGGGGAAAACCATTTGACCAATTCTTCTTATTATTATATCACATGTTCAATAGAGAGAGAAAGTACAAAATTCAAAATTTACTTGCCAAATCACAGTGAAAACATCCCTGTCAAATATGCAGTCAACAACAGTCAAATTCTACCCTAACCAAAAAGTCAACGTAGGTCCATGCAACAACAAATCATCGTCTATGCATCTCGTTCATACCAAATCAAACTTGAACTTCTAAGGTGGTCAAAATCAGCCCAAAACAGTCCTAAAAACAACAATCAAACTTGGTCAACTTTGTGGTTTGGTCTGCGGTCAACCCTGTGATTGGTTTGTAGTCAAAGTCAATAGTGTTGAAAATGCAACAAGATGATGGAGCTTAGTGAAAAGGAGTCGCCTCCACTAAGTGGGCCCGCAGGCTATTTTTGGCGCAAAGTCTATTTTTAGACTATGTCTATTTTTAGACATATGGATCATGGTCTATGAGTTGTAGTATGCTGTTTATGGATGCTTGGTCATGTTGGGAAAAATAGATGGACTTCTATTTTTGGTTCACAGTGGAGTGATCAGAGTCTATTTTTAGACTGCCAGGCTAAAAATAGAAACAATCAAATATTATTAGCCCTTAGTAATATTTGGACTCTAAACATTATCTTATCCTCTTGGAGCACTTCATTTTGAGCTACAGATGTGGCACATGCAGCTGAAAAAAGGAATCACATGGTTTCTTATGTGTTAGTTGAGCTATTGCATGGAGGACTTCAGTTAGAACTCATGCATGTGAGTTCTGTGGAGTTGGATGTGCAGTTGATGGAGTTGTGTTCAGTTTGACTTAGTTGAACTAGTTATATTTAGTCTAACTAAAGAATACACTAGTGATGAGTTGTGTGAATTAAATATTAATTAATTCACTAATTATTAACTCATAAAGAAACTAAAGAATACATCAGTTAACTCAGCGCATGGACAGTTCAACAGAGACAGGTGTTAGGGGTAAGTGAAAGGGTGAGTTGTGACTATCAGTTGTGCATGAGATTTGCAGATGCAGGGATTGAGTTATGCCAATGAGGATTGCGCAGTGTGGGCCAATATCAAGGCAATTATAGCCTGTGCTCACGCGATTTTTCACCAAGCATTGTGTAGTGGAGGCAGGCAAAGCAGCGAAGGAGATTTGAACCTGTGACTTGTTCGGATCTGAGCTAGTTTTGTGTGTAATAGGTGGAGATAGTACTGAGTACTTGTGAGGAGTATTGTACTATGTATTGTTACATGTTCTCAATCATTATAATATATAGATAGTGTAGGGTTTTCAGCTGTATGCTTTCCCCGGGTTACATATTGTGTTAATGTGAGCATGCGATTGATGTTTCATTGTTTTTAATGCTGCTAAATTGATGATCAATGGAGAGGAGGTTATGTATTATGCATGTATTCTGCAATAGTGTATAATCGAGATAATCTCTGTGAATAAGTGTCATATTATTCAAAATTTCTACATGGTATCGGAGCTGGTTGATTTGTAGAAAAAGTTCTATAGGATATCAAAGCGGGATTGATCATCAGATCTATTATTTAGAAAGTGTTTACATTTTATTTCTTCAGGCAGAGTCTGTAATCGGGCCAGGTAGCTTCTGGATTCATCCTTCTTTTGGAAGGTGAGATATCCGGTGAATGCCCATACAGTCGATCTCTGTACAAGAAATACTTTGTTCTCATGAATTTTAGATCAGAAGCGGTTGAGTTTTGAGCTGGTGGAATGGCGCTCAAGGATAAACTCAGAAACATCAAAGCTGAGAATGGATATGCCACAGATTGTCCGCAGAAGAAGAAAAATAAGCAAGCTGTTGGATATGTAGCGGGAGAGGCCTTAGCCTCGCAGTTTGAGCTTGATTTTTCATTGATCGCATGCTTTGTTTCAAGTGTGATGGGATCGGTGTGGTTCTTGGACAGTGGTGCGTCTTTTCACATGACAGGAGATCGAGATTTGTTTTCTGATCTGGAGGAGAAAGATCTTGGAGTGCACATCGAGATGGGCGATGATGGTAGATACAGTGCGACCGGTATCGGTACCATTTCCTTTGAGAGGGAGTCTGGTAAACCCTTCGTATTGAAGGAAGTGATGCATGTTCCAGGATTGAAGAAGAATCTTATCTCTGTGGCGATGTTAGAAGACAAGGGATATGATGTTGTCTTCAGCGAGGGAAAGGCTTTCCTACGCAGCAAGACAACTGGAGAAACCCGGAAGATAGGGGTTCGAGTCAGGAACCTTTATCAGTTGCATGTAGATGCATGCAAAGCTTTGAGCAGCAAGGAAACTGATGAAGACTTGGTGGTTGAGAGGGAGCGTATATTACCTCTCAACATGCAGAGCCAGAAGAAGTCTCAGACGATTGTGGAGGAGCCATGATTGGTGTAGCGGCTTCAGGAGGTTGTGGAGCAGCCACAACAAGGGAAGCTGAGAGGAGATCGAGTAGAGACATCTACTCATGCAGAGACCTCCAATAGGTGGAAACTTCGAGCCAGGTGGGCTGAGGGATCACATGCAGCCATACCTCCAGGTAGGAGGTGGGGTGATGTGGATTGATTTTCCCAAGGAGGAGGGGCAGGATCCTTGAGGTACCCAACCTCTTGGATGAGACCTTGCAACGGAAGCCCCGATGTGGAGTAGTAGGAACTAACTGATTGGCTAGAGACAAATGTGGATGGAGTGGTAGAGAGAGCGACAATGCAGGGAATCCCAGGACAACGCATAGCTAGCAGGTTGCAGCAATGCGAGAGGCACAAGTGTTTTGCACAGTGCTAGGTGGCACAGAGAGGTGTGCAATGGTGCGAGATGTTGCAGTGGCGCAGATGTCAGAGAGGGAGCACTTGTCAGCAGCAGGTAGAGCTTCAGCATCAGAGTATGTTCCTAGCTCAACAGAGTGGTCAGTTGGGAGTGTTTTTTGTTCCAAGTGTTGTTGGAGCAAGTGGACCGGGCAAATGTGTGGCATGCAGAACATTCCAGAGTTGTAGGATAGGGGTTGTAGATAATCCATATCTTGTTGAGAGGGAGTGTTGAAAATGCAACAAGATGATGGAGCTTAGTGGAAAGGAGTCACCTTCACTAAGTGGGCCCGCAGGCTATTTTTGGCGCAAAGTCTATTTTTAGACTATGTCTATTTTTAGACATATGGATCATGGTCTATGAGTTGTAGGATGCTGTTTATGGATGATTGGTCATGTTGGGAAAAATAGATGGACTTCTATTTTTGGTTCACAGTGGAGTGATCAAAGTCTATTTTTAGACTGCCAGGCTAAAAATAGAAACATTCAAATATTGTTAGCCCTTAGTAATATTTGGACTCTAAACATTATCTTATCCTCTTGAAGCACTTCAGTTTGAGCTACAGATGTGGCCCATGCAGCTGACAAAAGTAATCATGTGGTTTCTTATGTGTTAGTTGAGCTATTGCATTGAGGACTTCAATTAGAACTCATGCATGTGAGTTCTGTGGAGTTGGCTGTGGAGTTGATGGAGTTGTGTTCAGTTTGACTTAGTTGAACTAGTTGTATTTAGTCTAACTAAAGAATACACTAGTGATGAGTTGTGTGAATTAAATATTAATTAATTCACTAATTATTAACTCATAAAGAAACTAAAGAATACATCAGTTAACTCAATGCATGGACAATTCAACGAGACAAGTGTTAGAGGTAAGTGAAAGGGTGCGTTGTGACTATGAGTTGTGCATGAGATTTGCACATGCAGGGATTGAGTTATGCCAATGAGGATTGCATAGTGTGCGCCAATATCAAGGCAATTATAGCCTATGCTCATGTGATTTTTCACCAAGCATTGTGCAGTGGAGGCAGGCAAAGCAGCGGAGGAGATTTGAACCTGTGACTTGTTCGGATCTGAGCTAGTTTTGTGTGTAACAGGTGGAGATAGTACTGAGTACTTGTGAGGAGTATTGTACTATGTATTGTTACATGTTCTCAATCATTATAATATAATGATAGTGTGGGGTTTTCAGCTGTATGCTTTCCCCGGGTTACATACTGTGTTAATGTGCGCATGCGATTGATGTTTCATTGTTTTTAATGCTGCTAAATTGATGATCAACATAGAGGAGGTTATGTATTATGCATGTATTCCACAATAGTGTATAATCGGGATAATCTTTGTGAATAAGTGTCATATTATTCAAAATTTCTACAAATAGAATGCATCGGTTCATGTGCCAAAAAATATGACTTGCAATTTTTTTATTATTATTCAAATGTGGTCAAAACACCCATGGTCAATGCTGTTCAAACCTGCAACAAACGAAAATTTCAGCCTTGTAATTTTCCTTGCAATTTGTCCTTTTGCTGCCACACGAGTGAGGAAAAGAAATGCCCAATAAGCTGTTTGAACCAA
The DNA here is from genome assembly GCA_031772625.1 of Pinus tabuliformis. Lineage (NCBI taxonomy): Eukaryota > Viridiplantae > Streptophyta > Pinopsida > Pinales > Pinaceae > Pinus > Pinus tabuliformis. Next base: position 392,468,100 of record CM062810.1, read on the forward strand.
TTAGATGAGGAGAGAGAAGAATGTGTGTGATGAGATGATGCCAAATGAATTTTGAGGTCTCTCATATTTATACAAGTCGTTGAGGTTGAAGAGACATGTCTCTTAGGCTTTATGAGCCTACACGATGATGTGGCCGACCTTGAAAATTCGTACATATGTGGGAATAAATTCAAAAACAAATTTATGCTTATCAAAATTTAATGATCTTTATGTCGATTTTTGTCCTCTCTAAAAGAGGAATTCAATGCAATAATAATCTCCATCAAATGAGTTGTCCATAGTGGAATTTGGCCCTAGTTGCCAATATTAACAAACCGTAGGGAGATAAGTTGAAAATATGAGTTAAAAAAGTAGTTTTGTCTTTTTTCCCTCTAAAATTCGATGATGTAATCTAATATTATTTTATTATTTAAAATATTATTTTATAATAATCCTTAGGAGGACCATTTTTGACCTAAAAGTTTCTTTAATGGCTTACAGTCTGCAATAAATTGTCACATTGCCTTGGGATTCATGCAAACATCCTTATCTTGAAAATTGTGCCATTTGACTACTATACTCAGCAATTTGCCCTCCTTCCTTTATGATGTAGGAGCATGTAACCTAGGGTAGTATGTTTACGAATTTATTTGGATTCCTAAGTTAGGATTTAATTATTTAATGTATTTTTCTATAGTTTTAGGAGAGAATGAGAGATATTATGGGATTTTGTTTAGGATCTAGAACCTACTTTGGGTTCAGATCCATTTGTATAAATCTAGGTTAGCCCATGAGGCATGTAAGGGAAGGAGGGTGAGGAATGAGTGACCAATGATTAGGCCAAGTGTTCTCTTGTAAACATTTTATTCTTTAATGAATTGATTTGATTTTTGAAATGCATTACCCGCATGCATTTTTCTGTATTTTTAAGTATAGGTGGTATGGTTTGCGTCATAATTTTGGTATCAGAGCCACTATTTTCGTGAATATCACAACACTGCATAGAGAAAGGAAGTCACGACCAAGGATAATTAATGTTTTTAGGAGATAATTAGTACGGTAAGAGGTCATCACTATGTATGGAAGTTGCATGCTACAGAGGAAACCCACCAAGTTAAGGGACGTTTTCATGGGATCGATTAAATTTGGAGTTGTCACCATTTCTTTAGTCACAGGGTGGTAGGTCTGTTGCACTGATTCATTATATCGAGAAAACTATGTGGAACATGGAATGTGAAATAGTGTGAAGTTTTTAGAAGTACGAGCAATACCCAACAAGTGAATTCGCCATCTAAATGTAAGTGAACCCCTGTTCATGGAAATCAATACTGGAAGACTGCGTTGAATGGTTGTAATTGTTAAATCATTATGGATCAAAACTTTAATTTGAGATGCCCCTCTGAAGATTATTGAAGCATATACTAATTGTAGAGCACAAATTGCAATTGATAATGTCAAATGCCACAAATGACAAGTTATTGCACTAGAATATAATTTGAAGTTGAAAGGTTGCTATGAGGTATTTTATATTAATGTGCTCATCACTTGACATTTCCATGCCATTAAAAGCTGCTTGGAGCATGAAAGAGCTAATGTGCCATTTGTAGGTTTTAACCCCATATAGAAATTACCTTCATATGAATTCTAAAACACAGAAAATAAACAATGCGAGAGCATAACACATAAAACACATATACACAGAGATTTTCCCCTGGATCCCAAAACTGGGACTCCCAGCTTGATTTTTCATTATGTTCCTTTCAATGTTACAATACATATTTATACATGCTGAAGCATCTAATACCATGGACTGAAAACCATCACGTCCAAAACCAGGGACCGAAAACCATCACGTCCAAAATCATGTGCGAAAATCAGGCACAAAACCATAGGTGGGTCCGCCCAACCTAACATAGGGTCCAAAACCAAAATTTTCTGGTGCGCTGCCTTGGACCCCATAGAGTGGAGTTACCTGTACCCTTCAAACCCCTTGTAAATCCCCTCGCTATGCAATCGACACAACGAAGGGGGGGCTCCACCCCCCCTCTAACCCCCCGGTTAACTACGTGGGCTAGTCGTGGAAAGTATATAACACAACCCAACATTCTCCCACTTGTTGTTTTCTTTCCATAGGGGGCCACAAGAGAGCTTAGTCATTTATCCAACCCTGTAATGCCCATTGTTTCTCTACACCAAGAGAACTTCTCAGAGCTCACAGACTTTGTCAATGCATCTGCAGTATTCTTCAGAGTGTCCACCTTTACCAGCAACACCTTTTTGTCTTCTATCATATCCCTCACAAAGTGATACTGAACATCAATGTGCTTTGTCTTTGAATGATATGCGAGTTCTTTGCCAAGAAAATCTCACTTTGTCTGTCACAGTCTATCCTTATAGCTCCTTGTACTAACCCCATACTTGAACACAATCTCTGCAATCAAACTGCTTCCTTGCTTGCATGAGTGGCTGCCATGTATTCTGCCTCTGTAGTTGATAGTGCCACCACAGATTGTTTCTTACTCATCCAACTGATTGCACCTCCAAATAGGTTAAACACATACCCACTTGTAGATCTTCTCTAATCCATATCTCTAGCCCAGTCTGCATCAACAAAGCCACGAATATCCAACACTCTGTATAATATTGGTCTTCCTTGGTAGCACAAAACATAATCACTAGTGCCACGCAAATACCTGAAAACCCACTTCACTGCTCTCCAATGCTCCTTTCCTGGTTTTGACATAAACCTGCTCAATACTCCCACTGCATATGCAATGTCTGGTCTAGTACAGACCATTGCATACATCAGGCTACCGACTGCACTTACATATTGAACACGGGACATGTCCTCTTCCTCTTCTTGTGCCTTGGGACACTGTTCAGCAGATAACTTTACACCTATAGGAATAGGAACCTTCACCGATTTACTATCCTGCATATTAAACCTCTGTAGTATTGTCTCGACATACCTCTGGTTTAACTAGAGCTTCCTCTTTTCCTGGTCTCTTTTAATTTCCATGCCCAAAATATAGTTTGTAGTACCAAGATATTTCATGTTGAATTTGGAGGACAAATGGGTCTTCAAATCTTGGATAATTTCTTTGTCATTTCCAACCAACACCATGTCATCCACATACAAGACTAGATAAATAACACGGTCACCAATTAATTTAAAATACACACAGTGATCTGCTTTGCTTCTGGTGAAGCCAAGTCCTCGTATAAATGTATCAAATTTCTGATACCACATCCTTGGTGACTATTTTAACCCATATAGAGACTTATTTAACTTGCATACCAGTTCTTTCTTACCCTTCACCGCAAAGGCTTCATGTTGCTTCATGTAGGTCTCCTCTTCCAGATCCCCATGAAGAAATGCTGTCTTCACATCCATCTATTCTACCTCAAAATCAAAAGTAGCAGCAACAGATAAAAGTAATCTAATAGAAGTCACCTTGGCAATAGGAGAAAAAATATCACCAAAATCAATTCTCGGTACCTGGGAATAACCTTTTGCTACCAACCGAGCTTTGTATTTCTCCACCTTTCCTTCTGCATTTGTCTTGTCCTTGAACACCCATTTGCTGCCAATGGGTTTCTTTCCAGCCAGCAACTCCACTAGATCCCAAGCCTCATTTTTGTGCAAAGATGCCATTTCATCAACCATGGCCTCTTTCCAGAGTTTTCCATGCTTTGAATCTACTGCTTCCTTCACAGTTCTAGGATCACCATCAGTCATAGATAAAGCAAATTTTGAACAGAAAGAAAATGGATTATACCTTTCTAGCTGCCTTCTTTCTCGATCTGATCTTCTCACACCTGGAGTTTGTGGCTCTTCTGATTCCTCCTCTGCTGTAGAGTCTGATTCTTCCTCCTTTAGCTCAAACTCTATCTTCTCAGGTTCCTTTAGTTGGACTTCATGTTTAATAACATCTTTCACCTCTCTGAACACCACATCTCGACTGTACACAACTTTCCTTGTTACCAGGTTCCAAAGCTTATAACCCTTTAAACCATACTTATACCCAATAAAGATGCACTTTTTAGATTTACTATCCAACTTGGTTCTTTTCTCCTTTGGAACATGTACATATGCATCACATCCAAATACCTTCAGATGTGAAAGAGAGGGTTTCTTACCAGTCCATACCTCTTGTGGAGTCTTATCCTCCAACACTAATGAAGGTGATCTATTGACCAGGTAACATGCTGTCTTCACCGCCTCTGCCCAGAATTCATGTTCTAACCTGACACCACTGAGCATGCTTCTTGCCCTTTCCATCAATGTCTTGTTCATTCTTTCTACAACTCCATTTTGCTAAGGTGTATATGGAGTAGTCTTCTGCCATGATATACCAGACTTCTTACAAAATTATTCAAATTCCTTACTGCAAAACTCTCCACTGTTATTTGTCCTCCGCACCTTTATCTTCTTCTCTGTCTGGTTTTCCACCAGAGCATTAAATTCTTTAAACCTGTCAAAGACTTCAGATTTCGTCTTAAGGAAATATATCCATGTATTCTTTGAGAAGTCATCTATAAATAATACATAGTACACAAACTTACCCAGTGACGGAACCTTCACAAGTCCAAACACATCACTGTGCACAAGCTCTAATATCTGTTTCTCCCTCTTACCACCAGAGGAAAAAATCACCCGATTCTGCTTCTCATACACACAATTTCCACAGAGATCAAAATCCAGAGAGCTATTACTCATACCTTCTACCATACCTTTACCATGAAGTATTTGAATGCCCTTCTCTCCAATATGTCTAAGCCTTTGATTGCACAACATGGTCTTCTCTCCAGAGACCACTAGGTTTTCTGCTCCACTTTCAGGAACCACAGAATTATTGCACCCATCAACAATAGTGCTACCTTGCAACTTGTACAAAGTTCCAATTCGAACTCCCTGCATCAATACCAATGCCCCCCGAACCATCTTGCAGGTATCCTTCTCGAACACTGTTTTTACACCTACATCATCCAACTTGCTTACAAAAATCAGATTTCTGACTAATGCAGGAATATGTAGAACACCCGGAAATGTTCTAACCCTTCCACCTTGCAACTTCAACTTTACTTTTCTGCGACCGACGATTCTAGCCTTCCTGTCACCCCCCAAGAAGAAATAACCACCATCATATTTCTCATACTTGCAAAACCACTCTCTATGGGGAGTGAAGTGAAAGGATGCACCTGAGTCAATCAACCATGCCTCATGATCTACATGTGTACTGGAAGAAGCCAAGTACACATCCCCATCTTCATCTGAGGTGGTTTTTGCCTTTGCAGAAGGAACATCATCAGATCGCTTTCCTTTATCAGGAGCTTTAGGTTTACAGTCCCTTTTGTAGTGCCCTTCCTTTCTGCATTTCCAACACACCACCTTTACAGGTTTTCCTAGAGATTTAGATCTCCCTCTAGATTTATATCTCCCACTCGATGACTTATTTTTGTTTCTGTTCTGGGACTGTTCTCGTACAGACAAGGCATCACCATTCTGGCTCTCCATATTTTTTCGTCTCATCTCTTTCGACAACAAGGATGAGACTATTTCATCAAACTGCAAGTTAGTTGCATTACTACCTATTGCAATAACCAGACTATCCCATGAATCTAGTAGTGAACACAACAAACTAATGCACTTATCTTCATCTGAAATTTTAATATCAACAGATGCTAACTGACTTACCACTATATTAAATGTGTTCAGATGCTCTGTCACTGAGTCTCCATCTTTCATCCTCAGGTTATACAACTTTTTCCGCAGGAACAGTTTATTCACCAAAGACTTAGATTGGTACAAAGTCCCTAAATTGTCCCATAAAGCCTTCACCATAGCTTCCCCTGATACATTCAACAATACTGAATCTGAGACACACAATCATATTATGCTCTTTGCCTTCCGGTCCAACTTCTTCGATTCTTCATTGGACACTCCCGTTGGTTTAGTGCCCGAATCTATCACGATCCATTGATCTTTATCCACCAACAGATCCTCCATCTTGAGTTTCCACAACTCAAAACTCTGACCATTAAATTTCTCGATCTCTATTGTTCCACTGCTCGCCATCTTCTTTCACCACCAGAATCGATCTCGCAGATCTCCCACTGAACAGGGTCTATCACAGGCCCGAGCGAAACCCCTCAGCAACAAAGGTGTCCCCTTGAAGCCAAAACAACTCTGATACCAAATGTAGGTTTTAACCCCATATAGAAATTACTTGCATACGAATTCTAAAACACAGAAAATAAACAATGTGAGAGCATAACACATAAAACACATATACACAGAGATTTTCCCCTGGATCCCAAAACTAGGACTACCATCTTGATTTTTCATTATGTTCCTTTCAATGTTACAATACATATATATACATGCCGAAGCATCCAATACCATGGACCGAAAAATATCGCGTCCAAAACCATGGACCGAAAACCATCGCGTCCAAAACCATGTGCGAAAATCATGCACAGAACCATAGGTGGGTCCGCCCAACCTAACATAGGGTCCAGAACCAAAATTTTCTAGGGTGTTGCCCTGGATACCATATAGTGGAGTTACCTATACCCCTCAAACCCCCTGTAACTCCCCTCGCTACGCAATCGACACAACGAAGGGGGGCTCCGCCCCCCCTCTAACCCCCTCGGTTAACTATGTGGGCTAGTCATGGAAAGAATATAACACAACCCAACACCATTTACATTGGAATTTTTCCTTTAGACATTCCACAAGCCCATGATTATACTTTGGAATGCAATGAATGAAGACATGCACCTTATGAAACACAAAAATCTTAATGGTTATATGTGAATGGAATACTTTAATAGAGAAAATTCTTGCTCTATAATATTATCATAAGAGAGTGGAGCATGAGAGAGATATAGTGGAATTATTTTTTAATCATATGAGTCATAAGATTTTGGTATAAAGATTTAAATTAATTATGATAGATTTGGAATTACAATATCAAATGAAAATATAAATGTATTAAGGGTGGATTTCAAAGGTCAATGAAGAAATTTGTAATCAAGAAGTCAATGTCTAAGTTTTATAGATTGAGTCAAATCAAGAATGATTCAAAGTTAGAGTCAAAGTCCACCATTAATCATTGTAATTATTGTATTGAATAAGCCTTGAAGTCAAATAAAAGCTTATAGTCATGTATTGGTATGTAAAGTGGTGCATTTTCTGTTGTACCCGACACCCAAAGTCTAGTCAATGTATTGTTATTTTGCAAAAATTTAAAGCAGAATTTGAGAATGATTAAATGAGTTACAGGTGAAAGTGAGCAAGTATTGTAGGTAACAACACATGACACGAGAACTAAGGGAAGGATTCTGGCAACTAGTGTAGCATGAATGCATAAACTTGGAAGAGCAAGGAGTGCTCAAAAGATGGTTCAAGTGAAGTGAAGTGAATCATTAGCCAAGTTAAGACGAGTTAACTTGGTAAGGTGATCGCTTAATTGCAGTTTACAAGGTGAAGTTACCAAAAGGAGGAGATAAAAATGACTATGGATAGTCATTTGCAAGATTCAGGGAAAAGCCACAACAATGCCATAACAGTTGGCATAAATGATGAAGAGGTGGAGAAAGAGATTATTGAGTTGAAGGCATGACTTAATGTATTGATGGAGCTGCTACAAAATCAGAAACATGGATGGATAATGAAGAAGATATTTAGATGGCCAATCAAGCAGTTGATTGCAAGGAGACAAAAGTTCAAGTTGAAAGTTTTATTAAGGGAAGCGGAAAACTCTAGATAATTGAGATGAATGTACGCATTTGTGGACAAAAACAAGAACCGATGCTTGGTGAGGACAATGATGATGCTAAAATGAAATCTGTTCATATGAACATGGGTTTGATTCCCACAGATGGTGCCACACACTGTTTAGAAGACCCACATATGACGACTGAATTGTTGATGGAAGACAACAATTATGTTGGTTTTGCATCTAACAATTGGTGTGTGAATGCATGGTATGTTCCTGATATTGAACAAAGTATTGATTGTGTGTGCAGTATTGATGAAAAACAAATTGATAAAGAAATGAAGCCTAAGGATGCTAAACATGGACAAATAATAGAATTTGTTGATGAAATAGAAAATGATCATCGAATAAAGGGGTCAAATGTCAACATGAGAGATATTGCACCAGAACTAATGTTCCTAGAAGAATGGTTGGATAACCTGAAGCCAGAATATGACGTAAATGAAATTATGGTGGATTACAACAACAAAAAAGTTCAACAAAGAAACAATATTGCACACTAGATAGAAAACAAGTTAGATATTGAAATTCAAGAAATGAAGAAGCTGATGTTGGAAGATCTCAAAAGATGTTTATTAAACAAAGAAAAAGGAAGGGTGACAACAAATTACTAATGACTGAGAAAGTATGCATTAACAAAGAGGGAGAAGAACTATAACACAAAATTTGGAAGCCTGGAAAATGAGAGAAAACAACCATAAAACAACAAAAACATGACAGAGAAACTAATTTACTACAGGTGAAAGTTTGGGATCCAGGAGGAGTTTTATCAACTTATGAATATATATGGTCGAGAGACCATGAGTTTCTTCTACTTGGGGAGTCTAATGCAGGAGCATATAACCTAGGGTAACATGTTTATCAACGGAGTTGGATTCCTAAGTTGGGATTTAGTTATTAAATGTTTTTGTTATGCTCTTGACCTGCGAGAAGATACTAGAATAACAAATATGCGAAGAAATATACCTAGAACACAGAACAATGAGAAATAACAACATGTATTTTATTATTCAGAAAGGAAAGCAATGTTCACTTGCCTCTTTGAGGGGGCAACCTCCAATAGAGCTGTGCTCGATTACAAAATAAGACACGACACTCCTCAAGGGGAGTCTCTATCCTTTATATAGGATTCATACATGCAATACCATGTTTCAGTACCATGGTTCTTATTAATACCATCTATCTTATACCATGGCCCATTTGCAACTAACTGTGGTCCCTTCTTTAAATGCGGGTCAACCACTTACAATTATTAATATGGGCTTTATTGACTCTTTAACTAACTATAACTATGACTCGACCCTATTACATAAATAAGGGGGTTAGGGTTGGACCCTAACATGCCCCCCCCATAAAAATAGCCTTGTCCTCAAGGCTGAAGCTACGGAAAATGTTGAAGAACAGTGGCTGGTTCCCAGGTTGCATCTTCTAGAGAGTTGTCTTTCCACTTGATGAGGACTTCCTTGATCGTGCGGCCACGCAGGTGCCGTTCTTGTGTGTCAAGAACCTGTTCAGGTTGGAGCCAGATTGAACCTTCTTCATCCAATTCTGGTAGACTGGTTTGAATTCTACAATTGTTCCCAACCACTTTCTTGAGGCTTGAGACATGGAAGACAGGATGGATTTTTGTAGTGGGTGGTAAGGCTAGCTTGTAGGCGACTTCTCCGATGCACTGAAGTATTTGATATGGTTCGTAGAATTTTGGAGATAATTTCTGACAACCCTTGTCTTTGAGTGATGTTTTCTTATATGGTTGCAGCCTCAAGAATACCTGATCCCCTTCTTGAAATTTGCACTCTAAACGATGTTGGTCTGCCTATTGCTTCATGCGATTTGAGCTTGATGGAGATTCTCTTTGAGGTGGGCAAGTATGGTTACACAGTTCTGTAGGTGTTGATCCACTGCTTGTACCTTAGAGCATCCCTAGATATAAGAAGTAGGTGAAGGGGGGAGTCGACCATAAAATACTTCATATGGAGTCATCTTGGTGGTGGCATGATAGTTAGTATTATACTACCATTCGACTAGAGGTAACCACTATACCCATAGATGTTTCTTTTCTGAAGTGAAACATCTGAGGTAGGTCTCCAGATATTTATTGACTGCTTCAGTTTGACCATCAGTTTGGGGATGATAGGAAGTACTGAGTTGTAGTTGGGTACCTTGGAGCCTGAAGAGTTCCTGCCAAAAGTTACTGGTGAAGATCGGGTCACGATCAGTGGAAGTGGGCATGCCATGCAATTTGAAGATATGGTCCATGAAAGATTGAGACACTAAAGCAGGTATAAAAGGGTGGGGTAGGGCACAAAAATGAGCATACTTAGAAAGTCTGTCCACAACCACCATGATGACTGACTTGTTGCCTGACTTCGGAAGACCAGTAATGAAATCCATAGAAGCCTCCATCCAGATTGAGGCAGGGATGGGAAATGGCTATAAGGTGCCTGGGGATTTGACTGTTTCTCCTTTGTGGCACTGACACACATCACACTCAGCTACAAAAGTAAGAATGTCCTTTTTCATGTTTGTCCAAAAGGATGAATGTCGAGTGTGAGCATAAGTCTTCTGAAAGCCTGAATGGCCTACAGTGGGAGATGAATGCAACTTTGCCAAAATGTGACTTTTGAGGGTGGATGTTGGTGATATCACTACTTTGTCCATGTAGCGAAGAATCTCATCCTACCAAGAGTAGCCCACTGTGGAATTTTGATCTCCCTACAATTTATTAATGATTTGGGAGAGCGAAGGATGTGAAAACCATTCCTTGCGAGCCTCTTCAATCCACTTTGGAATGGGAAGAGAGATTGCTAGTAGGGTGCTTTCCTCCTCAAATTAGCGTGATAAAGCATCCGCTATGACATTTTCGTGCCTTTTCTTGTAAATTATCTCATAATCATATCCCAACATTTTGGCTAGCCATTTATTTTGTTGTGGCGAGGATAGGCGTTGTTCCAAAAAATATTTGAGGCTTTGATGGTCTGTGCAGATTTAGAAACGTCGCCCCAATAAGTATGGTTGCCAGGTATCCACTGCATGTAATATGGCCATCATCTCCTTCTCATAGGTAGATTGTCCCAAATTTTTCCCACTTAGTTGTTGGCTAGTGAAGGCCAAGCGTCAACCTTCCTGCATTAAGACAACCCCAATACCCATACCTGAAGCATCACATTCAATCACATAAGATCTGGTGAAGTTGGGTAGTGCCAATACGGGAGTGGAACACATGGCATGTTTGAGAGCTATAAATTCCTACTGTGCTTCATCATTCCAGAGGAATGAATTTTTCTTGAGAAGGTGAGTGAGGGATCTAGCAATGCAACCATAATTGACAAATTTGCGATAGTAGCTGGTGAGACCCAAAAATCCTCTCAAACTCTTCAAGGTCTTTGGTTGAGGCCAATCTTGCATTACCTGGATCTTTCTAGGATCCACCCTGACACCTTCATGCCCCACAATGTGGGCCAAATACTCGACTTCTTTCATGCAAAAGAGCACTTGGACAATTTGACAAATAATTTATGCTTCCAGAGCAAGTGCAAGAGTAGGTCTACATGTTGAAGATGTTTTTCCCAGGTGAGGTTGTAGATAAGGATGTCATCAAAGAACACAAGGACAAATTTTCTAAGATATGGTTTGAGCAGGTGATTCATGAGGCTCTGAAAAGTGGATGGGGCATTATAGAGACCAAATGGCATGACCAAGAAATCATAATGGCCTTCATGAGTTCGAAAAGCAGTCTTTGGAATGTCTACTTCTTTCATGTGAATTTGGTGATATCCCGAGCGGAGGTCGAGCTTAGTAAACAATTGAGCCCCATTTAGTTCATCTAGAAAATCATCAACAACCGGGATGGGAAATTTATCTTTGACTGTCAGCTTGTTGAGGGCCCTAAAGTTTGGACACATACGGCATTCCCCATCTTTCTTGAGCACCATGACCACAGGCGATGAATAAGGACTAATGCTAGGATGAATGACACCGGCTTCCAGGAGTTCCTTGATGATCTTTTCAATTTCATTCTTTTGTGTGAAAGGATATCTATATGGGTGCACATTTCGTGGTTGTGCCCCTAGGACCAAAGTAATGCTATGATCATGTTCCCCTCTCGAGGGTGGAAGCTCATGAGGCTTGTCAAAGACCTGCAGATGGTTGTTTAAGACCTGTTGCATCTCAGGATGAATATGAAGAGAAGTGGGCTCAAAGGCCTGGATGGCATTAAATTGGGCTATAACTCCATGGTGGCCCTTTTTTAACAACTTTTCCATCCTATGCGAGCTGATGATAGAAGGAGCACCTACCTGGAGTCCCCGGAGGGTATGTGTGTGGTCATTCTGCTTAAAGCTCATATATAACTCCTAGAAATCCACTGTGATTGGGTAGAGTGTGTGGAGCCATTCAACACCCAAGACAATGTCACACCCATCCATGTTGATGGCAAACATGTGAGTCTTTAGGTGTTAATCCCCCATTTGAAGTTTGACATTTTCATAGTGGCCTTCACATTTCATTGTCCCCCCATCAACAATCTGGACTTGGAAATTAGAGACTGCTCTGACAAAATAATGCACTGCTTCGGTGACCCTTTGATGGATAAAGTTATGCGTACTACCACTATCAATCAAGATTACTACAGGGCGATGTTTAATAAAACCTCTGATTTTGAGAGTTTGGGAGAAGCAATTCTTGCCAAAGCATGGAGCGAGATAAATGGTTCTTTTGGTGTAGCTGGGAGCTCATTGTCCGGCTGGTTGTCCTCATCTTCCTCCTTTGGTCCCTCAAATGGTGGGGCTTCCTCAGATGAATTGTGATCAGTAGCATCAATTTGAAAGAATTTGGGTTCCTTGCATTTATGCCCTAGAGAAAATTTCTCATCAAAGTAGTAACACAATCCTTTCTTTCTTCTTTTTGCCATTTCTGCTGGTGACACCTTTTGAACCTTAAGTGTTTGGCTAGTGCTCGGAGCTTGGGTGGGGTGTCCATTAGCTATGAAATTTGGACGACTCGACTGGGCTACTAATGCACATTCTACTTCATGAGTTGTCGTGCAAGCTACCAACCATGTGACTGGGTGGTGCATCCAAACATGGGATTGTATGGCGTCTTTGAGACCATTGATAAAACATTCCAAGTAGAATTCATCTACTAGACCTCCTGTGCGGAAGGCTAATGCTTCAAATGCTTTAATATACTCTTGCACTGTGCCTGTCTGTCAGAGCTTAGTGAGATGACCCAAAAAGTTATATTCATGGTCAAAGTGATCAGAAAGGGATTTTGAGAATATATGCCAAGTCATTAGCCTTGCATAGCAGCGTTGATGCCATTGCCACCATTGCCATCTTTCTTGGTCCAAGTACATGCTTCCCACACTTAGCTTAGTCGCATCATCTCTAATGTGATTCAATGCGAAATATTGCTCCATTTTTGATAGCCATATGTCTGAATGAGAGCCATCAAATTTATACATGTCCAAATTGGGTGGTCAAGGCTGGGACTATTGGTGGTTTCCATAGAAGTGAAGAGAATGGCTAGATTCGCCCTCAAGGTTTTCATTAAAAGCATATGCCTCTGATTGTACCCCCGACTTTCCCTTTTTGAGTGTGTCTTTTAAGGACTGGATCTGCTTCATTAATTCCTCCATCTTTTGTTCAAGGGTGTCTATCTTCTCATTGGCCATAGCTTGAGCTCTGGTTTTGTACCATGCATAGATCCAGTGCACTTGTTGTTACTGTGAAAATTTTTTTGGGACCACCCGAAATTTTGATGCTGACAAGTGAATAGTACCACCTTGTTCAGCTCGTCGATCTAATTCTTATGGGCTAAGTCTCCTATAAGCGTCCTGGGAGGGTCTTAGATTTTATTTTATTTTATTTTTTTTACTCCAAAAGGAGTTTTACTCCTTGCTTAGGAATACTGCAGTAGTCGATTCCCAGAAAAGTTAATTTTTCCCAATGTCCTGTGAGAATCACGCCAAGGTATAGGAGCCACAAGCCTCCTTGCACAAATAGTCAGATTTGTTGGAAAAACACTCAACTGCAGAGTATGAGTAGGAATGTGGCAGTGCTCAAACCCCTATTGCTAGATCTGAATAGCGGAACTGATTGTTGCGGCTGCGACAGAACCCAATCTGTTAGATCTGATCTGGAAAAGATGATACGCGATCTGGATAGAGACAAGGGAACTATGGTCTCAAGGAGTGTCAGGTGCAACAGATCGCAATATACATAAGGGTCCAACAGTAGTACTCGGCCTAATCTTTCAGGTCACTAACTAAGGAGGATCGACCATACCCTTAGCCGTACTACCCGACTACCCTATTGTGTAGAAATTTTGAATAATTTAACACATATTCAAGAGATATTATCCTGATCATGTACTATTGCGGAATACATACACAATACATAAGCTCCTCTACGTTGATCATCAATATAGCAGCATCAATAACAATAAAACATCAAGAGCATTCACACATTAACACAGTATGTAACCTGGGGAAAGCATCTCACGATAAACCCCAACTATCTGTATATTAATGATTGAGACCATGTAACATTACAAAGTACAATGCTTATCACAAGAAATCTAGTACCAGCTCCACCTGTTACACACAATACAGCTCAGATCTAATCTCCAAATCTATTCCACTGCTTGCCTGCCTCCACTGCTCAATACCTGCTCAAGAACTGATGAGAATGGCTTACCAAACTCGTATTTCACCTCAAAATAATCACTCACACTTTTTTGGACGTGAGAAAAGGCTACAATACTGGGAAAATACGTGAGCAAACTCATTGGCACACTCAATCCCTTGATTGTGCAAGATCTGGTGCACAACTATAGTCACAACTGATAACAATCTGATTCTCTACCACCTGTCCCTGTTGAACTGAACATGCACTGACATGCAACTGAGTTAACTGATGTATTCTATAGTTGTATTATGAGTTAATAATTAGTTTAACAACTCATCATTAGTCTATTTGTAGTTAGACTAACTACAACTAGTTTAACCAAGTCAAACTGAACACAACTCCATCAACTCCACAATCAACTCCACCAAACTCAACTGATTGAGTTCTAACTGAAGTCATGCATGCAACAACTCAACTGACTCATAAGAAAATCATATTTCCTTCTGACAGCTGCATGTGCCACCTCTGTAGCTCAAACTGAAGTGCTCCAAGAGAATAAGATCAAGTTTATAGTCCAAATATTATTATGAGACAATAATATTTGACTTTTCTATTTTTGACAGCCAGTCTAAAAATAGACTTTGATCACTCACACTGTGATCACTCACACTTTGATAAAAAATAGAAGTCCATCTATTTTTCCCAACTTGACCAATCATCCATAAACAACAACCTGCAATCCATAGACATGATCCATATGTCTAAAAATAGACATAGTCTAAAAATAGACTTGCGCCAAAAATAGCCTGCGGGCCCACTTAGTGAAGGCGACTCTTTTCACTAAGCTCCATCATCTTGTTGCAATCTCAACATATTGTACGTGTGAGTAATCTCCCCGAGTGCTGTTCTCGATGTACTATAGTAGCAAGATGACCGACGGTTTATCTATGGCAAGGTTTCAGGTGAGCCTAGGGGGCTTCTGATATATCCAGAGGGTTCTTGGAAGATAGTCCGTGCACGGTCCTGTCTAATGCACTACTACTCGAAGGGGTACCCACAGGGGTTACAAGGGAGTCCAACAAGCGTGACCACCTCTTGTATTTCCTGTGTGCATGCCTCCACAAATTTGTAGGTTTATGTGCTCAACAACAGATCCCATGGTTTAAAGATGCCGTAACACATCTCTAGCCAAAAAAAAATTCTGCTAAAAATGGAGATCCCACCGGCCCTGGAAAGTGCTCTGATACCACTTGTTATGCTCTTGACCTGCGAGAAGATACCAAAATACCAAATATGCGAAGAAATATACTCAGAACACAGAACAATGAGAAATAACAACATGTATTTTATTATTCAGAAATGAAAGCAATGTTCACTTGCCTCTTCGAGGGGGCAACCTCCAATAGAGGTAGGCTTGATTACAAAATAAGACATGACACTCCTCAAGGGGAGTCTCTATCCTTTATATAGGATTCATAGATGCAATACCATGGGTCAGTACCATGGTTCTTATTAATACCATCTATCTAATACCATGGCCCATTTGCAACTAACTGTGGTCCCTTCTTTAAATGCGGGTCAACCACTTACAATTATTAATATGGGATTTATTGACTCTTTAACTAACTATAACTATGACTCGACCCTATTACATAAATAAGGGGGTTAGGGTTGGACCCTAATAGTTTTTTCCTATAGTTTTAGGAGAGAATGGAAGATATTGTGGGAGTTTGTTTAGGATTTAGAACCTACTTTGGGTTCAGATCCACTTGTATAAATCTATGTGAGCCCATGAGGCATGTAAGGGAAGGATATTGAGGAATGAGTGACCAATTATTAGGCCAAGAATTCTATTGTAAATATTTTATTCTTTAATGAATTGATTTGATTTTTGGAGTGCATTACCTATGTGCATTTTTTTTGTATTTTTAAGTGCAGGCGGTATGGTTTGTGCCGTCACTTTAGCTTGAACTTTCTCCCTTCTCAGGAGTCTCTCTCTCTATAATTGGAATTGGAGTTTCTCCTTGGGATTTGGGCCACTATAAAGCCAAGAAAGGGTGTCCTTTGGCCTTCCACCTAACCTCTAATATCAAGGGATGAGATTTAATCTTGGGTCCTCTTGATATAATGGCTGTGTTTTGATATCTCATTGACATTAATAAAGTGCATTTTTCTCGTTATTTTATATCTCATAAATTTAAATTAAACTATAAGTCACTTTAGGAAAATTTCCCACATGCTCGCTCCAAGCCTATGTGGAAAACAATTTTCCTATCTAACTTCTAACACTCCCTCTTAGATAGGAAGGTGTCCTTTACCACTCCCATTTTGTCCCTGACAAATACCAAATTTACTTTCATAAGGGACTTCGTGAGAATGTCCACAACTTTCTCATCAATGATAATGTATTTCAACTTCATTGCTCCTCTCTGAACATGATCTTGGATGAAATGATATCTAATGTTAATATGTTTGGACTAATCACGAAATACTGGATTATTCGAGAGTTTGATGCAAATATGATTATCAAAATATATCATAGTGGGCTTTAACTATTGTGCAAACAAACTCACCAACAACTTACAAATCCATATGGCCTCATAACTCGCCTGAATAGTTGCCATGTATTTTGCCTCTATAGAAATCAGTTCCACTGATTGTTGTTTCAGAATGAGCCATGACATAATTGTCAAGCCAAAACTGAAGGAACATTTGGAAGTGCTCTTCTGGTACACTACACTACCTTCCCAATCTAAAGCTGTGTATCCAACCAGGTGGACTCCATCCCCTCGCACATGTCCAATCCATAGTCCACTATCCCATGAAATTATCTCAACACCTATTTTTTTATAGTCTATGCACTCTCCTAGGCTCCATTTGATAATGACTGAGAATTTTAAAAACAAAAAACAAGACTTCTGGTGTTGACCAGATACATCAACGACCTAGTGGGCTGACGATATAAAGTGTGGTCTACCAACTCACCCTTAGAAGTGCTAAGCTTTCAGAAGTTGGTGAGCATTGGTGTAGCCATAGGCATGCGAACCTCAATTTTTAATCTCCTTCGAATATCAACTGCATACTTGCCCTGTCTTAGAAAGATATTCCCATATCCTCCTGCCACACTTCCATCCCCATAAAATAATGTATTAGTCTAAGGTTATTCATCTCATACTCTAAATCATTAGCCTACTTGAAAGAAACTATTATTCTCTCCTCTCTTATCATGAACAAGTTATCTACACATAGTACAAGAATGAGGGGCTCTTGTCCAATAAAAATGTAATATATGTTTTGATTTGCCTCATTCTTTTCAAAACTAATCTGCTACAAATAAGTATCTATCCATGAATACTAGGCTTGTAGAGATTGCTTTAGTCCATACAATGCCTTCTTCAATCGACATAGATGAGACTCTCCCGCATGAATACAAAATCTCTGTGGCATCTTAATGTACACCTCCTCCTGTAGAAATCCATTCAAAAATGTGGTCTTCACATCCATCTGGTGGATCTTCCACCCCATATCTACTGCAATGGAGATCATTGCTCTGTTTTGTTGGGTGTGGAGCCTGATTATCTTCTTTATTCAAAGGTATTTCCGCATTGGACCCCATTTCTTAATGTGGCAGCAACATTGCCGATAAATGTGCACTGCTAGGGGGATCTGGGGGGGGGGAATGACAATAATTTGGAGCGCCCCCCATGGTGGGGGATTGGGGGCAGTGCCCTCGAAGCTAAAATTAGATGTAAAATTAATTTGTAAAATGTTGTAATTTCATAGTCAACCTGGGCCGTTCATTAAGCGAAGATCTGACAGTAGAAGTTATGTTCAATTTAAGACTTTTTTCCTCAGAAGGCAACCCCTCACTATATATGAGGGAATTGTATTGTGGCTATGTAGATATGTATCCTGAGCAAGAAAGAGAGAGGAGATTATGTGTGAGATAAGAGGGAATTACAACAGATTTGTTGTAGGTTGAATCTCTTCATTTTGTTGGATAATATAAAAGGAAAGACTTGCTGTTTCTCTGTGGATGTAGCCCAAGTTAGGTGAACCATGTATATCTGTGTCTCTCTTGTTTGATGTGTTTTCTGTGTTTATATTTCTGCAATATATTTTATGTGTTCCATTTCTCTGTAATGTATAATTTTATAACAACTGGTATCAGAGCTGAAGGTCTATTTGGTTGATAAACTCGTAGGAGAGAAGGGTTC
The DNA here is from genome assembly GCA_031772625.1 of Pinus tabuliformis. Classification (NCBI taxonomy): domain Eukaryota; kingdom Viridiplantae; phylum Streptophyta; class Pinopsida; order Pinales; family Pinaceae; genus Pinus; species Pinus tabuliformis. Next base: position 392,486,709 of record CM062810.1, read on the forward strand.
CTAGTTCGAGTGGGAGCAATGGCGGTAGATGGTAGGTTTAGGGTCAAAAAATTTAACGACCAAAACTACCAGCTGTGGAAGATGCAGATGGAAGATTACATGTATCAAAAAGATCTATACCTACCATTGAGCGGAAAGACAAATAAGCTGACAAGTATGATAGATACAGAATGGGATATTCTTGATAGAAAGTCACTTGGAACAATACGACTGTGCCGAGCAGCATCAATAGACTTTAATATTTCAAAGGAAACAACAACATAGGGTTTAATGTCGGCATTGGCCAAACTATATTGAAAACCCTCGGCCTTCGAATAAGGTATTTCTTATGAAGGGTTTATTTAATATCAAGATGTCAAAAGGTGGCTCTATTGCTGATCATTTAAATGAATTTAATAAAGTTACCAGTCAGTTAAGTTCTGTAGGCATAACTTTGGATGATGAAGTTAGGGCTCTATTATTTCTACGCTCATTTCCAGAAAATTGGAATGGTTTAGTTATGGCCATTAGTAACTCTGTCTTTGGATCTAGTACTTTAAAGTTTGATGATGTTGTCGATGCAATCCTTAGCGAGGAAATGCGGTGGAAAAGCTCCGGTGAGACATCAGGTAATGCTTTGACGACAGAGACTAGGAGAAGAAAAGTGGAAAGAGAAAAGAGCCCAGGATATCCCAGTAAGTCATGGAAAGGTAGATCCAAGTCCAGATTGGGGATAATGTGCTAGAAATGTGGAAAGAAAGGACACCTGAAGAAAGACTGCAAGTATTAGAAGCAAAAGAAGGAGACACGCAGCAAGAAAACAATCATGAAGCGAATGTGACAGGTGATGTGTTGCAAGATGCTTTGATTCTTTCATTAGAAAATAATATTGATGCTTGGGTGGTAGATTCAGGGTCCTCATTCCATGCCACACCTGATAGGAAACATTTTCATGATTATATTCAAGGAGATTTTGGATAGGTTCGATGGGTGATGATAAACCTTGTAAAATCATTCGAATGGGTACAGTTTTCATAAAACAAAAGAATGGAAATAAATGGCTGTTGAAGGAGGTAAGGCATGTTCCAGATCTGAAGAAAAATCTAATTTCAACAGGGTAGTTGGGAGGTGAGGGCCGTGTAACTAATTTTACAAATAAAACCTGGAAGGTCACTAAAGGAGACCAGTAATAGAAAAGGGAGAAAATATTGGTACATTGTATTTATGCAATGGTATTTCTAATTCTATTAATTCTTTAACCTCTAGAGGAGTAGATACGACATTGTGGCATCATAGGCTCAGACACATGAGTGAGAAGGGGATGCCAATTCTTCACTCAAGAAATTTGCTGATAGGTTTAAAGCATGCTGATTTGGAATTCTATGAGAATTGTGTTTATGGAAAACAGAAGAGAGTCAGATTCCTCAGAGTTGGGAAATAAAAGAAGAGCGAAAAATTAGAGATTGTGCATACAGATGTATGGGGATCTACTTAGGTATCATCTCTCGGTGGCTCTCGTTATTATGTTACTTTTATTTATGATGCAACCAAAAAAACTGGACTTATTGTATTTGAAATAAATATGATGTATTTGATACTTTCAAGAAATGGAAAGCTTTGGTTGAAAATGAGACAGGAAAAAGGTTAAAGTGTCTCAGATTAGACAAAGGAGGTGAATATTGCAGCAAAGAGTTTGATAGGTACTGTTCAGAGAATGGAATTTGCAGAGAGAAGTTAGTTCTAGGAACACCACAAGAAAATGGTGTGTTAGAAAGGATGAACAAGAAAATCATGGAGTGTGCAAGGTGCATGAGATTGCATGCAATATTGCCTTTAAAATTTTGGGCAGATGCTATAGATACTGTTGTTTATCTAATAAACAGAGGGCCTTCAAGTTCCTTTGATGGTGGTATTCTAGAGGAGGCATGGACAAGTAAAAAGGTAAAATACTCATTTTTAAAGACTTTTGGTTGTGAATCCTTTGTCCACATTAATAAAGAAAATAGAACAAAGCTTGAGGCAAAATCAAAGAAATGTACCTTTATTGGATATGTTGTTAATGATTTTGGGTATCTCTTTTATGATTACGAAAAACACAAAATCATTAGGAGCAGAGATGACATATTGAATGAAAAGGTTTTGTAAAAGGATCAGGTGCAGGAAAGGAAACAGGCAAAAGAAAACAGAGAATATACCATGCTTGATGAGATCACAGAAAAAGTGAAGGTGCCTGAAAATCGTAATGATCAACAACCAGAACAACAAGAGCAACCACAACATCATCAAGCACCTCAAACACCTGAAAGTGGTGTTAGAAGATCTACCAGGATAAGCAGACCCCCTAAACGATACTCTCCTTCATTATATTATGTAACGTTGACTGATTCTGGTGAACCAAAATGTTATGAAGAAGCAGTGCAGGTAGAAACCAGGAAGAAGTGGGAGCAAGCCATGAAAGAAGAGATGTACTCCTTAACACATAAATAGACTTGGGACTTATTCAAATTGCCTGCAAGTAAAACAACATTGCAGAATAAATGGGTTTATAGGTTGAAAGAAGAATATGGAGGTAGAGAAGGGTATAAAACTAGATTTGTGGTGAAGGGGTTTGCACAAAAAAAGGGTATAGACTTTGATGAGATATTTTCTCCTTTTGTTAAAATGACTTCAATCAGAACTATTTTAAGTCTAGTAGCAGCTGAAGATTTGCATCTTGAGCAGTTAGCTGTAAAGATAACCTTTCTCCATGGGGATTTGGAGGAAGAGATATATATGCAACAACCACAAGGATATGAGGTCAAAGGGAAGGAGAAACTAGTGTGCAGGTTGAAGAAGATATTGTATGGCTTAAGACACGCTCCAAGGTAGTGGTATCTAAAATTTGACAGGTGTATGTCTAAACAAGGTTATACTAGATGTCACTCTAATCATTGTGTTTATCTCAAAGGAAAAATGATGGCAGCTATATTATATTGTTATTGTATGTAGATGACATGCTTGTTGCAGGTTCTAACATGAAGGAAATGAATGTGCTCAAAATAAAATTGGCAAACTCATTTGCAATGAAGGATTTGGGTGCTGCAAAACAAATCCTTGGTATGAGAATAACTAGAGATAGGAAGAATCGAAAATTAACATTGTCTCAGAGTGAGTACATACAAAAGGTGTTGAAAACATTTAATATGTAGAATGCAAAACCAGTTCGTATACCTTTGGCTAGCCATCTCAAACTAAGTAAGGAGGTGTGTTCGAAGACTTAGGAAGAAATGGATTATATGTCTAAAGTTCCATATGGATCAACATTTGGAAGCTTAATGCGTAAAATGGTATGCACAAGGCCTGATATTGCACATGCAATGGGAGTTCTAAGAAGGTACATGAACAATCCAGGAAAGGAACATTGGATGGCGGTGAAGTGGATTCTCAAATACTTGAGAGGTACCACAAATCAAGCATTATGATTTTGTGGTTCAAACATTACTCTTTAGGGATATGTTGATGCAAATATGGTGGGTGATAGAGATAATAGGAGGAGCACCAGAGGGTTTCAAAATTGCAAAGTGTTGTTGCACTCTCAATGATGGAAGAAAAGTATGTTGCTGCTACAGAGGCTAGCTGATCTGTAATGAGGGTTTGAACAAATTTTCATGCTTACAAGAACCTCCCAATCTAAAGCTTTAAAAAATATGATCTAGCTTATGTTGACAATTGCGGAATTATGTACTTGAAACAGGTGTATGTGTTTATTTTTTTTCATCTATTTAAGTGCTTTAAATTTATTTGTTTCTTCTAATATTAAACACATATATCAGACATATAATGCAGCAAATAAACATCACACATAACAACAAATTTAATAAGGAGTTCACCTCGATCTAGTGGGCTATGTCTCCGTGAGCTCTTGTCAACTTGACTTGGCTCTTTGGGATTATGGCTTGAATTCTTTTAGAAGTTCCACACTCAACTCCAGAGGTTACTTAACTGAAATAATGGGCTTAGAAAACCATCTACATCCCTGTCATGGCTATCCTCATTGTGCAAGCAGATCTAGGCTCCCTTGGACTTGATTCCTTCAGCAGGTGCACTGAGCTTCCCTGAGCTTCTTAATGGCACAAACTCCTTTAGAATGCTTTAAATGTCTCTGAAACCTTTGCTACTATCTTCAGCACATATCTGAAATCAAAAAATGACTCTTCATTTGCTCAAAATGATCATAGCATCCCCGATCTAGGTCTTCCTCCACGGTTGGCTCCGGGCTGCCTGAAACTTCCCTTCAGCATCTTGGCCTTTAGAAGTCTCCAAATTCTTCTAAAAACACCTTCATTGGATTCAAAATGTTCATTACAATCAGGAATGACTATTTTTTTCTAAGAATGGATACTGGTAGCTCCTGCAACTGCCTCCAACCCCCAGTGGCCCTGAGCTCCAAAATCTCCTTGGATGAAAATCTCCTTGAAGATGGCTTCTTCAGCTTCTATGACTGTTCCAATGGCTTCAGCAGGCCCAAATTGGCCTAGCTAGCCTCTTGTTTTACTCCCTTAGGTCGAAAATTGCCTCTTGAGTTCATTAAACAGTCTCTCCTAGAATTACTCCACCAAATTTGGCTAACTGCAGTTACCTGTGACTAATTTTGGAAAATTCCGCCTTTTTTGGTGCTCCGCCAAGCTTGACCATAACTGCTAACCATAAATGCTAGGGTTTTTCATGCATGTTATGGGTATGCTCCAATGGTTATGGGATAAGGCTGGCGGTTAATGTGCAAACGACATGTGGTTCGTTGGCAACCGGCGGGCATGTGAACATTCTTTGCGGGACCGCTGGCAGTCCCAACCTTCAAACTTCCAACAGTTACAACTTAAATACAAACCACAACCCATAACTATTAAGAAACAATGCATAGCAGAGGTGGTAGCGTGCTGGAGGTCACGGGTTCGATCCCCCTGGACCTAACATAATTTTACTATGCTAATAGAGGGCCACGTGGTGGCCTCCGGGCTTGCCACGTGTTAGCTCCTGATTGGTCAACCAAACAAGAATATTCTAGGGAATATTCCTTGAAATATTCTTTTTTTAATATTTTCCAAAAATCAATTATTCTTGGAAATTGCAGTTTATTGAACTTTTTCAAATGGCGATAACTTCTTCATACGGTGTCAGTTTTTGAACCGTTCATGGCACCAGAATTAGGAAGACGAGATCTATCTGGTCGTTCAGGTTTGACACTCTTTAGAACAATTTGAAATTTGAGCTATCATCAAGGTCCTGGATCAATATCTGATCACTCCTCCCCATTGGGAATCTTTTGGACCCCAAAAGACTAATATACTGATCTGAATAGTAGATGAGAGTATAGTACCCTCTTCTCCCAACCTTCATATACATTCTTGCATGGCGGGTGCCTTTGAACCAAAACTCGAAGGTAGTTGACACTTCCCTTCCTGGTTGCGCTTGTCCTCCTGTTAAGAACTGTCTTCCTTGAACTCATTCAGAATTTACAGAAGGTAGCTGAACATCACTTCCAAGCCACTTCCATGAAAAAGTCACAAATGTAACCATGGCGACTTTTGCTGCTGCAAATCTTCTTCTGTAGACGATGTCGAAAGAAGAAAAAATAAATTGATGAAATAAATTCTTGTTTCAATAAAAGAAGTAACTTTCACATCATGTGAATCATCATCATGCCTTTACATCTTGTCTACAAATGATCGACTAAATCACAAGCCGACAAAAACATTCCCTTTCAACAATTTGACCCTTTAAGTCAAGCATGTACAAAAAGAATTTTAATGATTCTTTTACAAAGATAAAACACTTCATCATTATCTCCTTTTTACAATCTTGGAGATCAAATCAACTTTTCCCAGTCAATATTACATTACATGCATGTTTAAAACAAAGTAATCAACCCTTCAAGTTAATCACACATACATGTTCAAAATACTAGGAAATCATCATCATCCCTGTGCTCATGCATATCATTCTCATGCATGCATTTCATCCTTCAACTTTCTCTTAAGTACAATCATAAGTACAAGATCCTTGATCACATGTACATGTACTTTCAAAGCTAAAAGGAATATAAATTTCGCTACAATAAAGCGAGTCTCATACTCAACTTTTCCATCCTGCAACTTGCATTCCCTTAGCAAAGAAATGCATTTAATCAAAAGACATGCAACTTTAATTGGATAAGAACTCTAACCATTTCTTACCAATCCACATCAAAGGCGCTTCCTTTAACTGCACATTAACATCAACATGTGGATCATCCTGACACATATCAATGATGGAAAATTCCTTTCCATTCTTGCCATACTCTTTCTCCACTTTCTTCAACTTTCGTGGAAGCATTGTTGGATTCAGAGTCCAACACCTTTCAGCAGTATGTCCTTGCTTATGGCAATAACTACAACACATGTGCATCTTCTTGACAACATGATTTGCATTGTTCAATGGACCTTTGGCTTCTTGCCTTCTTTCCTTCAAAAGTTTCCTGTATGTGGCCATTCTTTTCCAACATCTAGAAACACTATGGTTAAACAAACCACAAAAAGAACATGCAATTATTTTCCAATGCTTATGTGGAAATCCACCATGCTTTACATGATCAAAGGAAATATGATTAAAATCAGATTTATACCTTTCCCTTTCACCTTTATTACCTTCATGAGGAGGTGATTTGAATGAAGAAGAAGCTCCCTTTGGAACACCATCAATCCCTTCAATGGTTTTAGAGCTTTCAAAACTGTCTTGTTCAAGTGCATGCTTATGAACACCTTCTTCCTGCAAAGTATGTTTCAAACTATTGCATTCCCCAAGAATACAATCTTTACAACCTTGAGGTAGAGAACCTAAAATGAAACTTCTTCTAGGAACTGTTTCAATTGCCTTCATGGCTGCTTTGGAACTTTCTCCATAATATTTCCCATAGCCAAGACCCAAATACTTAGGCCTTTCCTCAACCATTATTGGCTCAACAATGCCCTGTGAATTTTTGCCGAATCCTTTTCCTTCATAGCCCATTTTTTACATCAACTTGGACCCTATGCCTCTGGTATGTTTCTCAAAAGAACCAACATAAACATTCTTATAAGAATTTGAAGACAAACTAGAATTGTTTACCTCTTCTTCAAGCTGATACTTGGCTAAGGCTTATTTGGCAACAATGAGTTGTGTCTCCAAATGATGCATCCTTTCTAGATTCATATTTGCATTATGAAGTTGGCTTTCCATTTCCTGCAATTGGTCAGAAAGCAACTGTTTCTCTTCCCTCATGGAATTCAACTGCTCTCGAAGTCTAGTGCTCTTTCTTTCATCCTCATACATTTCTCTCACCATATTCCTCATGATGAAAAATTATTGCTTCAAGCCTTCATAAAAGAATCTTGTGAAGGAGGAATATTTTGAAAACTCACTTGTGGAAGTTTTCATTATAAAAAATGAACAAAAGAACCTCAACAAAATTCAGAATCTATTAACAAATTTTTGAACCATATGATTGCACAGTCAATCCCTTATTCAAACAACCTGTTGTGCATCAAACCTCTTGTGCTTCAAGGGTTGCCTTGAGGTCCTTGGGGTAAGGAGAATACCTTCAGCCCTTCTTCCTTCTTGTCCTCTCTTGGACTTCGCTATCAGTAGCTTTCCCTTCACCTTTGCAAACTAAAACAATAGTCTATTTAAAAATAATCAAACAGTGAAATCCTTTGTACTGTTTAAACACATTTCAAGTCAAACAAGCAAATGGATTGCTCTATCAATCAAGCATCCTGCTCTGATACCATCTTATCTGTAATGAGGGTATGAACAAATTGTCATGCTTACAAGAACCTCCCACTCCAAAGCTTCAAAAAATATGAGCTAGCTTATGTTGACAATTGCGGAATTATGTACTTGAAACAGGTGTATGTGTTTGTTTGTTTTCATCTGTTTAAGTGCTTTAACTTTATTTTTTTCTTCTGATATTAAACACATATATCAGACATATAATGCAGCAAATAAAAATCACGCATAACAACAAATTTAATAAGGAGTTCACCCCGATCTCGTGGGCTATGTCTCCATGAGCTCTTGTTAACTTGACTTGGCTCTTTGGGATTTTGGCTTGAATTCTTTTACAAGTTCCACACTCAACTTCAGAGGTTACTGAACTGAACCAATGGGCTTAGAGAACCATCTACATCCCTGTCGTGGCTGTCCTCATTGTGTAAGCAGATCTAGGCTCCCTTGGACTTGATTCCTTCAGCAGGTGAAATGAGCTTCCCTAAGCTTCTTAATGGAACAAAATCCTTTAGAATGCTTCAAATGTCTCTAAAAACTTTGCTACTATCTTCAAAACATATCTAACTTCAAAAAATGACTGTTCATTTTCTCAAAACGAGCACTACATCCTCGATCTAGGCCTTCCTCCACGGTTGGATTTGGGCTTCCTGAAACTTCCCTTCAGCATCTCGACCTTTAGAAGTCTCCAAATGCTTCTAAAAACACCTTCATTGGATTCAGAAGGTTCATTACAGTTAGGAATGACTATTTTTTGCTGAGAATGAATACTGGTAGCTCCTGCAACTGCCTCCAACCCCTGGTGGCCCTGAGCTCCAAAATCTGCCTGGATGAAAATCTCCTTGAAGATGGCTTCTTCAGCTTCTCTAGACTGTTCCAATGGCTTCAACAGGCCCAAATTGGCCTAGCTAGCCTCTTGTTTTACTACTTTAGGTCGAAAATTGCCTCTTGAGTTCATTAAACAGTCTCTCGAATTATTCCACCAAATTTGGCTAACTGCAGTTAACTGTGACTAATTTTGGCAAATTCCGCCTTTTTTGGCGCTCTGCCAAGCTTGAGCGTCGGGGCTGACTATAACTAATGGGATTTGGTGTGCATGTGATGGGTATGCTCTGGCGGTTAGGGGATAAAGCCGACGGTTAATGCACAAACCGCATGTGGTTCGTTGGCAACCGACAAGCATGTGAACATTCTTTGCGGGACCACTGGCGGTCCCAACCTTCAAACTACCAACCTTTACAACTTAAATACAAACCAAACCCATAACTATTAAGAAACAATGCATAGCGAAGGTGGTAGCGCACTGGGCTAGCGTGTTGGAGGTCATAGGTTCGATTCCCCCAGACCCAACATAATTTTACTATGCGAATACAAGGCCATGTGGCAGCCTCCGGGCTTGCCATGTGTCAACTCCTGATTGGTCAAACAAACAAGAATATTTTAGGGTATATTCCAAGGAATATTCCTTTTTAAAAAAATATTTTCCAAAAAATCAATTATTCTTGGAAATTGCAGTTTATTGAACTTTTTCAAATGGCGATAACTTCTTCATACGGTGTCAGTTTTTCGAACCGTTCACAGCACCAGAATCAAGAAGACGAGATCTATTTGGTCATTCAGGTTCAAAACTATTTTGAACACTTTGAAAATCAAGGTCTTGGATCAATATTTGATCATTAGAAAAGAAATGATTTGGTTACACAAGTTTCTGGATGAATTGGGTAAGAAGCAGGAGTTGGGAAGGTTATAGAGTGACAGCCAAAGTGCCATACATCTTGCAAATAAATTTTCATTTCATTCCAAGGCTAAACATATACAACTCAAGTACCATTTCATATAGCCAGTGTTGGAAGATGGATGCTTGAAGTTGGAAAAGATACACACTAGCCAAAATCCTGCAGATATGTTAACAAAAGTTGTAACTAGGGAGAAATTGAGATTCTGCTTAGTTTCAATTGGTCTTCATGTATGATGAAGAATATGAGAAACAACCAGGTCCAAAGTGGAGTCATTGTCTAGCAAATGAAGCAGTGATGGAGTTTCTATAATCAGTCTCCAAGTGGGGTATTGTTGGGTGTGGAGCCTGATTATCTTATTTATTCAGAGGTATCGCCTCATTAGACCCCATTTCTTAATGTGGCGGCAACACCGCCCGTAAATGTGCGCCGCCAGGGGGGTCCATGGGAGGTGACAACGATTATCTGGAGCCCCCCTTGGTGGAGGATCGGGGGCAGTGCCCCTGAAGTTAAAAATAGATGTAAAATTTCCTTGTAAAATGTTGTAATTTCATAGTTAATCTGGACTGTTCATTAGGTAGAGATCTGACGGTAGAAGTTATGTTTAATTTAGGGTTTTTTTCCCTAGAAGGAAACCCCTCGTTATATATAAGGGAATTATATTGCGGCTATGTAGATCTGTATTCTGAGTGAGAAAGAGAGATGAGATTGTGTGTGAGGGAAGAGGGAATTACAACGGATCTGCTGTAGGTTGTATATCTTCATTTTGCTGGATAATATAAAAGGAAGGAATGGATGTTTCTTTGTGGAAATAGCCCAAATTGGGTGAACCATGTATATCTGTGTCTCTCTTGTTTTATGTGTCTTCTGTATTTATATTTCTTTAATATATTTTATGTGTTCTATTGCTCTGTAATATATATTTTTCTATCATGATTGAAGTGTATCAAGCAACAAGTGTGAAGGTTTCATCATAATCAATTCCCTCCACTTGTGAAAAGCCTCTTGTCACAAATTGTTCTTTGCACTTCTATGCTAGCATCTACAACATACTTGATCTTATACAACCACTTGGAAGTCACAACTGACTGGCCCTCTGGTCTTAGTACCACCTCCCAAACATCATTCTTCATGATGAAAGCATACTCTTCCACCATAGAATCTATCTAGACTTGTTGATTTGCTGCTTCCTCTATGAATAAGGCTCTACCTCTTGGATGATGCTCACCATAGTAAAATTAATGGAAAACCTCTCTGGTGGTTTTCTCTCCCCAACAATGATGCCATGACTCCCCACTGACTCCTTAGCTTCTCTCAAGATCTCCTGAAGCCTCTTAAATTTATTCCTTAGTGAAGTCCTTCTCATCTTCGTCAGATACCAAAGGTGTAGTCGAATACTGTATACTCGAATACTGTCTACTAGTGCTTTGAGATGCTTAACTAGGTGTGTTAATACTATGTGAACTGAAAATATAGGATCCAATGAAAAATAAAACTGGTGTATAACTAGTGCAAGATGAACTCGTAATTGCTGAAGTTTAAGGCCCAGTGCCCTGAGGAACCTGTGCCATAGGTCCCTCTTTCTCTCCCTCCAAATTTCTTTGAAAGGATCTTTCCTCCTCAAATCTCACATCCCTCCTCAAAGAAACGTTCCTTAAGGAAGGGATGTATATATGGTAATCCTTCAAAGTCTCGCTATTCACAATAAGGATACCCTTTTCTGCAGTGGGTGCTAGCTTCTTCCTCTTCTCTGAAGGGACATGTGACAATGTCACACACCAAAATATTTGAAAGTGACCAACATCAAGATTCTTCCCAGAGAAGGTCTCCTCAAGAGTTTTCCTCTCTAATGCATGATGAGGACTCTTACTGTGGTGCTACAAGCTTCAATCCAAATAAATAATCATAAAATCTAATCATGCAACCTAGCTCTAGCTACTCCCATAATGGCCTTTTTCCACCCTTTTTCTTCCTCTTAGCAACCCCATTCTACTGTAGGTTGTAAGGAACTATCAACTCTCTCTATTTCCTTCCTTATCATAGAACTCCTTAAAGGAAATGGAGGTTTACTTCCCCCCATTATCCAACCTCAAAACCTGAATCTTCCACCCTATATGGTTCTGCACAAAAGATTTGAACTCTTGGAACCTCTTGAAGACCTCACCCTTGGTATTCATTAAGTAGATCCAAGTATTCATGTAGAAGTCATCTATGAATATATAATAATACTTATAACTACTAAGAGAGACTGAAGACATCAAACCAGATACATCAGAATGAAACAAATCAAGTATACCGTTGTCTTGCTATCACTGCTTGGAAAAACAATCTTGGTGTACTTCCTAAGAGAACACCCTTTGCACACATCCTCATGCTCTAGGTTGAACTTAGGAAATCCCGTGAAAATATCCCCCATAATCCTCATATCTTCATGATGTAAATGAGCCATCCTCCTATGCCATTAGGGAAAATTTTAAGAACCCCCCCTAAATTTATAAATATAATAAATGGGCGAATCTCCATGGTATATAGGAAAAATGGAAGGCGATTTTATCAATAATATAATATGTATATATAATTTTTTGGCAAATCTCTCACCAGGCATGGCAAATATTTTACTCAATTATAAAATCTTGTAAGATCTTGGCGAGTCTTTCACTAAATAATAAAACTTTGTAAAGTCCTAGTGAATCTTAGCATAGGCTACATGCTTGTTTAATTCCCCCATTTAAATAGGCTACATTCCAGGTGAATACCATGGGTGAATACCATGTGCCATTTTGGTGAATACCATGGGTCAATACCATGTGCCATTTTTATTTTTATTAGTTCTAATATTAGGGTTAATAATGGTTTTTTGCATGGTATTAATAACAATCTAGTCCATGGTATTTGTCCCATAGTATTTTGGCCATAGGTTTCACCTAAATATAACCCATTTTTTGAGTGTTTGTAAATATAAGGTGACTTATGGAGTAAATATAAAAAAATGTTTTATTTGTTTACCATCCCTCTCGTTTATTTATATTTTTATTAATTTTCCATACCTCTTTTACAAATATGGTATTTGGCCCATAGGATTCACTTAAATAAAACCTCTTTCTTGAGCCTTCATAAATAGAATGAGGGTTATGGACTAAATATAAAAAGAGGTTTTATTTATTTACGATACATCTAGTTTATTTATATTTATATTTATTTACCATACCTTTTGAGTAAGTATAAAAAGACGTTTTATTTATTTACCATACCTCTACTTTACTTATATTTTTATTTGTTTACACCCTTACATGTATATAAGGTGACTTATGGAGTAAATATAAAAAATGTTTCATTTATTTACCATACCTCTCATTTATTTATATTTTTATTAATTTACCATACCTCTTTTATAAATATGGTATTTGGCCCATAGGATTCACTTAAATAAAACCTATTCTTGAAAATGGGCGAATGGATTCACTTAAATAAAACCTATTCTTGAAAATGGGCTAATGGAAGGTTGTAAGTCCTAATTTCAAGGGCTAAATTTACCTTTTTTACCCTCTCCCTTAAAATAAGGTGGGCTATTTGAGGTGATTTGTAAAAATGTACTATGATACAAAATATTCGCCCACTAAAAATTTAAAACCCCTTAATTTCGCCAAAGGGCGAACATTCGCCCTTAAAATTATCCTTGTATGCCATAGATCACATGTATCCCTACTACTATTACTATTATGAATCAAGGCATGGCTAGGCTAAAACATGAGTTTGTATGACTTCCCTTGTTTGATCCCAATCAGTTTGGTCGAAGTGACATTGGACCCATTAGGGTGGATGAGTACTTTCCCACGTTTGAACAACACCTCAAATTCCCTATCCTCTATGGCATAAAATAAAATTTGGTTCTTCTTCAACCCATAGACATAAAAAACATCCGTCATTGTCATAGGTGACAAAGACTCCTCCTCAAAAGAAACAATCCCATTCCCAACTGCCCTAATCATGGTGTCATCAACAAGTACCACCTCACGAAAAACTCCATCCTCCATAAGATTAATAAAGCACTCTCTGACAGATGTGGCATGAGGCTCTACTACCAATATACCATGCATATGAGGAATCTACACTAGAAGCAAGACAAGAAATCAATGAGAACTCCCCAAATCGCGTGGAAAACTCATCCACTTCCGTTGAAGCTACAACCTTCTTCTTAAGTCACTACATAATGTCCCATCTTATGACAAGAAAAGCATTTCAATTTGATCATATCCTTCTTCTGATCACCCCTCTTCTTGGCCCCATCCTTCGATCCCTTCTTGAATTTCTTCTTGCCCTTGGATGCAAGGGCCACAATCTCCTCATCACCTCCAAGATGTTGGCTAGAAGAGAAACCCCCAAGTCTTAGTGCCTCTTACATGAAATCATTCCATAATATTTTCCAATTAGGCAAGTTATCTCTAGCAACAATCCAACACACAAAGTTGTTACATGGTTTATAAAATCCATTTACAACAATTCTAACTAGTGCAGAGTCAACCACTCCAATAGCCCCCAAATTATCATGTATATGTGTTAGTTTGATAAGGTATGAAAAGACCGTGTCATTTTTTGTCTTCTTAGTGCTCCTTAGTTTCTCCCTAAGCACCAATTTCTTATTTTGATTTTAACTCTGATATAATTTTCCTGATCCTACCCTCTGATTTTAACTCTGATATACGAAAAAGTATTCCAAGACCTTCCGATGTAGATGCCTTCTAAAAGAGAAATCAAGCATACAATAGAAGTCAAAGCAGGATCAAATCCCATCAACATCAAACCATATCGATATCCAAATAATAAAAAAACTGAAATTGAGATATTAGTCCAAGATCTTTTAAAGTGTGGCATCTGCACAAAAAGTAAAAGTCTGTATGCTGCTCAAGTTGTATTAGTTCGAAAGAAAGATGGATCTTTCAAATTATGTGTCAATTATCAAGGAATAAACAAAATAACAATTAAAAAAAAGTTTCCTAATATAATTTGCCTGATCCTTTTTAAATCTGTTCTTATTTTGTTCGAGCTGACTCTCTATGCTCTTTGTTGTATCCTCTAGTGCTTCGATTTTTTCGCCCTGTCTGGTCACCTTAGTCTCAAGGTCTAAAAATAATTTATTGAAATCGACCATGGACATTGATGAAGCCATTGAGCGGGTGTGAGGTGGAGTATACTTATCCAACGCAATATTTTTCGTTAAATTAAGCTATTTTTTTTAAATTATTATATATATATATATATATATATATAGATATATATACATCTATATATATATATATCTATATATATATATATATATATATATCTATATATATATATATATATATATATATATATATATATATATATCTATATATATATATATCTATATATATATATATATATATATATATATATATATATATATATCTATCTATATATATGTATATTTTTTTAAATAATAAAAAATATATAATAATAGTTATATATATAAAACTATATAACCTTAGATATAGTTATATAACTATATAACCTTCGGATTAATTGAAACACAACTTGATTTGGAGAATGTGTCACACAGTCAGTCGATGGTTAAGTTGATTTGGAAAATGTGTCAGACAATTGGATAGTGGTCAGGGAAGACTGAAGGAAAAGGGACGAGATTTGGAGAATATGTGGTATGGTCGGTTGGTGGTCGAAGGAATAGGGACACGAAAACAGGGCGATGGACGAAATCTAGTCACAATGGTTTGGAGAGATGCAGATGTCTGAATTTCGTGTAGGAAACATGCAAGAAAGCACGATGGTGGACATAGAGTTGGATTATGGTGGAATAGTGAGAACACACAGACAATTTTTATGGTGGGAAAAACAATGGACTTGACATTGGTTTATAAAATAATTCACGATAGAAATGACAATATTTTAGTCAGAACATAAAATTGACGGTGAAGAACATCGAATATAAAAACAGATAGAGGTGATGAACGTAGAGAACGAATGAAGGATCAAAACAATGGATGTTTGTGTTTGTCAGTGAAACAAATTTGGCCTGAGGACCGAACCCGCTTTGATACCAAATGGAGTGGAAAAACGCAACATTAGACAAAAAATACATACATTTTATTAATAAAATTGAATGCTAAATTACACCGTGGGAGGCTCTGGCTTAAATACAAGCCTGGGTGCCTCTTGGTGAATGGGCATGAAGGCTTTGATCATGCCCTTTAATTACTTACTAACTACAATTTATTTAATTTTATATAACAACAGTCTGCCCAATTAAAGATACCCATGAGCTCCTATCCCTCATTCAACATTGAAGCCAACTCTAGTGATTTAGAATATCCACAACCAAAGCTATAAATCCTCCCAAAAATAGACCCCATGATGTTTTTCAATGAAGTCTTACACAAAATCCCATAGATTTTCACAAAATAACTTGGCTATGATTGTGTCGACAACTCAATGGTTTCCAACATGGATTTCTACAAGGGCTGTCTATGGAATTTGAAGGTATACATTTTTCATGCAGAGAAGAGATGTAAGGTAGAAATTCACTTTATATTTTTCCAGTAATCACTATATAGAGCAAACCCAAAAGCTCTTTCAAACATGAGTTGATAAGAGAATTCTTGACAGGCTTGCCTGTGAAGGCCAAGATGTTAGGGATTGCCTTAGTGAATTTAGGTTAGTTCATATGACTGGGATGGTGAAGCCCATGCTAAATGAAAGTTCTATGCACTTTAGCTAGAACAAACAATTTGTCTTCAAATTGGAAGATTGACCAATTGATAATAGTAACCATTGAAAACTTAGCACACAGCTTTAAACTTATCCCTCTACAAAAGCTAGCTGGAGTTTCAATGAGAGCATGAGTTTTGTAATATCAATGGTGGTAGATACAAATGAGGCCTATAAGCCCAAAGAAACTTATTCCTCTACAAAAAATTTGCTGTTGCAACACTCAACAACCCCTAAAATTCTCTCAATTTTTAGAGTTAGTAATGACTCATATCATTTTAGTTTTCTCCATACAGTTCCAGATGAAAGCATAAACATGTCTTCATTTCATGCACCCAATAATATATATATCTATATATATATATATATATATATATATATATATATATATATATATATATAGATATATATATATACTTTCTCATTTCCCATATTATTCACATATTTATTTAAAGTCCATGTTAGCCTATCTAGCAAGAGCTTACAATCATTTACATGATAAGTCTCAAAGCATGAGCATAAACACACTTCCATCTTTCATATGGTGTTGAATCTTAGGTAGCTTTGGAAGGTATTGTTGGAAATACTGAGAGAGGGGTGAATCAATATTTATTTTCAATTGTTACTTTTACTAGTTAGATCAGTTACATTTATAACAAAAATTGAACAATAATAACAAATGATTTTATTAATTTCTTCAATAAATCAAGTACAATATGTGTAGGGCTCCAACTCTAGGTGAATACACTAATCTTCAATCTCCCAGGCTCCAACCTGTTATATTCCAAGCAATTGGACTTCCAAGGTTCCAACCTTGTCTATTTTGAGGCACCAACCTCAAGGGCTCCAACCCTATATCTGGTTCAGGCTCTGACCTGGTTTCTTGAGGACTCTGATCCTCTAGGGCTCCGACCCTATCCTCCAAGGCACCAAACTTGTATTTTTGAGGCTCAAAACTCTTGGGATCCAACCCTTACTTTACTTCATCAAGATGTATTTGGTTATACTTCACGAATCCCAATGTATTCTTCAATAAGCCCTGTCAATCTTCAGCTATGCCTTAGTCTCCACGTCATATCATCGATGAAAACCTTGTTCTTCACATGAAGGTGTCACCACTACTCTTCATTGTAGCCAAAACAAAATCTCCAAGGTCACATCATGAGGGCCTTCAATCAATGCATCATGGTCTTCAATAATATCTCCAAGACCAACTTCTACAAGTCTTCCAAATATCTTCAAGTATCCTCCAAGGTATCTTTAATAGGAAGCTCTACGAGTGTCTTATAAGTCCTTCAAATGTCTTCAAGAATTGATCAAGGTGTCTTTAATAGACTTCTCCAAGAGTACTTCAAAAGGTGCTCCAAATGCCTGCTCCTTTAATCAAGGTTCCAAATTTCTTCAAGGTTCTTATCCAACAACAAGATTTGTCCACTTCAAGTATTCTTCAAGGTTTCCTTTAGTTTGTCCCAAAACTGCTCCTATAACCTGGGCTTCCAAACTGCTTTCAAAATTTACTCTAATAAGGTTGTCTCCAATAGTGCTCCAAGTGGAGACAAGGATGCCCACTCTATATTAGCTCAACAAGAAGGATTAGATCAAATTTCTGGTCAAGAAATTCTGCTTCAAAACATTTATGCACAAGGGTCAACAACTACTCCAAAGTCTGCATAAGTCTGTTCTAAAACAATGCTCAATAATGCTTCAAAGAACTATATACAAAAAAATTGTTTGTAGCTTCCAGAAGGTCCTCTAAATAAAGTCTGATCTTTAAGAGTGATAAGGTCTGCTTCAAACAACTTTAGTAGAAGGTTGAAACCACAAGTCAAGATCTGTTTAAAACAAATCCCAATAGGATGCTCTCAATTAAGTGCAAAGAACTGTAGGTCCGAGCTACAAACAAAAATCACCACAGGTCCGAAGTATTAAACTCTTCCACAAGACTATTTTATTATTGGTCCAAGCTTTACTCACAGGTCCGAGCACTTCCTGATGGCTCCACAGATTTGTTGTAGCTCCGGGCTTGATGAGTAACTCAACACAGAACTTTGGGAAGTCTCCACTGTTGACTGTTCACACAGGTGGCTGCTACAAAAATATATCAAGATAGTCTGAGGTCTCGTATTACTGTCCACACACAAATCCAAAGTATAATTCCACAGGTGACTGTAAAACCAAGTTGACATAGATTTGAGGCAAAGATCCAAATTTTCCATGTGACTACTCCACAGATCCAAGGTTGAAAGATGGATTGCCCAAACAGTAATCTCTTGTTCTCTTCGACCTTTTTCCTCCTTTTATGCCTCTTATCTGAATTGATCACTGAGATGCTGAAATGAGAGGGAACATGGCTTATTTATAGCCTTTAGTCATCCTTTAAATGAGTCGACATGAAATTGAAAAAGGCATGTCTTTTAGGATATAATTTTTAATGAAGCCGACTTTACTAGGCCATAAAAATACATGATTAATTAATTAATTTATTTTTTGGGGCCGACTTAAATGACTTTGAAATGATTTGATTTTGTTCTTTACAAAAGGATTCTCATTTTGTTCTTAGTGATAGGCTTACGTATATCTCAACACTGTAGGATTTTTCAAATATTAGTCTGCCATGTGATGTATCACACATGCATTACATCTGCCTACCATGTGAAGAATACTATGCAAAAGACCTTGTCTGCCATGTGGAAGATGGATCATATAAGAACTATGGAAAATGACTTGTCTGCCATGTGAGTGATGTATTACACCATGTTGCTTCATTATACATTATGTCTACCATGTATGGTCATAGTGAACCATGCTGCCTACATTATAAATTATGTCTGCCATGTATGGTCATATTTATGCCATGTTTGTCTACCATTAAACAAAGCCATTTGTTAATAAGGAATTTTTGATATTTTTTCAAAACATATTCGTTGCCAAGGATTATGTTTGTTTTAATAATATTTGGTAGTGTGTATTATGTTTTACATGGAGAGGCTACATGATATGAATGAATAATATGACATGATAAGAGGTAGGTGGGGTGTTTTAAGTAATTTTGAGGTGATTAAGATTTTATATTAGGATTTTAAGGAATTTATGAAATATGATATGGTTACGATAGGGCTTAGGATAGGAATACGGGATGAATTTATTTAGAACTTCATTTATTTATGCTAGGGTGTGAGTATATATATGTGTGTGTGTGTGTGTTTATTGGTATTTTTTAGCAAGGTTGAGGCAACATGAAACTAGGGCTTGTTATCTAGGATTTCTTCATTTTTATTAATTTTCCTAGGGTTGATTTCAACAATAGATTGGATATGATTAGGATTAGTGTTTGCTTCAACTAGGGTTAGATCATTATGTAGAGGTAGGATTTCCCTAGGGTTAGGGCAACATCACGCATCGCAAGAATATTTTCCATCCCAATAATGCCATATTAACATCAATGAAAACCTTGATTAACATGTATTCTGCATAACATTGGTGTCTTAGCATGTGGAATATGATTTATTGCCTCTCTAGGTTCTTGCTTGGTGGAGTATGTGATTTATATCTTCTTTCCTAAGCCTAACTTAGGAAAAATAGAATAATTAAAGTCAATTAATTATTGTGGACTATTAAGTCATTTTCTAAGGATCAATAATTTAATAACTTAAGTGACTTAGAAATAATCTCAACCATTGATCTCCAAGATCTTCTAGAAGGTCGAGTAGGGTTATGGATTTGGGTTTAATAAAAATTATGAAAGAAGCCTAATGAAGAGGTGAAGACACACAAGAACTCAAGAGTGAGAGTCATAATAAAGAGAGAAATTTTTTCTGGTGCGAGAGCCTCAATAGATTGAAGCACAAAGGAGGAGAAGTATGGGAGAATTTAAGGCCATATTTAGGAGGCTAAGTTGTGGAGATTTCAAGGCCAAGTTACTCGAGGGAGTTCGATTTTATTGGAGTAGCCAATTTTCTAGAGGTAAAGTTTTCCTAAGGCGTAGTAGAAGCTTGTGGGGGGGCACACATTGATTTTCCAACAAATTAATTGGGCTGAATTTATCCAGGATGATTTCCTTCAAATTCCAATTTCCTAGTTGCCGAATTCCTTGGGTTGAATGCATCATGTGGGGCTTGAGTTACAGGTTCGTTATTGTATCTTTCCTTGTATCTCCGTGGGTCAAAAAACCCATAGTTTTTAGATTAATAGATGATGAAGAATTGTTGTGATTCAGATTTATGAAGGAACAAAATGAACTACATATTTAAACATAAACATAGAGATACAATGAAATTGAACTTCAATTAATAAAATAGCAAATGCTGAAAACAATTTACATGTAGAATGAAAGCAAACTAGCTCGGGCGATGGTAGATTATCTCTAAGAAGACATGTGATGGATACATGCCTTCTAAAATATGTTACAATGAGGCTCTGATGCCTTTTTATCACGAAGAAACAATGAGAAACCCTAAACATCCAAAAAATTAACCCTAGGAGATGAAGCTCCAAAATCTTATGGGACCTGATGGGGTTAGTTGGAATGTCAACTTCTCAGGGTTGTAACTTTGGCATATGATATTCATTTAGTGTGTATGATAACCCATTATAAATGTGTATCACATGAAAATAAATTTCAACTACAAACATGAGTTTTCTCATTTCCCCCAAAAAACGCTATTCAGGGTCTCAAAACGGCTTCAAAAGTTTGACCTAAAAGTTGCCAAAAGTAGAAAATTGCTGAAATAGGAAGTTGTGTTGAAAAATAAGAAACGGATAAGAATAACGCTGGGCGTCTAAGCGGAATAGGCAGAAGTCCATAATATCCACCTAGATCAATCCTCCTCCCTTAGGAAGCAATGGTCCCCATTTCATTGAGTGCCTCCATGAGATGGGGAAGTGAGCCTGGTCTCTGGTGAGCCATTTGCTTTGGTGCAGGAGCTAGATGGCCATAATATCCACCTAAATCAATCCTCCTCCCTTAGGAAGCAATGGTTCCCATTTTGTTGAGTGCCTCCATGAGACGGGGAAACTTTTGGTGAACTTGGTACCTAGTGAGCCACTTGCTTTGGTGCAGGAGTTGGCCGATTTGATAACCCAATAAAAATAGATCCTCTGTTGGCGAGTGCTCCTAATATGTATGTCCATGATTCGATTAGTTGTGGTCTTTTCAATGCAATCTAGGTTTAGCTTTGTTGGTGTTAATTGCTTGACAATGCTTGATGTGTCCATCAATGGTGGAAAGTATGACTGAAGGTGATCCACATTGAATATTGGGTGCAAGTCAAGGAATGGGGGAATACTTAGCTCAAAAGGATTGTCACCCGCATCCTTGGTGATGGTGTAAGGTCCATATCAAAGTGGTCAAATATTTTGATGGGATCCTGCAAGGCATTCCTTCTACAAGTACAACCAAACCTTGTTTCCCACTTGAAACTTACATGGCACCTAATGTTGATCATGATGTTATTTGTACTTAGTATTGGATTTATCCAAGATATCATGAACCTACTAATAATTGTACTAAATGTGTTTAATAAACTTGAAGGCTTTATTAACTTCATATTGAAAACATGCAAAATTTTCCTTGTTGGAGAATATAGTAGGGAAACTATTTAAACAATTCTCCTTATCCTTAATAAGTGCTCGTGAACTTTGGTTATCTTCTTATTGTCCCTTATTAGATATTTTCATCAAACAATTATCAAGGGCATCAAAATTAAATACAATAGACACAAGAAGTAGGCTCCAAGCCAAGGCAAAATCCTCTGAGGAGAAAACCTAGAAATAATCTCTTCTCTTCTTATAGAATCTGATCAAATGAGAAAACCAAGACCTAAAGACCAAAGCCAAATGTTCCTCTAAGCACCAAGTGAACCCTCCAAATGATCTCTTCCAAGACAAGACAAGGTCTACCAAAGTAAATAAAATTGAACTTCTTAAAGGCCTACTCCAATCAAGGTTTTGACCCTCAAATAAGATCTACAACTTTAGCCTACAACTTTCAACCTTCCAATAACTGCAAAAACCCTAGTTTCTTCACACATGTGGGTAGAAAATAGGTAGAAATAAAATTTCCTTCAGGCTTCGCTTGGTATCCTTCTTGTCTTCTAGACATTCACTCTTCTTATCTTCATTTTATTGATTGAGATCAAACTAAAAATATGTGTTCAAATGAATCAAAATCATCTCATTTATATACCCTTCACATGTGGTCGAATAGGCCTCTCCTAGGCCGAGTTGTCACTGGCAGGGCCGACTTGTGCTTGGAGGTTGTTTAGACTTTCTAGACTCAAAAATAAAATATTTAACATGTTTCAAATTTCGCATATGGATCTTATACAATTGATATTGACTCTCTTAACCGATGACAATTATTTTTATTACATGAAAAACCATAAAAGAGTGAAGAACATGCTTAACCTAGTTGACCAGGGAAAATTTTAAGAACCCCCCCAAATTTACATGTATAATAAATGGGCGAATCTCCATGGTATATAGGAAAAACGGAAGGCGATTTTATCAATAATATGATATGTATATATAATTTTTGGCGAATCTCTCGCCAGGCATGGCTAATATTTTACTCAATTATAACATCTTGTGTTTATTGAATACACAAATGAAATCATTGCATTTCTTTAAAATATCTTTTGAAATCAAAATTACCGAAACTACATATAGATAACCTAGTGGGCGTAGGATAAAATTCACCCGTGCCATTCACAGAAAGCATGAGAAAAATCCTAATACTATATATAAAACCAAGAAAAATTCAAATTCATCACTTCTAGGGACCTCGTAACCACCTTGCCAATACACAAGTATGTTCCTGTTTGCAATTAGAAAAATTACCCAAATTACAATCTGTTTACTCCAGCGTATGTTGAAAAGTTATAGAAGGATGACTAGTGCAATCAATCCATTCCTTTTAGCCCTGGATTTGTTTCAGTTTAAAATAGAAGTATACAAATATACTTGTCCAATGTCTATGCTTTAACCATTCACCTTAAGATGTTTTTACAATATTATTTCCTAAGTCTATTTAATATCTTCATTATCATAAAAACCAACCTATATCCATCTTAACTCCACATCTACCACTCTTAGGGGGATGAAATCTATTTATCCCTCTGAGCACTTGGTAGACCCAGAATTAAGATGGATCTAAGATGATAGAATTTCCCCTTTAAATAGTCTATGCTCACATGAATACCATGGTATTACCATGGGTCAATACCATGGGTTATCATAAACCTGGAGCTTAAAAATTACTATTAGTAATTTATAAAAATTAATAAAATTAATAGTTGATTTTTATTTTATTTTTTATTTTAACCAAACTAAAATGTTTAACATACATTAAATTACAACATCCATTTTTACTCTTGATTGGATCAAATATTTTTTCACTCTATGCTAGTTTGCATATCACGATATTTGATATCTCTCGGGGGTTATCCAGAGTAAAGATGGATCTATGCTGGTTTAATTCCCCCATTTAAATAGGCTACATTCGAGGTGAATACCATGGGTCAATACCATGTGCCATTTTAGTGAATACCATGGGTTAATACCATGTGCCATTTTTATTTTTATTAATACTAATATTAGGGTTAATAATGTTTTTTTTGATGGTATTAATAACAATCTAGTCCATGGTATTTGTCCCATAGTATTTTTCCATAGGTTTCACCTAAATATAACACATTTTTTGAGTGTTCGTAAATATAAGGTGACTTATGGAGTGAATATAAAAAAATGTTTTATTTGTTTACCATCGTTTATTTATATTTTTATTAATTTACCATACCTCTTTTACAAATATGGTATTTGGCCCATAGGATTCACTTAAATAAAACCTCTTTCTTGAGCCTTCATAAATAGAATGAGGGTTATGGATTAAATATAAAAAGAGGTTTTATTTATTTACCATGCGTCTAGTTTATTTATATTTTTATTTATTTACCATACCTTTTGAGTAAGTATAAAAAGACGTTTTATTTATTTACCATGCCTCCAATTTACTTATATTTTTATTTGTTTACACCCTTGCATGTATATAAGGTGACTTATGGAGTAAATATAAAAAATGTTTTATTTATTTACCATATCTCTCATTTATTTATATTTTTTTTAATTTACCATACCTCTTTTATAAATATGGTATTTGGGCCTTTGGCCCATAGGATTCACTTAAATAAAACCTATTCTTGAAAATGGGCGAATGGATTCACTTAAATAAAACCTATTCTTGAAAATGGGCGAATGGAAGGTTGTAACTCCTAATTTCAAGGGCTAAATTTACCTTTTTTACCCTCTCCCTTAAAATAAGGTGGGCTATTTGAGGTGATTTGTAAAAGTGTACTATGATACAAAATATTCGCCCACTAAAAATTTAAAACCCCTTAATTTCGCCAAAGGGCGAACATTCGCCCCTAAGATTTTCTATGTAGTTGACCAATCAAAAGAAGCATGAACCCCATGCTTGAAAATACTATTTTTTGTTCTTGTTTTGCTTATAACATAAGGTATACATAATGACATGAGTACAATAACAATTATGAAGATCGAAACTAGTTACATTTTCTAACATTCCCTGTTAACTAGGGAGTTATTCATAATTGTATAATTGGTAGAAGGATATTATCAAACTGAAGAGTTCCCATAAGAAGAGTCAAATTAATAAATGATCTTTAAACATCAACTTCATAACCAACATTATCAACATAGTAAGGCATTAACTTGACAAGCTCTATTTAGAGCATAATCCTGGGAGGTTTTACGTGAGACACCACGTTACCTCTTAAGGTACACACCCCATCTCGATGTTGTTGGGACAGGGTCCCCTGGGGTTAAATTTTGTAAAAGTTTTGATAATATTGTAAAGTCTCCGCATTTTGAATAATGGAGCACATAGGTCAATAAGAGTCAAAGGGAATCTAGGAAGGTTAAAGCCCCTTAGTTTGTTAAGAATAAGTTATTTTGTGACCCGCCCATGGTTCGCGTACCATGGTATTGTAATAGAGAATGATATAAAAAGGAGTCATAGAGAGTCATAAGAGATATCTATCAATCAATCAGTGAATGATCTAAGTAAGAGATAGAAGTCTATTTTCTGTACTTAGGCGAAGGGGAAGGCTCCTGCAACTGTGTGCGCGGAGACCTTAGTAAGTCTGTCTCTGAGTATGTGGGCCCCTGCAGCTGTGTGTGTAGGGTTGGAAGAGTCTATAATTGAAGATCTAAGCATAATAAAGGTTGTTTTGGAGCATTATCTGTGTATCTGTGTGTTATTGTTTACTTTTGAAATTACTGTATGTTCGCTCTGTTTACTGCAATTTATCATGAAAAGTACTTAATAGATGCATGAAAGAAGTAGATCTGTTTATTTACATGATGTTATGAATGTTTAGAACAATCGACGAAGGGTTTGAATCTGTTAACTGTTAGTTACTGTAATTTCTAGGTTTTAAGGGTTAGGGTTCGTGAAGGTCGGAATAAAGCCCTAAATGTAATAGAAACACATCACATAGCCCTTTGGATGCAGAAACCTAGTTCGAGTATCCCCCAATACTTCCTCAGGTGAGACTACAACCTGCGCTATGTGGGTTGTTGCCGAAAGGGCCGGTAGTGTAGGGTTTTGTTGGTTAGCACACTAACTCTGAACCTGGGTCCAAGCCCTCTCAAGGCAACAAATGGTTCCGTTGTTGGGACTGAGATCTATTTGAGGAATGTGTGATGTGGCATAAGTGGATACCGACTAAGAAGGAGATTGAAAAGTGGATAGATTGGAAGCTGCACAAGTTTGCAGCCCAAGAAAATAGGAATCCTTGCCCATTGAAAGAAGTGTGGTTGAACAGATACCTATATATAGAAGAAATTTGTTTTTCTTCTGCTTTTTCCCTTGCAAATTATATGAATGGTTGTCTACACTGGAGGATGGTCAAGGTACTTGGAAGTTCAATAACCCTATTATGTGGACTCCAGAATTAGTAAGGTGCTTGGAAGGATCAAAAAGCAAAATCGTGAGGGCTATTGATTAGTGTTAGGTCCCTATAATACTAGTGATTCCCCCATTACTATTGTCATTGTAGCCCTTATTGCTATTGTTGTGCCCCTATTGTCCCCATATTGTATTACTGTGCCCCATAGAAGCCCACTGTTGTTATTGTTGTGCCCTTATATTATTATTGTTAGGTCGACTTTGATATATTGTGACCCTTAGACTCCTATATATAGAAAGGAGGTTTTGTCATTTGTATCATCCAAGAATTGTTCATTTGTGTAATGTAAAGGAGGTTTCCCCCTCTAAGAGGTTGAATTCTAAGGTGTTTATCTCTCTTTTCTATCTTTTTGTGAGCTGGTTTCATAACATTTAGTATCAGAGCTTTGGATTCTAGGGTTCACTACTCCAAACAAGTCATCGTGGTATTTTCACTATAATATATATATATATATATATATATATATATATATATATATATATATATATATATATATATATTTATTTATTATTTTTTTAATTTTAATTTTAATTAATTAATTAATTAATTTATTTTTTTTCTGTGACGTTTCAGAAGCTAAAAAAAACCCATTTGAGCTGAAATCATTCGAAACCTTGGGTCCAAGTTTCAGATTTTTGTCTCACTACATTTTTGGAGATATTATATGAGGAATTTAGGTTTTGGAGTTTAGGGTTTTTCCAGACTCCCAAATCACATTCCAAACAAGTGACCTTGGGAAAATCATCATAAATTTCTCTCTGAGCATTAGATTGAAATGTCATAAGAAGTTACAGAAAGAGGAAAGATTGTAGTTTTTAGTGTATCATTTTCAGATCCGAAGGTTGAAACAATGACACGTGTCACATCGTACAAGTTCACTCTACTGAAAAATAATATAATCAGGTCATCGTGGGAGATTGGGAATAACTCTTTCTTGGAGAATCAAATTTTTATTAGACTGGTGGCATTGGAAAGAGGACTCAGAGGGCTACTATAGGAAGCAATTTAAGGCCTTGGAGATATGTAATTACAGATATACAATAGATTCAATATCGAGCTTCCACAAAGTGAAAAAAAGGTGTGTAGTCTTTTTAAAATATTGCATAAGTTTGGGTTGAAAAATTCGATTAAAGTTCAAAGGGCATAGTGAAGCGTAATTATCATTAATTGATTCCCCAAAGAAAGAAAATGGAAACACCTAATAAGAAACCTGAAATCTCTAGCATGACTCATGAAGAAGAGGAAGAAATGCAACATGATATATCAAAACTACGAGACCAAGTGCAACAAATTTCACTCTCACAAAAGGTAACTAAAGCTAAGATGAATGGAATGGAAGCTAATATGATTGGTGTACAAGTTAAGATGGATGGTGTGGAAGCTAAGATGGATGGCATGGAATATAAGATGAATGGCATGGATGCTAAGATGGAAGATTTGAAGATATATTTGAAGAAGTGGCTACAAAAAATGCTTACTAATGGTGAAAGGATAGTAAAGAAAACTCATGATGAGAAAAAAAGAAATGCTAATCATGATTTCATAGACTCTAATGTTGGAATGAAGACCCACCATGTTCAAAAAATCGATATGAAGAAGTTTGATGGCAAGGATCCCGTAACATGGATACTACAGATGGAGCAATTTTTCGATCGCCATAATGTGCAAAACACACAAAAGGTACACATTGCAACTTTATATTTGGAACCAAATTAGTTTGATGGTATCGATGGTTTTGCTCTCGTAAAAAAATTTTCACTTGGGCAATTTTTATGGAAGAAATCATAGCACGTTATGACGATACAAAAAGAAACACTTTTTTTAGCCAATTGATAAACCTCAAACAAAAGGGTTCAATGATGGAGCACATTGAGGACTTCCAAAAATTGAATATAAGGGTAAAAGGTATTCCAGAGGAGTATAGGATTGATGTGTTCATAGGGAATTTAAAGGATAACTTCCAACATGAGGTTCACCTTTGGGAACTCGACTCATTGGGGAAGGCATTCAGGTTGGCAAGAAAAATGGAAAGAAAAATTATGGCAACAAGGAAACCTTCCACCCTATTATAGCTCCAAATCTCACTCTTGATGTTTGTGATGTTGCACTCATGGCCTAGGGCAACCCCTCCTTCCAGACCTAGTCCCAACATTTAAAAAACAATGTTTTACTCCCTATACGTGACATTTCCCTGAGCTAAACACGTGTGTACGCAGGTTTGTGTATACCCAACCCGCGTATATGTCTTAAAACACTTAAAAAAATTAAATCTCCTTAATTTCAGGCGGAGATCATGGGTTTTACCTGTTGATTACCTATTAGTGCCCGTGGCCCAACTGTTCCCAATGAATTCCCAACTAAAAAACTACTTTGGGAGAAGTATAAAAGGCTTCAAGGGGAAGGCCTAAAGGAGGACAAGAGATAGAGAAAGATCACTCTGCTGAGATTATCCCTAACCAGGTATGAAGATCCTTGTGCTTCCAGCACTTTCCCCATTACAGGAAACCCTTGTTTCCTTGTGTTATGATGTCTTTCTACTACTTGAGATATCTTGGAGTAAGTCATGGAAGGAGTTTGTTGAAGGCTTGAGATTGGACGAATCCAGAGGACGGTTCTGCTTGGAGCCTGCGAAAGAAAGACTCAGGTGAAATCATTCCTTTCTGTACTTTAGTTATCTATAATAAAAGAAACACTTGTCTTGTTCCTGATATAAATATTCTTCATGTTTATGATATCAATGTCATGATTCACATATGAATGGTTGTTTTAATTGTATAACTAACTAACTTTTAGTATGCTATGAAGATGATTTCTTTATGATGCTTGGTCAATATACTACTGTAATTTCTGGAATTGATTGTTTTGCAGGTTGAAGGACTAAAAGGAACTCCAAGAGGGTTTGGAACCTAGTTGAATCTTCCCAAACGAAGTACCCCCAGGTGCACCCCTCTTCGCGTAGTTTATTTATATTAGCATCATGGCTGTGTGGAATGTGTGTTTTTCTTTGTAGATAACCTTTGATCTGCTAGGGTATCAACCCAAGACCCCGGGGGAATTTATCCCTTAACAGAATTGGCGACTCCACTAGGGACAACAGTATTGTTGTTCCTAGTTTGGGTTTGTTCAAGCCAATTAGGGCTCAAATTTTTATTTACTTGCTGTCACTGTGTAGTTTGTTCCTGTAGGAACTTGAATTGTAAGTTTGATAAGTTTCTTCAGACTGTTTTTTGTTTTTTCTTGTGATCTTTTATATACGCTGTTTTTACACTTTACAAAAGCATATATACGCATGTTTCCTTAAGTCAACCCGCGTATACACAGGTTTCCTAAGGCTGAATAGCGTATACACACATCTGTACATCAATACAGCCGCATATATCCTAAAATTTTCAAGATTTTTCAAATGTTTCTGTTTCTGAAGATCTGTCTGCTAGTCTGAATCAGTCCTGAACAATTACTTTTCTGTGTCAATCTTTATTTTTACAGCAAGTATATGATTTCAAACTCTCTCCGGTTGTGGAAAGTGTTGGTCTTGTTTTGTTTTGTTGCAAGCGTCATCCTTTTTGTTTAAGCACTCAAGATTTCTTGGTAGGAGTCTTGGCTGCTCTGGTCTTCCAGGGCAGAAAGATTGATCTCAATCTTTGTGTCAAATCTTGTTTTGATGATTTTTTGTTTGCATGTCAAAACTACATATTTATGACCATCTGCTTTTCTTACTTTTCAAAAGTTGTTAATTCACACTTTCTTGAAGGTTGTCTTTTTGATATTTTGGTCTTTATTGCCAAGCTCTTGTTGCTACTTTTTGATTGTTAAGAGCATCCCGAAACACATTTTTGTTGAGTTTTCACCCGTTTTGTGTTTTCAACTTACAAAGTGTTTTGTTGCCTATTCTTCGATCATAAAGTTTTAGTCTTGTTTATAGCACTTTTGAAAAGTCACTTTTGTTTTTGCTTTTGAAGAAAACTTCTTGAGAACTTGGTTTTTGATTTCTTTGGCCTTTTAGAATTTAGTTTCCTTTTTCTGAATGAAAGTGCATTTTTGTTTGTCTTGAAACTTTCTTTTAGTGTTTGGATGAAAATGAGCATTAGCAACTTATATTCTATCTAAACATCTTAAGTGGCAAATTAAAATTGATAAACAAGCTACTTTCATTTCTTGATTTAGAGTAGTCTTAAGTTTTGCATCAGCATGTACTCATTGCATTAGGATAGATTTGTACATCTTTCTAGGACATCCATAGTTTTGTTAATTTTTGTGAGTGTGAAGCTTGAGCAAAAGAAAAGAAAAGAAAATATGTTGCTTTCTTTGAAGTTCCTCTGAACCTAGTGGAAATTTCTTTCATTGAAGAACAAAATGAGTGCATTTGCATATAGTTTGGTTTTTTATTAATTTCTTTTGCGTCAAAACACCACAAGTTTCATTTCCACTTATCTCTTGACTTAAAGAACATCCCATTAAAAACAAGCGCTAATTAAAATACACTAAAACTTTTTTATAATTGTCAAGTTAGACACACGAACAAATTTTAGGATATTTTAGGGCCTTGGATTAGGCGAGTGGAGAGAAAACTCTCCAAGGCCATGTAACTATCAAACATAGGAGTCTAAATAGTGAGTGCAAATCCAATAGCGTTAGGGAGACCAGGAAAGCTCCGAATCTTGGAGTTAAGCACGAGGGCTTTTGAAGATAAGGAAGAGAGATACCCCCTCTCCTACTTGTCGGATCTTACCTCAAGACTGTTTCGCCTGGCTTCTGACACGAGTTGGTAGCCTTAGTTGCTTCTCCTAGGGATTTACATAGGTGGCTGCGAAGGGGATTCCCGTGGCACCTGAGGTTGACGTTGTATCACTCTCAACGGTACTACTGGAGGGCACCCTTGCGAAGCTTGGGGGCTTGCACCGGCGCAGGCTGTTGTTAGGAGGTCAGCGTAACTTCCTCTGTTACCTTCGCTGATAGGACTGGGCCGTCATTATCCCAGACTATCTTTGGAAGGCATCTTACTTCACTTTCTCATATTTTGGTGTCCGGTCCTCATCACCTGGAGTGGAAATACTTGAAATTTGTTTGATTGGCTGACATCTTTTAGGGACTTTTTAGTGTGTGCTCTGTGCTCTTAGTTGGCCTAGATTTCATTTTTTATTGAGTCTTTAATTAGTTCTTAATAAAAAATTCAAAGTGGCTGACTGATCACCTAGACAGTCTTGAAGACTTCGCGGTCTTTCACCACCAAGTTTAGAGCCTTCTCCTAGAAGGAACAGAGGTAATACTGCCGGTGGGTTTCATCCTGTGGCAGCTGATGCATCGGGGATTGATCCTCCCCCCAGGGGCATTAGTGTTCAAAATAGCCCTGGTACTTTCACAGAACAAGAGAGGAACACTCCAGTTATTTCTCGAGTTCTATTTCAATAGGAAAATAACATAGAGGTAGAAGAACTCCTAGAGTCGTTAGTGGCTCCGAAATCTCCCCTACCATCTAACTATCCAGAAGTATTACAATACGTTGGGACTTCGACGCATAGACCGTCAAGTCCAGGTCATATTATGCACTTACCATCGATGGCCACTACTGGAAGCATGGCTTCTACCACAAGTGCTACAACTATGCGGACTCCAACATCAGTACAAGGGGGAGGAACTATTTCCATCTCCTCTACATCTTTATTTGGGTCTTTTGCTAGCACATCCTTAGTTGGGTCTACTTCCATTCCTTCTACGAGTGGAAATTCCCAAGCCAATGCTTTTAACTCTGGATTCTTCCTGTTTGGCACCCATTCACAGGGTATTCTGTCAGTTCTGTTCAGTGCCTCCACATCCATGATGGGTGGGTCAGCTTCATTTCAGGGTTTTCCTTTTGGAAGTGGTCATATACCACATTCCAACATGATGATAGGATCTATGCCTTTTTCTTCTACAAGACAAAGAAACAATCCTTTTCAAGGTTGGACTAACCCTGCAGTTAGTGGCATGGGAACTGGGAATCCGTTTTTCGGCTAACAAGGGAATAGGCTATACTTCACAGTTAGTTTGTTTCGAAGTATTCCTCCCTTAGCTTCTGCTTGGAATCCTTATCAGGGGTTATCGACTCCTTATAATCCTTTAGGAGGGAGCTTCGCCGGTTATGGAGGCTTTTCGGCCGGAGTTGGTCAAACTCCGAGTTTTGCTGGATCTCAAGGTCCACCTTTTGGTTTAGTTGGTTCTACTAGTTACTTCGGGTAGCCTAGTGCCTTCCAAAATTGAGGCCAATCTTTTCAAAACTTTGGGAGCTCCGCCTAGTCTGGGTGGAATCCCCAAGGTCCTCCTAGGCTTCCTTTTCTGGAAACATTGAACTTGCCAGATCTCACGAAATTAAAAAACGATCCAATCAAGTACAATCCTGCCTGGCCTCTGATCCCAACCAAACTCCCTTTGGACATTCCAAAGTTTGAGGGGAAGGGCGGTGAAGACCCGGGTGACCATGTGACCACATTCCATTTGTGGTGCTCATCAAACTCCCTTATTGATGACTCGATTAGGTTGAGACTTTTTCAACACACCTTGACTGGTAATGTGGCCAAGTGGTATATAGAGTTGTTAGGGGGAAACTTTACATATTTCTCTGACTTAGCTAATATTTTCTTAAATCATTTCTAGTTGCCCGTCTGTTATGATGCCGGAATTGAACTTCTAGCCAATTTTCATCAAGATACAACAACTCATATTTCTGATCACATTCAGGAATGGAGATGAAGAAAGAGGCTCATTAAAGCCAAAATACCTCCGAATACCACCTCGAATGGTTTTTGAAATCTTTTCAACCTGAAATCTCTAAGGATGTCTCCTTGTCTGGAGTCTATTCTGAGGAGCAAGCTATTTTTAGGGCCTAGCAATTAGAATTGATTTATTCTCAATCCGGGATTCTATAAAAAATCTTGCCTGATGCTCTCTGGACTAAGGTTGATATAGACAAGTCGAAGCCAGGTCCCCATGCCGATGGTATCGTTGGATCGGTAGACACAAATGTGGTGAACTTGTTGAGCCAATTGCAGCAGTTGTCTTTACAAAATGCTCCTAACAACCAGGTCACATCGTCTAACCCTTCGTCTTCCCAACCCTCTTCAGTTAATGCCATCCAATCTTCCAACCCCAAAGGAAATAAAAATTCCAATGGGAAAAAGAAAGGACGAGGTAAGAAAAAGAGTTAATATGGGAAGGCTGACACAAATAAATTTGGCAACAATGCTGGTGGTGGTAGAAATGAGTCTAGAAAGAAAGTCAAGTTTCCGTGCAAGTTATGAAGTGGAGACCATTTAACTCATCTCTGCCCAAAGATTGAAGGCGCTCAGCTCTTATTAGGGCAGCAAGGGACTTCTAGCTCTCAAGCTGTCTTAACCAACCATTTTCCCCAAGGGCGGCAACTGCTTGCTGCCATGAATTCAAATCCTGGTACCTCTGCAGGGGGCAGCCAGGAAGGGAAAAAATCATCAAATGTTTTCATGATGGGTTCTAATGTCCATGTGGCCACTCGCTTGCGTGATTATGGTGAAGCAGAAACTTCCAAGGACAAAAATGCTCCCGGAAATACCGACCTTCTTATTGAGTGACCCCCTGTCGAGATTATACCACAGATACCGAAAGGTTCCGCTAAGCGTGCGACTATTAATCCAAATGCTAGGGCCGCCCAAAATTACTCCATTGTTGAGGATCTCGCTCATAATCCATGCACTATGTTTGCTTTAGAGGTTCTCCAGTCGTGTCCAGCTCAACGAAGTGCTTTGCTTTCGGCGATAGGGGTAGTTGATCCAACTAACTCTTTAGTGCTCACTTTCGACATGCTAAATGTCAAAAAGCAAATCCCTCATCACATGGCTTTTCAAATAAAGTCTACATACCAGAAAATTAACATTTTTCGTACCGTTATTGATGAAAGAGCTTCCACGTGTGTCATGTCGATGTCATGCTGGAAGGCCATTGGATCACCTTCGGCTGTTCCTTCACCTACTCTCCTGACTGCATTTGATGGACATTCTAATGGACCGCATGGGATTATCCCGGCCTTTCCCATATGTGTTGGGGGGAAGGTCGTCAATATCGAAGTAGAAGTCATTGACGCCAACCTAGATTACAATCTCCTCTTAGGAAGGAATTGGGTATACGAAATGGATGCTATTGTTTCGACTCTATTTCAGGTCATTTGCTTTCCTCATGAAGGGAAAATTGTTAAGGTTGATCAGTTGGATTACTCTCCAACTGATCCTAGGGCAACTTCAGATTCTACTATTCCTTTAGTGGATAACCCTCGTCTGCCTATTAAGAATCTAGGAGTTGGGATGTATTCTTCATTGATGGGTACCTTTGATTTTCCCTCTCCTATCACTAGAATCAATGTCATTTCATCATCCAAGTAGTCTTCACGAGAAGAGTTCTTCCGAACTCATTATTTTTCAGACCCTTAGACCTTGCCTTCACCTACGACCACATTAGTTGAAGGACAAGTCAGTGGAATGGCATTTCCTATGTCTGCAGCAAAGCTTAGATATTCGTCTATCGTTAACTCTGCAGATAACCATTCTACTCCTTTCTCTGAGGAGGATTTAGATGGTGATGTGGCCTTAGCTTGGACCCTTGATTCTACCTTTACTATGGACTGCTTAGATATGGTTTTACCTTCCGAAGAAGCAATCCTAGAAGTAATGATGGGTGTAGATCGACCTTGGGAATACTTACACCATCGTTCATATTTTCTTCCTCCATTGCAGGAAGTAGAATCTAGGTTCTCCGAGCTCTTTACTAGTGATGTTTGTATGGTATCAAATCCTTTCGCTCCAGCACACTTTGGTGCCGAAGGGAATATGTCAGTGATTTCAAAAAAAATATCTATAAACATCTCTAGGAACCTTAACGTGATCAAGAATCTCTTCATCAGATCCGAATGTTCCCCTAAAGAAATTCAAGCTTACACCGACCTTTTTAAGGAATTTTGAGATGTATTCGCTTGGTCTTATGAAGAAATGCCTGGCATTGATCCATCCATAGTTCAACATGAGATCAAGACGTACGAAAATGCCAAACTGGTTCATCAAAGGCTTCGATCAGTTAATCCTTGGAAAGCAATAGCCATTAAAGCTGAAGTAGAGAAGCTGCTCAAGGTGGGTTTCATATACCCCATTCCTCTTACCGATTGGGTTTCTAATCCAGTCCCTGTGGATAAAAAGTAAGGAAAAATCTGAGTAAGCATTGACTTTAGGGACCTAAACAAGGCTTGTACCAAAGATAATTACCCCATGCCGTTCATTGAGCAGATTATTGATGATTGTGTGGGTAATGAGGTTTTCTACTTCATGGACGGTTTTTTCTAGTTATAATCAAATCTCTATCCGTCCGGAAGATCAGCATAAGACAACTTTTATATGTCCTTGGGGTACCTTTTCATACAGGAAGATGCCTTTTGGTCTTAAAAATGATGGAGCTACCTTCCAGTGGGCCATGTCATATGCTTTCCACAACATTAAACATATCATCGAAGCATACTTAGATGATCTAGTTGCTCATTCTCGAAAGAGAAATGATCACCCTAGTCATCTTCGATTGGTTTTTGAGCGATGTCGTTTTTACAAAATCTGGTTGAATCCCAATAAATGCATTTTCGCAGTTACATCTGGTCGATTATTAGGGTTCATTATTTCAAATGAAGGGATTAGGGTTGATCCCTTCAAGGTAGAGGCAATAATTCAGTTGCCTCCTCCGTCCTCGATTCGGCAACTTCAACGTCTTCAAGGGAAGGCTAATTTCTTAAAACGGTTTATAGCAAATTATGTCAAGATCACTAAAGGGTTTATGTGTTTGCTACGGAAAGGAGTTCCATTTGTATGGGATGACTTTGCACAGTGGTCATTCGATGCTTTGAAAAAGGCATTAGTCTCTGCCCCACTTTTGAGTCCACCGGATTATGGTAAAGACTTCCTTTTATATCTTGCTATAGCAGAATCAACCATAGGTATGGTTCTCGTTCAGGAAGATGATGCTCTCATAGAGCATGTGATTTATTATTTGAGCCGAGCCTTGATAGGTCTTGAACTTCGCTATTCTCCCGTTGAGAAATTGGCCTTGGCAACGGTCCATGCTATCCAGCGGCTCCGCCATTATATCTTGCTACGCAAAAATTTTGTCTTAGCAGCGGTCAATCCATTTCAATTTTTCCTTAGTAGGCGAGTGATTGGGGGAAAATATAATCGATGGATAGTCATTTTACAAGAATTTGATCTCGATTTCTTTTCCGCCAAGTCTAAGAAATCCATGGTTTTTGCCGAGTTAATTTCTGAGCTGCCCTATGGAGAGGATACTATTTATGAGGAAAGTTTTCCAAATGAACATTTATTTCTCATCTCTTCACTCGACCCTTGGTATGGAGATATTATTGTTTATCTCCAGACTTCGAAGTTTCCCTCTACTTTCTATAAGGATGAATGCCGAAAATTACGTCACCTAGCCAAGAACTATGTCATCATCGGTGATACATTATATCGTTGAGGGGTTGATTCAATCCTGCGACACTGTTTAACCCTAGAGGAATCAGAGTCAGTGCTCAATGACTGCCACAGTGGAGCTTGTGGTGGTCATCTTTCAGGGCTTGCTATAGCTCAGCGTATCTTGTGTGCCGGCTATTTTTGGCCTTCGCTCTTCAAAGATTGTGTTGAAGCGGTCAAATGCTGTCACCCTGGTCAAATCTATACTCAGAAGATGCGCGCACATCCAACTTCTATTTTTCCCATTTTCACTGTCGGTCCTTTTACTAAGTGGGGTATTTATTTTACAACTTGTAATCCGCCTTCAACAGCGAATCACAAGTACATTATTGTGGCTATAGACTACTTCACAAAGTGGGCTGAGGCCATGCCCACTTACAAAAACACTAGTGAAACAGTAGCATTGTTCCTTTTTAATCATATTATCTCAAGGTTCGGTATCCCGAGAGAGATTGTCATTGACCATGGCAGTAATTTCCAGAATCAACTAATGTCTGAATTGGCTCTCAAATTGGGTTTTCGGCAGGAAAATTCATCTCCTTAGTATCCTCAGGCCAATGGACAGGTCGAGGTAGTGAACAAAACCCTTAAGACGATCCTGCAAAGGAAAATTGACAAAAATCGATCCAATTGGCATCTTATGTTGTATCCGGCTCTTTGGGCATACTGAACCTCCGTAAAGACTGCTACAGGTTCTACACCTTTTCAGTTAGTTTATGGGGTGGAGTCTATCTTTCCTATCGAATGTGAAATTCCATCTCTTAAGCTAGCTGCTGAGCTCCTTCCAGAGACTTCTAGTCTTGAAGAGTGCCTCCTTCATTTGGAACATCTCGATGAGCAGTGTCGAGATGCCGCCACAATCAATGAGGCTCATAAGAAAAGGGTTAAAACTTAGTACGATAAAGCTGTCCATCCTTGAGTCTTTTCTAAATGTGACCTTGTCTTGGTCTATGACCAAGATAAGGGCGCCTTGGGGGCAAGCAAGTTCAAGCCTATGTGGTACGGTCCCTTCATAATTAAATGAGTTTTAGAAAAAGGGGCATATGAGTTAATCGATTTTGAAGGAAACAAGTTGGTGGAGCCCCGAAACGGGCTCTACCTCAAGAAGTACTTTGCTTAAGTAGAAGCTAGGCAATGGATTCTTTGTACATTTTGTATATTTGTACATATCTCAACGAGAGTTTTTGATATCGACACTTTTTGGTCTGCTGTGGCAGGTGTTGATGGATGACTTGGTCTATTTTGGATTCGCCGATGGTGCTAGTTGGCACACTCAGAACCTCGCTTCAGCAGCTTGGGCACTCTACTATCCAACTGGTCAGTTGATGGTGTCAAGGGGAGTATGAATTGATCCCACTTCAAATAATATGGCTGAGTATACTGCCGTCATTAATTTACTATCCGAAGCAATTTCTTATGAAATTGATTCGTTGGTAGTTTATATTGATTCACAATTGATAGTGTCACAATTGAATAACATTTATTGGGTAAGGGATCCATATTTATATCACCAGTATTTAAGGGTGAGGTTGTTGTAAAGATCATTTACTTACATTAATTATTTGCACATTCCAGGATCTCATAATTGGTTAGCTGATTCTATCGCTAATCAAGCATCAGATTGGCACATCAATCATTCATCACAATAAAAGTAAATATCAAAAAGTCGAACTATATATATATATATATATATATATATATATATAGATATCATAAAACATCTTGAGTGTACATAAGTGTGTCCAAAATAATAATATACAAAATTGGGACTCAAATGCCCATAATCATGTCTAGTACATCTAATGCCCCGGCTCAGGATGAGCGGCTAAGTAGGCAACTACTGCTTTGGCCACACGCCTAAGAGTACGAACCCAGTCTCCTGGCATGCCAACCACATGACGCTGCATATCTATAGGGAGATCCTCTATGGCCTCCATCGGTACTCGGTGAGTTAGTCTCACCAAGTGCTGCTGAATCGTGTGTAGAAGTCGCTCTATATCTGCAGCCGCCTCTTCGGCCCCTCGACCGCGACGTTCATGCCGTGGGAACCCATCTAGTCACACTGGCCCAATATTTGGAACATGATCATCATATTAGTCATTTGAATCCTATCAAAAATATTTTTTCAAAATTCATTCTTATATTTGAAAAATTACAAAAAAATTATAAAAAATCAAAAACACTTACCTATGTTGCCCCATGTTGCGGTCGGTGGTAATACTAGATTGGGATCTCCTCGGAAGTCCAACCCAGCATAAGGGTAGTCATCTACGATGATGATCTGCTGCTCCCACCAGGAGAAGAAGTCATCATCGAATGTAGTCTGTGGGATGTCCCCACCTCCTAGACATTTCATCAAGTCATCCCACCTACCCATTCGTGGATCTCATGGGGTGCTGATCAAAACCGGTACTCTAGGACAAAGTGTAGGGACCCTCTCAAAGAAGAAAGAGCACAAAATAGTTCCATATTCGAAGTTTTTAGTTTGCCTTTTCTTGATTGAACTAAGCTGGCTTTTTAGGTTGGCCAGAAGAGGGGAACACCAGTCAAATACAGTAGTGAGACAATCTACCACCAAGCTCATGGCTAACTGTGATGCCTGGTGAAAAGAAGCCGATCCGTTCACTCTAGCTATGGTGAACATGATTATCCTCAGCGATAAACTCTCTATGTGTTTGATTGGAATATGACTTCCAATCTTTTCCCGATGTCCCAGGCAATATATATGTACGTAGTCCTCAATCGAGAGACTACCTTGTGATCTGCCCATCGAATGTACCACCTCTCCCCTCCGGGAAAGGCCTGTGATGAAATAAATGTCTTCAATCTCTATTTTGAGAGGCATCCTGTCAATCATAAATGAGTCATCCTCAATGCTCCAGTAGTGAATGAGCATTTCTGTAGGTTTTAACCCTGTACAGAAATTACTTGCATACGAATTCTTAAACAAAGAAAATAAACAATGCGAGAGCATAACCCATAAAACACATATGCATAGAGATTTTTCCCTGGATCCCAAAACCGGGACTACTAGCTTGATTTTTCATTATGTTCCTTTCAATGTTACAATACATATTTATACATGCCGAAGCATCCAATACCATGGACCGAAAACCATCGCGTCCAATACCATGGACCGAAAACCATCGCGTCCAAAAAACATGTGTGAAAATCATGCACAAAACCATAGGTGGGTCCGCCCAACCTAACATATGGTCCAAAACCAAAATTTTCCGGGGCGCTGCCCCGGACCCCATAAAGTGGGGTTACGGGTGCCCTTCAAACCCCCTATTAACTACATGGAA
The DNA here is from genome assembly GCA_031772625.1 of Pinus tabuliformis. Taxonomy (NCBI): domain Eukaryota; kingdom Viridiplantae; phylum Streptophyta; class Pinopsida; order Pinales; family Pinaceae; genus Pinus; species Pinus tabuliformis. The sequence continues at coordinate 392,526,737 of CM062810.1, forward strand.
AGAATATAACACAACCCAACAATCTCCCACTTGTTGTTTTCTTTCCACAGGGGGCCACAGGAGAGCTTAGTCATGTTTTCAACCCTGAGATTCCCATTGCTTCTCTACACCAAGAGAACTTCTCAGAGCTCACAGATTTTGTCAATGCATCTGCAGTATTCTTCAAAGTGTCTACCTTTACCAGCAACACCTTTCTGTCTTCTATCATATCCCTCACAAAGTGATACTGAACATCAATGTGCTTTGTCTTTGAATGATAAGCAGGGTTCTTTACCAAGAAAATTGCACTTTGGCTGTCACAGTCTATTCTTATAGCTCCCTGTACTAACCCCATACTTGAACACAATCTCTACAACCAAACTGCTTCCTTGCTTGCATGAGTGGCTGCCATGTATTCTACCTCTGTAGTTGATAGTGCCACTACAGATTGTTTCTTACTCATCCAACTGACTGCACCTCCAAATAGGTTAAACACATACCCACTTGTAGATCTTCTCTGATCCAGATCTCCAGCCCAGTCTGCATCAACAAAGCCATGAATATCCAACACTCTGTCCAATCCTGGTCTTCCTTGGTAGCACAAACCATAATCACTAGTGCCACGCAAATACCTGAAAACCCGCTTCAATGCTGTCCAGTGCTCCTTCCCAGGTTTTGACATAAACCTGCTCAATACTCCCACTGCATGTGCAATGTCTGGTCTAGTACAAACCATTGCATACATCAGGCTACCCACTGCACTTGCATATGGAGCACGGGACATGTCCTCTTCCTCTTCTTGTATCTTGGGACACTGTTCAGCAGATAACCTCACACCTACAGGAATGGGAACCTTCACCGGTTTACTATCCTGCATATTAAACCTCTGGAGTATTGTCTCGACATACTTCCTCTAGTTTAACCAGAGCTTCCTCTTTGACCGATCTCTTTTAATTTCCATGTCCAAAATATAGTTTGCAGCACCAAGATCTTTCATGTCGAATTTGGAGGACAATTGGGTCTTCAAATCCTGGATAATTTGTTTGTCATTTCCAACCAGCAACATATCATCCACATACAAGACCAGATAAATAATACGGTCACCAATTAATTTAAAATACACACAATGATCTGCTTTGCTTCTGGTGAAGCCAAGTCCCCGTATAAATGTATCAAATTTCTGATACCACATCCTTGGTGACTGTTTTAACCCATACAGAGACTTCTTTAACTTGCATACCAGTTCTTTCTTACCCTTCACCGCAAAGCCTTCAGGTTGCTTCATGTAGATTTCCTCTTCCAAATCCCCGTGAAGAAATGCTGTCTTCACATCCATCTGTTCTACCTCAAAATCAAAAGCAGCAGCAACAGATAAAAGTAATCTAATAGAAGTTACCTTGGCAACAGGAGAAAAAATATCACCAAAAACAATTCTCGGCACTTGGGAATAACCTTTTGCTACCAACCGAGCTTTGTATTTCTCCACCTTTCCTTCTGCATTTGTCTTCTTCTTGAACACCCATTTGCTACCAATGGGTTTCCTTCCAGCCGACAACTCCACCAGATCCCAAGCCTCATTTTTGTGCAAAGATGCCATTTCATCGACCATGGCCTCTTTCCAGAGTTTTCCATCCTCTGAATCCACTGCTTCCTTCACAGTTCTGGGATCATTATCAGTAACAGACAAAGCAAAATTTGAACTGAAAGCAGATGGACTATACCTTTCTGGCTGCCTTCTTTCTCGAACTGATCTTCTCACAGCCGGAGTTTGTGGCTCTTCATCTTCTGATTCCTCCTCTGCTGCAGAGTCTGATTCTTCCTCCTTTGGCTCAAACTCTATCTTCTCAGGTTCCTTTGGTTGGACTTCATGTTGAATAACATCTTTTACCTCTCTGAACAACACATCTCGGCTGTACACAACCTTCCGTGTGACTGGGTTCCCAAGCTTATAACCCTTTAAACCATCCTTATACCCAATAAAGATGCACTTTTCAGATTTACTATCCAACTTGGTTCGTTTCTCCTTTGGAACATGTACATATTTATCACATCCAAATACCCTTAGATGTGAAAGAGAGGGTTTCTTACCAGTCCATACTTCTTGTGGAGTCTTATCCTCCAACGCTGATGAAGGTGATCTGTTGATCAGGTAGCATGCAGTATCCACCGCCATTGCCCAGAATTCCTGTCCTAACGCAGCACCACTGAGCATGCTTCTTGCCCTTTCCATCAACATCTTGTTCATTCTTTCTGCGACTCCATTTTGCTGAGGTGTATATGGAGTAGTCTTCTGCCGTGCTATACCACACTTCTTACAAAATTCTTCAAATTCCTTGCTGCAAAATTCTCCACCATTATCTGTCCTCAGCACCTTTATCTTCTTCTCTGTCTGATTTTCCACCAGAGCCTTAAATTCTTTAAACCTGTCAAAGACTTCAGATTTCTTCTTAAGAAAATATATCCATGTATTCCTTGAGAAGTCATCTATGAATGATACATAGTACACAAACTTACCCAGTGATGGAACCTTCACAGGTCCAAACACATCACTGTGCACAAGCTCTAATATCTGTTTCGTCCTCTTACCACCAGAGGGGAAACTCACCCGATTCTGCTTCCCATATACACAATTTTCACAGAAATCAAAATCCAGAGAGCTATTATTCATACCTTCTACCATATCTTTACCATGAAGTATTCGAAGGCCCTTCTCTCCAATATGTCCAAGCCTTTGATGCCACAACATGGTCTTCTCTCCAGAGACCACTAGATTCTCTACTCCATTTTCAGGAACCATGGAACTATTGCACCCATCAACAACAGTGCTACCTTGCAGCTGGTACAGAGTTCCAATCCGAACTCCCTGCATTAATATCAGTGCTCCTCGAACCATCTTGCAGGTATCTTTCTCGAACACCGTCTTTACACCTGCATCATCCAACTTGCTTACAGAAATCAGATTTCTGGCCAATGCAGGAATATGTAGAACACCCGGAAGTGTTCTAACCCTTCCACCTTGCAACTTCAACTTTACTTTTCCCCGACCAATGATTCTAGCCTTCCTATCATCTCCTAAGAAGACATCACCACCATCGTATTTCTCATACTCGCAGAACCACTCTCTATGGGGAGTGAAGTGAAAGGATGCACCTGAGTCAATCAACCATGTCTCATGATCTACATGTGTACTTGAAGAAGCCAAGTACACATCCCCACCTTCATCTGAGGTGGTTTTTGCCTCTGCAGAAGGAGCATCATCAGATCCCTTTCCTTTATCAGGAGCTTTAGATTTACAATCCCTTCTGAAGTGCCCTTCCTTTCCGCATTTCCAGCACACCACCTTTGTAGGTTTTCCTGGAGATTTAGATCTCCCTCTAGATTTAGATCTCCCACTCGATGACCTATTTTTCTTTCTGTTCTGGGACCGTCCTCGTACAGACAAGGCATCACCATTCTGGTTGTCCATATTTTTCCATATCATCTCCTCCGTCAGCAAGGCTGAGACTATTTCATCAAACTGCAAAGTAGTTGCATTGCTACCTATTGCAATAACCAGACTATCCCACGAATCTGGTAGAGAACACAACAGACTGATGCACTTATCTTCATCTAAAATTTTAATATCAACAGATAATAACTGACTTACCACAGTATTAAACGCATTCAGATTCTCTGTCACCGAGTCTCCATCTTTCATCCTCAGGTTATACAGTGTTTTCTGCAGGAACAGTTTATTCACCAGAGACTTAGATTGGTACAAAGTCCCTAACTTGACCCACAAAGCCTTTGCCGTAGCTTCCCCTGATACATTCAGCAATACTGAATCCGAGACACACAATCGTATTGTGCTCTTTGCCTTTCGATCCAACTTCTTCCATTCTTCATCGGTCACTCCCGATGGTTTAGTACCCGGATCTACCGCGATCCACTGATCTTTATCCACCAACAGATCCTCCATCTTGAGTTTCCACAACTCAAAATTCTGACCATTGAACTTCTCAATCTCTATCTTTCCACTGCTCGCCATCTTCTTTCACCACCAGAATCGATCTCGCAGATCTCCCACTGAATAGGGTCTACCACAGGCCCGAGCGAAACCCCTCAGCAACAAAGGCGTCCCCTTGAAGCCAAAACAACTCTGATACCAAATGTAGGTTTTAACCCTATACAGAAATTACCTGCATACGAATTCTTAAACAAAGAAAATAAACAATGCGAGAGCATAACCCATAAAACACATATGCACAGAGATTTTTCCCTGGATCCCAAAACCGGGACTACCAGCTTGATTTTTTTTCATTATGTTCCTTTCAATGTTACAATACATATTTATACATGCCGAAGCATCCAATACCATGGACCGAAAACCATCGCGTCCAATACCATGGACCAAAAACCATCGCGTCCAAAAAACATGTGCGAAAATCATGCACAAAACCATAGGTGGGTCTGCCCAACCTAACATATGGTCCAAAAACAAAATTTTCCGGGGCGCTGCCCTGGACCCCATAAAGTGGGGTTACGGGTGCCCTTCAAACCCCCTATTAACTACGTGGAAAGAATATAACACAACCCAACAATTTCGAGCAGGCAAGTGTTTGCTTTCATATTTGGCATTTTAAAGAACTTTAGCAAACCGCATCCAAAGCATTAGGATCGTTCATAACCTCATCATCCACTGAGGTATGCTCTCTTTCTCTATAAGTGACTGGCATCCTGAAGAAAAAATGAATTTAGACTGTTAGTTTTTTTCTTTGAAATTTTCACGGCGTATACACGGGTCCATTTTACACACAGTCGCATGTAGGGCATGCGTATATGCGGGTTTCATATATCCAACCTGCGTATACACCGTGATGAAATTTTTGACAAAAATTCAACGATAAAACTTAAATTAAAAATTCTAAAACTAGTCACAATTGAATGCAAGACAAGTTTAAGGATTACCTGGTGATTTTGGAAGGATATGAATGGTTGAATTTGGCGTATGGAAAAGTTTTCTCCTTTTGCTCCACTCCTTTGCTCTCAAAATCAAATGGTGAAAATGGTGAGTCCAAAAAATATTTTATAGGCTTTGAAAATGCAAAATTTTTTCAAAACTTGATTTTGTTTGGTCTCATGTAACTTTTAACTTGGGAGCTTGGAATGTCAAGAATGGTTTGATTTTCAGGACATTTTGGATGCTTTTTTGACAGTTTCGAGACGGTTCCATGACTGTTGACCTGTCATGGCAGGTATCATTTTCTCACTGGCATATAGGTTAGGGAAGCCCTTTTTTCCGTTGCATTATGCATACTAGCCTCCACTTGTCGATAAAGTTTCCATAGGGTCGATCCCATTGTGTTATGGTTTGTAAACCACCTTCACTTGCCGATTTTTTAAATCATGACACAATGGTAGAGCCATCCTTTTCATGGGCATCGTACTTAGCACCTCACTAACATTTGTTGCCCATGCTGCTTCGATCTGAGTAGGCTGGGGAGTCCTCTATAGTCCCGCCATGACTTATGCGATGAAGGCTCATTCCTCTTTGCTTCCTGGCTCTGTTCTAGCCTTATACCCTAGAGGCTCCTTTGTGTTGAGTTGTACAATTGCATTGCATTTTGACCATTTACACCTTTTGGCCTTGAGCCGGCTTCACTTGGACTCGTGTTTAAGCCAAATTTTGACCATGACGACTGCGAAATCAAACTTGCATGCCCTTGACTTCTGAAACTTGACACATATTGACCCGTGGAAAGAACACACCTTTGAGTGTCTTTGACCAGTTTTCACCTCCTTGCATTGAGCATAGGATTGTTCCAATCCCAGGAACTAGATCAGATGTTTCACCGACACTCATTCTTTCCATTGTACTATAACATTCTTTTATTCTTTTTCCATCTTAAAGAAAAAGACAAAAAAATTATATATTCCAAAAAAGAGCGGGAACGTGACAATATTCCCACTTATTGTTGGAAGCTAGTGTGAGTGATGTCGCCCTTGAACAAAGAACTCAAAACAAAGTCTCTTCCGTTTGGACAGGATTTAGTTTGACTTAGGCATGCCTTAAACTTGTTATTGAGTCAGTGCTCCCCCGATTGGTTATCTCTTCCAATCATATGGAGGGTTCGTTCCTGCCTCCTATACGACGAACTTATACAGAGTCATCATATGCTGCCACATAGTCACATTGAGTCGTGCTTTTGTTCAAGGAAAGTTAGCCTGAGTCAGCCTCTCTGCGGTGTCTCTTGACTCATTTTTCAGTAGGCCATGCCTGGTTGTTAGTATCTTGTCTATCATCACATCAGCTATATTGGTCCTTTACTCGTGCTGGTTTGAGAAGGTCCCCATTGAATTCTTGCTGGCGGGTCTTGTCCTTATCGACGACGACATCTTTCTCTAAGGATAGGCCTAGAGTTGCACCCTGGCTCTATTTTCATTATTGATAGGTCACCTTGTGCTTAGCATCGATCAATATTATGGGTCTTGGACTGAGTGGTTTCCCTTGTGTTCGACATCAACTTACATTATCACACATTGGGATTCATGCAGTACCTTGGTTTCCATTTGACCCTATTGGTGGATACCTCGCCTCTGCATTAGCTTTCATTATTGGTTGGTTCAGAGGGTTTCTGTCGTGCACTAGCCACATCTTGTGTACGCCGAAAACATGCTTCGATCGGGTTACTACATTTTTTTTCATCCGATTCCCTCCACATTATTGGCCTACGGGTTACACTCGTGCTAGATTGATGAAGGATGCCTTAATGCCTTCCTTCTAGCGGATCTTTCCCTATCGACTATGACTCATTACTTTGGGGAAAAGATCTAGAGTCCATTTGGCAGTACCTTGGGGTTTGCAGTCATTAGTGGCGGATCCTTCGCTATCGAAAGTGGGAAACCATCATTGTCTCCTGATTGATAGATTCTTACAGGTGTTTAACTTCAGCTCATATATTCACACTTGTTAGATTGTACTGGGTACCTTGACGCTCATTATCATTATCAGTGAGTAGTCTCGCATTTGTTAACGGTATACATCAATGACTGGTAATCAAACGATTTCTCACATGGTCGACTTCAAATCATTTATTCCCATGGTGTAGAAATGTACCACGGTGGTCGGTGAAGACCTCAAGTTGCATCAACATTCATTGGTTCACTTGACAATTGCTCCTGTTGCTGCTAGTTGATACCACTCCACCTTATATGTTGCAGTCATTCACAATGACATTCTATATGCTGGCACCTGAGTTTGCAGTGTAGTACCATCTTACTCCATCATGTTCATTTGGTACTGCTTAAGATCAGTCTTTGATATCAGTGATCTGCTTCATCCTTCAGCATCATTGACATTCTTATATGTGATATTCAGACATGTACTTGTTCGATCATGATCAGATGATCCATTATGTACTTTCCAGTGTTTATACTTGTATACTTAGTGGATCCACTTGTACTTGATATGTGGACATGCTTTACTTTCTCTGAGCATGGGTATGCCAGCCTTAGACAGTGTTTCTTTCTGATCTCCTTTTATGGCTTGGCAGGCTGAATTCTGGTGAAGTCCTTTTCAGTTTTTGACAGATTTCCTTTCCATGTACTTGCTTAATACATTTCGGCCATCATGTCCCCCTTTTGACCTCATATATTAGGGGGCATCTATTATAGCTCCAAATCTCACTCTTGATGTTTGTGACACTGCACTCATGGCCTAGGGCAACCCCTCCTTCCAGACCTGGTCCCAATATTTAAAAAACAATGTTTTACTCCCTATACGTGACATTGCCCTAAGCTAAACGCGTGTGTACATGGGTCCGTGTATACCCAACCCACGTATATGTCTTAAAACACTTAAAAAAATTAAATCTCCTTAATTTCGGGTAGAGATCACGGGTTTTACCTGTTGATTACCTATTAGTGCCCATGGCCCAACTGTTCCCGACAAATTCCCAACTAAAAAACTAATTTGGGAGAAGTATAGAAGGCTTCAAGGGGAAGGCCTAAAGGAGGAGAAGAGATAGAGAAAGATCACTCTACTAAGAATATCCCTAACCAGGTCTGAATATCCTTGTGCTTCCAGCACTTTCCCCATTACAAGAAACCCTTGTTTCCTTGTGTTATGATGTCTTTCTACTACTTGAGATATCTTGGAGTAAGTCATGGAAGGAGTTTGTTGAAGGCCTGAGACTGGACGAATCTGGAGGACGGTTCCTCTTGGAGCCTGCGAAAGGAAGATTTAGGTGAAATCATTCCTTTCTGTACTTTAGTTATCTATAATAAAAGAAACACTTGCCTTGTTCCTGATATAAATCTTCTTCATGTTTATGACATCAATGTCATGATTCACATATGAATGGTTGTTTTAATTGTATAACTAACTACCTTTCAGTATGCTATGAAGATGATTTCTTTATGATGCTTGGTCAATATACTGCTGTACTTTCTAGAATTGATTGTTTTGCAGTTTGAAGGACTAAAAGAAACTCTAAAAGGGTTTGGACTCTAGTTGGATCTTCCCAAATGAAGGACCCCCAGGTGCACCCCTCTTCGCGTAGTTTATTTATATTAGCATCATGGCTGTGTGGAATGCATGTTTTTCTTTGTAGATAACCTCTAATCTGCTAGGGTATCAACCCAAGACCCTAGGGGAACTTATCCCTTAACACACTCACAACTATAAGGATGGAAGTGTTGTTTCCCTAGCCTTCCACAACCTACAAGGTTGACACCCTAACAATTGGAAGAGAAAAGAGAAGAAGGGCTTTGTTACAGTTGTGATAGCAAATACACTAAATGTCATAAGTGTGCTATGAAGAAATTATTTTACATAGATTGTGAAGAGGAGGAAGAATAAGAACAAGAAACGTCAAAAGAAGAGGATATACACTAGGAACAAACCCTAGAGAAAGAAGAAATTAATCCAACCATATCTTGTAATGCATTGGCCGGAATTACCACTCCTCATACTATCAAGATAGAAGGACATATCAAGAAGAAAAAGGTAATAGTGTTGATTGATTCAGGAAGTACCCATAATTTTATTCATTGTTAAATAACCAAGGAATTGAATTGCTTCTTATATCTAGCACCAACGTGTCAAGTGATGGTTGCAAGTGGAGGAACCATAAATTTCTCTGGAAAGTGCCATAATATTAAGCTATCCATGGGATAATATGTATTGAATAGCCCAATTCTTTCCATTCCAATGGGTGGTGCTGATGTTGTACTAGGAGTCCAATGACTACAATCCTTGGGTACAATAGCTTTTAATTTTCAAGAACTTTTCATGAAATTTTATTTGGAAGGAAAGGAAGTTGAATTAAGAGGTATCACAGGGAAACCATCAAAGATAATCAACTCTAATGGAATGACAAAGCTTCTAAAGAAATAACAACAAGGCGTAATTGCACAATTCTGTTTGCTAGAGGTTCCCACATCAAAATCATCTATTTCTCTAGATATCCAAAAAGTCTTGGACAATAATTCCAAGGTATTTGAGACTCCCAAAGGTCTCCCACCTATTCGTGATCATGATCATGCTATTCATTTGATTCCAGGAAGTGTTCCTCCAAACATCAGGCCTTACAGATATCCCTATGCCTAAAAGATTGAAATTTAACGTATGGTTGCAGAAATGCTAGAGGGTGGTATAATTCAACCTAGTCAAAGTTATTTCTCTACTCCAGTAGTATTGGTTCATAAGAAGGATGGATCATGGTGCATTTGTCCGAATTATAGGGAGCTCAACAAGTTCACTATTAAAGATAATTTTCCCATTCCTGTCATTGATGAAATATTGGATGAATTGCATGGATCAATTTACTTCACCAAGTTGGATCTTCGTTCAGGATATCATCAAATCAGAATGAAGACTGTAGACATTCCGAAAACAACATTTAGAACTCATGAGGGTCATTATGAATTTTTGGTCATGCCTTTTGGCCTTACCAATGCACCTTCTACATTTCAAGGTTTGATGAATTCCATTTTCAAACCCACTCTGAGAAAATTTGTGTTAGTATTTTTTGATGCTATACCAATATATAGAAAGTCTTGGAAGGATCATGTTCAACATGTTGCCAGGGTGCTCAAACTATTGGAGGGGAAACAATTATATGCAAAAAGCTCCAAATGTTTCTTTGGAGTACAAGAGGTGGAATATTTGGGTCGTATTGTATCTAATGAAGGTGTTAAGGTAGACCCTAGCAAAATTAAAGTCATTAAGGAATGGAAAATCCCCACATCCATAAAAAATCGAAGAGGGTTTCTTAGGTTGACATGGTATTATTGTAAGTTTATTAAGAATTATGGGAGATTAGAAGCACCTCTAATAACATTATTGAAGAAAGTTGCATTTTTATGGACTCCAAAATCAACGAAGGCCTTTGAACATATTAAGGAGGCAATGTGCCAAGCACCAGTCTTAGCTATACTATGCTTCACAAAAACCTTTATTGTGGAATGTGATGCCTCAGGCAATGGAATTGGTGCTACTTTAATGAAAGAAGAAAGACCCATTTCTTTTGAAAGTCATCCAATAAAAGGAAAGTATTTACAAAAATCTATTTATGAGAAGGAAATGTTGGCAATACTATATGCACTTAATAAATGACGACCCTACCTAATGGGAAGACACTTCAAGGTAAAAATGGATCATGACAGTCTTAAATACTTTTCAGAACAAATATTATCTTCAAAAGAGCAGCATAAATGGGTCACAAAGATGTTGGGTTATGACCTGGAAATCATATACAAAAAAGGGAAGAAAAATGTTGTGGAAGATGCACTCTCAAGAAAGGATGAGAATGTGGGAGCATTGCTTTGTGCCATTTTTATTATCCAACCAATTACTGCGTTCAGCTTTGCTATAACTGATAGATATGTCAATCACGAACTCAGTAATTAATCCACCCAAAATAATATCGATCCAATGCTCATCGCAAAAATGAAAGAAAAGAAGACCCATACCCAACATTCTACTTTGAACATCCAGATGATGAGATCAGAACCATGCGAAGATCTGCCCAGTGTTAATATCGTTACGCGAAGTGGTATAGCTACCTAGGAGGATAAAGGGAAACAACCAGAGGAAAATGTATGGGTACGTAAGGCTGTTGAGAAAGATGTTGGATTCGATTTGAATAAGGCAAAGGAAACTTTTATGGAGGCAAAGAGGAGCTTTTCAGATGTTAGAGATTCTACATCCAAGGCTCATAGTACATGCATGGAGAAGCTTGAAGAAGTCAGTGCTACGCAAGAAACAGATCTTTCATTGTTGACATCTTTCTTACAGACCTGCATGAAGCTCTTAAGGACCAAAAATTAGTAGAGGAATTGCAAGAGTTTATATACAATTGCGCTGGGAAGGGTAAGCCACTGCCTGAGCAGCACAAAATGCATAAAGTGGATAAGGGAAAGAAAATAACTGGTCGAGAAATGAGATTGACTTCACAGATCAGAGAATTCGAAATGGACCAGGTGATCCTATATTTGGGATTTGATGTGAATGTCTTGCCTAAACAAACATTGGAAATAATGGGAAGGCCAACGCTAAAGTGGTCCCCAATTCAACTACAAATGGCGAACCAACATAAGATAATTCCGATGGGGCATTTACATGGAGTGACTATAGATATTGAAGGGGCAAACGTCATCAATAATTTTGAAGTAATCAAGATAGTGGATGACAATAATCCTTGCCCAGTGCTGCTTGGAATTGATTGGGCATTTGATATGAATGCAATCATCAACTTGAAGAAGTTCAACATGACATTTGAGAAGAAGGAACTAAGAGTGATTGTTCCATTAGATCCAGCTGAGCGTGCACAATATACTGAACTAGTTCGAGATTACTATGAGGAGGATCAACGTGTGAGACGAACCAATGTATCATGTCCGCGCATGGAACATGGGGTATCTGCATGCAATTCAGTACAAGCAAGACTTGTGGATGTTCACGTATACCTGGCGGTCTTCGGGGTCTTCCCAAAATGTGCCTACAAATTCATCATTGATCTCTGACCATTTCAGCTTGATGTCCTTGTCTAGAATCAACTTAGTATCTTCATTGATCAGTAGACTTGCGGACACTCGCTCAACTGCTGCTCCACTTGCACTTCCGTCAGTGTCCTTTGATCCTACTGCCTTAGAGGCCATTGATCCTAAACTGTTAAGAGGTAGATGAACACCTGCTAGATCTGGAGACAAAGTGACATGCATGGCAAGACATCTGTTAGCAAAAAACAAAGCAAACTTGAGGAAAGACATCTAACATACCTGGTGATTGATAGGCAAGGATTGCACAATTTCTTTTGGGAGGTTGGTTGACTGGTTGCTAGAACTATGCAAAAGGTAGTCTAAGCTGTTTAGGGAGGCTGACTGGCTGCTAGATTTGTGCAATGCACAATCTAGGCTAGCGTGCTGGTTGTTGGAATTGTACAATGCGAAATTTCAGTTGGAAATGGTTGTAGGCCCAGTGACTGCATTGCGCAATTTTCTAGGCCAGTATTCACTGTCACTTAGAATTGTGCAAAGTAGGTATAGAGGATAGTTACTAAGCAAAAATGCGCATTTCCTGAGGGGAAGACAGAGCCTTCCCTTTCAGAATTATGCAATGTTGTCTTGGTGAGGCAGAGTCCAGGCTAAGGCCGCCCAGACCCACCAATGGGAAATTGAAAGAAAATGTGAAAGTAAATGCATGGTGATACTAAGTGTAAGCAGAAGGAGATGATCATGCATGGAAATAGTGAATGAAATATTCAGAAAGTGAAACGAAATTCATGTGCGTGAAGCGAGTTGCCGAATCGGCAAATGTTTGTGAAAAACAATTTCATGCATTTGACAAGAGTGAGATACTAACAAAAACTGAAATGGTGCTTGTACAACACAGTATTCATGTAAATGACAACAAGCGTTCAAAGAAATCAAGCAAACACCACTCACACAAGAGAAAACAAAAAAGCGACAGAAATGCTGCAAAAGACAAGTTGAGACCACTTACCCGTGAAAAAATGAGTAGAGTTGGCAGGTGAAGGATTTTAACCTTTCTAGACCTTTAATCACCTTAAAGGAATAGAATACATGTCGTTGCCCTAGGAAAACTTAATAATAAAATTTGAGATCCCCGGCAACAGTGCCAATTCGATGTTGTACCTCTGAGATAATAATGGTCAACAATTATGCCAGAGAATCTAAGATAAATGTTTTGGGGGTTTTGTTTTTTAATTCGGAAGACCAATGAATAAAACAAATATAGAACTGATATACCTAACCCTTTGAATAATATCAATATCTCAGCAAAGGGCTGCTATAAATTTAACACAGTGATAAAGCTTGAATAGTGGTGAGAAGAAAATAAAAAATAATATGATTATCACAATTCTCAGATAGATAATTAAATAATCATAAGTATGAAAACCTCTGACCGATGTTCAGAAGGTTCAAGAGAATATGCTTATGCTTACAACAAGATGCTGATGATTTATTGATTCAGAGGGAATTAATTAAACAGACAGTTCATTAATCCATTCTCTTTAATGATTATCACTTTAGAAGCTTATAGGAATAGATTGAGACACAATTATTCCTACCTAGTTATCTCTGTAAAGTCATAAGAATATGAAGAAAAACATAATGAGTAATACTGGAAACACTTACAGGAAACACAAGATGTGTAAAATAGAATTTAGAATCCTTTGCTTTGTATTAAGGTTCCATCAAATATCTAGAAAAGTCAAGTACATCAAATATCTAGAAATGCTTCATCAATGGTGCAACCCATGATAACTCGTGAGGAGAGTTATTTATACTGCAGTAGGAAGAAAAATATCCTAAACTGCCTTTACAAAAATAGATTATTTACACAATAAAAAATAAAAATGTCTAATAATCTGGCACTGCTTTGGTGCTGTGCTGTTTGATGACTATCATTGAAAAAGTTGAAAAGTGGTTGAAGATAGCTGACTGTTCCCTCAAAAGCTGAATGCTATTCAATCATCCTTGATTAAGTAAATCTGTTAATTCTTCCCAGCATTTCTTATCTGGGATAGAAATCTTTGTTATCCTCTTTTGGATTTCATCCATCTCGGTGTATTAAGTAAAAGTAGTCTTTACCAAAAATATATGCTTGATTTCATTCGAGATGAAGAAAGAATCCCTAAGAGTTTTTAAATATGGGAGCTGTTTACTTTGTCTGGTTCCTTTGTTTAAACAGTCAAGGCTCTGCATGAATGTTTTCCTCTTGGCTTCTATGTGTAATGGTTTTCCTCTCAGCTCTATGTGTAATGGTCTTCTCATCTGAATATAGGCTTTTCAACAAATTTCCTTTCGAGTCTTGGAGTAAACAGGTTTTGCGACTGGTATTAGAGTTGTTTATCCAATCTCTAGTCTTCGGCTGATTACCTGCAAAACACAACAATAATTAAGAAAACACAGGTTCACAGGGAAGAAGATTGATGGCTTTGTTTGGATAGGGATGCCTAAGGAAGGAGTTATGGCAATATTTTGAATGTAATTGGAGGTCAAATGGCATTGCAAAGGTTTAGGGTGGTGCTGAAGGGTTTAATGGGATTAAACTGTGAAACGGGCAAAAGGCACGAAAACAAGAGTTTTTAGGGTTTTAAAGTGTGACGACCAAGTTTTTGAATATGGCACGAATGTTAGAATAATCGGCGGTTTATCGGGTTGGCGAGGAGGCAGTATTAAGGGCCGTCGCACTATTTATGAGGCGAAGGTGGTTTTGAGGAGGGCTCACCTGATATACCCTAGCGCGTGACACGTAGCCTTAGGGGGGGTCGGGTAAAACCGATTTATCAGACGGGTATTGTTTGGCCATCGGGCGTGGCCGATATGGATGTGGAGTGTTGGATTAAAGGAAAGTTGATCTAACAGTAATCGGGCGAGGGAAGCGAGTGGGAGATAAAACATGGGCTTAGGATGGGCCCCAAAGCTTTAAAACTTGGCGGTATGAAATTATTTGAGGTTAATTACGGGTTTAACAATGATCGGGTGGAGCTTAATGAAGTGAAACATGATGTGGAGGGAGTTTATCATATGAGCGGGGAATGAACGGTTATGAAGGATATGATAGGCGGATGTGGGTCTAGGTGATTTAGTGAACAAAGTGATAACATATCGCAAATCGCACTTTGTTATGCTCAATGGTTCATTCTCTTATGAATTATGCGATGCGATATTATACTTTAGGAAATAACCATTTCAACATTTCAAAACCTTCAATTTCTACCTACCCTTCTATTCCTAACAATTTTACTTATCTTTCCTGAGTGCATTTGAACTAGCAACTCAATATTTTCTTTTTATGAACAATCTAACTCTATACCTTATTTATTCCATTGGCTCAGATTAAACTGTTGAGCCAATTTATTTTCTACCTATGAGAACAAATCCAATTATGATGCAACTGTATAATTAGATAAAATAACCTAGTGTGGCATCTAAACAAACTGTACACAACTAAATTTACAATGAAGGATTGGCATTTAGATTTGCAACACTTTCAGAGTTTATTTCTTTTTCTTTTCTGTCTAACCTAACATTTTATTTTGCCTTTATTTTTTAGGGCATCTACCCTAATATTTTTTTTGATATGGACATATTTATCAAAATATTTTCCTAACATTTTTATTCAATATTTTTTTTTGTCCATATCCTATCTTAACATTTTATATATACATTTTCAATTTTTGTCTAATTTATTCAAACTTATCAAAACCAAAAAATGCTACAACATTTTCTCCAACTGGGGACTTCTTTCTCTTGTAGAATGTAGAGAACCTGTAGATCCATGTTCCTTCTCCTTGGGCTCTAGAGTCTTTGCTGTAAAAAATCTCACTGACAGCTTAAAAAATAAAAGAATCCAGAGTTTTTACAATGAAATGTATCCCAAAATCTTAGTACTGAATGAAATGCTTGAGAAACCTTCCATTTACAAGATAAGTGGAATATTTTCCCTCAAGATTTTGTAGCACAAAAGTGTTGTTACCCTTTACTTCAGCAATTGCTAATGGGCCAAATCATAGATTATCAAACTTGACATGCTTTCCCTTTTCCTCCCTTCTAGAGTCCCATCTTAGAACTAGGTCAACTTCTCTGAAGTCCCTTTGTCTGTCTCTTCTGTCAAACAAGATTTTTATCTTATTATGATATTTCTTCAATTTGTATTGAACTTCATCTCTGTTTTCATTTAGTTCAATAATCTGATTTATCCTTCTTGAAAAATCATCAAGTTCATCTATTGAGTCCTGCAAGAATTTTAAAACTGGAAAATCCAAATTGGTGGGAAAAATTGCATCTTTCCCATAAAATAATTGAAAAGGATATTTCCCAGTAGATCTTTTTGGAGTTATTCTGTTTGCTAATACTGCATAAATTAAATGAGAGTCCCAACTCTTTTTATGATCTGCTAGGGTCTTTTTGATTACCTTTACCAAAATTTTATTTGAGGATTCTACGAGGCCATTACCTTGAGGGTAGTATGGAGTTGAATGATGTAACATAATCTGATATTTCTGGCAAAACTCAATCATTTTAACACTAGAGAATGCTGCTACATTATCTATGACAATTTGAGTTGGGCAATCAAACCTAGATAAGGTATTTTCTTCAATGAATTTGATTACTACTGAATCAGTAGGATTTCTTATTGGAATTGCTTCTACCCATTTAGTGAACTAGTCTGTTGCTAGGAGGATCCATCTGTGTTGATTACTTGAAGTGGGATGGATTTATCCAACAAAATCTAATCCCCATTGAAGGAAAGGTGCTGAAATTATTGATGGTACAACAAATGTCTAACAAGGAACACAACCTCTGACCTTTGCCCCTACTTGCAAGAACAATGTTGGCCAATAAAATCCTCCCCTTAAAATCTTGTATGCTGTTTCTCTCCAAGAATAATGTCCTCCACAAAATCCTGCATGAAACTGATCAATGATTCCTTCAGTTTCTGATTATGTTAAACATAATAACAAAATATTCAGTGGATCTTTCCAGTACAATTTGCATTTATGATGTAGTACTTGACTGCTTTCAATTTAATACTTTTACACTGGGATTTGGAAAATGATGCTGGGCATTCAAAATGGAGCAGAAAATTTACAATGTCTTTATAACAATCTGACAACAGAAATTTGTAATCAATATGTAAAGGGATAATTTGATCTGAAGGTAAAGGTTCTTATCGATTCTTTTCTTTAGGTTGAAGAGAAGGTTCTTGTAGATTCTCCCCTTGTAAAATTAGGAAAGGTTCTTGTGGATTCTTCCCTTGTGCAAGGACAGAAGGTTCTTGTGGATTCTTCTCTTGTACAGGGACAAAAGGTTCTTGTGGATTCTTCCCTTGTACTTCTAAAATAAAATTGATTCCAAGAAATTTGCAATTGGATTCTGCTAGAAGCTTGGCTAATCCCTGAACTTTTACTAGCTTTGTAGTTTTGATAGTTAGATCAAGCTCAAGTATTTGAGTGATCCACCTAACTCTTTTCCCATTAGTGTCAGGTTGAGTTAAAACAATTTTTACAGCACCATTAGGAACATAAGCAGTAATAGGTGAATGTAGGACATACATCCTGAAATATTTCAGGGCTTGAATGAGGGCATAGGCTTACTTCTTGATTATGTCATACTTAATCTCGACATCTCTCATAACCTTACTGGAAAAGGCTATGGGTTGGTCATGGGAATCTTCATTCTTTTGTAATAGGACAACAACAAGGGTTGTTTGTGAGGCAAAAGAAAAGATACTGAATGGTTTAGTATAATTGGGGCTGGCGAAGGTGGGAGATTCGGAAATAGCTTTCTTGATCTGATCAAATGCATGCCTGGAAGAGTCAGTCCATTTAACTTCATGATCCTTTCGGAGCATGTCAATTATATCTTTTACAATCTCTGCATAATTTGGGATGAATTTCCTTAAAAAATTAATCTTACCCAGAAAAGCTTGAATTTCTTTCTTATTTCTAGGTAAGGTCAATGTTTCAATGGCAGGCACACGCTTGGGATCAATTACCACTCCTTCCTTTGAGATTATATGGACCAATAGTTTTCCTTATTTAATAGCAAACAAAGACATTCTAGGGTTCAATGATATCCCAAATTTCCCACACCTGTTAAAAACCTTGTTCAAGTGCTTTAGATGTTTCTGATCAGACTTAGAAAAAACAGTAATGTTGTCAAGATAAATAACCAAAAATTTGTTTACATGATCCATGAAAGCTACATCCGTAGCTCTCTGAAATGTTGCTCCAACATTTTATAAGCTAAATGGCATTCTAGCGTACATAAATGTACGTTAGGGTGTAGTGAAGACTGTCTTTTCCCTGTCTGCCGGATCAACATTTACCTGATTATAACCTGAATAACCATCAACCATAGAAAGTCTTTGTGCTCCTGAAACCATGTGAAGTAACTGATCCATTTTGGGTAAAGGGTAATTATCCTTTAATGATAATTTATTCAAATTTCTAAAGTCCACACAAAGCCTGATTTCTCCATTCTTTTTCCTAACAGGAACTAAATTTGCAACCCAATTAGAATATCTAAGAGGGAGAATGATCTGGGCATCTAGCATTTTCTTAATTTCCATTTTGACAGTTGGTAGAAGGGCAGGATTAATCCTCCTAATTTTTTGTTGATAAGGGGCTACTTCTAGCTTCAAAGGGATCTTATGCTGTATTAATGAAGTATCATAAGTTTTTAGACTAGCATAGGTCAAAGTAAAAACATCCTTATAATTTTGAAGTAACTTAATATATTGAGTTTTAATCTCAGGGTCTAGAGATGCACAGGTTTTGATGCTTTTGACATCATCATTTGTTCCAATGTTAATTTCTTCTATGTCCTCTTCCGAAGAAATGGATTGAGGATTTCAGAGAACATCATTTTGATCAAACAATTTTTCTAAAAGTATCAAGCCTTTGGGAATAAAATTGTTAGAAAATTGAATAATATTATGATAAGCAATTTTTGAACTAATGTTGGCTTGTATGGGCCTGACCTAGGTTCAGAGGTGATTTAGCCAAACAAATCCCAGTACTACTGGCCCTTTCGGCAACAGTTCGCAGAGCGTGGACTTAGGTCTCACTCGAAGTAGTATGGGAGGGTGCTAGAACCAGGTTTCTGCACCCTAAGGATGTATGATGAGCTTTTGGTGGTCCGTGGTTTGACCCTGCGTGCATGTCACTACGTGCACCTATTAGTCCTTTGCAACCTGTGAGGCCACCTTCGTGCAGCCCTACCTGGGCGTGACCCGTATTATACTCAAGTTCCTTTCTATTTAATCTATTATTACTCAATTACTTAACTGATCGGTGTAAGATTAGCGATAATTAACAGTACATACAGTAATCATATAGGTGCACGCGATAAACAAAACAACATAACTGTAAAGAAGGCAATACATAAGCAGATGCACAGAAATAGGAATCAACTTCTCTTTATTATTCTTCATTCAAGATTACAGACTCAACATCGCCCTGTGCACTCAGCTGCAGGGGTCCGCGCACTCAGCTGCGGACTCTAATAGGCCTCTGCGCACTCAGCTGCAAAGCCTCTTCCTACTACTATGACCCAATACACTTAGACTCTTACATTATGCTTCAACCATTCATATTAATCTCTCTCTTCCTTCTTTCTACAACTTAGAGCCTCGCTCTATTTATATAATCCCATGGTCTGCCGACCATGGGTAGGCCGACATGACTTTACATTACATTACAATACTTTAGGGTGGAAAACCCTATGACTCAACCTATACTTCGTGCTCCACGCCCACAATTCATGGAGTCTTACAATTCATTTGACCAAAACTTAGGCTTTGAGCCCCAAAACATGCTGTGGAGGGATTCCATGCCCAATAGGCTCCCAACACAATCATCGTGACTCGTCCCCAAGTCACTTAGTCAGCGTGGCAATCTTGGCGCGGAGTCCCTCCAACTAGTCCCGAATTGCTTGGTGGTTCGCAATGCACTGTTTGGCGATTTGCTGGACCTACTGCATGCATTCTTCCGATGCTTCTTTGTGGAGATCAAATCCTTGCCTTAACGCGTAAAGCCTCTGCATCTATGCGAGCTTTCCCTTGATATCTGTCATAATGGTGAAGGCCTCATCAATCCATGGCTGGATGCATGCTTTGAGGAGTGAATCTTTCTGTCTGGCGGCATCCTCCTAGTCTTTCAGTGCCCTTGCTTACTGCATCTTCACGAGCCGTTGACTGAGGATGTCTGTCTGCGTCATTTTGATTACATTGTCGTACTAGTCCTAAAGCTCGCGCGCCTCTTTTCCAGGCACTGTATGTTGTGATCCTCCTACAAGGATGTGAGGACTCCAAAGGCTTGGTCCAACATACTGATATAGTCCTGCACTACCCGTCCAATTTCTTCCAGTCTTGTTTGAATAGTGCTAACACTTTGCTCTCTAACTTCCAGAGGAGTGGAAGGCTGTGCCTTCAGCCGTAGCTCGGAAATCTAGAGATTCAGCTCTAGCTGCACTCTCATTGTTTCCTCGCACGTAGTTCAGATTCCACTTGAAAATAGTGGATCCACATTTCTGTTGGTAAGTCTGCAGCGATGGACAACTCTGGGACCCGCTGACACGCTTCATCAACTATCTGCACTATCTGCTAGTTCTGTGACACCAGTTCGTCACACTGTAGGCTGAGCTATTCGATGTTGATCTTTTACTCATTCATCACTTGAATTGTGTGGCCCTCCATAGCACGGAGCTCTACTGTTATGCCATCCTGCAGCTGGTACAGTGTGTCACATGGAAGAGTAGCCAAATTAAGGCCAAGTCCCTTGATCCTTCCAACCATGGCTCTGTCGGTCTCATTCTCTGCTGCTAGCGCCCCTTCTGGTAGCACTATGGTGTTGGCCATATTTGCGCGTAGCAGCTGCTCTGCTGCTGATGTGCCTACTGCATCGTAGGTGGCTACGGTTCCTTCCTATGGGGGCTGCACTTGTAGTTCCTACATCTAAGCCCTTAGGGCCCCCAACACAATCCGCTGCTCCGACATCGCTTCTTGGAGCGCTTCCTTGGTTACCTCGTGAACCGTGTCGCCAATGTCATAGAGGTCACCTTCTATTAACGTGATCGGGTCAAAGGTCAATTTGGAGGCCTTGACCTTTTTCCGTGGACCCGATCTCTCTATGACGTGTGGCCTTTTCAGTTGGGTAGAAGTTGTACCGGGGTCCGTGGCTTCTTCTTCAAGGTTTGTGTCCTCTGCCTCCTGACCCGTAGACAAGTCCTGGCCTTCCTCTTGCCACGTTGTTGTGGCCCTTGTTGTTTGCCCTGCTGCTGCAACTTCGGCGGCCTTTGCCTGCTCTGCGACTGCCTTTGCTGCCTCGCGGACAACCCTTACCTATGCTGTCACTTTTTCATTGCACCTCTTTTTAGCCTCATCCTTTCTCCTCTAGGCTGCTGTCCTATCCAGCTCCGCCAAATCCAAGGGTCGCCACTTAGGAGGCCATGATTCTAACACTGAAAAAATCGCATGTTAGGCCCCTATACTACTAGTGCAACCCCTTATTGTTATTAGTACTATTAGCGCTTGAAATTTCACCTCAGGCTGAGAAAGGTAAACCTCAAGGCAACATCAAACCACTTCGCCTCGTAGCTAGCCCTACGGGGCGGGAGAGGGCTCTCTCCGGTCTATCTCGGTGAGATATTCAATGGAATGAGATGACCAATAGGGTAACACTGATTTTAGGCTAGTAAATTGATCAAAAAGGTTGATTTGGGGTTTTTAGGGTTTTTGGTGGAAAATTGGGGAAATGGCAATTTTGGGTGCGGGGATTGGACACAGTTTCTGCAGGGGGTTCTTTGGGGTGAGATAGGAGACAGTATTGATGCCTTTGATTGAAGCAGATGGTCAGGAATGACAGGTGAGGAGCTAAGGAGAACAAACAATAACTTTGAATTCTCCTTAAATAGTAGAAAACATTGAAATTAAACAAACTTAAAAGCAGAGCATGATAGTCATGAATTCTTACTTTAACACTTCGTTTGCTTAATATGCAGAAGGGAAATAAAGGAAATGATTCACATAACACACTTACAGGTACATAGAGAAACACACCATCAATACATGTAACCACAAGAATCCCAAAGAGGACTGCAAAACCCTGGTCTTCTTTAGCCAAAAATTGCAGAGATACAGTGAATAATACAATGATAGCTTATCCCTCAAGAGTCCAACCATGAAAATGAGCAAGAAAGTACATAATATAGATCATATAACCTCTTTCCCTGCCTCCATGGGTCGAGCTCACTATCCTAGGAGCTGTTTCAACCACTTCTAAACTAAGCACTACAAACTAGGCAGTCAAAACAACTTGCCTCTATAAGTTAGGAAACCAATTCATTCATTTAATTTTCACCTTTTTCATGAATGAATCTTCTAGAAGAGGTACATAAGAGTAAAAGTGTCAATAAAGTACATTAATTACATCAAATAGGATAATAATACACCCCAAAAAGTCAAACAGGTTCAAATTGCGTTTTTCTGAGCTGTACACTGAAAACTGGAGAAGTTTGCCTGACGGGTTGCGTGCCTCTGCCTGACGGGTCGCGCGCCTTTGGGACCACATTTGGGGCACTTCCAGGTGTCCAAATTGAGCAAGAGTAGGCTTGTTGGAAAGGTCTGTGAGTCTACTTTCCAACCCAACTAGAATTTTCTGAATTTGGTGGTCATTTGCCCCTCCAAAATTGCAATCTCCCAAGACTGCTTTCTGCAACTCAAAAATGTGGCAGAAAGTCAATTTTTGCTTGTTTTTTGACTTTCTGGAGGCCCAAAACTTCATAAAATCTCAAGTCCATTGATGAGCATATGTAACTTCTCATGACAAATCTAGAAATGCTGAGTTTTTGCAAAATGGAGTTGCCATGATGTAGGGTCGCGTGGGGGGTGAGACCCGTTAATGAGAAAAAACCTGTAAATTGCCTGAAAAATCAAAATTGACCCAAAATTTTCAAAATTTCTTGGGATTTGCGCTGTGGCTGGGCTATTTAGTGCCTTGGTCCTTCAGTGAGGCCTCAGCCAAGATATGGAGGGGATCGGGCCTCTTTCTCCTTTTTTGTGCCTTGGCCAACCGCCTTTGGAACATTTTCATCTTTGCCTTGCACACATGCATTCTTGCCCAGTAATGGTTCTTCATGTTCCTCAACAATTTCTTCTCTTGGTTGGCCTTAGCCAATAGCCTCTCCAAGTGTGCATTTACCTGGATGAGCATGGACTCTCGCTCAGTGGGCAATAGATCACCGGGTCTTCTCCGGTTCAAAATATGGTCACTACGAATCCTCCATAGCTCATCAAGTGCTTGCTCATCCTCCAACTGTTTGTTGCACTGCTCGAGGTATGTGATGGTCCATTGTGCCCCCTCTAATCTCCTCTGCAAGGCATCGTTTTTAGCTCTGAGGTGCTGAATGATCTCCTTTGACTCCCGGCTAGGAGAACTGACATCAAGATCAATAAGCTCTATATCCGGAACACCTGATGGTCCCTCATCAATCTTGGGCTATTTTCCCCTCCCTGGTACCTGTGCTGCTGAAGAAAGCGAGCCCCCTTCCACCTGATGTGGAGATAACACTCGCTGAGCCGATGAAGAAGGCGAGACCCCTTCCACCTGGTGTGGAGATAATACTCGCCTGGCTGCTGCAAATAAGACCCTCTGGCCTCTCTGATAAGTAGCCACGGGTGAGGAGCTGACATGTCTGGTGACGGGGATGTCATGCTGCTGTGATGGTCCTCCCTCCTCATGAATAACCTCAGGATGTGGCGGTGATGGTGCTGTGAAAAGCTCACGAGAGATGAACTCCTCCCATGAGATGCCCTGCTGAGCCAACTGATGTAATACCACTAGCCGAATCAAACCATAATGGTAAAGGCTCCTGTACTGCTGTGCCGGGCTCTTCCTCTGCATCATGGACACCATCTTCTCAATGTTCTGATAGAAGAAAACAGGATGTTCATCATCCTTACCCGGGTGAAGTGCATCAAGAGGCGAATATGGTATGAATATACTTGTGAAAATCTGCCCTCACAGGTAAAATAGTGCATGATGAGCCTCATCATGGGAGCATACTCACTCCTGAGAAATCTAAAGGGAAACACTCCTGTCAAGTGTCTCATGAGTGCTGGTCTAACAAAAGGCTCAAAGTGAACACTGTCCAACACCTTGCGTTTATTCCATACCTCCTCGACATTAGGTATCCCTGTGGCCTGTGCAATCACCTCAGGTGTCAATGTGAAGTCCACCCCGGCAAGGTTGACATTTCCATCATTCAAGTGTAAAACAAACAGGCGAGCCAACTCTCTGTGGTGCTGAATCCGAGAGATCCTCTCACAAAACTCATAGCAAGACATGTATTGGAAACATGAGACTGCCATAGGACAAGCTTGTAAATCTGTCAAAGAGGTGGGCTCCTCTCGCCTATGATGACCACCCTTACCACCCTTCCTTTATGAGGCCTCCTCTGTATCTCAATCTCTAAAGCTGATGCCTGGTCATCACTCTGCTCATAGGTTTCGGTTTCTGACATTGTTTAAGGAGCAGAGTGGCCAAAATGTACTGTTGTTTCTGCTTTGTAAAATGCTGATTTGTATGCTGTTTCAAGGGGGACAAGGAGCATGAAGGGAATGTTAGGGGAGGGACACTTTTAAAGGGAAAATGGGAATAAACATATAAAACAGGGATTTAAGGGAAAAAACACTGCAAAAATCATTGCATATGCATCATTCTATACATTGTTTACATGGGTAATGAGAGATAGGGTTAGGGCTTAATTTTTCATTTTTTAGGGAAGAGGGGTAGGGTTTGGATTTTTCTTTACAATTTAGCAAGGGAAATTTACATGGAATATCAAGGAAAAAGAAATGGGAATGGGGAAAAATGATTACAAGGGAATACTCTTAAAACATCATAAAACCCTAGGCATTTTTACAAGTTCAAACTACAGCAACAAGGAGCTTTTCTCTTGCACATGGAGATCTTTAAAAAATGAATTCATGATGTCTTTAAACATAACAAGCAGCAATTTATAAGTTTGGAGGGCCTACCTCAGGCAATTTAGCGATTTGTTGGCTCTTTGGATGAATTTACAGGCAATTTTGAAAGGAGGACGCTGACGGGTCGCGCCCGTTGTAAGTTTAAACTGCTGGAATGGCGCTGACGGGTCGCGCGCCTGTCCAGCTCCCAAATTCGCTCAAACTTTCACTCAATTGCTCTTGCAAACAACTTGGATGCACAATGAGGGTCGATGGAGGGAGATTGGGCTTTTATAGCTTTGATTTGAAATAATTTCATGCTCAAACCCACTTTATAATGTTTTTCTTTGATACTTTATAAAACTGACTTTTCTTGGTTTCCTTTGTCCTGAAATTGACTGATTTAATGCTTTTGCTCGATATTTTTTTGTAGGGACATCATCTGAGGGATCTTGGCAAGGGAGCCAGGGTTTCATACTGTCCTTGGAAGCTTTTTGAAATTTCATCACTTTTTACAAAAATTTGAAAAATGACCTTGGCTTTAAAAACAAAGTTTTTAAATCCAAGGTGAAAATTTACTGTACAAGATAGAAATTTGTGAAGAAACATCTTTAAAATCATCCCTTTGGCTTGCTGAGCACTTATTGACCTTCAGAGACATGACCTTGTAAATAATCTTGACCAAAACCCTAGACCTAGGAATTTGACTGAAAACAGGACAAGACAATCTTGAAAGAGATTTAAGGACTGAAATGACTTTGATCCAACAATGCCAAGAGGGGTACAAAGACACCAGCTCCTCCATCAAGGTTATGGCATGCCTAATGGAATGCAAAAATTGACACTGATGAGACACCTACTAATGCAAATGCAAAGAGCTTTGATCGCTGATGGAGGGCAACAAGACCGACTCTAACATTGGCTCCAATGGGGATGGTAGCTCCTTGGAGGTACCAAGAACCTTAGACCTCTGGGAGAGCAGACCAGTGCTTTATCATCATTGGGCAATGGAGTCAATATTTACACATGTGACCCAAAGTTGGACAACTTTATTGACTTTGACAACTGACTGAAAATTAAACTAACTTTGACACAAACTGACTTACTTTATCCAGAAAATAAACTGACTGAAACAACTTGAAAAACTCACACCAACTAATCATCATCTT
The DNA here is from genome assembly GCA_031772625.1 of Pinus tabuliformis. Taxonomy (NCBI): domain Eukaryota; kingdom Viridiplantae; phylum Streptophyta; class Pinopsida; order Pinales; family Pinaceae; genus Pinus; species Pinus tabuliformis. The sequence continues at coordinate 392,552,867 of CM062810.1, forward strand.
CAGAATTATAGCCTTCACCGCGGGCCCCAAACTGAAGATGTGAGATTAGTTCACACTTGCTGCAAAATGAAAGTAACATGGTAATTACAATGAGAGTGATTAGAGCAGAAAATGCTCAAGCATGATACCTTTTGAGCAGCCGGCCATTCACCGACCCACCAAGACTTTCATCACCATTCATTTCTTTGAGAAGAAAAGCATTTGGACCACGGTATGCTGTAATTTTGTAGGGACCTTTCCACAAGTTGTCGAATTTTCCATGTTTCCCTTTGTCTTCATTTCGGGCATCCCATCTCAAAACAACATCATCTATCTGAAAATCATCTGATTTGGCCTTTTTGTCATAGATTTTCTTTATGCGCTCCTGCAACTTAAGGGAATTTTGATGAACCTCCTCTTGTGTCTGCTGTAAATGAATCATTTGACTAATCCGCCGTTGCATAGGATCCTCCTCGCCACCAGCTTCTTGCAGCAACTTTACTACCGAAATACTAAGTGAAGTGGGAAACACTGCATCTACCCCATAAACCAGTTCAAAGGGTGACATACCAATTGACTTCTTTTGACTTACCCGATCAGCCCATAATGCATTTACTAACTTTTTGTGCCAGCTCTTCTTATTTATTTCCAGCAATTTCTTTATGATGTTCACTAGAGATTTGTTCGAAGATTCGGCCAGCCCATTACCTTGCGGATGGTAGGCGGTCGAATGCCCCAAGCTGATGTTATATTTGTAGCAAAAATCAACCATTTTCTTCGACTTAAAGGCTGCTGCATTATCTGTAATCAACTTATGTGGACAGCCGAAACGTGACAATATGTTATTCTCAAGAAAAGAAATAATTACCGAGTCTGTGGCCTGCCGGGTGGGAATGGCTTCAATCCACTTCGTGAAGTAATCTGTGGCGGTCAAGATCCATCGATGCTGCCCGGAAGATGCTGGGTGGATTTCGCCAATAAAATCCAAGCCCCATTGCTGAAATGGTGCGCTGATTTCAATGGGCTTGAGAGGCAACGGCTGTAATTTCTGCTTTCCTTGAAAAATTTGACATTCATGACAACTCTTAACTGCTTTATATACATCAGAAAATAAAGAAGGCCAATAAAAACCAGCTCTCAATATCTTATTAGCCGTGGTCTTCCAAAACAAGTGACCCCCACAGTCACCTTTATGGAAATCTTCCACTGCTGTCTTAGCTTCTTCTTCGACCAAACAGTTCAGCAATATGCCACCGGGGTCCTTCCAATAAAGTGCAGATTTGATAATACAAAATTTGGCAGCCTTTAGCTTCAATGTTCTAGCTTTGTTTATAGGCATCCCAGGGGGTGAAGACAAATTTTGAAGCACATATACTATATCAGCATACCAAGGAGAAGAAACAAAAATATCTGATACCTGTAGAGCTGAATTCTCTTCGTCTTCATCGGATAAGGCAGCAATCAAATTGATGTCAAGGACATGAAGATTTGTTTCAGCCATCAACTTAGCAAGACCTTGACCCTTGATCAACTTGGTAGGCTTAATTTCCACATCATACTCTAATAGTGCAGCAATCCACTTAGCCCTTCTTCCTTCCGGTTCCGTTTGTACTAAAACATCCTTAACAGCTGCATTGGGAACATATGCCAAAATATGAGAATTCAGTATGTAAACCCAGAAATCTTTCAAAGCTTTTATCAGCGCCAATGCTTGCTTCTCAATGATATTATAATTCAGCGCTCCATCCCTTATGATGTGGCTGAAAAAAGCTATGGGCCTCTCGACTCCATCTCTCTTTTGCATCAACACGGCTGCCAACGTATGCTCAGAAGAAAATGAAAATAAAATAAAATCTTGTGTATAATCTCGGCTGATCAAAGTTGGGGCTGAAGATAAAATTAATTTTATCAAGTTGAAAGACTTTACCGCCCCTTCGGTCCATTTGAGCTCGCTGTCCTTTTTGAGCATGTTGGTTATTTCTCTAAGATGTTCGACAAGATTGGGAATGAAGCGACGCAGAAAATTCAGTTTGCCATTGAAAGACTGAATCTCTTTCTTGCTTCGGGGCTGCTCTAATTGCTGAATTGCTTCCACCTGTGCAGGATCGATACGAATGCCATCTTTAGAAATAATATGGCCCAGTAGCTTGCCTTCGCTCATAGCAAAAAGGATCTTCTTCGGATTCAACGAGATACCATACTTTCTGCACTTTTGAAACACCTTAGTCAAATGAAACAAATGCTCTTCATCAGATTTAGAAAACATGGTCAGATCATCAATATAAACGACCAAAAAGACATCCTTCTCATTAGCAAAGGCCATGTCCATTTCCCGCTGAAATGTAGCACCAACATTCTTCAATCCAAACGGCATCTTGGCATAATGAAATGTCCCCCATGGAGTAGTAAATGCTGTCTTGTCACGGTCATCTTCATGTACCAAAATCTGATTATGCCCGGAATAACCATCAAGCAATGACATCCTTGATGCCCCCACTACCCGCTGCAATATATGGTCCATTTTGGGCAGCGGATAATTGTCCTTTAGTGACACCTTGTTCAGATTTCTGAAGTCTATACACAAGCGAATCTCGCCGGTCTTCTTTCTCACGGGCACCAAGTTGGAAATCCAATCAGAAAATCGGATTGGCACTATGATTCCAGACTTATACAACCTGTTGATTTCCTTCTCGATCAATGGCAGCAACTTAGGATTAATTCTTCTCAACTTTTGTCAGAAAGGCTTTTGATTTGGCTTTATAGGAATGGTATGCTGAATGATACTTGTGTCATAAGTTTTCAAATCTGAATAATCCCATGCAAAAACATTAGAAAATGAAGACAACAATCTGATATATTCATTCTTTACTTTGGGCGACAATGCTTTCGAGAGCTTCACCATCTTTGGATTTTCGGCTGTCCCAAGATTCACATCTTCAACACCTTCGTCCGTTCGCCTCAAAGTTGGCTTGCGGGCCACATCATCTTGATCGAACAATTCTTCCAAAGGAATTAATCCTTTAGGAATGTAATTGTCCTTGAGCTGCAACACATCCATCTGATTTACTCCTTCAGCTTCCGTGTCTATTGAGATATCTTCGAATTTACCCTCAATTTGCAGAAAATCTTTGATTTCTTCGTCATCTTGGAAAACTTGCCAACACCTTTGGTTATCTGGAACTGTAGGACGATGCTTTACATATATCTCAAATTTATTGCTAGAATTCATGGGTATTTTCAGACTACTTGCTGCCTTTGCCAATGCATCCGCAACACCATTTTGAATCCGGGGCACACATGTCAAAGTATGTTCTGAAAACAGTTTTAAGATATCTAAGACAACATTCGGATATTCTCGCATACGAGGATGTTTGGCCTGAAATTCACCTTTCACTTGCTTGATAACCAACTCGGAGTCGCCATATACCGCTATCTTCTTTGCCTTCAACTTCCGAAGGATTTTCAGATCAGCAACAAGAGCCTCATATTCCGCCTCATTATTTGAACAATCAAATGCCAATTTATATGAACATACCCGTACCTTGCTTGGAACTTGGTTTTGAACTGAAAATGGGCTTCGAATCCACACACCTATACCAGCACCATCGCTGCCCACCGCACCATCAAAATCCATGGTCCAAAGACCATCTTCATCGTCTTCTAAGTGCTGAAAATGTGATGTCGATGCATTCTCTGTTTGCTGCCCATTTATTTCAGCTGTTGGCTTTATGACAGCAGACTTTTCTTCACTTTCCTTTCTCAAAACTTCTTTGAAATTTTCTGAAATGTTTGGTATATCTTCTACTTGAACTAACTGACTATCTATCTCATTGAAATTATCCGCAAACAAAACAAAAGATTCTAAATCTGTTTGTACATAATTTACAGGATGATTGACGGGCTTTGCCTTACTAGTGATCATGTATTTCATCTTTTGCTCCCGATATAACTTCCTCATCTGACCAAAAACCGGAATTGTAGCATAGGAAAAATCGAGCTGGAGTGTACCTTTGAACTTGGCTCCCCAAGATCTTGAAAGCAACATGCCGAACCGCGGAGGAATATCTACCACCACCACGTCCATCAAAACATTCTTTGCTGGGATTTGATCTAAACTTACCACCAAGTCTTTGATCAAACCAATACATCTTACCCGGTTGGAATCAAACGAATACAAATCGTGATATTTCCTTGTGATGTCAAGTCCCAGCTTCTCCATAATTGTTTTCGGCATCAAATTATGCGAAGTTCCCGAGTCAAACATGGCATTATGCAACACATACTCATGCAGTCGTAAACTGATATAGAATGGAGGAACATCACTTTCAGGAGACTCACCATTTAAAGCAGGCCCAAAAATCAACTCCGGCTGATCATCTTGTACATTTACTGTGTCTAGCATTGGATCGAAATTCAGCAACTTGGAAATTTGGCCTCGGTAAGTGCTGTTCTTCATGATTTCCATCAAGGGAATAGACAACTTCAACTTTGCAATCTCATTCTCCAAACTGAAAACTGAAACCTTCTCACTTTCTTTGACCTGATTATCTCTTTTTTCAGCTTTATCTTTTGGTGTATTTGATTGCTGATCTATCTTGGCTGCTGGTGGTGATTGACTTGCTGAAGGACCAATTATGTCTTTTCCTTTTGTGTGTGGGGAAGCCAAATCATTCTTTGCTGATGTATCTTTCCTTTTCTGAATGGGATTTATGGGAACAGCTTGGTTTCTCAATTGCCTTTGCTGACCTTGCTGAGCTAATAAAGCATGCAAATACCCTCTTTGATACTCTTCGGATTCTTCTTCAAGTATTGCATCGTTTGACAAAATATAATGCTCATCTTGGGGAATGATGGAATTACTCACCAGCTCATCTTCTTCTGTAATATAAGTGGGCATATCATCAGGATTGAAGAAGTGATTTTCCTCTCCAACATTATCACCTTCATCCTCTGATTCTTGGCTAACAAAATTCTGCTGAAAAGGAGGTTTCATTTGCTGCTGAACTGCTGCCTCTTGTGCCTTTGTTTCACGCTGTTTGATCCTATATTGTTGCTGCTGTTGACCTCTGAAATTTGGATTACGAATATGAGGCTCCGGCTTGTCAATACGAACATTTTCAAATGCCCTTTTAAGCTGTTCAAGTTCACGGAGAACCTGATTTGATGTGGATGCTTCCTCCTTGATTGTGACTCGCTTTTCAGCCTTCATTCTTGCCCTTTTATCATTTAAGTTTGCCTCAACGCTGACAGTAATCTTCTGCATATCCTCCAAGGTAGGAGGATCTCTATCTCTCAATGAGTAGGCCATCTCCGGATCAAAGCCATCCAGGAATTTAAGGAGAGCTGATTTCCTTGATGGTCTCAAATCATCGGGAATGGCATTGTAAACTGTATTGAATCTGATTATGTAATCTTGAACGGACTCACTTGGATTACACTTGAGGTTGTTGTATTCGGCATTAATCTGAAGCGGATCCTTTCTGATTTCCCATCGATCTAAAAACTGATTCTGAAGTGCTTCCAAGGTGGCAATGCTGTTAGCAGTCAACCCTCTGAACCACTTTCTAACCTCTCCTCCAAATGTTTGCACGAACAACCGCATGGTAACATCTTCTTCATCTAACTCATATAGATCAAAGAAAGTGGTCATTTTGTCAATATGTTGCTGAGCAGTAATACTTTGTGGAGTGCCATCAAACATGGGAATTTTACTTTGATAATCAGCTGGCATATCATGAAGATTTGCAGGCAAAGCAAGTGGGGCAAACCGGGCAGCCATTGCTTTAGGAGGAGGAGTAGGATGAGTATGAGGAGGAGGAGTTGTGATAGCAGGGACTATAATAAGAGGAGCTGTAGTTTGTGGAGTTGGGGGAGTCGGAGGGGTAGGAGAAGTAGGAGGGGTATGGGGTGTAGAAGGAGAACCGACTGTGGATTCAGGATAGGTGATTATAGGCAAAACTGAAACATAAGGAGGATAAGATTCTTCGTGAGCTGTGATAGTGGATCCAATATGATCAGAGATATTCTCAACAAAATCAGCAAGGGTAGTAGCTTGAATATGTGTCTGGAGATGTCTCAAGATGAAATTTTCGACCAACTTGTTGTGTCTCTTGAATTCAACAGCAGCTGCAAAATCAGGGTCAAGGACTAGAGAATCGAGCGCACTTTCAGAATTGGCTTTAAACAGAGACAACTCAAAGCTTTCGTCAAAATCAATATCTTCGAGATAATAAAAAATAGCTGGGCATGAATGAGATTTGAAAATGGGTTTAGGATCTGTAGCCAGCTTGTTTTTCTCAAAAAAACTAGGAAAAAAAAACCATTCAGCCTGTGAAAACTCTCAACCTATCATCAACGGCTTAGAGTTAACAATTATACTGGGATAAAGTGTCAATGAAGTGCTACGTTCACAAGCTCACAGAGATTGACTGAAGTAGCGTTTATCTACTAACGCTGATGTAAAACAAGAGCGTTTTCGAAGGCTACCTGGCGTAACTTCAGGCTCTGTCTAAGACTTATGAAATAACACGTCAATGAGCAAACGATTGGTTTGTTCTCCCCAGTATGGTCGCTAGTATGTTAGCGCTTGAAATTTCACCTCAGGCTGAGAAAGGTAAACCTCAAGGCAACATCAAACCACTTCGCCTCGTAGCTAGCCCTACGGGGCGGGAGAGGGCTCTCTCCGGTCTATCTCGGTGAGATATTCAATGGAATGAGATGACCAATAGGGTAACACTGATTTTAGGCTAGTAAACTGATCAAAAAGGTTGATTTGGGGTTTTTAGGGTTTTTGGTGGAAAATTGGGGAAATGGCAATTTTGGGTGTGGGGATTGGACACAGTTTCTGCAGGGGGTTCTTTGGGGCGAGATAGGAGATAGTATTGATGCCTTTGATTGAAGCGGATGGTCAGGAATGATAGGTGAGGAGCTAAGGAGAGCAAACAATAATTTTGAATTCTCCTTAAACAGTAGAAAACATTGAAATTAAACAAACTTAAAAGCAGAGCATGACAGTCATGAATTCTTACTTTAACACTTCGTTTGCTTAATATGCAGAAGGGAAAGAAAGGAAATGATTCACATAACACACTTACAGGTACATAGAGAAACACACCATCAATACATGTAACCACAAGAATCCCAAAGAGGACTGCAAAACCCTAGTCTTCTTTAGCCAAAAATTGCAGAGATACAGTGAATAATACAATGATAGCTTATCCCTCAAGAGTCCAACCATGAAAATGAGCAAGAAAGTACATAATATAGATCATCTGACCTCTTTCCCTGCCTCCATGGGTCGAGCTCACTATCCTAGGAGCTGTTTCAACCACTTCTAAACTAAGCACTACAAACTAGGCAGTCAAAACAACTTGCCTCTATAAGTTAGGAAACCAATTCATTCATTTAATTTTCACCTTTTTCATGAATGAATCTTCTAGAAGAGGTACATAAGAGTAAAAGTGTCAATAAAGTACATTAATTACATCAAATAGGATAATAATACACCCCAAACAGTCAAACAGGGTCAAACTGCGTTTTTCTGAGCTGTACACTGAAAACTGGAGAAGTTTGCCTGACGGGTCGCGCGCCTCAGCCTGACGGGTCACGCACCTTTGGGACCACATTTGGGGCACTTTCAGGTGTCCAAATTGAGCAAGAGTAGGCTTGTTGGAAAGGTCTGTGAGTCTACTTTCCAACCCAACCGGAATTTCTGAATTTGGTGGTCATTTACCCCTCCAAAATTGCAATCTCCCAAGACTGCTTTCTGCAACTCAAAAATGTGGCAGAAAGTCAATTTTTGCTTGTTTTTTGACTTTCTGGAGGCCCAAAACTTCATAAAATCTCAAGTCCATTGATGAGCATATGTAACTTCTCATGAAAAATCTGGAAATGCTAAGTTTTTGCAAAATGGAGTTGCCATGATGTAGGGTCGCGCGGGGGGTGAGACCTGTTAATGAGCAAAAACCTGTAAATTGCCTGAAAAATCAAAATTGACCAAAAATTTTCAAAATTTATTGGGATTTGTGCTGTGGTTGGGCTATTTACTGCCTTGGTCCTTCAGTGAGGCCTCAGCCAAGATATGGAGGGGATCGAACCTCTTTCTCCTTTTTTGTGCCTTGGCCAACCGCCTTTGGAACATTTTCATCTTTGCCTTGCACACATGCATTCTTGCCCAGTAATGGTTCTTCGTGTTCCTCAGCAATTTCTTCTCTTGGTTGGCCTTAGCCAACAGCCTCTCCAAGTGTGCATTTACCTGGATGAGCATGGACTCTCGCTCAGCGGGCAATAGATCACCGGGTCTTCTCCGGTTCAAAATATGGTCACTACGAATCCTCCACAGCTCATCAAGTGCTTGCTCATCCTCCAACTGTTTGTTGCGCTGCTCGAGGTATGTGATGGTCCATTGTGCCCCCTCTAATCTCTTCTGCAAGGCATCATTTTCAGCTCTGAGGTGCTGAATGATCTCCTTTGACTCCCGGCTAGGAGAACTGACATCAAGATCAATAAGCTCTATATCCGGAACACCTGATGGTCCCTCATCAATCTTGGGCTGTTTTCCCCTCCCTGGTACCTGTGCTGCTGAAGAAAGCAAGGCCCCTTCCACCTGATGTGGAGATAACACTTGTTGAGCCGATGAAGAAGGCGAGACCCCTTCCACCTGGTGTGGAGATAATACTCGCCTGGCTGCTGCAAATAAGACCCTCTGGCCTCTCTGATAAGTAACCACGGGTGAGGAGTTGACAAGTTTGGTGACTGGGATGTCATGCTGCTGTGATGGTCCTCCCTCCTCATGAATAACCTCAGGATGTGGCGGTGATGGTGCTGTGAAAAGCTCACGAGAGATGAACTCCTCCCATGAGATGCCCTGCTGAGCCAACTGATGTAATACCACTAGCTGAATCAAACCATAATGGTAAAGGCTCCTATACTGCTGTGCCGGGCTCATCCTCTGCATCATGGACACCATCTTCTCAATGTTCTGATAGAAGAAAACTGGGATGTTCATCATCCTTACCCGGGTGAAGTGCATCAAGAGGCGAATATGGTATGAATATACCTGTGAAAATCTGGCCTCACAGGTAAAATAGTGCATGATGAGCCTCATAATGGGAGCATACTCACTCCTGAGAAATCTAAAGGGAAACACTCCTGTCAAGTGTCTCATGAGTGCTGGTCTAACAAAAGGCTCAAAGTGAACACTGTCCAACACCTTGCGTTTATTCCATACCTCCCCGACATTAGGTATACCTGTGGCCTATGCAATCACCTCAGGTGTCAATGTGAAGTCCACCCCGGCAAGGTTGACATGTCCATCATGCAAGTGTAAAACAAATAGGCGAGCCAACTCTCTGTGGTGCTGAATCCGAGAGATCCTCTCACAAAACTCATAGCAAGACATGTATTGGAAACATGAGACTGCCATAGGACAAGCTTGTAAATCTGTCAAAGAGGTGGGCTCCTATCGCCTATGATGACCACCCTTACCACCCTTATGAGGCCTCCTCTGTATCTCAATCTCTGAAGCTGATGCCTGGTCATCACTCTGCTCATAGGTTTCGGTTTCTGACATTGTTTAAGGAGCAGAGTGGCCAAAATGTACTGCTGTTTCTGCTTTGTAAAATGCTGATTTGTATGTTGTTTCAAGGGGGACAAGGAGCATGAAGGGAATGTTAGGGGAGGGACACTTTTAAAGGGAAAATGGGAATAAACATATAAAACAGGGATTTAAGGGAAAAAACACTGCAAAAATCATTGCATATGCATCATTCTATACATTGTTTACATGGGTAATGAGAGATAGGGTTAGGGCTTAATTTTTCATTTTTTAGGGAAGAGGGGTAGGGTTTGGATTTTTCTTTACAATTTGGCAAGGGAAATTTACATGGAATATCAAGGAAAAAGAAATGGGAATGGGGAAAAATGATTACAAGGGAATACTCTTAAAACAGCATAAAACCCTAGGCATTTTTACAAGTTCAAACTACAGCAACAAGGAGCTTTTCTCTTGCACATGGAGATCTTTAAAAAAGAATTCATGATGTCTTTAAACATAACAAGCAACAATTTATAAGTTTGGAGGGCCTACCTCAGGCAATTTAGCGATTTGTTGGCTCTTTGGATGAATTTACAGGCAATTTTGAAAGGAGGACGCTGACGGGTCGCGCGCCTCTGACGGGTCGCGCCCGTTGTAAGTTTACACTGCTGGAATGGCGCTGACGGGTCGCGTGCCTCTGACGGGTGGCGCGCCTGGTCTGACGGGTCGCGCGCCTGTCCAGCTCCCAAATTCGCTCAAACTTTCACTCAATCACTCTTGCAAACAACTTGGATGCACAATGAGGGTCGATGGAGGGAGATTGGGCTTTTATAGCTTTGATTTGAAATAATTTCATGCTCAAACCCACTTTATAATGTTTTTCTTTGACACTTTATAAAACTGACTTTTCTTGGTTTCCTTTGTCCTGAAATTGACTGATTTAATGCTTTTGCTCGATATTTTTTTGCAGGGACATCATCTGAGGGATCTTGGCAAGGGAGCCAGGGTTTCATACTGTCCTTGGAAGCCTTTTGAAATTTCGTCACTTTTTACAAAAATTTGAAAAATGACCTTGGCTTTAAAAACAGAGAAAAACAGAGTTTTTAAATCCAAGGTGAAAATTTACTGTACAAGATAGAAATTTGCGAAGAAACATCTTTAAAATCATCCCTTTGGCTTGCTGAGCACTTATTGACCTTCAGAGACATGACCTTGTAAATCATCTTGACCAAAACCCTAGACCTAGGAATTTGACTGAAAACAGGACAAGACAATCTTGAAAGAAATTTAAGGACTGAAATGACTTTGATCCAGCAATGCCAAGAGGGGGACAAAGACACCAGCTCCTCCATCAGGGTTATGGCATGCCTAATGGAATGCAAAAATTGACACTGATGAGACACCTACTAATGCTAATGCAAAGAGCTTTGATCGCTGATGGAGGGCAACAAGACCGACTCTAACAAGTACAACCCACTTATTATATCGATTTACCCATGTAGTGCCCATATTGTTACTATTGTGCCCCACAGAAGCCCACTATTGTTATTATTGTGCCCTTACATTATTATTGTTATGTCGGCTCTGATTATGTTATGACCTCTTAGACTCCTATATATAGAAAGGAGGTCTTTTCATTTGTATCATCCAAGAATTTCTCATTTGTGTAATGTAAAGGAGGTTTCCCCCTCGAAGAGGCTGAATTATAAGGCATTTATCTCTCTTTTCTATCTTTTTGTGAGCTAGTTTCATAACATTTGGTATCAGAGCTTTGGATTCTAGGGTTTCGCTGCTCCAAACAAGCCATCGTGGCATTTTCGCTATAACATTTTTTCTGCGATGTTTCAGAAGCTAAAAAAAAAAACCCATTTGAGAAGAAATCGCATTGAATCTTGGGTCCAAATTTCAAATCTTGTCACGCTATATTTGCGGAGATATGATATGAGGAAGTTGGTATTTTTGCAGACTCCTGAATTACATTCCAAACAGGTGACCTAGGGAAAATCATCATAACTTTCTCTCCGATCATTGGATTGAAATTTCATAAGAAGGTATAGAAAGAGAACAGATTGTAGTTTCTGTATATATTTTTTAGAGCCAAAGGTTGAAACAGTGACTCTTGGCACGTCGTACAAGTTCGCTCTACTAAACTAGTCGTAATCAAGTCATCTTGGGAGATTGTGCATAACTCTTCCTTGGAGAATCCAATTTGGATCAAACTAGTGGCATTTGAAAGAGGACACAGAGCGCTACTACAAATCGCAATTTCAAAACTTAAAGATTCGAAAGTACAAAGTTACAGTCGTTTCAAGATCGAGCTCCTAAAATCAAGAAAAAGCAAGATGAGGAAGTTTGATGGCAAGGATCTGGTAAATTGGATACTTCATAGGGAACAATATTTCGATCTACATGGTGTACCACTGTTACAAAAGGTATGTATTGCATCTTCATATTTAGAACCAGATCAATTTTTATGGTATGAAGGGCTTTGTTCTCGTAAACAACTTGTTACGTGGTCAATTTTCACGGAGGAAATGATAGCACATTATGAGGATACAAAGAGCAACACCTTCTTTAGAGCAACACCACAACAATTGGAAAGAGTAAAAGGGCTTTGTGACATAGTGGAAAGAAAAATTATGGAAACCAAGAACTATACCCCTCACTACTATAAAGATGGAATTTTTGTTTCTCCTAGCCATCCACAACCTACAAGGGTTACGCCACAACAATTGGAAGAAAAAAGAGAAAAAGGGCTTTGTTACAATTGTGATAGTAAATGCACTAAAGGTCATAAGTGTGCTGAGAAGAAATTATTTTACATAGAATATGAAGAGGAGGAAGAAAAGAATAAAGAAACATCAAAAGAAGAAGATATATGCCAGGACCCCACCCAATAGAAAGAAGAAATGAATCAGACCATATCTTGTAAAGCATTGGCAAGAATTACCACTCCTAAAAATCTCAAGATAGAAGGAAATATCAAGAAGAAAAAGGTGCAAGAAGTAAAATATCACATCGAGAAAGAAGAAATGAATCCAACCATATCTTGTAATTCATTGGTCGAAATTACCACTCCTCAAACTATCAAGATAGAAGGACATATCAAGAAGAAAAATGTTCAAGAAGTGAAAGATCACATCGAGCATCAAGAAATGAATATGACCATATCTTGTAAAGGATTGGAAGAAATTACCACTCCTCAAACTCTAGAGATAGAAGGACATATCAAGAAGACAAAGGTTCAAGCAGTGAAAGATCACATCGAGCATCAACAACAAATTCTCCAACTTTTAAAGGATAATGCCACTTCAGTGAAAAATCAAACGAAACAACAGGTAGATCAACATCGTAGCGAAAAATGTTTTGGTGTAGGTGATTGGGTATTTTTACTGCTACATCTCAAGCAAGCTATTTATGAGAAGGAAATGTTGGCAATACTACATGCACTTAAAAAATGGCGACCTTACCGAATGGGAAGACTCTTCAAGGATGAGGATGTGGAAGGATTGTTTTGTGCTATTTCTATTATCCAACCAGATTGGATAAATGAAGCAAGGGATGAATGGAAGAAGGACGAAGAAGTATGGCCACTTATTCAAAAGTTGCAAAAGATCCCAATTCAAACAATATTTCCAGAAATTGAATAGGAAGGAAAAAATCACATTGGAACCTGGAGCAGTCATAGAAACAAGAACCCGACAGCTACGAAATCGATCAATTTCAGAGTATCTCATCAAGTGGAAGAACTTACCTGCTGAAGATTCCACATGGGAGGACAAGAATTTTATACAGAAGTATCAAGAACTACTCAAGCGTTGAGGACAACACTTTTTGAAGGAGAGGGTCATGCTAGGCCCCTATACTACTAGTGTAACCCCTTATTGTTATTAGTACAACCCACTTATTATATTGATGTACCCAAGTAGTGCCCATATTGTTATTATTGCGCCCCATAGAAGCCCACTATTGTTATTATTGTGCCCTTACATTATTATTGTTATGTCAGCTTTGATTATGTTATGACCCCTTAGACTCCTATATATAGAAAGGAGGTCTTTTCATTTGTATCATCCAAGAATTGCTCATTTGTGTAATGTAAAGGAGGTTGCCCCCTCGAAGAGGCTGAATTCTAAGGCGTTGATCTCTCTTTTCTATCTTTTTGTGAGCTGGTTTCATAACATCGCATCATCAATGGCGATGAAGGGGAGCTTTGTCCACTACTGCACCAGATCCTTTCACGCCTTGATGTGGATGTTGCGCATTTCTACCTTGAAGTTTGCAAAGCTTTGCAAACTATTGTAAACTGTGGGGGACAGGTGCAACCTCCTATTAATCCACATCTGGACGCTCACCTCCATGAGCACCCAGAAGATCTTTGTCTTGCAAATCCGCTTCATATCCTTGGTAGCTGAGAGCAATGCATATTTCACGGCCTCTAGTAAGTCATATTCGATGCTCGGGAACTGACTATCCTCTGGTAGTTCTCCCGCTACCAGTAGAATAGACAAGAGAATCCACACATAGTGGAAGGTCTTACACTGCTCATGGGCTTCTTTGTAGTTGGTCAAGAATTTATCACAAGGAACTCGGCCTGGTTGAATTCGAACCCCTCTACGCATTGTTCAGCCAACGAAACTACTGGCGTTGGTACTTCATTGTCGTGAAATTTTCTCATTACCTTCCCAGCCAGGAGTTGGGTGGCTACGCGCACCCCCTTATCTTTGATGCTGCTGATTGTGTAACCCATATTTTTATTCTCGAGCTTGTATTTCTTCTTCATGGCTTCCATGAGAGCCAAATTGTGGCTTTTTCTTGCTATCGTCACGGGGTCCTTTCCCTTATAGGGAAGCTAAGAAATTCGGTGGATGAGATCCACCGTGATGGGAATAGGCTCCTCCAACCATAGATACCCATCGTGCACCAGACACAGTAGCTGCTTGATGATGAAAATAGTGATGCACGCGCGGTGAAAGTGTGGAATCCACAGTAGATGAAGCAATCGCCTTCTCCACACCGCGTAACCATTTTCGTGGCTGTAATTTTGTGATTGGCCCCTCTGTGTTTTTCTCCATGAGGCTCTCCATCTATAAGTGTGGGAAATTCTCACTGTTCGCAAGGTCCCAATCTTCAAACTTCATTGTGGGCATGCAGCCCAGGTGCGAGCCCTCAAACACAATTCCATCAGGGAGGAGCGGGGTCTAGAGTGCACTTTTGGTGGAATCCAGATCCTTTGGTATCTTTGTTTTCCATTTTTGTGGAGGGACGTACTTGGGAAATTTCATTGCAAAGCACACCAGCTGGATGTCCTCTTCCATGTCCTCTGCTTCCTATATCTCATTGACGAGAGCCTGTAGGTCCTCCTCCTTGTCATCTGTCTCAATGGTGATAGCCTTGCCCTTTTCTTCCATTGAGAGCTTACCAAACCGCGAATTCTGCAGGGACATGCAGACTGGTCCCGCTGCCTGCTTATCATTTTTCGGTCTCGGCGTCTGAGGTCATTTCGGGATTTCTAGCTCATCCGGAGCATCTTCGAGAACATCCTGCAACATGGGGTTCTGTGCGGCTTTTTCGGCGGTTCTTTCTACAAATCCCACACCTCTCCTGGTAGCTGCCATCTTGTTTGAATGGTATGTGGTCATTCGCAAACTTCGGGGCTTGAATATCGCTCGGCGTTGGACACTCTGGGCTCTAATCAACTGCTCAAATCTCAAGTGAACAAGTGTTGTCTTGTGGCTAGCCCCTGGAGTTTTATAGCACCTTATGAATTCAAATTCGACCATTCCCCCCAATTTTGGGCCATTAATGCTTTCTTGGCGACATATTGTCCCAAATCTTGCACTTAATTTGTGTCTTAAATGCGCACCACCTACTCCCTTTTGCCTTAAATTGGACATCCCGTCATGAACAGTGAAACCAACGGTCACTTCCCAGCTTACTTGCGCAAAAGCATAGCACCCTGTGCGCAGGCACGCACCTTGTGACATGCTGATTCTGCACGCATCTCCCTTATCGTGCAGCTTCCAAACAGACTCTTTTATAGTCTTGCGCTCTCTTTCAATTGCCTGGAGCACTGAGACTGTGCTCCCTACAGCTAGGTAGGTGGTTGCACCACCTATGCGAGACTTCAATTCGCTTTCCAGTATAGTCATGGAAACTTCTCAATTTCCCTCACGACAGTCAGCGCCGTGCATTCTACCGTATGTAGTATGCTCCCCTGGTTACTGTGTTTGGTGAGGTGTGGTCGTAGCCAGGGCAGCAGAGTCATGAATTCTCGGTGATAATCTTCTAATGCAGTGGTATGATCATCCGTATCTTACCTTGTCATCCTTGTTTTGTCGATGAGACATGCTTGCATGATCTTGTTTTCTAGCCTTTTGATCTCAGCGTCCATCAAAATTCTTTTCTTCCTCAACCGTACTTGGTCCTTTTCGAGTTCGCGAAGTCTAAGGTTCCCTTGCCGAATGGCTTCCTGAATCCTTATATGTTTGACCTTGCGTAGTTGTGTGATTTCTTCGTCCTGGTCTTCGTGCACAGTCACAGCTGCGGGAGCCATTACATGCAGATTCCTTTTTGTATTCTCTTCAGAAATTATGGTCTCTACTTTGTTCCGCACCTTTGGAATCATTTCCGTGCTCAGGGTTTTGCACATGGTCCTATAGGCCCATCGAACTGCTGGCACGCGCAGGTCCCAATCAGTTCGTCTCACCTGGTGAACCTTGTTCAGTACTTCGTACACCCTATCGAATGCCTCTCCATGGATGATTGGTAACACGCATCACCTTTCCTGCAGCTGCGGTTTGTTCTGATTCTCTATTCTGGGAGTGGTGTGCGCTTGTGTAGTCTGTACAACATATGTCCATACCCATCGGAAAAGGTGGGCACGCAAGTTGTTCCACCCTAGTTGACTAGCTTGCGTTCTGGGTTGGGGCTTCCCAAAGTGTAGGCACATCATCCTTCTGCATCCACGCCAATCCTCAAAACTTTCTTGATGCGTACCCCACCATCGTGTGGGCGTTGTGCACAACGCCCATTTCAAAGCATAAAATCGTTGCTGTTCTGGTATTGCGCTTTCAAATTTTCTCAGAAATTCATCAACCGCTGTCAATCCATCATATGTCAGTAGCTCCCTTACCTCTGTTGTCATGCAACATAGTGATCTAACCATCATGTTTCAATTAATCATTGTTACTTCATGCAGCCGATTCTACCATCGCTCTACTTCTTCGTCTGAATCTAAAGTGCAGGAGCTTTTTCGCTCCCACGAAATCCTTCCATCTGCAGTTGGATTCACCCAATCTTGTTCCCACGTAGTTATCTTGTAAATACAATCGAGATCATTATCACTATCATCGTTGCGCACTGGTTCAGTGTATCACGCCCCTTTGGTTGGATCTAGCGGTACTACTACACGTAGTGACTTTTTCTCGAAGATCATTTTGTGCTTCTTCAGATTTACGACTCTGTTCATATCGGTGGCCCAGTTTATTCCTAGTAGTGCAGGATGGGGATTACTATCATCGACAATCTCTATCACTTCAAAATATGCCTGTGCGCTTGCACCTTCAATATCTACTATTACCCCTTGCAATCTTCCCATCGGCAAGATCTTCTATTGGTGTGCCATTCATAACTGAATAGGAGACCATTGTAGCGCGGGTTTGCCCATGTGTTCCCATGTTTGTTTTGGTAGTACATTCGTGTCCGATCTGAGATCTAGGATTACTTGATTCATTTCATACTCGCCAATTTGCGTAGTCAACCTCATTTCCCTTCCTGTGCGTAATGCATGTTTTCCAAGTTTCCGGACCTCACGCGGTTCTCCTGACCCCATGCACCTAGTGATAAGTTCCTGTAGTCCTTTGACTGCCTTGCTGTCGCACAACAGTTTCATGCATGTCTCCAGAAAGGTAGTGAGCATTGAAGGATCCATCCCTGGTTCTAGTTGATCCTTACTACCTGAAGTGGAGGCCTCCGTGAAGCTCTTCTTAGCTTCCATGAATGTCTCCTTCGCACATTCTAAATCAAATTCAGGTTCCTTTGTAGGAGCCTTGCAAACCCACACACTTTCTTTTGGTTGCTTCCCTTTATCATCGCCCGTGGTCATACTACTCCTGAGCATCATGTTTACATTTGGGTCTTCTTCGTGTGGCTCAAACCTCATCATCTGCAAATTCTGAGTCGGAGGGGGCTGGAGTACCCCTTTTTTCATGCATCCTCGCTATCAGCGAAGGGCAGTCTCCTACCTCTTGATCAAACTGAGTACAATACAAACAAGATGTCCTTATCAGGTTTGTACAATCACGGGCATAGTGCCCTGGCCCTCCAAAATTGTAACAAATTAGTTGTTCACGACCCCTTCCTAGTCCCATTCCGCCTCGATGTCGATCGCTCCCCTAAAATCCAGCATGTGCCATCCTTGCATTTGGGTCGAGGGCTCGTATTTCTTCCTACACCCTATAGGCAAGAATCCGATCCATCATTAGTTCGTAGCTTCTATAGGTGCCCTCATCATGGCCTACCGACGTACAAAAATTACAAAACGATTGCTAGGATGTCTGCGTATACTTCTGCAATAGGTGATAATTATCCATAGTATGTTTTCCTCCTATCTGACAGATCGTGCACCATAATGCAGGTGTCATGCTTGGTCATGCCTGTGCCTCAGGTATTAGTGGCATGGCCCTCCTCCCGCCAAGTAATTCATGAACACTAGACAATGGTCCTTGTCATGCCCTTGGCCTTTTCATTTTATGCACCATACCTCCTTACGTGCCTCTGGCTGAGGTGTCCTATCTTGTTTCAAAATCTACATTTTCAAACACAGATTCTGTAGTTGCACATGGATTTTTTGGACTCCCAACCTAGGGTCTTGTATAGGGGTCTTATGTAATCTCATTGCTATCTCCAAAGCTTCGACCTGGGTGGAAAGTTATTGCTGTGACAACGCCGTCCTTAAGTGTGGCATAAGTGACGCTATAAACCATGCGTAGTGTTGTCCATCCGTCAAAGTCATATTGGCTTCGCGAATCGTACTCTTTAGCCTTTGGTCCAAATCCTAGGGGGTCTCACTTGGGAGCATTGCGATCTCCTTAAATATGATGATTGATTGTGTCTCTGACTTTGGCCTGCTAAATTCCTCGTTCAGTGCGACCTGGATTTCTGCGATTCCTGTGTTTGGGTGGTCATTAGAGTGATTGATGTACCATGTTAATGTGCGATCCTGTAGCGCACTCACCAGCATAGCCTTCTTAATATTGTCATCCATGATGCCTTGTGCTTCCCATACTGCTTTTACCACGAACCAGAATTGGTCCGAATCTTCACTCCCCACTCCTTTGAATACTGATAGTTTGATCGCACTCACCATACTGAACTATGGTGGTGGCGGAGGTGGGTGGGTGGAGATGCAGGTGAGGAGGTTGAGATGAGCGGTGGTGTTGGTGGAGGTGGTAAATGCAGAATTCCTTGCCTTATCAAACTGACCACGCTTCTCGGAGAAACTTTCACGAGCTCTTCCTCACTTTCTAGCGAGGGTGAAATTAAGGGACTGGATTCTCTTTCTTCGCTACCTCCACTTCTATAGATCTTCCCACTTCACATAGCTCCAGACATTAATTTATTTGCATAAACTGATTTTCACACAATAGCATATTAATCCAAGTGTTCAAAGATTTAATATACTTACCTCGTGGTCCCTTGAGGAAACGTCACTCCACCTCTCTGTAGCTGATGGTCGTGTCTACCGCAGACTTAGTGATAAATCCTTCTATTATTCGGTCGAGCCAATGGTCGACAGCTCGTGTGATCTTATCTCTTGACGCTTCTAGTCTGTGCACTAATTCCAGAGTTAACACTATTGGTTTGTCGAGCATACACCTTCCCTAGCTGTTTGCTAACTTCGCAATCCACTCATACAACACAGAAGGAAAGGATGTGAAGAAAATTTCATGGATTTACGTATACAAGTAGCGCTCCAACCACTGTTCCTTAGATACTCACAAATTTCTATTTTCCTGCACCGTGAACTCGTGAATATTCTTGTCCAACCACTCTTCAATTTCTTTCTTTGTTGGATTCTAGTGGCACGACATCAGACATCTCTTATTCAGCTCCCGGTCCCGGCAACGGAACCATTTGTTGCCTTGTATGGGCCTGACCCAGGTTTAGAGGTGATTTAGCTAAACAAATCCCAGTACTACTGGCCCTTTTGGCAATAGTCCACAGAGTGCGGATTGAGGTCTCACCTGAAGTAGTATGGGAGGGTGCTAGAACCAGTTTTCCGCACCCTGGGGATGTCTGATGAGCTTCTGGCGGTCCGCGGTTTGACCCTACGCATACTTCACTACGAGCACCTATTAGTACTTCGCAACCCATAAGGCCGCCTTCGCACAACCCTACCCGAGTACGATGCATATTATACTCAAGTTACTTTCTATTTAATCTATTACAATTACTTAACTGATCGGTGTAAGATTAGTTATAATTAATAGTACATCCAACAATCATATAAGTGCGCACGATAAACAAAATATCATAACTGTAAAGAAGGCAATATACAAGCAGATGCACAGAAATAGGAATCAAATTCTTTTTATTATTCTTCATTCAAGATTACAGAATCAACACTACCTTGTGCACTCAGCTGCAAGGGTCTGTGCACTCAGCTGCGGAATCTACTAGGCCTCTGTGCACTCAGCTGCAGAGCCTCTTCCTACTACTACAACCCAATACACTTAGACTCTTACTCTATGCTTCAACCATTTGTATTCATCTCTCCCATTCCTTCTTTCTACAACTTAGAGCCTTGCTCTATTTATACAATCCCATGGTCTGCGGACCATGGGTAGGCCGACATGACTTTACATTACATTACAATACTTTAGGGTGGACAACCCTATGACTTAACGTATACTTCGTGCTCCACACCCGAAATTCGCAGAGTCTTACAATACTTTTGACAAAAACTTGGGCGTTGAGCCCCAAAGCATGCTACGGGGGGATTCCATGCCCAACAACTGAAATCTGAAGTGTCATTCTCACTTGTATTTTCATTTATTTCGGATCTATTTTCATCAATTTGTAGAAGAGAGAATTGATCTACAAGTTGCAAAAAAGATTTCAAGTGTTCATCATTTTCAAATATCTGCCAGTGCTTTAGATTGTCTAGGATAGATGGTCTATACTTGACTTGTATTTGGTAGAGTAAATTAGTCTGATCAGGAATTTTAAATGAACTAGAAGAAACAACTAAGGCATCTAAATGAATATTCTGATCTCTTGGAATATAAGTCAAATTAAAAGCATCAAAGAAGTTTTCAACTAAATCCCATACTTCATTTTGGTAAGACCTAATTCTAGGGTGTTTGGTTTGGAAAATATTTCTCACTTGTTTGACAATAATCTTTGAATTAGTAAAAACACTTGAGTTTTGAACCTTTAAGCTTTTGGCTAATTGCAATCCCAAAAGGAAAGCTTCATATTCAGCCACATAATTTGTAACTTCGAAGTCGAGCTTACATGATTGGGTAATGTTTTCTTTTTCTGGTGATATTAAAACTACTCCAGTTCCTGATCCATCTTTTGTACATCAGCCATCAAAGAATAGTTTCCATATATCAGTTTGATTTGGTACTGAACTTTCAATTACATCTTCAATTTTAACTTGAGTTTCATGCACTTGGTTTGAAGAGAGTTGAAAGCAACCAAAATCTTGGTCAATTGCATAAATGGGATGGTTCCTTGGCTGGCCTGTTTTGCAAACAGTGTGCACAAATCTCACCTCCCTATATAATCTTAATTTTTCTCCCCCATAAACTGGAACAGTAGCATAAGACATATCCATCTGAAGAGTTCCCCCTAATTTTCCACAACAATACCTTGAAAGGAGCATTCCAAATTTGGGAGGGATATCTGCGACAACTATATCAAGCACTACACTTTTCACTAGAATTTTGGCAAGGGTTACTACTAAATCCTTAATCAATCCTAAGCAAGGCACCCTTTTAGAATCAAATGTGTACAAGTCATGATAGGATCTAGTTATGTCAAGTTTCAAATGATCCATGATAGTTTTTGGCATGAGGTTATGTGATGCTCCAGAATCAAGCATACAATTATACAACATGGAATCATTTGTCGTAAGAGTTACATAGAAAGGAGGGACTATTTCATCTATCATATTTGAGCTTGGGCCAAAAAAAACTGCTGGATTTTCATCTTGCAGACTGATGATATCACCTTTAGCATCAACCAAGGTATTTTGTATCCATTTGGAGACTTGATTTTTATACCCAGGGTTTTTAGAAAGTTCTGAAAGAGGAATTGGGATTTTAACTCTTTCTAACTCTTTTTCAACATTAAATATAGTCAATGCATTTTTGTCATTTTGAGGAATATCAATTGGCTGTTATAATGGTCGAATAAAAGTCGTTCGAGTTTGAGAAGTTTTGGCACGAGGTTCAATTACTGGAGTTTTCTAAGAAGGTCTTCCAGGGCCAGGCCTAGGCCTAAGGTCATATCTTTTGTTCAACTCTGCAATTAAAAATTTAGAGAAGGCATGGTATTTAGAAAAATGTGAAGATTCTTGATCTTTTTGAACCTGATTTTGTTGTGTAAGAGGAATAATAACTGTTTGATTAGAGGAAGTATCCATATTATTTATATCTTCAGTGATGGTCATTGTATTATCATCAGGATGTTGATCATCTATCAACAAAGGAGTGGGAACTTGCTGATCATTACTAGGTCTCTGAAGAATTCACAATGTTGGATTTCTTTTTGATATTGACCTTGATTTTGATTTTGGGGTCTGGAAACTGTTTTTTGAGTTGTCCTAGGTTGAGTATCAATCTTGGAAATTCTATTAGATATAATTCTAAGAAGAGAAGTTATTTAATCTATTTTAGAATCTTTAGTTTTAGTCTTAGAGGAACTAGAAGCCTCTGGTGTCAATTTGAGTTTTCTTTGGGCCTTTTCCTCTTTAGCTTTCAAAGAAGTTGAAGCAGCCCTGTTTGCTTCTACCTCAATAGCATTTGTTTGCATATCTTCAAGAGTTATTGAAGTTCTCTCTCTCAACATAATAACAAAATCATCATCAAAGGTTTTAGAAAATCTAGACATTTCTGCTGCTACAGGGGGCATTTTATGGTAAAGTTTATTGAATATTTTGATAAAGTCTGATATAGGTTCACCAAAATTTATTTTAAATTCATCAAATTCAGTAAGGAAGTAAAGAGGATATTTTTTCACACCCCATTGGTTTTTAAATATAGTTGTAAGTTCTTCCTAATTTCTAATGGTATTTGCAGGTAACCGCCTAAACCAAATTCTTCCTTCAAGTGATTGTACAAACAAATCATGTAAACATCTTCTCGTTCAATATTCATGTTATCTGCAAAGTCTAAAAATGCTTGAAGATGGTCTTCAGCAGAAGGAATGATTTCTCAATTATACCTGGGAAGGTATTTCAAGTATCCAGCTGGGAATGCATCGAGATTAGGAGGTAACACTAAAGCTTCATATCTAGCCTGTACAATAGGTTGGGAAGCCATAGTGGGAGGTGGTGTATGAGGTGTTTTTGTGGATGAAGAAATTGAAGAAGATGAACAAGAAGTTGAAGAAGGTGATTGAGGGGTTGAAGAACTAGTTGGAGGTGAAGGAGGGGATCTCCTGAATGATTTCAAAGGAGTCCTAAGGACTAACTTCTGGACCTGTGGATGAATACCTTCCTTTATTTCAAAGAGTGGATTTGAATACATAGAGAAGGTCTCTTCAGGTTGTTCAGAAGTAGAAGCTTCATGTTGTCCAAAAGTAGGAGGAAACGAATAAGTAGTAGGGGATATGAAATTTTTGTGGTTTATATTATGGTAAATTAACACCCAAGTCAGACTCAGTTTTAGGTGATCCTAGTGGTAGTGAGGGTTCTGGATGAGTTTCAAATGAATGAATGAGGAATGTTGATTTAAAATTAACTCCCCTCCTTAAGATTTCAGCAACCCTAGGTGATAGGTGGGAGTAATCTGGGTTGGATGTAATGTTACTATAACAATAAAATGATCGTAAATCTTTAGAATGCAAGACTAAAGAAGAAGAATAAGAGGGTTGATGTCCCCTTTTAGAACTAGCTTTTCTTAGAATCTTTTTAGGGTCTGACAAAGGATCAACTAAGTTACCTCTGAACGAGATCTGGTATGCTTAAAAGGTGCCAGTTTGGGAGAGTGGAGTTGCCAGGTGAAGGATTTTAACCTTTCTAGACCTTTAATCACCTTAAAGGAATAGAATACATATCATTGCCCAGGAAAACTTAATGAAATTCGAGATTCCCGACAACGACGCCAGTTCGATATTGTACCTATGAGATAATAATGGTCAGCTATTATGCTAGAGAATCTAAGATAAATGTTTTGGGGGTTTTGTTTTTTAATTTGGAAGACCAATGAATAAAACAAATATAGAATTGATATACCTAACCCTTTGAATAATATTAATATCTCAGCAAAGGGCTGATATAAAATTTAACACAGTGATAAAGCTTGAATAGTGGTGAGTAGAAAACAAAAAATAATATGATTATCACAATTCTCAGATAGATAATTAAATAATCATAAGTATGAAAACCTCTCATCGATGTTCAGAAGGTTCAAGAGAATATTCTTATTCTTACAACAAGATGGTAATGATTTATTGATTCAGAGGGAATTAATTAAATAAACAGTTCATTAATCCATTATCTTTAATGATTATCACTTCAGAAGCTTATAGGAATAGATTGAGACACAATTATTCCTACCTAGTTATCTCTATAAAGTCATAAGAATATGAAGAAAAATATAATGAGTAATATTGGAAACACTTATAGGAAACAAAAGTTGTGTAAAACAGAATTCAAAATTCTTTGCTTTGTATTAAGGTTCCAGAAAAGTCATGTACATCAAATATCTATAAATGCTTCATCAAGGGTGCAACCCATGATAACTCGTGAAGGGAGTTATTTATACAACAATAGGACAAAAAATATCCTAAACTACCTTTACAAAAATAGATTATTTACAAAATCAAAAATAAAACTGTCTAATGATCTGGCACTGCTTTGGTGCTATGATGTTTGATGACTATCACTAAAAAAGTTGAAAAGTGGTTGAAGATAGCTGACTGTTTCCTAAAAAGTTGAATGTTATTCAATTATCCTTGATTAAGTAAATCTGTTAATTCTTCCTAGAATTTCTTATTTGGGATAGAAATCTTTGTTATCCTCCTGTAGATTTCGTCCATCTCAGTGTATTAAGTAAAAGTGGTCTTTACCAAAAATATATGCTTGATTTCATCCAGGATGAAGAAAGAATCCCCGATAGTTTTTAAATATGAGAGTTGTTTACTCTGTCTGGTTCCTCTGTTTAAATAGTCAAGGCTCTACGTGAATGTTTTCCTCTCGGCTTCTATGCGTAATGGTTTTCCTCTCGACTCTATGTGTAATGGTCTTCTTCTCTGAATATAGGATTTTCAACAAATTTCCTTTCGAGTCTTGGAGCAAACAGGTTCTGCGAATAGTATTAGAGCTGTTTATCCAAGCTCTGGTCTTTGGCTGATTACTTGCAAAACACAACAATAATTAAGAAAACACAGGTTCACAGGGAAGGCGATTGATGGCTTTTTTGGATAGGGATGCCTGAGGAAAGAGTTTTGGTAGAGTTCTGAATGTAATTTGAGGTCAAATGGCATTGCAGAGGTTCAGGGTGGCGCTAAAGGGTTTAATGGGTTTAAACTGTGAAACGAGAGAAAGGCACGAAAATAAGAGTTTTTGGGGTTTTAAAGTGTAATGGGAAAGTTTTTGAATATGGCGTGAATGTTTGAATAATCAATGGTTTATCAGGTTGGGGAGGAGGTGGTATTAAGGGCCGTTGCTTCGCTTATGAGGCGAAGGTGGTTTTGAGGAGGGCTCACTTGATATGCCCCAGCGCGTGACATGTAGCCTCAGGGGGGTCAGGGAAAACTACTTTATCAGATAGGTATTTTTCGGCCATCGGGCGCGGCCGATATGGATGTGGAGTGTTTGATTAAACGAAAGTTGATATAAAGGTAGTCAGGCGAGGGAAGCGAGTGGGAGATAAAGCATGAGCTTAGGATGGGGCCCAGAGCTTTAAACCTTAGCGGTATGAGATTACTTAAGGTTAATGACGGGTTTAACAATGATCGGGCGCAGAGCTTAATGAAGTGAAACGTGATGTGGAGGGAGTTTATCGTATGAGACGGGAATGAACAATTATGAAGGATATGATAGGCGGATGTGGGTCCGGGTGATTTAGTGAACAAAGTGATAGCATATCACAAATCACACTTTGTTATGCTCAATGGTTCATTCTCTTATGAATTATGCGATGTGATATTTTACTTTAGGAAATAACCATTTCAACATTTCAAAACCTTCAATTTCTACCTACCCTTCTATTCCTAGCATTTTTACTTATCTTTCCCAAGTGCATTTGAACTAGCAACTCAATATTTTATTTTTATGAACAATCTAACTCTATACCTTATTTCTTCCATTGTCTTAGATTAAACTGTTGAGCCGATTTATTTTCTACCTATGAGAACAAATCCAATTATGTTGCAGCTGTATAATTGGATAAAATAACCTAGTGTGGCATCTAAAAAAACTGCACACAACTAAATTTAGAACAAAGGAGTGGCATTTAGATTTGCAAAACTTTCGGAGTTTATTTCTTTTTCTTTTCTATCTAACCTAACATTTTATTTTGCCTTTATTTTTTAGGGCATCTACCCTAACATTTCTTTGATATGGACATATTTATTAAAATATTTTCCTAACATTTTTTATTCAATATTCTTTTTGTCCATATCCTATCTTAACATTTTGTATATACATTTTCATTTTTTGTCTAATTTATTCTAACTTATCAAAACCAAAAAATGCTACAAAAGGTAGTCTTCACTGGAATGAAGTAATCTACCTTGCTCAATTTGTATATCACAACCATGATAGAATCATGCTACCTCGATGTCCTTGGATGACCTATAATGAAATACATGGAAATAACCTCCCGTTTCAACTCTGGAATTAGAATAGGATGGAATAACCCACCTGGATTAATACACTCCGCTTTGGCCTACTAACAGTCCAAACACCTCACCACAAACTCTACCACTTCCTTCTTCAAATTCAGCCAGTATTAGAACTTCTTTACTGTTGTCAACATCTCCTAATATCCTGGGTAGCATGAATGTGGTTTTACATGAAACTCCCTAGAGATAAGCTTCTTGAGTTCATTGTCATCTGACACATAGATCTTGTCCCTAAATCTCACCAAGCCATCTACTATAAAATGATAATCCACACCCTAATCACCTATACCCTATTGTAACCTATGCCTAAGATCCCTGTGCATGTCATTGTGTTTTCCTGCCTGTAAGATCTGATCATGTAGATCTTTATAATATGAGCTCACTGCTACAACATGGTTCAATTTCGCCTTCCTACTAATAACATCTACAACCTTGTTCTCCTTTCCCTTAATGAACCTAATCTCAAAGTCAAACTCACTAAGGGTAGACAACCATCTAGCTTGGATGGCATTCAAATTTTGCTGGTCAAACAGATATCTCAACCCACTGTGATCACTCATCAACACAAACCTCCTGCCAAGAAGATAATGTCTCCACATCTTCAAGGCATGAATAATAGCTGCCAACTCAAGATCATGAGTCACATAGTTCTGCTCGTGCTCATTCATTTTCCTAGACTCATAACATATCACTTATCCCTCCTTCATAAGGAATACACCAAGCCCTCTCTGGCTAGCATCTATACATACTACAAAATCTTTATCTGGATATGCAATCTTTAACACTGGAGCATTTGTCAACAACTGCTTCAACTGCTCAAATATGGTTACACACTCCTCAATCCATTTGATATGAAATGCGTCAGAAGTTCCTAATGAACCCCTATAGTAACCTACTAAGCCAATGAATGATCCGACTTCCTCCACATTTCTAGGAGATTACCACTCCATGATAGCCTTTATCTTCAATGAATCTAATGCTATGCCATTCTTGGAAACAACGTGTCCCAAGTAGTGTATTTTTGTCTAAAAGAAACTTCACTTGCTAAGCTTAGCATACAATTGATGCTCTCTTAGCAATATCAACACTGTTGCTAAATGTTCGACATGCTCTTCCTCATTTTTAGAATATATCAAGATGTCATCTATGAATTCAATAACAAACTTGTCCAGATAAGGACACAACACACTATTCATCAAACACATAAAAGTAACTGGAGCATTATTCAAACCAAATAGAACTAGAACAAAATCATACTACCCATACCTGGTCCTGAAGGCAATCTTGTAGATGTCTTCTTCTTTGATGCGTACTTGATGATATCTTGATCACAAATAAATCTTTGATAAAACTACTTCTCCCTTCAACTGATCAAACAAGTCATCAATCCTCAATAATGGATACCTGTTTTTGATCATCACCTTGTTTAGATGCTTGTAATCAATGCAAAATCTAAGAGTGCTATCCTTCTTCTTCACGAACAATACTGGTGCACCCCAAGGAGATACAATCGGTATAATGTACCCCTTATCAAACATTTCCTTCAACTGCAACTTCAAATCTACTACATCTAGAGTGCTCATCCCATAAGGTGCCTTCGATGCTGGTGCTGCCCTTCGTACCACCTCAATAGAAAAGTTTGCTTCCCTGTGTGGAGGCAACTCTGGAATCTCTGCTAGAAACACATCCTGAAACTCCTACAATACATGCTATCTCTTGAAGATTTATGCATCCTCAACATCCTTACCCTTTTCATTGGAAATATGAACTGCAAACATCACACTCGCTTTTTTGCAACCATGCTTAGCTTTCATAAATGTGACCATCCTCACTGATGTATGGTTCTTCTTCCCCTACAATATTCTCTTCTCTCCATTATCATCCAGGCACTCAATAGACTTGTCATAAAAATATACCTTGGTCTTATGAAGATACAACCAATCCATACCCAAAAGCATACTATACGATCCCAAAGTACATTCAAATGTGTTGATGTAGGCATACCATTCAACTCAAATACACAAGCTCTTACCCAATGCTGAACTCTTTTCCTTGTACCTGTAGAAAACTGCAACAACTAAGGCTCTGCATGCCCTTATTTTCTCAAGCCACAATTATCCACCATGTCAGGATTAACATAACTATAATTAGATCAAGGATCAATAAAAATAAAAATAACTTGACCACAAAGCTTACCGTCCATCTCAATGATAGATTCCTAGTGATCCGCCTGCTTGTTATCCACAACTGCATAAATCCAAGGAATACTATGACCAACATCCCCAACTGTTTGCGCCTCCTGAACACTATAGATCTGAGGTATACCTCCATTGTACAATGGACAATACTTCTTAAGATGATCTTTGCCACATATTCAACATTGCAATGGTGTTCTACTATCACCACTAGTCTGCTGCTCTCTAAGTTGCGACATATGTCCCTTCTCAAATACAATAAACTTCTTGTAAGGAGAAAATTTTTATTTCTCACCTGAATCTTGAGGTCTTCCCCGCTTCGGCAACTATTTTCCTTTTACTCTTTCTTTTCCCTTCAAGTCACGTTTAATCTCAGATTTTCAATTTGACTGCTCATAACAATGCTTCAATTTACGGATGGCTTCCTCTAACAATCTAGGCTCATCAAACTCAATCTAGTCTCTATATCATGGTGGAAATATATAGATGAATCTATGAATCTTATCCTTCTCCTCCTTGAGATATGGTACATACTTCAACATATCTAAGAATCTTCTAGTGTACTCATCATCTGTCATAGAACCCATCTGTAGCTCATAAAAATCCTTCGATCTATCATCATAGTACCACTCCGATAGGTACATCTCGAAGATCCTCTTGAATTCATCCGAAATCAAGTCTTCTTTCCCAATTCCCTTGACATTATTCACATCTTCCCACCAAATATCTGCTTTCCCTTTAAGACTGAAGATGGCTATCTTGGATTTGATGTTCTATGAATAGCTATGCAATCTAAGGAATTTCTTCATTCCAAGCAACCATGCCTCTGTGTATTTTAGCTTCTTCATCTCTCCATAAAATGTAGGAGGCTTCACCTTCTTGAACTCCTTGGGTAAATACTCCCTCCTCTTATAAGGATGATGATAGTGATGACTATAGTGATATCTCCTTGATGAGGAACTAGAAAGATACCCATATATACAAGTCTTCCTTTCAGGTGTATCCAGTGATATGCCACGTCTGATTGTGTCCCCTCTATCCCATATCTATCTAGATTGAGATCTACCATGATAGGCTTCATTATTTTTCTCTTCTTTCTCTTGATTGATTCTCATATGTCCCTGTTTGTGCAACTCTAAAAAGCTCTGAAGGAATACTGCATTAACCTCTACTTACTTCTCTTGAGCCATTACAAGTCTCTCCTCAACCTTAACCAATCTTTCATTGTCTGCTTTGCAACTTTTGATCTCTTCCCTCAAGCTCCTCAATGTATATGCTATACCAAGATAATACTCTTCTCCTTGTTTCCCAACTGATCTATAGGGAGAGTCACGAGAACTACAGTCAACCATTTTCCTCGCAATCTTTGATTCTCTTCTTTTTGCAACTGTACCATGTAAGATAAACTAAATAGATACCCAAATCAAATCCATACCTTAGTGATATTCATGGGAGGCTTATCTCATTTGCAAGATCAATCCACATTAGCATGTACATGTATAATCATAATCATATCGATACAAAAACATAACAACATCATGCATGACCATACTAACTGTATACCTTAACCCCGTGAATGAAAACCATAACCTTGACAACATAAAACTTTACCCAAGAGAGCGTAACCTGCTCTGATACCACCCGATAACACACCTTCTCTCGCATCTACCCACTTTCATTGGTTCACCCGAGGTAAACATGAGATGATCGGCTACTATGAAATGACTCAACCTCTTAGATGACCTTAAGGAAATGGAGTCAACACAATGACCTTAATGACTTCCCTCAGGTGCCACAAGACCCCCAAGATTAACCCAACCCCTCTAGGTGTCCAATCCCTGAGACAACTCAAATTTTCCCCTGAACTAGAGCCCCAATCACTCCCTTTACAATGCCTCCATGCGACTATGGTTTCCCATTTTCTTCCATAGGCCTGCATTAGTGCGACTGTGGCATTTTTTTGCTAGTGCTATGCCATAAACTGTGAGAATTAAGGTTATTTTCTTGGGTTGGGGTTTAGCCTCTTCCCACAAAGCTATGTGACTTCCAAAACTCATAAAAGACATGAAGAGAATGCTTGTAAACCAAAAAATTGAACCATAAGTTGACTTGACCATCCACAAATGTGATTGACATTCTGTCAAACACTTGGTAGATATGAAACCTACATGTCATGAATGCAAGTTTGAACATGAGGGATTGAAAACTTATATGAGGTTTAAAAAGAAAGGTCACTACCTTCCCTCATTAATTGTCTTAACACCAATTAGGTCTTGCATTCATTATTTATTTAGTTATGAGTGAAAACATGAAAAGATCCATGACTAAGATCTATCATAAAACCATGCTTATAACTAACATATAACCAGATAAATAACCATAAGAGAACAACCATTAAAGCCACATAATAACCAGTACATTTCCTTACCAAAAACAAGAGAAACTTAGCTTTTATAGGCAAACTCCAACTAAGTTTGGGACTTCCACGTTCCACCTGACCATAGATTAGCTAAGCCAAATATCTCTTCAGCCAATCACCCCCATGCCATATTCCAAGCATGAATGTGGGATCTCATGGGATAAACCAATTGAAAGAAAACCAAGGGAATCCAAAGGTTAAACCACCTCCACCCTCTCCATACTATGATCACACCTATCCCAGTGCCAAGATCACAAAACTGATCTGAGCTTGGATGCCTCAAAATTTCTTCACCATCCTCGAGGAATTTTCCTATCTCCACCCTCAGGCTTTACCGTGTATCCCACCATTACTGGTCAAGTGATTCCTGGGCCTTTGGGATTTTTCCCGAGACTGCCTCACTCCAGACTCTGAAACCATCTAACAACCTAAAGCTTAAACCAAGAAAAATACCATCACCCCATGGCTATTAGGAAATGACAAGGCTAGGCTAAAATCCACTTTTGAATCCCGACAAAATACTTTCCAATGACAACAAAAGAATCACATACCAACATGCAAATACCATGCATGTCAAAACCAGCTAGGAAATCACACATGCAATCTATTACCTACAAGAATTTTCTCTGAAGCTTCTTGATCCTTTCTTTCCTTTGCTTTCCTTGTCCTTCTTTGATTTTCCTTTCCTTTCCTTTCCTTTCCTTGCTTGCTTACTTTCTTTCTCCTCTTTGAGACACATTCTAACACTAAACTAACAGAAGGCTCCAAACTAATGCTCTGAGGTATTTTTATTGATGAGGCCTCTAATTTCTTCAAATTTCCATTATTTTCCTTCATTTTCTTCCTCACATGCAACTCGTGACCTTTCACCTTCCTTTTCTCCTAATCCCTTTATTTTCATAAATACTGTGCAAAAATACCTTTTTTCCTTTCCAAAGCCTTAGCCATTTCCTTTTCCAATTTCCCCTTAGCCATAAAACAAAACAAGTGATGCCCACTATGATATTTTTCCCAACATTCAACATGGAATAAGTGTACGTTTCCCGTGGTCTTATTTTACCTTTATTAACTTTTATTACATGAACTTTTAAACTGTGGCTATTATAGACCCCTCCCCCTTAGGGGAACACTGTCCTTAGTGTTAAACCACACCTAGATCCAAAAAAAACACAGAAGAGAGAACATATTGCTTATGGAGATTTATAGCCCAGCTCGTTGCAGTATTTACAATAACATCCTACTCAAAAGAAAAACCATCATGTAAAACATGAAAGCATGACAACCATACCACTTATTGGAGCTTTATAACTAGCTCATTGCAGTATTTACAATAGAACCCATACATAAATATTTACAAATACCAAGAATCATTTTCCTTCAGCAACAAACAACAAAGGATACATAGCCCGCATCTGATCTTCCATCTCCCATGTAGCGTTTTCGGGCTCGAAGTGCTCCATTGCACCTTAACATGATTGAGTGGTTTGTTTTGGAGCATGAGATGTTTCTGCTACAATATGCATTGGGGTTCTGGCTAGAATTCTCTATCTTGCTCCACCTGCAATACATACAAATCAATAACATGATCAACATCCTTCACATATATTTTAAGCAATGAAACATGAAAAACATCATGGAATTTCACTACTAGAGGTAGTGCAAGTATGTAGGCCACTGGTCCAATCCTCTCAAGGATCTCAAAAGGCTTGCAATACCATGGTTCCAAATTGGCACATGATCCAATCCTTAAGGAACTCTTTGTGGGCTTGATGCACAAATACACATTCTCCCCAACTTAAAACTCTTAAATTCCCTGTGCTGGTTTGCATAACTTTCTGCCTATCCTATGTTGCCTTTATATTCTTCTTTATAACCTGCATTTCCTATTCCATGTATACAAACATTTTTGGTCCAATAATTAATTTTTTCACTGGATCACCCCAACTAATAGGAGTGTTACAACTCTGTCCATACAATGCCTCAAATAGACTCATTCTGAGTGACTCCTGATAACCATTGTTGTATGCAAAGTCAACCAATGGAAGGTACTCGTCCCACATCCTGAATATATCCTCCAATATCATGTTGACCCTCTCTTTCTGTCCCTCTGTCTGTGGATGATAAGATATGTTGAAATTCAACTCTGTCCCCAATCCCGCAAACAACTCCTTCCAAAACTTGGAGGTGAACTCGACATCCTTATCCGACACAATATTCTTTAGAAGACCATGCAATCTCATGATCTCCTTCATGAAGACCTATGCTACCTCACTAGCTGAATAGGTATTCTTCACTGGAATGAAGTGAGCTAGCTTTCTCAACTTATCTACCACAACTATGATAGAATCATGTTGCTTCGATTTCCTTGGAAAACCTGTAATGAAATCAATGGAAATGACCTCCCATTTCCACTCTGGAATTAGAATAGGTTGAAGCAACCCACCTGGATGCTTACACTTTGCTTAGACCTACTTATAGTCCAAATATATCTTCACGAACTCTTACACTTCTTCAAATTCAGCCAATAGTATAAATTCTTTACTACTGTCAACTTCTTTTGATATCCTGGGTGACCTGAATATGGTTTTACATGAAACTCCCTCAAGATAATATTCTTGAGTTTACTATCATCTGACACATAGATCCTGTCCCCTAAATCTCACCAAGACATATGCTGTAAGATGATAATCCACATCTTGATAACTTGTACCCTATTGTAACCTATGCATAAGCTCCCTGTACCTATCATCCTGCTATCTTGATTCTAATGTCTGATCCTATAGATATTTCCCATATGATCTCACTGCTGCAACATGGTTCAATTGCACCTTCCTACTGAGAGCATCTGCAACCTTGTTCTCCTTTCACTTAATGTACTTGATCTCAAAGTCAAACTCACTAAGGGTAGCCAACCATCTAGCTTGTCTGATGTTCAAATTTGGATGGTCAAATAGATATATCAACCCATTGTGATCGCTCATCAAAACAAACCTCCTGCTAAGAATATAATGTCTCCACATCTTCAAGGCATGAATAATAGATGCCAACTCGATATCATGAGTCACATAGTTCTGCTCATGCTCATTCAGTTTCTTGGACTCATAGCATATCACTTATCCCTTCTGCATAAGGTCTCCACTAAGCCCGCTCTTACAAGCATCTATACATACTACAAACTCTTTAACCAAATCTGTAATCTTTAATACTGGAGCATTTGTCGAAAACTACTTCAACTTCTCAAAACTGGCTGCACACTCTTGTATCCATTCAAACTTCTTACTTTTCATTTGTAATGATGTAATGGGATATGCAATGCATGAGAAGTTCATGATGAACCTCCTGTAGTAACCTGCTAAGCCCATGAATGATCTGACTTCATCCACATTTCTAGGAGCTGCACACTCCATGATAGCCTTTATCTTCTTTGGATCTACTGCTATGCATTCTTGGAAACAACATGTACTAAGTAGTGTACTTTTGTCTGAAAGAAAATTTTCTTGCTAAGATTAACATACAATTGATTCTCTCTTAGCAATCTCAATACTACTACTAAATGTTCGGCACGCTCTTCCTCATTTTTAGAATATATCAAGATGTCATCAATGAATACAGTAAAAAACTTGTCCATATAAGGACACACCACACTGTTGGCCCCCACTTTTGTACCTATTTACACCTACTAATCTACTATTCCTATCGACATTTACCTCCCTTTTCTCCTTTTGTACTGCACAATCACTATCAAACTATGCCATTTTTCAAGTGGAGGTAGAATATTTACTTACTTCTATTTTCGTATGATTTTGATTAGGTTTGAGTAGTTATTATGAGCTCATATCTATTGGACTAACTTTGACTGATCATTATTTGAACTTGTAGACCATGAAACATTTAGACAAGTAGCAGAGGTTTTAGCATTCGGGTGGATAGTACACGATGATGGACAACTCATTAAGCAACTTGTTACAAGTCTAAAATTTTGTACTCAATTTTGCACTATGATTTTGCACCTTATTTTGGCAACTGATATTTAGAGTATATTCTGGATGTTCCAGGGAAAATCTCCTTCTACTAAAATAGGAGAACAATTTTGTCAATCTCGAAATGTTCCAGACTAACTTAGTCTGGGATCCACCTGAATATCAATTACAAAGATTTTATGTAATAATTTAGTTTTGATCATATCTATTTTCATTTTTTGGTCAAATTGGTAAGAGATACTTTCCATCGGTCGACCTTTTTAAGGCCCGATGTGCTCTGTATCTAAGATAGTGAGAAAGGAGTAATAGAATAGATTGCTGATTAGTTTTTATGCCAGTGTGCTTTGCTTAGGAGACAATATATTGATGTATATGACATTTGAATCTGCATTTTTAACTTCAATATAATTTTGATCCAGAATTAAATCTTCTGTGAGTATCATGGTTTTTCCTTAGTTTCTAGTAGTATTGAATTAATTTAAACTTGCTCCAGGAGTGGCAAGGGCCCACCATCACTTGGAAACACATTCTATACTTAGTATAGATCATAGGAATTATATTTGATCATCCTTTGGTAGTGTGAATCTTGTTTAGATTTCAGAATCACTATTTTCATTTCATGCTTAAAATCTTTACCCTGTTTCATAACTCTGAACCAAATGTAATATATTTCATTCCTCAAATCTGTAAAGACCGACAAGGATTTCATTGAGTAATGATTCTTGACATATGAATGGTCCTTTTAATATGGTTTCATGTCACAGTGTTTAAGGAATGATTTTAATTTGGAAAGGTACAGGGATTGACCATTATATTTTAAGTCTCAAAATAAATTTTATGTTTTGTTCGTTTTTAATCCTGTAGCATTATGCTTATATGAAAAATGCTCATGATAGTGAAGTTTGAATTTTTTGATTCTGAACTTAACATAGATAGAAAAGGATTGAATTGAGATTAAAGTTTAATACTTATCATGCAAGGTTTTCTGAGTTGGTTGTAATAGCCTTAGTCCGGAATGAGTGGTTGAATTTATGAGTTAAGAACAATTAACGTGGAATTAAATAGAGTTAATGTGAATTTAGTTTTTAATATGGAAAGTTATGACTTCATATGTCCTGGGATCTAGGCCCAACTTAGTTAGACATTTCCTATTTTCTTAGCATAAGAATATGTTAGCTGAGTGTCACTTTTGTTTAGATTAAATTTGGTACGAATTTGGTTCTATAATAAATGCATGAATACAGTGTGAGTTTGGGTTATGTGTGATTTCCATCATTTCGAAAAATTTAAGATTTCTGAGTGATTTGTCTCTATTGAATTGAAGATTTCCTTATGGAGGATTTCTGAGTGGTGAACTGTAGTAATTTGTGATAAGTTTTTCTTAGGTGGTGATTAGAATCTTTTAATTTAAGCAATAACTTCTCCTTTGTTTACATCATGATTAGTAAAGCCAACATTGATATCATGGTTCATTTTATACAATAGTTGGGTTATTTAAATAATGATTGGCATTCTTTTACAACAGTGATCCATATTACTTGAACTGTAAATTCTGAAGCAGCTTGCATAATGGATTTGCATCAATTTGTTTGAATGTTTCATTTATGAGTGTATTCTTAAGACATCTAAGTTATTATTGAAATTTTATATAAGATAAAGATTGGATTTAATAGGTTTCTTCACTTCAACTTGTGGTGTTTATGAAAAGGAGGAATTAAGCATTATGTACTTAATTTTGGATCCTGAATCGAAATGCAGTGTGATTCAAAGATTATGATCCCTGGTCGATGATTTAATTTAGGGGACTTAAAAAAACAAATAAAACTCCTAACATTTTTGTCATCGTTGCCGGGAAGTTGCAAATGGTCCAGGTAACAATTTGTGTTTTTGAGTTCGCGAGTGTTGAAGATTTTGCAGGATAGGCAGAGGGCGGGGAGTGTACTATAAGATGTGATTGAAGAGCCACATATCCACTATGGTGGGGTTGCCCCAAAGTCTAGTTGTTTCTAATGAATCTTTATAGTATTCTCTTTTCTTATGTGTAGAAGTAGAAGTAGGCCTAGGGATAAAAAGGGTAGGTTTATTTCAAATACACAATCATTTTAAGGACTGTTTGGTCCCACGAAACACCCCCAACTAATCCAGTTAATCATTATACAAATATCAAAGAGGGAGGAGGCCCCAACAACAAGGTTGCATCAACAAAATAAATACTGATGCAAAATAGGCCCGAACAACCACCAATTGTACCAGAGCAGGTGAAAACTATTCTAGGAACCACAGTGGGCACAAGACCGGTGCTAATTCCACAGTGGGAATCAATAGCCAGAAGACCTCACAGGGATCTAGGGCTTGGTAACATCAAGATCAACCTAGTTGAATCTTCTTCTAGTCGAACCACTACACCAAAGACTACTGCTGAACCTATATTAAAAATGGCTAACAATGGAGGAGGCGAGGAAAACATAAACAATGGGGAAAATCCTAGAGATAATGACATAGTACACACCTTATTCGGAGGAAACAATGAATGGAGGGATGGACCAAGAGGAGGTCCTAAGGAGCAAGAAGATAATGCAGAATCAACTTTCAAATTTCCTATTTTGAACATTACCAGAAATATTACCATGAAGAATATACCCTTGGCATCACTTCCACTTTTTCATGGTATGTCTTCTAAAGGCCCTTACACATTTTTATTTGAATTTGATATTCTTTGTAGAAGCTATAATTATTATGATGATGCATAAAAACTGAAATTATTCCCTGCCACCCTAAAAGATTCAGCCCTAAGATGGTTCATGAGCCTAGGAGAACATACCATTTAATCTTGGGATGATATCAAATATGTATTCCTTAAGAAATACCAAGGATATTGTAAAAGTAAAGATGTTAACGATATCTTTAGGATGTAACAGTCGGAAGATTAAAGTTTGGAGGAATATCTGGAAAGATTCCTCTATAACTATCACAAGTCAGGCATGGGAAATTTGGATGAGAAAAATATTAGGACTATCTTTTTGAAGGGGTTAAGGGAAAAGTGCATTGAAACACTTAATCTTCTAGGTTCCAGGGATATTTATAAAATTCCTTTTGCTAAAATAGTTGAACTATTTCAAACTTATTCGATAAGCCAAGCGAAGGTAGGAAAAAGAACCTGGGACAATTCAAGGGATTATGTGACTAAGAATTCAAAATCTGTACAAAATGTTGTCACTAGGGTCAAGTTGGGAAACATTGTAGAAAAATTTAAAACAAAAATCTTAAACACCATCAATGACCAACTCGATACTTTAAAAATCAAAAGAAAACAAGAAGAGGAAAAAGCTGCTTTGGCAATTTTCTGTCCTAAATGTATGCATACACATCTTGAAAGGGAATGTCCTATTAATATGGTTGAGGCCTGTGGAATTTTCACACGAGAACATACCACTGATCAATGCCCATCCCTTCCTAGTCTACAAGCCATTTTCAGAGGAGGTGCTGAAACTAATGATTTACCACAAGTTAATAGGAAGCCAACATGGAAAGGGTCAAACCAAAATATTTTTTAAGAACCTAATTTACAAGGATTTCCCCAAAATCAGTCTTGGAAGTCTCAATCGTCATACCCTCCATGGCCTCCAAAACCACCTCAAAAATAACCTTGGAACCAGGGCTGGAGAGGAAAATTTTATGGGAACGTATTCCAACCACAAAATCAACCATGTTCCCAGTATCAATGCACACCTAATATACCTTATGCATCCAACATTCCACCATTTAAGAAGGCATATAATCTAGCCTATGTTTAGCAACCCTCATTGCCACCACCTCCATTACAACAACTCCTACCTCTACCTTCGAGCTCTAATTCACCCCCACAACATGCATCCCAAACATTTAATTCACCTCGAACAACTCAATTTCTTGCACAACCTATCACTAACCCCAATAATAGACCTCCACAACTTGTGCAAAACATTGAATTACAACCTTTCCCTACATATGTTATTACTGCTGTCCCTGTTAATTAAATTCAATTAAGATTAGGGAAAACAATCAATAAAGAGAAATCAGATGTACTCATTCAAGAGGAAATTCACCAACAAACGGAAAACCAAAAAAATAGTGAACTAGAAGAACCAAGGGAGCCTCCTTAATTGTAAATATTTCTTGTTAAGAAAACTGAAACTCCCTTGGAATATGATATTGAATATGAATTAAGGAATGCTTGTATAAAAATACCCCTATTACAAGCTATTAGAGACATTCCTATTTATACCAAGATCATCAAGGATCTCTGCATCAAGAAGCCAGGAAGGAAGGGACATAAAAATAAGAATGTTAAAATAATGAGTTAAATGACAAGGATGATATCTGATTTTCCACTCAAGTATAATGATCCAGAGAAACCTGTAGTTATAAAAGAAATCAATGGAACTCTTTTAACAAACACCCTTTTAGATTTAGGAGCAGCCATTAATGCTATGAAAATTGATACTATGACACTATTACAACTACAAGCATTTAAGCCTACACCGATAGTACTAGAATTGACAGATAAATCCATTGTCAAACCCATGGGGATCTGTTGTGCTATTCAACAACCCCCCATTTATTAATGACAATAGTTAATATTACGTTAATAAATGGGGACCCTTTAAAAAATCCACTCAAAAAACAAAACTTAGCATTTAGGCATTTCTTTTATTTTTGGAATAAAGAAAGATATCAATCAAACCCCCCCTTTTTTTCTAGAGAATTACTAAATGCTTACCTTCCCACATACAACATGATTAAGCACCATCAAAAGACCTTTATAACCCTCCAAATCAAGTAAAATGATTGAAAAAGGACTCTATGCTCGAAACTATCATAATTCTGACATAAACTAAGTCCTTAAGATTTTTCTTCAAAAAGCTTAGTCTCGCATCGCATGTCGCCATTCATAAAGGACCCGCCTTAAAAAGGTTATTTCGAAACATGCGAGATACGAAATTGTGATGGCATTATAACCTTTATCGCATCACATTTCGGGAATTCAAATGAACACCGAAAACTTACCACCAGCCGATATTACGAAACGCGATCAAGACTTGGACCCACTCAAATATATCATAAATAAATGTTTTAGGTCCACCACTCATTAAAAAATGTCTTTTACATAGAAAAACCTGGCAAGTAGAAACGTTTTGAAATGATTAATGAGCGGTTCACATCTCGCATCTCGCAGAAACACAACAGAAGGTAAGAAAGGTGAAAAGGAATAATGTGCTATTGTGATCTGCGATATTGCTTCGCAAATCGCATAATCACCATCATCACAGTTCAAAGGCTTGCCACCCTAGAAGCTTTCTTCCCATTTTACGATGAAGACATTTATGAGCATTAAAGCTAAGGGATAGTGAAGCATTAGTGGGCATTTAGTAATAGATAACTACATTTATGTGTGAAAATCCAATTAGCGTTATATGATATCTTGTTACGTGCGTTTGAATCAAACTCCTTTTATCACCTTTACAAGTTATCTGCTGATGAACCTCATCATTGGGTAATTATATGGGCCTTAATTCACCTCCTAGCTTAGTCAAACCAACTATTCTCACAACTTATTGCATACTTTTGATTATATTTTGTTTATGAGATGAGTTAGAGTTAGATATTTTGCTTTGTGGTCTAATGTGCATTTAATGCAGGATTAAAGGATAAAAGCAAGGAATTTTGGCAAAGACCTTAGTCAAAACTTGAATGGGACAAGGGAGATGAATTTTAGGAGGTAAATCCTCCTCATTTACTACCCCTCCCTTTGAATATTCCTCCATCAGCTCGGAGTGAAAACAACCAAATCATGAGGACTAGAAGGCAACCGAGCAAGTGAAAGTCAAAGCACCAGTTTATCTCGTGTTTGGGAGCTGAGCCTCCTTAATTTTAAGGAAGTCATTGGAGACTTCAGATGTATAAGTAGAGAGGCCTAGGACCTCAGTAGGATTCAAATTTTTGATTATAAAACTCTACTCTATTTTCAAGCTACAAGACTTGTGACAGTTTTTGATGTAATCCATGGTTTTGATAATAAGAATGAGTTCTGTTTTGAGCCAGCACTGAGTTAAGTCAGAGGGTTGAAGCTCTTGGGTTAGGGCCCAACCCTAGCAGCCAAGGCTCCTCTTTATTTTACATGTATGCTAGCATAGGTTCATGGTTTAATTGTTCATTTGCTTAAGTAGTGGCATTTCCATTACAACAATGTAGAGTAGATTGGTTGTGTTTTAGTTTTCTTCCATTTGTGCCTTCTTTCATTTTTTTTGGTTAGAAAAGAGAAAAAGATCCCCATAAGGTTGTCAGCAGGTGTCTCGGCCTCACCTCCTCCCTCTAGGACCATGACTTGAGGAAGATACCCTTCAGCAACCCGAAAAACACATATTTCTAGTTCTTGCATGAGCTTTGGAGTTTTTTGTCTTGATTCAGTACTTGGTTCATTTCATCTTCATATTTTCCCATCACTCTCTTTCTGTAATAAGATCTCACTCATATTCTCATTTCCTTTAGCACTTTCTTCATGCATAATATATGCAGAAGCTAATAAATCAGATATTAATCAGATTATACCCATGGATTTCCTTACCATCCGATCCACAACAAACTTGACCAATCACCGTCAATTGCGTGTCGCATAACTGATGTATTCATTTCAATGTTTGACTTTAGGTGCTTCAAATCTCCATTGTCGATTTGTTTTTCTTGATATAATGGCTATCGCATCACCTGCTCGTCAACTAGCTTGGCCGAACTCCACCATTGATCAATCCCACATGATCTAACGACTATTTCATGTGCAATCTCTCGTGAAGTATTGCACGACCAATATCAGATCGAGATCGCGTGAGAAGAGTGGTTTTCCCATGCTACGTGTCACTCACTTAGGCTGATCATGTGAAATTTAGGAATATCACTTATAGCTCTTAGGGCATGCAAGATATTGCTTACCATCTATGAAGACCGCTCCATCGTGTCACCCACTCGCCAACTAGCTTGGATAATCTCCACTATTGATCAATATTGCATGATCTAATGGCTATCACGCAATCTTGTGTGAAGTCTTGCACAACAGATATCCAACTGAGAGCACGTGAGAAAAGTGGTTTTCTCGTGCTACATGTCACCCACTTAGGCTAATCACGTGAAATTTAGGAATTTTGCTTACAACTTTTAGGGC
The DNA here is from genome assembly GCA_031772625.1 of Pinus tabuliformis. Taxonomy (NCBI): domain Eukaryota; kingdom Viridiplantae; phylum Streptophyta; class Pinopsida; order Pinales; family Pinaceae; genus Pinus; species Pinus tabuliformis. The sequence goes on from CM062810.1 coordinate 392,595,252, forward strand.
ACGCGAGATACTGCTTACCACCTACAAAGGCCGCTCCATCATTCTGCACAGTTTCCACCATTCTGTCAACACGTGACTTGATGTGATCCATCCATCTATTAACATAATCTCCTGCGATAATATCTCTGCCACTCATCTTCTGTTAATCCGACTGATTGAACGGTTCCTGTGAACTACTGCTTCATTACTTCTTCCTTTCACTGATTTCGATCTTTGATTGCTCTTCAGCTTGACTCCTTCCGAACTTTGTTCAACATATTATTTAAACGATGCCACTCCCGAGATTTGATTTGGTTAGTCAATCACACTCCAACTCTGTCCGATCATCGTAATACTCCTCTGAGCACTGTTCTCTCTCTTGGATTCTTTTTCAATTCCCTGCACACTTATGTTATGCAGAATTACTCTAATCCAAACACAGTTTATAATTCAATTACTCAACACACACCACACTATCCAAACACTCCATAGACCTTCTAGCCATCCTTAACCACCTTCCATCCACCTGTCACATCCACAAGAACAATTAAATTGCATTCTTGATTTTACCAAAACAACCAAAAAAGCGAAAACAAATTTAGTTTAGTTTCCTTGCTTACACATTAGTATGGTTTGCTTACACATTAGTATGGTTTGATGCTCTTTACTTCTGTAACTTAGATAGTAGCATTAGGTTAGTGTTGATTTAACAATTCTGCTTAGCATAGCTGTTTAAAATGTTAATTAGGATATGGTGTGATTTAGCATTACATGTTGTTTTCTTCATTACTGCAGTAAAGTATCTCTTTAGAATAGATTTGTTCTTATTCCATCAAAGAATCAAGCTTCTTCTGACTCTATAGAAGTCTGGCTTGGAACCCTTGGGGTCTCTCGCCAGATGAACAGTGAAAACATGCAGGACCTTTACTTTTACTTGTGCATATATCACTGTCACCTCCAAGTTTATATGAACCCCGGGTTGATAAGTAAAGCTAGTAGCCTAGGAGTTGCAACATCCTTGCTACAACACTAGCGCTCATCACTTTTTGGCATCGTTTCTGGGGAGGTGTCTGAGTAGAATGTGATTACTGCTTTCTTTTCTTCTATTTCTAGTCTTCAATTTTTTGCCATTAGTTTATTTCTGCAAAATTAATCTAGTAGCTTCCTTTATTTTAGTTGTCATTATCTACTTTCCTTTCCTAGTTTATTAATTTATTTTTACTTTTTGCAAAAACCAAAAAATATTTTCATTAGGCATATTTAATTTCAAAAGTAGAAAATTGCATTGCATTATAGTTTTCATTCAATCATAAAAACAAAAACAAAATTCTCCAACACCAACCCACCCCCACATTTGATCACATGGTGCAGTAAGAGCCATATCAACATTCACATTTGCAGGTAGAAGAAGAATATAACAAAGAATGTAGAAGAAATTGATGGCGATGATGACGATGAGGAAGATCCTATCGGATTTCCCATTCAAGATACTGGTGGAAGTGTGCACATGAAGAACATCACCTCCATATTTTCTTCCAAAATTTCGTGGTCTAAGGTCAGAGGATCCGTAAACCTTTCTCTTTGAATTTGAGATTGTTTGTAGATCTTATGGTTACTTATTAAAAACTAAAAAAATGAGATTATTTCCAGAAACATTGAAGGATAGAGCTCTTAAATGGTTCATGAGTTTAGGGACTATTTCAATAAGATCATGGAATGATATGCAAAAGTTATTCCTAGAAAGATATAAAGATCATGATCTTAAAGAAGAAATATTTAGAATGAATCAAAGAGAAAATGAGAGTTTAGAGGATCTAATAGAGAGGTTCATGTATAATCTTAAGAGGGAAAAACTACATCATTTAGGATCCAACACACTAAGAACCCTCTTACTTAGAACAATTAGGGATGAGTCGATTGATCTCCTTAATCTCATAAGTAGAGGTGATGTATATCAATTATCATTTGAGGAAATTTGTGAAACATGCAAACACATATCAAGAGGAAAAGCAAGAGTAGGTAAATCAGCATCAAGCTTGGTAAGTCAAGCTAAACTTGGAAATTGTTTTGATGATTTTAAAACAAAAAATCTTAGCAATCTAACAAAACAAGTGGAAATGTTAAGAATACAAGATGAAGGAAAAGAAAATGCTGATATTTGTGTTGCAGAATCACATGATGTTAAACATTGTCCATTATCACCAAGGTTGAAGGAAGTTTACGAAGAGGGAAATTAAGCAAGTCAATTGTCAATACAACAATGTTATGTAGTCCAAGAGGACCATGGTAGCCTATTCAGCTTGATATGATGCAAGAGCCTAATTCACAATTTCAAGCTTATGCACATCCACCTAAAAATAATTGGAACACACCCTTTCCTTGGAAACATTGGCCATCTCAACCCCAAAACCAATCTTGGCAACAAGGTTGGCAAGGAAATTATGGGAGCCATCCACAATATCCTTAGTATTTTCCTCAATATCCTCCATACCAAACTCCATGTTCTCCTTACCAACCCAATCCACATCCATCTCAAATATACACTCCCACTCAACTACCTATACCACCATTCCCAAGCCCACACATTGAAGTAGGTCAGCTCACTTACAATGCTGAGGTACAACACTTCCAAACATCTCCTCTTGAGATCAATGGTATTCACCATAGTTGAGGAAGAGTATTGCGAAAAAGAGATCATCTTGATACCATTGAAGGACCATATCCAAAAGAAGAAGATTCAAATAAGAAGACCATAAAACCATGGGATACGGTTGATGAAGGGTAGACATAAAAATCAGAGATCAAGAGAACTCCCTCATGGTTACCATCAAATCCTCCATGTATTCAAGAGAGAAATCAACAAAAAGAGGAAGATTTGAAGGTCATGGTAGAAGAAGACATGAAGAATGATCCAGATCAGCAAAAGGACCAAGGACATCACAACCATATTGAAATATGGTTCCAGAAAGTCACTAAGTTGCAACATCACTCTCTTCCTCAACTATGCTTGATCCTTTCAAAGTCAAATCATTTGGTCTTTGAAATTCAGGTACATGTCAACGCATACATTTGAAGCCTCCACATCATTTTGTCTATCATCTTGATGTGCACATGGCTCCATTGGAAGTATTCTTATACTTGGAAGTGATTTTTTTCAAGTAGGGTAGGGTAGAAGAAAAAAAAAAGTGAAAAATAAGAGAAAAAATAAAAATCTCAGGTGAAAACCTCCTTTGAGGCACCTCAGATTGGCTCATTGATTGAAAAGCTCCATGAGATAGTCAATGGGTTGGGAAAAAAGAAAAAAGAGAAAAAATAAAAGTTCCTAGGTGAAAACCTCCTTTGAGGCGCCTAGGCAGACCTACTAGTTGAAAATATCATTAAGGCGGCTAGTAGGCCTAGAAGAAAAATAAATAAATAAAATAAATCCTTGCTCCATGCATCTCTTTGATAAATGCAGGTACTCTCCAACACTTGCAAGCAACAAGAACAAGTTGGTACCAAAAGGAAAATTGGTCAAGCCTAGTTAAAAGAAGTCAAATTTGACTTTCTCCTACTTCGCTCAAATGCTCCAACAAGGCCAAGGCCATGTCATTCGATAACCCTCATCTATTTTCACCATCCACCCATCATTCTCAAGATTCTACCACTCATTTTTCTCGCTGTCCTAAAAAACTATAGGATGCTTTGTTTTACTAAAGGATACAAAAATACATAGAAAAGAAATTTGTTTTTTCCATAACTTGAAAACCATCCATCCATTTGCCAAGATGTTTTAGGGGGAGATGCATATGGATGATGGTAACATGCTCAATAATTTTCAGAAAATTCTAGTGCATGGTTTCCAAGAAATTGGTCTCCATCACCTTCAACCATTTTTAGATTTTCTTGAGATCCATTTAGACTTTCTATCTAGGATGAATCTGCCTACAGGTGAAGAAGGAATGGTGGATGACCAGTTACCAGACAAGCATTTGTTTTCTATTTCAGTTCTCTTCCCATGGTTTGTTGATATAGAAAACTATTTGGTATCAGTACATTTTCCACCAAACTTGCCCTCCAAAGAAAAGAGCAAGATAGTCAGGAAAAGTGCCCCCTTCACTTGGAATGGGGAAAATATTTTCAAATTTGGCCTAGATCAAATCTTGAGAAGGTGTGTAAGGGAAGAGGAAGTTTTTGACATCCTTCTGACTTTTCATGATGGGACTTGTGGAGGTTACTTTGTAGCAAAGTGGACAACATTCAAAGTGTTACAAGCGGGCTATTATTGGCCCACTCTTCATTAGGATGTGAAAAAGTACATTAGTCAGTGTGATCGGTGACAGAGGATGGGAAAGCCTACTTCAAGAGATGAAATGCCTCTACAACCTCAAGTGACTTTTGAGCCATTTGACAAGTGGAGCATGGACTTCATTGGGCCTATCAACCCTCATTCAAAGCAAAACAATACATTATTGTGTGCATTGATTATTTGACTAAGTGGGCTGAAACCAAGGCGATTAAGGCAACAACAGAAGAGAAGGTGGCTGAGTTCCTAAGGGAGAATTTATTATACAAATTTGGGTACCATAGAGATATTTAGTCACAAACACTTGCAAAAGCCAAGAAACCATCAACAGACATCACAGGAGGAAGAAGAATGACCATGCATCAAATAAACAACGCAACATCTCTGATCTTTGACAACTGTAGCATGGCATCGAGATCACAGGTAAGTATCCCGCTCTCTCACTCATATGCATCATTTGATCAAAATTTGTAAGGGTTACAAGGTAGTTGGTTTATAAGTGAAAAGGTGGCTAGTTAACTTGGCCACCTTCGTTTAGTCATCACATACAAAACTGGGTGTCCTCTCACACGTGGCTGCAGTCAACTCAAAGATAGAGGAGGAGTAGGACAAGAAGTGGTTAACTATGGATCTACGAGGTGGGAGCTGATTACGAGGAGTGGGAATGATGAGGTAGTAGTGGGGACCAATGGTCCAAAAATGACAACGTACCTCTGCTGCCAGCACACCACCTCACCTTGAAAATCCATGAAGGGAAACAAAACATCATTTGAATGCATTCATGCATTCCACCTCCTCGAAACTCCCTCACTCAAGTCACTCTCATAACTCTGGCCACCCACTCTCATAATCATACCCTATTTCTTGATGTAATCACTCATAGACTCCAACAACAAAGTAAAGGAAGGGAATTCCAAACAATTGGCTCACCATGGGTTGATCAAGATCCTCATTGAGGATGACCTCCAAAACCTTAGGATCCCTATAACGTGGTAAGTCTTCAGAGACTTACCAGCAAAGGATGACATCAAAACCGTCACCTATGATGTTAGTCCTTCTGTTAGTGAGGAGGAGAGAAAACAAGAAGAAGAAGATACAGAGCTAGATGGGATGAGATGGATGAAGAAGAAACTAATACAAAGGAACATGATGAAGTAGAAGAAGAAGGGGGAGAAGAGAATGAGGATGATGTTGAAACAGAGGAGGAAATGAAGGAAGAAACTGATGGAGATGAGAAAGAACAACAAGAGGAAGAAGATAAGAAAAACAGAGAGGAAGAGGGCATTGAAACAGAAGGGAAGAACACAAGGAGGAGTCACCTAGGGTGTCTCCAGAGGCCCCTGAGAGGAAGGCAACAACTGCCCTCACTGCTCTCAACACCCCAGTCAAGAAAAAAGGGAAAAGAAGCAGGAAAACCCCTCTATATTTCAGAACAAGAATCAAACAAGGGAAGCCATAAATATCAACAAAAATCCCTACTGAGATTGAAGATTCCCCTACACCAAGAGACAAAATGCCTTCCCCTAAGTCACCAATCACCTATTAAAGGAGGCCTAGTACCATATCAACTTCCTTAAATGGTAAGGCCATCCTATAGGATCCACAACAAAAACTACAGGAAGAACATAAATTGGAAAGCAAGGTAGGGGAGCAGCATGAAACAAAAGAGGAATACCCCGAGACAAAGAACCAAGTCCCTAACCTAACGTAGACTCCTACTACTAGTTTATTGAAGGAGGTAGGGTGATACCTCAAAAAAGGGTGGAAGACATTGGGCACATGGAAGAGAAGCTCAAGGAAATGGGCAAAGAGCTAAGTGGCTTAAGGGATAGAGAAGCAATAATGAGAGATCAACTTGAGAGGGAAAATGCATGGTTGAGAGGATAGCTGCAGGAAAGGGAAAACCAACTAGCATGTATGGCCAGCCTCTCCTTGGAGGCCATCTAGTGTAGGATGCCAGCTAAATCCTATGCTCTTTACCTCAAAGAACAATGGCTGCAATTTTAGATTAAAACACTAGCATGAAGGGGCACCATGCCATTTTAGGACTACATGAAGTTTATTGATCCTTGTGATCAAAGTACACTATAAGATATGGCTAAAATGGCAGAGTTTTACTTACACAACATGGCCCTCACAGACATGAATGTTTGGGATCCTAATGCCGATCTAGGATATATACAATTAATGGCTTTGACATCATGGATGAGCTATGAGGAGTCAAGGGCCGCAGAGATGAAAAGAATATTGGCCAGAGAGAAAAATGAACCTCTTTTCATTGGATCTGAATAATCAAATCCCATGGCCCTAATCAACACCCATAATCTAATTGCAAATGATCCTCAGCTGGCACCTAGATATCTTGCTGCCCAAGAGAAAGCAATTTCACATTTTGAGGAGATTTTTAGGCTACTAGGAGATGATAGTATACATGCCTGCTTAAGGAGATGGAACACACTGCCACACAACTTGAAGATTAGAGAATATCACTCCCCTCAAAGGTTGAGAGAGGCACTCAACAGGACACCTATGTATGAGAAATCAATGCAAAGGTTGAAGGTCAATTGGGTAGGCCTAAAACTTAGTCCATCACTACTCCTAGGGATGCTAGAAGGGATAAAAGAAGAAGAGGAAAAGAGGTAGTGGGAAGAAGTAGAAAGTAAAGAAGGCTTCTATGAACAAGAAGAAGAGACCACAATAGAGGCATGGGATGTCAGAGAGGCTGCCAGAGCCATCAAAGAATCAAGCTTCTTCTGACTCTATAGAAGTCTGGATTGGAACCCATTGGGTCCCTCACCAGATGAACAGTGACAACAGGTAGGACCTTCACTTTTACTTGTGCATATAGCATTGTCACCTCCAAGTTTGTATGAACCCCGAGTTGATAAGTAAAGCTGGTAGCCTAGGAGTTGCAACATCCTTGCTACAATACTGGCACTCATCATCTGCAATATTTCATTATACGTTCATTAACATCTTTGTGTATCCGATAGCTATTGTTCTTTACTTTTAGGGAAAACCCGCAGAGCAAATAGTTGAAAAAAATGGTGAAGAAAGGTAAGGCAATCGTCTCTGAGAAGTTAGAAATGACTCCTCTGTTTACGGATACTATATGCAACAGAGAGGGATGAACCTATACATGGGAGACCATGTATAATATACTGGAGGGAGAGAAACCAAGGATTCTGGAAACGAAAATTACAATTGACGGACATGATTCCTCAGACGCTTCCATGTTTGAGATGACATGCTCATTTTTGCACCACATAGCCACGCGCCTGAAGATAATCCATTATGCTGACATGGTTAAATGGGTTATTGATGAATCTGACATCTCAGACAAAGAATTCAAGACAAGAAGCCCAAGGTTATGGGATCTTTTACCCTAGACAACCTACAACTTATGTACCAACTACCAGAGCCACAAGGCATCCACAACAGGCAGTTCATTGAGAAGTTTTCCAAAGAGAATGACAACCCAGCAGACTGCACCCAGGTCTGGTCAAATAATGAGGAAAAAATCAAGAAAAACAAAAATGGTATGTACACTACTTCATCTATTTGTCCCCCTCATAGATTTGCAACAATCATGCTATGTAGATTATTTGGAAAACCCGATAGTACTAAATTCTCCCTAGAGTGGTTTCCGTTAATAGATGCAACCTTTAACACAACTGTAATGAATTGGGCACAAATTTTGTTTGACAACTTAGTAAGAACAATAATCCAGTATAGAAGGAAAAAAAGTGTTGCTTCGAGGGTTTACCCTCCATTTTTTATGAGCGCATATGTAATGGATGCAATTTGTTTTGGTTCGAAATTCCCTATCATGGGATGGAAGTGGACTGTTCAAAATCCACTTCCCATTCACATATACCATAAGGACATGTGTGAATCCAACTTTCAACCAGATTTTTTCAAGATTTGTCATGGAGTTATGCTCCCTATTCACAAGCGTCTTTATAACCGAGATGCCCCCAGGTTTTCCAAAGAAGTTGAAGTAGATATCCTCCTAGTGGCCAGATGGTTTGGGGAGGAAACATTTACATATATCAAGGTATTTGGCAGCATCACATCCCCCCATGTCCTCCCATACTATGTTCCAGACAAATTGATGGCTAGAAAGATAGCCTATCAAATAGCTAGTGAGGGAGGGATGAAAAAGATATTAAAAGAATAAAAAAGGCCATCTGGCCTACATTCGCTTTACAATGTAGAGCATTTGCATTACACGACCTATGACATGCATTTAAAGAAGCAGAGAACATGTTATATCTGCAATTACCTAAATTCTTTGGAAGGCAATATGACCCGTTCGGCACTGTCAAAGATTTCACCACTTTTGTGAAAATAAAAGTATTCAGTAATGAGGAAGATGCCTTTGATGACGGCTTTTTGCAAAAAAACACCTTCACAGAGGTGAAGCATATGGCACAATTACTTTTTGACTGTGAAGATCTGGAAAACTTTTACAGCTACAGAGAAAGGAGGCTATCAAAGGTCCCATTAGAACAATTATTGGTTGAACCAATAAGGAAGCCTACTCCCAGTGTAAGTATAGAAGGTGACTCTAAAGAAAACTCTAAAATTTATTCTGGAGAAGAATCCCAAGAGAAATCTACCAGGGAATCAAAGAAGTCATCACAAAATGGGAAAAGCAGAAGCATGGAGTCAGTAAACGATACAACCCCATCTACACAGAAGATAGTTGAAGTAACTTTAGTCAGCAAATTGGTTGAAATCCATGCCACCTCCACACATCCAATAAAAACCTTGGTAATTGATTTAGAGGAATAATGGGACAATTTTAATAAAAGGCTCAACACAGAGGAACAAACGCTAGAGTTGCAAACTCCACAATAGAAAGCAACTCAGGAAATTACAACAGAAGAGACTGTAAATACTCAAGAGGTAGAACACATCCCTGCTACCCCACCTCTGAAATAGTTTTGAGAATAGAAGAGATTCCCCCTCTAAATGTGTTTTATATCCCACAACATAAGTCTGTGGTTAAAAGACAAAGAAATAATAGGAAGTTGGACTCTACAACTGCTACTACCCATGAAAATGAACCGATGGATGTTCTCTTACTCACCTGTCGACTCATCCACCAATCTTACTAGACTCTCATAGTTTTCAAGTGCCTACGATAAAATTACCATGGACAAAGCAAAAAAGGTACAAATTTTGCTTAGAGAAAAAGAAGATAAAATTATGTCACTTGAGCAACAATTACAGCAAGCAAAATTTGACCAACAGGCATAGATACAGTTAGCTAAGCTACAATGGGAATTCGAGCAGATGTAAATAGAACATCGAACCAAGTTAGCAGAGAAGGAAGCACAAATAAAGGCAATAAATGATCTACACAAAGATGATCCAAAAATTGATCAGTTTGTTACCGAAGCACTCGGGCTTAACTCGCAGCTGATGCACCAGAAAGAATTATTGTGCCAGAAGATTTCACAATGAAACTCTTATTGCAAAACAAGCGACAAAATGACAAGTCAAGTCGTGAAAATGAGACTTGAATATGATGAGATATTTAAAAAGGTCTCTAATTTCATCACCTGGCAGAATACAAAATATGGGAGAAAATCCGACTTGCCTAAACTAGAAGAGTCGCATAAAGAAATATTATTTTCGAATTGGGATTCTCCGCTTAAAGAAGCAGAAAAGGCAACAACATACGCGACAAAAGAAACAAACGATGTCATAGAAAATGTCAATGAAAATTTACATAGTGCCAACCTTGTGGTAGAATCCATTCCAAGTTTTCTTCCTAATGCAAAACAACTTGAACTATAGTGGAAATAGGCAACATAAGAAAAAGAAGAAGTAATAAGGCAAACGATCAGGTTAAACTGGGAAGCATATTGTTGACATTTGGTAAAACCTCATAGCCAATGGATGACCCTGCAATACCTAACCACTTCTACAGAGAAAATGGCACCAACACTGACCGATGTCATATTTGCTGGACAATTGAAAGTTGAAGTCGGCCAACCAACATAGCTCAAGCCCATGATGGACATTTGCGATTTGAAGGATCAAATGTAGGATAGCTAGTCACCATGTTAATTTCTATTTTGATTTTATTTTTGGATAATTTGAGACAGGTTGTTTAAATATCCTCAACTATTTTTGTAATAATCTATTTTTAGTTTTATAGTTTAAGTATTTAAATCCCTCTCATGCATTTAGAGAGGGGTCCATAAATTTTATCAGAAACAGTGTTCAAAACGTGTACTTCTATCCATTTGAGGAAGTTCTGGTGACATTAATGGAACATGATTTATTTTTATATAATTTAGCATCTCTACTGAAATTGCACTTTTGTACTCTTAGATGGTGTTGAATGGACTGAAGATAGATCAATATTGTTGAAGCACATGAGTAGGACATATTATAAATGGTACTTTTATCTCATAATCCTTTTTACTTATGCATTAAGCATTGATTTCTTTTCGAATTGTTTATGTATGAAAGTCTGAATCTTGATTGACATTGTTGCACTTCTGTATGATGATGATCTATATTTTATGCTGAATACATGAATAATTCCTTATGCGATATATCTTTCACAATTGTTTCAACTAACATTTTATACGAAACGATTATTGTTAAAACGAATTCATTTCTCATCGCAATTGAATTATCTTTATTATTAATTTCTTTTAGACATTATTGTAGATCACATACATCAATTTAATCCCAGGCATATTTATAATTGGATAGTGTTTAAATTAGGATAAAACGCATGTGATTATTAGTTTAGATTAGATTATTTCTAGCTTAGACATTACTTCAAAACATCACATATCACCTCATTAGCACAATCATTAAATAGATTGGGAAACTAGTCCCATTATCCCCAATCGGAGCCACTACTCCAAACAGAAAAGGAGTTGCCAACCAAGGTTTGGACTAGGTGGTTTTCCCCCATGTTGAAGCAATGATTTTCGAGGCTTCAACATGATCCTAGAAGACATAGTGGTGACAATAGCCTCCTGGAAATATCCAATTGATTTTGTTGTGATTTCTCCAAAAACTTCTAAACTCGGACATCCAGTAATTTTAGGATGACCTTGGTTGGCCACTGTTGATGCTGTCATTGGGTGCACAAATGGAGTAATGATTATTTCTAATGGATCACACAATTAGACATTGACTATTTTTCCACCTGCCCAAATGGCTGCTGAAGTACCTCTCTGGTTGGAAAGTCCTTATGGTGATGAAGACTATATCTTTCCCTTATTAACTTTAGAACAATCATGAGGACTCGAGGAACAATAAGAAGATCATGTTTTACAACAGTTCTTGTCTGATATTACTTACATTAATGATCCTGTTTATTTTAATGGTTATCAACATGTTTTCAACAATGAATTTTAGGGAACTTGTCATCCAAGTGTATTTGCAACATTCACTATGGCAGCATTAGAAGGTAGCAATGAAATAAGTACCAAACCTATTGAAATTGGTGATGGAAAGACACTACACATTGGCATTAAGTACAGTACAGAATAGAAGAAACAAGTATTGAGCATGATTCAAAAGTAATCTGGAGCATTCGCCTGGGATTACTTAGACATGAAAGGTATTCATCTAGACACATGTATACACCATATTTATACAAATGAATAAATTATACCTGTTAGGCAGCCTTAGAGGCATATGAACACATATCTAAAAGAGATTGTTAAAGATGAGTTTCATAAACTATTGAGTGAAGATTTCATCTACCCTTTTCCGACAACAAATGGGTGTCACCCTTGGTGGTGGTCCCAAAGAAAAATGGGAAATGGAGAATCTGCGTAGATTATTGAAAGCTCAATAAGGCTACTTTGTGGGACTATTTTCCTTTACCTTTTATTTATCAGGTACTTGGTATATTATCAGGGAATAAGTATTTTTATTTTCATTTCAAATAGCCCTGGAAGATCAAAAGAAGACCACCTTTACCTGCCCATGGGGCACCTATGCCTACTGTGTTCTTCCCTTCGGTTTAGGCAACGCTCTAGCTACTTTTCAGCGAGCTGTTCTGGCTATCTTCTATTATTTGATACATGACTGTGTAGAAGTCTATATGGACGACTTCATGGTATATGGGGATGATTTTCATCAAGCCTTGGAAAACTTGGAAAAGGTACTGATTCATTGTCAAGAAGCTCATTTGGCCCTTAATAGTGCTAAATGTAAAATGATGCAAACTAAGGGGATTGTCTTGGGACATCCCGTATCACATGAGGGGATAAAAGTTAACCCTGCGAAAATAGAGGAAATATCAATATTCAAATTCCCACATCATAAAAAGAGGTAAGAATTTTCCTGGCACATGTAGGGTACTATAGGAGATTTAAATTGCTTACCAAAGATGTTGATTTTTTTTCGGTTACTTACTGTCAGAATGATTTTTAGGAACTAAAGGATAAACTGACTACTACTCTGATGTTGCGAGGACCTAACTGGTCTCTCCGATTCCATATTTGTACAAATGCATCAGACACTTCTCTTGGAGTGGTGTTGGGTCAAAGGGAGGATCACTTTCCTTACGCTATTTACTTTGTTAGCAAGAATATCCCACATACAGAATTAAATTATACAGTTACTAAAAAGGAATTATTTGCAGTTGTTCATGCCATTAGCAAATTTAGACATTAATTGGTTATGAGAAATTTGTCCATACCGATCCTTCTACCATTAGATTTCTTATGAATAAGCCTATTACTAATGGAAGAATTACAAGATGGCTACTTTTGCTATAATAATTTAACGTTACTGTGATTGACAGGCCTAGATGATATAATTTGGTTGCATATTTCCTATATTGAATGAATATTTCCCAAAATCCAGCTCCACTACCAGTTCTAGATGATTTTCCAGATGAAGATCTATTTACTGTTTCAACATTCACTCCCTAGTTTACTGACATGGCTAACTACTTAGTGACAGGGAGGCTGCCCCAAAATCTTTCCAACAGGGAAAAACATAACATAGTGCAGCAGAGTGCCAATTATTCTTGGATATATGGGGACTTGTTCTACATAGGACATGATTTGATCATGAGAAGGTGTGTGTAGGAGGATGAAATGTTTGATGCGTTGAAAGCTTGCCACAATGAGCGTTGTGGTAGCACTTTTTGGATAAAAGAACAACCTACAAAGCCCTACATGTGGGCTACTATTGGCCCACACTTTTCAAAGATTCTAAAAAGTTTGTTTCAAGTTGTGATGCATGTCAGAGAATGGGAAGACCAGTTCTGGCAGATGAAATGCCTCTTTAAACACAAATATCGGTCGAACCTTTTGAGAAGTGGGCATTGGGAAGTGGGTAATAATGTTCCTTGATGGCATCTCGAAAATAATTCCAAGTGGGTGCAAGCTAAAAAAAATGAGGATTCACTCTCGTCCTTTTATTCACATTAGGTTTCCCACCAGTCCTTGACGTGTGGGGTGGATTTGAGAAGTGAAAATGTAATATTTTCCCAATTGGAAAAGTCATGAACTGAAAAATATCCTTCCAATAGATTTAACCATTTATCAATGACATCTGCATCTATCAGGACTTCGAACATGGGAATATCAAAGTTAAATTGTACCTTAAAAGGAGTGGTGCCTCCAGAGTGGCTGCTGGATGTAGATGCATCGCCCCAAGGTAACCGTAGAAGGATCTAGGCAAAGTTATCCATCATCGCATCCCTCTGTCGCTTGAGAGCTTCTTTGAGCAAAATTTTGAAAGGATCTCCTGCCCCATCGTCTTTATATTCTTCCGCCAGGGGAGATTGTCGGGTTTTGTGAGGTTGATCCTGCAATGGTTCAACCAGATCGAGCCCTAATTCCTTATACCTTGACCTCATTGGGGACATGCAAATAAAAACAAAGAAAGAGAAGACTGCTCTGATACCACTGATCCGAACTTAAACATGAATGAAACAACTTACAGATATAATCATAAACACAGAGATGCAGTAGAAAAAAACTTCATTTCATTAATGGAAAAATACTTAACCATGCTTACAAACATAATGGAAATAAGATAGCTCAGGCAATGTTAGCTTATCTTTGAGGAGAGATGTGGCAGCTACATGCCTCTGAATTATGTTACAATGATGCTTAAAGGCCTATTTATTATTGACAAACAATGGAAAACCCTAAACATAAAAAAACCTAACCCTAGGAGATGAAGCGCCAAAACTATGGGCCCCGTTTAGGTAAATTGGTACATCAACTTCCCGGGGTCATAACTTTGGAATACGATCTCTGTTTGGCTACCATAATACCTCGTTTCGAAGATCTCAAAGAGAAGGCCAAAAACAAATAGGCAAGCCAATCTAGGACGTTTTCAGTCTCTCCGTTTTCCCTAAAAGACGCCGTTTAGGCCCTCAAAATAGCTCTGGAAGTTTAGGACCCGAAAAACTGTCAAAAATAGTAAACTGTGCTACAATTAAGGAAACCAAAATACTAAAAGGGACAGTGTTGGGGGTCCAAGTGGAATAGGTAGGTGGCCACCAATATCCACCTGGATCATTCCTCCCCGCTTAGGGAGCAATGGTCCCCATTGCGTCGAGTGCCTCCATGAGATGGGGAAACTTCTGTTGAACTTGGTCCCTAGTGAGCCACTTGGCTTGGTGAAGAAGTTGGCCAGCTTTGACAACCTGATATAGTTGAATATTCTTCTGGCGAGTGCTCTTGGTTTATGTGTCCATTATCTGATTAGTGGTGGTCTGTTCCTTGCAGTCTAGGTTTAGCTCTTTTGGTGTGAGCTATTATGCAATGTCAGATGTCTCCAACAATGGTGGGAAGTATGGCCGAAGGCAATCTACATTGAAAACTAGGTGCAGACCAAGGAACGGTGGGATTCTGAGCTCGAAGGAATTATCACCGATAGCCTTAGTGATGGTGTATGGCCCATATCGAAGAGGGCGAAGCTTGCGATAGGCCCAACAAGGCACTCTTTCTGAAAATGAAGCCAAACATTGTCGCCCACCTGGAACTTGTGCGACACTCGATGTTGATCATGGCACTTCTTGTACTTAGCATTGCATTTGTCCAATATATCATGGACCTATTGGTAGATGTGTTGAATGTGCTTAATGAAGTTGTTACCCCTTTCAGCTCTGGACTACATGTGAGCCGAATCTACCTGAGTGGCTGTAAATGGTATGGCCACATCATTGGGGCATAATGGCTGAAATCCCAACCCTAATTGAAAGGAGATGTAGCCTGTTGAGCTGTGGAGAGCTCTATTGTAGCTATGTTGGGAGACTTTCATCCCATGTGCATGGATGCTTCGAGTTGGACATGAGCGGAATGTGTATGATCATTCTGTTGACAACCTGTGTTTGGCCATCAGTTTGGGGATGGAAAGCCGAGGACTTAGTGAATTTTGTATCCAGCATTGACTAGAGACTTGACCAAAATTCACTCACGAATTTGCTGTCCCGATCTGAGATAATGTACTGTGGGATCCCAAAGTGTACCCACACTCGCTCAAAGAAGAGCTTAACGATGGCCTCTGCTGAGATACTCTTCTTGCATGTCGCCATGATGGCCATCTTAGAGAATCTGTCGATGACCACGAAAATGCAATCGTCGCCATGCTTAGTAGAAGGAAGGTTCGACATATAATCCATGGAGACAGATTCCCAAAGTCGGCTAGGAGTAGGTAGAGGAGTATACAGGCCTTTCTTCTTGATGGTTGGTTTGGCAATGGTGCAGGCGGTGCAGGATCTAATGTACTTCCCAACATCCTAATGAAGTTTTGGCCAATAAAAATACTTCTGCAATATCACCACAATTTTCTCTACTCCGAAATGTCTAGCGATCGATTGTAGTTTGCCTCCCAAATCATCTTGGTACGCTCACTTGAAGGAACACATATGTGTCCCAAGTGGCTTAAAAATGCATCCTAAAGGTGAAAATTTGGAACTTTCTTCCCTTCCAGGAGTGTCTGGTATATGCTGCCAAATTCTAGATCGCTCTTGTAAACATGCGGCCACCCCAATGTCTCGTGCCCACAGGAGTCGAGCACAGTGATCAGCACCATGACTGGTGGTTTGCTGAGGCAATCAATGACATTATTGGTGCTTCCCTTCTTATAATTAATGTTCAAATGGAACTGTTGCAGATAGGTGGACCATTTCTGATGGCGATCATTCTACAACTTCCCTTGTGTCTGTATGAACTATAGAGGTCGGTGGTCTGTGTGGATGACCATTTCCTTCCCTAGAATGTAATGCTTCCATTGATGACAAGCCTGCACAATGGAATACATTTCTTTGTCGTAAGTGGGGTACTTTCGGACTATGTCTGAAAGTGTCTCATTGTGGTAAGCCATTGGATGCCCATGTTGAGTAAGAGATGCCCCAATAGCATAGTTAGAGGCATCTGTCTCAATCTCAAATGGTTGTTGCAGGTCTGGTAATGTAAGCACTGGTGCAGAACATAGGAAATTATTCAACTCCGAGAATGCTCACTGCTAGGTTTCCGACCAAAAGAACTTTGCTTTCGCTCTACCCTTTATGACTTGACTTAAAGGCCAAGCGATATGAGAGAACCCTAACACGAACCTGTAGTAGAAATTGGCAAGACCCAAAAAGTTGTAGAGCTCTATTAGAGTGGTTGGGGCTGGCCAATCTTGAATGACTTGCATCTTATATGGGTCCACATGTACGCCTCCTCATCAATGATGTACCTAAGATATTGAACCTGGGTCAGGCCAAAGGTGCATTTCTTCAAGTTAGCACACAGCTTGTGTGGTCGAAGGGTTTGAAGGACCTGTCGAATATGGTGGAGGTGTTCTTCCCAACTCTAGCTGAAGATCAAGATGTCATCTAGATACACCACCACGAATGCATTGGTGAAGGGCCGCAAGATGTCGTCCACCAGTCTCATGAAGGTTGCAGGGGCGTTCGTCAATCTGAACGGCATGAACAACCATTCAAAAAGGCCCTCCTTGGATTTGAAGGCAGTTTTCCACACATTAAAGGGTTTGATAGGCATGTAGTGATAACCTGACTTCAAGTCAATCCTGTTGAAATATTTGGCCCCCTTGAGCTAGTCCAGAAGGTCATCAATCCGCGAGATTGGGTACCTATTCCAAACAATTATCTTGTTCAGCGCCTAATAGTCAATATAGAGTCTCCAGGTCCCATCCCTCTTCTGTACCAATACAATCGGGCTCCCACAGGGTGATGAGCTTGGCCTGATGTGCGCTTTCTACAGTAGTTCCCGAATTTGCCTCTTGATCTCATCGTTCTCCAGAACAGAGTGTCAATAGATCGGTCCATTGGGTAGCGGTGCGCCTGGGGTTAGATCGATGGAGTGCTTGACTTGAATGTGCAAAGGTTACCCTATGGGTGAGGAAAAAATGTCCATGTACTCCTCCACAACCGTATCCATCTATTGTTGCTGTGTAGAGGAGCCTTGCCTGGAAGCCATGACCACAACCTTCTTCTTGCCTCGGGGGTGAATCATAAGGAAAACGAATTTCCTGGTTTGGGAAATGATCTTACCGCATTTCTTTGGAGTGATCAAAGAGATGGCGGTAGGGGGGGCTACCTTTGGTATCATGTACAACTTATTAGCCAAAGTAATAATCATAGAGTGAGGTCTAGACTCATATACAACATGTCGCTTCCACAAGTATGGTTGCCCTAACAATACATCAGAAACTTCAAGAGGAGCAACGTCACATAATACCTCATCTGTGAAGGGCTTGATGCTATAGGGAAGGCGACACGGCTGGCTGACGCGAAGATCTCATCCTAGGTGAAGCCACCTAATAGTGTACGTATGTGGATGTGTTGTAGTCTTTAGGCCCAGCTACTTCACAACTTCTACTGAAATGAGGTTCTTTTGGCTCCCGTTGTTGACAATGAACTGCATCGAAGAACCCTTCACCCACATCTATGAGTGGAAGAGGCGTTCCCCCTCCTCTGGATCTTCAAACTCAATTTTATGGATCTTTGTGGTGGCCACAGTGGCACTAGGCTCTGTATCAATGACCTGCTTCCCTTTTCAGTCCCCTTATCGGGTTATGTTTCAAAGTCGGAACCTGCTTCTGATTTGGAAGCCTTCAACTTGGCCACTAGTGATTGCTTGGCCCGACAATCACTTGTATTGTGAGTGGTGCTCTTATGGAACTCACACCATTTTCCCATGTCCTTATTCATCTTTGTGGTGTTGTTCCTTGCTTGTGGCTTTGGCGGGTTGTCCTTGGTAACCTCGCCTTGGCTTGGTCCCTTATTCTATGGTTTGGGGGTGCCTTTTCCTTGGTTTGGATTCACAGCTCCAACGTCTCGATTCTTCTGTTTAAACGTCTGCTCAATCATTACAATGTACCGATACACCGTGATGAGCAAGAAAATGTTGAGGAACTCCATCTCATCCTAGATATAATTGTGTAGATATCCACGGTACTTGAGAACCAAATTCCACTCAGTATCCTTGATACCCAACTTTGTGCGAAGGGTATGGAAAGTATTTGTGAACTCCAGCACATCTTGGTCCCTTCCTTGCCGTAGTGTGGTCCACTTTATGTATTTATCTTCATAGCTCCTGACAGGGTAATACTATTCCTTGATGGAATATCAAAAAGAATTCGAAGTGGGTGCAACTGAAAACATCGGGGATTCACTCTCATCCTTTTGTTCATAGTAGGTTTCCCACTAGTCCTTGACATGTGGGGTAGCTTTGAGAAGTGAAAATGTAATATTTTCCTGGCTGGAAAAGTTTGACATGAACAGAAAAATATCCTTCCAGTAGATTTAACCATTTACCTATGACGTTTGCATCAATCAGGGCTTCGAATACGGGAATATAGAAGTTAACTTGTACCTTAAAAGGAATGGCACCTCTAGAGTGGCTATTGGATGAAGATGCATCACCCCTGGGTAGCCGTCGAAGGATTTGGGCAAAGTTATCCATCATCACATCCCTCTGTCACTTGAGGGCTTCTTCAAACAACATTTTGAAAGGATCTCCCACCCCCTCATCTTTCTTTTCTTCCGCCATGGGAGGTTGTCGGGTTTTGCGAGGCTGATCCTGCAATGGTTCAACTAGATCGAGCCCTAATTCCTTATACCCTTACCTCATTGGGGACATGAAAAGAAAAACAAAGAAAGAGAAGACCACTTTGATACCACTGATCCGAACTTAAATAAGAACACAAAAACTTACAGATATAATCATAAACATAGAGATGCGGAAAAAAAACACTTCATTTCATTAATGGAAAAACACTGAACTATGCTTACAAACATAATGGAAATAAGATAGCTCAGGCGATGTTAGCTTATCTCTGAGGAGAGATGTGGCAGATACATGCCTCTAAACTATGTTACAATGAGGCTCAAAGTCCTATTTATTATTGAAAAACAATGGAAAACCCTAAACATCCAAAAACCTAACCTTAGGAGATGAAGTGCCAAAACTGTGGGCCCCGTTTGGGTAAATTGGTACATCAACTTCCTGGGGTCATAACTTTGGCGTACGATCTCCATTTGGCTACTATAATAGCTCGTTTCAAAGATCTCAAAGAGAAGGCCAAAAACGAATAATCAAGCTAGTTTGGGATGTTTTCGATCTCTTCGTTTCCCCTAAAAACGCCGTCTAGGGCCTCAAAACAACCCTGGAAGTTCAGGACCCAAAAAACTGCCAAAAATAGTAAACTGTGCTACAATTAAGGAAACCAAAAAACTAAAAGAGACAGTGTTGGGGGTCCAAGTGGAATAGGTAGGTGGCCACCAATATCCACTTGATCATTCCTCCCCCCTTAGGAAGCAATGGTCCCCATTGCATTGAGTGCCTCCATGAGATGGGGAAACTTTTGCTGAACTTGGTCCCTAGTGAACCACTTGCCTTGGTGAGGGAGTTGGCTAGCTTTGACAACCAAATATAGTTGGATCTTTTGCTGGCGAGTGATCTTGATCTGTGTGTCCATGATACGATCAGTGGTGGCCTATTCCATGTAGTCTGGGTTTAAATCTGTTGGTGTGAACTGTTCTGCAATGTTAGATGTGTCCAACAATGGTGGGAAGTATGACTGAAGGTGATCTACATTAAATAGTGGGTGCAGACCAAGGAATGGTGGGATGTTGAGCTCGAAGGCATTGTCACCGACGACCTTGGTGATGGTGTATGGCCCATATCAGAGCGGGTGAAGCTTGTGGTGGGGCCCAGCAAGGCGCTCTTTCTACCAATGAAGCCAAACTTTTTCACCCACCTGGAACTTGTGCGACACTCGATGTTGATCATGGAAATTCTTGTAATTAGCATTGGATCTGTCCAATATATCATGGACCTATTGGAGGATGTGTTGAATGCGCTCAATGAAGCTGTTATCCCTTTCAACTTCGGACTGCACATGAGCCAAATCTACCTGGGTGGTTGTAAATGGTATGGCCACTTCAACAGGGCATAATGGTTGAAATCCCAGCCCTATCTGAAAGCGGTTGTGGCCTGTTGAGCTGTGGAGAGCTCTATTGTAGCTATGTTGGAAATAGTGGTGTTGGCTTGTTGGGAACTGACCCAGGTTCAGAGTTAATTAGCTAAAAAATCCCTGTACTACTGGCCTTTTTGGCAATAGTCCACAGAGCATGGACTGAGGTCTCACCCGAAGTAGTATGGGAGAGTGCTCGAACCAGGTTTTCGCACCCTTGAGATGTTTGAGAGGTTGAAATGGTCCAACGGTTAGTACCTTCGTGCACTTCCCAGGCCTTCGCGCCCTGATATACTTGCCTTCGCGCAGCCCTAACCAGGGCTATGGAGCTTCCGCGTTACTGGAGCAGCACTCTGCGCTATTCCCCAAGTCACACCTGATATCTTACTTATCTTCCTATGCCTAGTCAATTATCTTCGCGTAAATGGATGTCTTACGTTATATTTATTTGTACGACACATTTATAAGAGGTTGCGCAGGGAAATAAACAGTACACTTGCAATTTAACCCCAATCACACATTAAAACATGAAAATATACAAAATAATATGTTAAACTTATTTTTATTAATTCTTCATTGGTTACAGACTCAACCTTCCTTGCGCACTCAGCTACAGGGGTCCACGCACTCAGCTGCAGACTACTAGACCTCTGCGCACTCACCTACAGAGCCTTCTCCTACTCTACAACCCAAAGAGACACTTTACACTTCGACTTCCATTCTATTCTTCACTTTGCTATCCTCTCTCTACACTTGGAGCCTCGCTCTATTTATACAATTCCATGGTTCACGGACCATGGGTGGGTCTATCAAGCTGACATTACATTACAAAAACGAGGGCGGACAACCTTGTGACTCTATTATAACTTTGCGCTCCGCATCCATAATTCGTGGAGCTTTTACAAAAGACTTGGTCAAAACTTGGGCTTTAAGCCCCTAAATGTGCCTTGGGGGGGATTCCATGCCCAATAGGCCCCCAACACAAACATCGTGACTTGCCCTCGAGTTACTCTATCGGCATAGAGATCTTTGCATGGAGTCCCTCCAACTCTATCCGAACTGCTGCAAGGTCGGTAGCGCACTGAGAAGCTGCCTGCTGGATCTCTTAGATGCATTGTTTCGAGACTGTGGTGTCGGAAATGCTTCCTTGCATATGTGCCTATTTTCCCTACATCTGTGCAAGCTTACCTTCAACTGCTACTATGATGGTGAAGGCCTCATCGATCCAAGGCTGAACGCGTGCCTTCAGGATTGCTTCTTTGTGCCGTGCCATGTTCACCTGTTCTTTCAGCGCTTTGGCCTATTGCATTTGCGCAAGCCTCTAAGTGAGGGCCACTGTCTGCGCTGTTCCTTTCACGCTGTCACACTACTACTAGATTTCTCATGCCTCTGTCTCTAAGTGCTAGATGTTGGCGTCCTCCTACAAATTTTTGAGGACCTCAAATGACTCCTCCAACATTTTGGTGCAGTCTCTAACGGTACTTCCGATCTCATCCAGTTTCGTTGTAATAGCGCTAGCGTGCTGTTATCTTACTTCCAGAGGGGTGGACAACTGCACCTTTAATCGCAACTCCGTGATATGAAGGTTCAGCTCTAGCTAAACCTTTGTCATTTCCTCCCGCGCCTTGCGCACCCTTGCTGCTAGACTGCGGATGTGTGCTTCTGCTAGTGTGTCTGCTGGGATGGCTAGCTCAGGGATGCTTTGACAAGCTTTGTCCAGTACCTGTACCAGCTGTCGGTTCTATGACACCACTTTTTCGCGCTGTAAGCTTAACTTTCCATGTTGATTTTCTGCTTGCTTAGTACCTACAGTGCGCAGCTCTCCCTAGCCCGCAGCTATGCAATAATCCCATTCTGCACAACATATAATGTGTCCCGCGGGAGTGCAGCCATGTTGACTCCGATACCCTTCAGTGTGCTGATCATAGGCCTTTCGACCTCATTTTTTGTCACCAGTGCCCCTCTCAGTAGCACTATGGTGTTTTCCACCCGAGTGCGTAGCATCTGCTCTACTACAGTTGTCCCTATTGCGAGGCTGGTCGAAAGGGTACCAGCCTAAGGAGCGCACACCTGCAACTCCTGCAGCTGCACTTTGAGGGCCCCCAACACAATCTGGTTCTCCTACATAAAATTTTGGAAGGCCTCGGAGGTGACATCACACACTGTCTTGCCAATATCATGCAGATCACCCTCGATAATGGTGATCATGTCAATTGACAACTTCGATTCCTTGACCTTCTTGTGCGGCCCTGTCCGCTCGGTCGGGTGCAGGTGCTTCAACTTTGTTGACG
Source organism: Pinus tabuliformis (assembly GCA_031772625.1). Taxonomy (NCBI): domain Eukaryota; kingdom Viridiplantae; phylum Streptophyta; class Pinopsida; order Pinales; family Pinaceae; genus Pinus; species Pinus tabuliformis. The sequence goes on from CM062810.1 coordinate 392,618,250, forward strand.
TGCTTTCTAGGTTTGCGCTTCCCCTTTCTTCCTCTGCTTCCTATCCATGCGAAGGTGACTTTTGGCCCTCACGCGCCTTCGTGGCTGCCTCTTGGGCTGCTGCTACTGCTGCTGCTGCCTTTTTTTATTCAGTTGCTATTTGTGAATCATCTTGCGTCTCTTGCGCTTCAGCTACTGTTGCCTCCTTCCTTCTCTTTTCTGCCAACTGCGCCATGCGCAGTTGGGCCTCCTCTTTCTTCCTTTGTGCTGCAGTCTTTTCCATTGCCGTAATGTTTGGAGCGCGCCGTTCCGATGGCCATGTCTCTAATACATTAAATATTACATTGTCCGTGGCTACAAAGGGTATCTCTCTCCATTGCTTGGTCAGGTCCTTACGCGCTCTGATGTATATGCTGTGAAGGTATGCTTTAAAGTCTGCAAAACTTTGCAGGCTGCTGTAGACAGTGGGTGCTTGTGGTTGATCCCCATTCTGAGGTTCATCTTCATGAACACCAAAAATATCTTACTGTCGCAGATCCTATTTTCATCCTTTGTGGCCCAGAGCGAAATGTACTTTGCGGTGTTCAGCAGATCTCTGTCAATTGTGGGGAATTGACTATCCTCTGAAAATTCCCCTGCCACGAGCACTATGGACAACAGAAGCCATGCATAGTGGAACATCTTGCCTTGTTCCTGAGCTTCGCAGAAATTCTCCAGGAATTCCTTGCAGAGGAACTCGGACCAGTTAAACTGGACCTCCTTCGCGCGCTGCTCAGCAAGTGCTACCACTGGCGTGGGTACCTCGTCCGTGCGGCACTTGCGCATTACCTTACCTGCTAGTATTTGGGTTGCCACTCTTACTACTTTGTCATTTATGCTGGATATGGCATAGCCCCACTTCTTCTTTTCTAGTTTATACTTCTTCTTCATGGCTTCCGTGATAGCTAGGTCACTACTTTTCCCCTCCGAGATATCTGCGGGGTCCTCTCCTATGCATGGCAGCCAGGTGATGCGGTGAATCAAATGTTTTGTGATGGGAATGGGCTCCTTCAGCCACAAACACCCACCATGCACCAGGCAGAGTAGCTACCTGATGACGAAAATTGTTATTGGGGTGCGATGGAAATGCAACACCCACAATAGGTTTAGTATCCCTACCTTCTCAACTCTACACAACCACTTTCGCGGCTCTAATTCAGTAACCCCCGCCACAATGTTATGCTTAGGCTTCATGAGTTGCACGGTCTTTAGGTGAGGGAACTTCTCGTGGTCAGCAAGGTCCCAATCTTCAAATTTTAAGCTAGGCACCTGTACTAGGTGCGTGCCCTCAAAAATGATGTTATCTGGTAGGAGCGAGATCTAGAGAGAGCTCTTGCTCTCGTCAAGATCCTTGGGTAGTTTCGCCTTCCCTTTCTGCGGGGGGATATAGGCGGGCAACTTTGTTGGAGGGTGCGCAAGCTTAGTTTCCTCCTCCATGCCTTCATCCTCGTCTTCTTTGATGATCAGGTCCTCCAGGTCTTCCTCCTCCTTGTCAGTTTCTATGTTAACGAGTTTCCCCTTCTCTTCCATCGTCAGCCTGGTGCGTAGCGGGTTTTGTGGGGACACACGTATGGAACCATCGCCTATTTGTCCTTCTTTGGTCTTGGCATGCATGGTGATTTCGGGACTTCTACCACAATCCCAGAACCTTCAAGGGCATCCCCCATAGTCAGGGCTTGCACGGCCTCTTCAACAGTCATTTTTATGATATCCATAGCTTCCTCAGATGCTGCCATTGTGTTCGACTAGAAATATAGCGCTCGTGTATTCAGGGGCTCAATGAACACCTGGCACAGGTCAAACAGGGCTCTGCTAAGGCTACGCGGGGTATAAAATTGCTCAATTCGCAAATGACCAAGTGTTTTTTGCTGGGTAGCCCTTTGCAATTTATAGTGCCTTTTGAATTTGAATTCGACTGTTGCCCCCAAAATCTCGTTCATTAATGCTCCCTTGGCGGGAGATTTTCCCAAATATTTCCCATAAATCGTGTCTTAAATGCCTACCACTCGCTCCATTTGGCCTTAAGTTGAGCATTCCATCATGAATAATGACTCCAACTGTCACTTTCGGGCCAACCCACATGGCAGCACAACCACCCTTCCACGGTTGTGGACCTTGTGACTCTTTGCTTCTGCGCACAACTCCAACATCGCACAACTCCCAGTTAGAGTAGTTTATAGTCCCGCACCTCCTTCCAACTGCCTAGAGTGCTAAGAATGTACTTCCCTTGGCTAGTGAGGTCGCCGCGCCACTTGTATAGGGTGTCATCTAGTCATCCATCACTTTTCCTAGAAAACATCCACCTTTTATTGTTACTGACGGCGTCGTGCACTTTATCATTTGCAACGTGCCACCCTAGTTGATTCGCTTAGTAATGTGTTGTCCAAGCTAGTCCTCCAACTTGTTAGCATGATCATGCACACCTTGTTTTATAAACTTGGTCTTCTTATCGAGAAAATCTTCCTTTATCTCATCCTCCAGCTTCTTGACTTCTTCTTCTACCAGAGAGCTTTTCTTCCTTAATCGCACCCTTTCTTTCTCAAGTTCTTGGAGCCTAAAATTGCCCTGTTGGATTTCTTCTCTCAAGGTTCCATGAACTATCGTACCTAAAGGTGCTGTCATGCATAGACTAGGCATTTCATGTTTTATGTGGCTTACAGTGTTTGCTTCATACTCCAGCCTTGGCGGTGCTTGCGCGGTCAGGTTCTTGTATGCAGTCCTATAAGCCCATAGAATCGCTAGTACGCATAGGTCCCAGTTAGTCCGCTTCGAATTTTGGACTGTGTTCAGTTCTTCACATATTATATTAAAGGCTTCTACGTGGATAACCTTCTACGCACTTGGTCTTTCCATACTCCGTGGTTCAAACCGAAGGGGATTTTTGCGCCATTTCCTTTCCCGCACCTGCTTACTGACCGTATCTGCTAACACGAAGACTGTGTGCTTCTGCGCAAGTTTCACACCATATGCCTACATCCATCAAGATAGTTGGGTGCACAGACCGTTTCGTCCGGAAATCTCATCCGTCAATCACATATGAGGCTGCCCAAACCGCATGCGCATCCTCCTTCTGCATTTGCACCAATCCTAAAAAATTCTTTGGTGCGTACCCCACCACCTTGTGGGAATAGCATGCAGTACCCATTTCAAAGCTTCGAAACATTGCTGTTCTGGCACTTCCCTTTCAAATTTGTTCAAGAAGTCATCTACTTCAGTTAACCCATCATATATAGGCAAATCCCTCAGCTCCGTCGATACAAAGCGTAGCGATTTCATCATCATGTTATAGTTCAGTGTGGTTACCTCATGTGACCGGTTCTACCATCATTCTATTTCCTCATCTAAATCCGATGTGCATGAGCTTTCGCGTTCCCATGAGAGTCGTCCATCTGCAGTCAGATTCACCCAGTCTTGCTCTCATGCATTTATCTTGTACATGCAGTCCAAGTCATCGTTGCTGTCGTAGTCATGCACCGGCTTCGTGTAGTGCGATCTTTTTGCATGGTCTAAAGGTACAACCATGAGCAAAGAATTTTTCTCAAAAATCATCTTGCGCTTCTTCAGATTGATCACCCCATTCATGTCAGTGGCCCAATCTATTCCTAATAGCATGCGGTAGGGATTGCTGTCATCAACAATCTCTATCACTTCGAAATCTGCTAGCACACTTGCTCCTTCGATATCTACTGTGATTCCATACAATCTCCCCATAGGTAGGATCTTTTGCTGGTTTTCCATTCACAGTTGGATAGGAGACCATTGCAGTGTAGGCCTTCCCATGCGCTCCCTTGTCTGCTTTAGCAGGACATTTGCGTCCGATCCTAGATCTAGAATCACTTGGTCCATCTCGTATTCTCCAATCTACACGGTCAATCTCATCTCCCTTCCCATTCACGTTGTGTGCTTTCTGAGTTTCTAGACTATGTGGGGTCCTCCTTGCGCGGTCCCATCACATCTAGTTATGAGTTCCTATAGCCTCTTTACAGCCTTACTATCACGCAACATCTTCATGCATGTTTCCAGGAATGTGGTGAGCATTGATGGGTCCATTTCTGGCTCCAATCTACCTTTACTTCCTGAAGTGGAGGCATCAGCGAAGCTCCTCTTGGCTTCCATGAAGGTCCCCTTAGCGCGCTCCAAATCAAATTCTCGTTCCTTCATTGGAGCCTTGCAAATCCAAGTACTGTCTTCAGGTTACTTGCCTTTGTCATCCCCTATCGTAATTCCACTTCGGAGCACAATATTTACATTAGGGTCTTCCTCACATGGTTCATACCTCATCATTTGTAGGTTCTGAGTTGGGGGAGGTTGGAGTGCTCCTTTATCGCGCAACCGTGCTATCAACATGGGACAATCCTCTGTTTCCTGATAAAAAAATGTACAATACAAACATGATGGCTACGTTGGATTTGTACAATCGTGGGCATAATGAACTGGCCCTCCGTAATTATAACACATCAACTATCCGAGACCTCTTTGTGGTCCTCCTCCACCTCGGCCTCGCTTGCGCCCCTGAAATCCGGTTCGCACCATCCCTGCGTTCTGGTTAAGGGGTCACGTTTCGGCCTGAACTTTGTAGGTAGGAGTCCGATCCATCATTGGCTCATAACTTCTATAGGTGCGCTCATCATGTCCCACTAATCTACATAAATTACAGAAAAACTACTGTGAATTATGCATGTACTTTTGCAATAAATGATAGTTATCTGTAGCATTCTTTCCTCCTATCTGACAAATTGTGCAACATAATGCAGGTTCCGTGCTCGGTCTTGCTTGTGCCTCTGGTCTTAATGGCATTGGGACTTCTCCCACAAGGTAATTCGTGAAGATTGGGAAATGGTCCTTGTCATGTCCCTGACCCTTTCACTTTACGAACCATACCTCATCGCACACTTCTGGGTGAGCTGTCCTATCTTGTTTCAAGCTCTGCATCTCAAGGCACAAGTTTTTCAACTGTGTGTGAATCTTCTGAACTCCTAGGTTCGGATCTTGTATCAGGGTTTCGTGCAATCTCATCGTGACCTCCAAGGCCTCGGTCTGAGTGGCTAGCCTCTGTTGTGACAACATGTTCCTTAGATGCAGCGTTAACGATGCTACAAACCATTCACGGTGTTCTCTATTTGTCAACATCATGTTAGCTTTGCGAATATGCACTTCAGTCTCTGATCCAACTCCCAAGGGGTATTGCCTGGTAGCATTATGATTTCCTTGAACCCAATGATTGACTACGCCTCTAACTTTGACTTGCTAAATTCTTTGTTTAACGCAACTTGGATATCCGTGATCCTCACATTCAGATTGTCATTGGAATTCTTAATGTACCAGGTTAGCAAGCAATCTTGCAGAGCACTGACCAATGTTGCCTTCTTTATATTGTCATCCATGACTCCTTGCCCTTCCCATACAGCTTTTAACACGAACCAAAATTGGTTCGAATCTTCATTTCCTACTCCCTTGAACACTGGAAACTTTATCGCGCTCAACATATTACTTTGCAGTGGTGGTAGATGTGGTATGGCTGAAGATAGGGGTTAAGATGGTGAAACTGGTGGTGGTGTGGGTGGGGGTGGTATGTGCGGAATCATCTACCTTATCAATTTGATCGTACTTCTTGGTGAGACCTTCGCAAGCTCTTCCTCGCCCCCTCGTAGAGGTGAAATCAAGGGGCTAGTTTCTAGTTCTGTACTACCTTTGTTTCTTTAGATTATCCCACTTCGCGTAGCCCCAAACATCAGTTTAGTCACATAACCCATTTTTCACACAGTAGCATTTTAATACAAGTGTTCAAAGATTTAACGTACTTACCTCGTGGCCCTTTGAGGAAGCGTTGTTCTACCTCGCTATAGCTGACTGAAGTATCTACCATGAACTCAGTGATGAATCCTCCTATGATTCGATCGAGCTAGTGATCAATAGTGCGCAGGATCTTATCCTCCAATGCTTCCAATCTGCGCAACAATTCTAGAGTCAACACAATAGGTTTGTCGAGCTTACACCTTCCTTGGCTGCCTGCTAGCTTCGCGATCCACTCGTATATATCAATGGGGAAAGATGCGAAGAAAATTTCATGGATCTATGTATATAAGTAGCAGTCTAACCACTCTTTCTTTGATAGTCGCGGATTCTTGTTTTCTTGTGCTGTGAACTCGTGAATCTTTCTGTCCAACCAATATTCAATTCCTTTCTTTGTCGGATTCCAGTGATATGACATCAGACATCTCTATGCAGATCCCGGTCCCGGCAATGAAACCATTTGTTGGCTTGTTTGGGCCTGACCTAGGTTCAGAGTTAATTAGCCAAACAAATCCCTGTATTACTGGCCCTTTCAGTAACAGTCCCCGGATCACAGATTGAGGTCTCACTCGAAGTAGTATGGGGGGGTGCTGAAACCAGGTTTCTGCACCCTTGAGATGTCTAAGAGGTTGAACTGGTCCAACGTTTAGTCCCTTCGTGCAGGTTGCTTCGTGCACTTCCCAGGCCTTCGTGCCCTAATATACCTACCTTTGCGCAGCCCTAACCAGGGGCTATGGAGCTTTCGTGCTGTTGGAGTATCACTCTACGCTATTCCCCTAATTCACACCTGATATCTTACTTATCTTCCTATGCCTAGTCAATTATCTTTGCTTAAATGGATGTCTTACGTTATGTTTATTTATACAACACATTCATAAGAGGTTGCACAACGAAATAAACAATACACTTGCAATTTAAACCCAATCTACATTAAAATAGGAAAAGATACATAGTAATATGGTAAACTTCTCTTTATTAATTATTTAACAGTTATAGACTAAACCTTCCTTGCACACTTAGCTGCAGACTACTAGGCCTCTACGCACTCACCTGTAGAGCTTTCTCCTACTCTACAACCCAAAGACACACTTTACATTTCGATTCCTTCTCTTAGACTTATCCTGCTTCCATTCTATTCTTCTCTTCGCTATCCTCTCTCTACACTTAGAGCCTCGCTCTATTTATACAATCCCATGGTCCGCGGACCATGGGTGTGTTATGAAACCAGCTCACAAAAATATAGAAAAGAGAGATCCACGCCTTAGAATTCAGCCTCTTCGAGGGGGCAACCTCCTTTACATTACAAAAATGAACAATTCTTGGATGATTCAAATAACAAAACCTCCTTTCTATATATAGGAGTCTATGGAGTCACAATATAATCCAGTCGACCTAACAATAATAATATAAAGCCACAAAAATAACAATAGAGGGATTCTATGGGCACATTAATAACAATATGGGGGTAATGGGGGCACAAAAATATAAATAAGGGGTATAACTACAATAGTAATGGGGTAATCACTAGTATTATAGGGACCCAACATGCCCCTCTCCTTCAGAAAAGTGTTGTCCTCAACGCTTGAGTAGTTCAGGATACTTCTGCATAAAATTCTCATCCTCCCATGTGGAATCTTCAACGGATAAGTTCTTCCACTTGATAAGGTACTCTGAAATTGATCGATTTCGTAGCTGTCGAGTTCTTGTTTCTATAACTGCTTCCGGTTCCAATATAATTTTTCCTTCCTCGTCAAGTTCTGGCAATATTGTTTGAACTGGGAGCTTGTCGCCTATAACCTTCTTTAAGCATGAAACATGGAAAATTGGGTGCAATCGAGAAGCTGCAGGAAGCTCCAATTTGTATGCCATAGTACCAATCTTTTCCAACACCTTGTACGGACCATAATACTTTGGTGATAATTTATTATCCTTCTTAGCTTGCTTGAGGGACATTTGCTTATATGGTTGTAGCCGTAGGAATACCCAATCACCTACATCAAAACTTATTTCACTGCGATGTTGATCTGCCTGTTGTTTCATTCTATTTTGTGCCAACACGAGGTTATCCTTTAAGAGTTGGAGGACTTGTTGTTGATGTTCGATGTGATGTTCCACTGCCTAAACCTTAGACTTTTCTCTTAAATATGATGTGATGGATGGTGGTTGATACCCATAAAGTGCCATAAATGGGGTCATTTTTGTTGCTGTATGAAAGGAAGTGTTATACCACCATTCAACCCGAGGCAACCATTTGACCCATTGTGTCTGTTTATCAGATACAAAGCAACGAAGATATCCTTCCAAACATTTGTTTACTATCTCAGTTTGCCCATCAGATTGAGGATGATAAGATGAGCTATGAGCTAACTGAGTACCAAGACAAGAAAATAATTGTGTCCAAAAATTTCCAGTGAAAATGGGATCTCTGTCACTTACAATAATCTTTGGGTTTCCATGTAGCTTTTGAATTGTTTCCATAAATGCAGTAGAAACTGTACTGGCTTTAAATGGATGTGATAATGCACAAAAGTGTGCATACTTGGTAAGTCTGTCAACTACCACCATGATGACACTCTTTCCCTCAGACTTGGGTAAACCTGTGATAAAATCCATTGATACCTCCTCCCAACGTTGGCTTGGAATGAATAAAGGTTGTAATAGACCCAGTGTCTTAATTGTTTCAACTTTATTTTGTTGGCAAACCAAACATTCTGCCACAAACTTTTGAATATCTGATTTAATTCCATCCCAAAAAAATTCCTTCTTAACCCTGTGGTAAGTTTTTAAAAATCCTGAGTGCCTCCTAAGGGAGAAGTGTGCAATTCCATAAGAATCTTTTGCTTTAGCTGGGAATTCTTACAGAGGTATAAGCGATCTTTGTACCATAACGAATCATTTTTCCAGCTAAATGTATCAGACGTACTGGAATCTTGTTGTAGCTTTCGAATAAGTGCCCACACTTCTTCGTCATTCTTCCATTCCTCCCTTGCTTCATTTATCCAATCTGGTTGGATGATAGAAATAGCGCACAACAATGCTTCCACATCCTCATCCTTCCTTGAGAGTGCATCTGCCACCACATTTTGCTTCCCTTTTTTGTAGATGATTTGAAAGTCATAACCCAACATCTTTGTGACCCACTTTTGTTGCTCTTCAGAGGATAATCTTTGTTCTAAAAAGTATTTAAGGCTATCATGATCTGTTTTTACCTTGAAGTGTCTTCCCATTAGGTAGGGTTGCCATTTCTTAAGTGCATGGAGTATTTCCAACATTTCCTTCTCATAAATAGCTTTGCTTAGAAAATTTCCCTTGATTGGACGACTTTGAAAAGCAATGGGTCTTTCATCTTGCATTAGAACAACACCAATTCCATTTCCTGAAGCATCACATTCCACAATAAAGGTTTTTGTGAAGTCCGGTGTAGCTAAGACCAGTGCTTGGCAAATTGCCTCTTTAAGATGTTCAAAGGCCTTTGTTGCTTCCGGAGTCCATGAAAATGCATCTTTCTTCAATAATGTTGTTAGAGGTGCTGCTATTCTCCCATAATTCTTAACAAACTTGCGATAATACCCTGTCAACCCAAGAAATCCGCGCAAATGCTTTATGGATGTGGGGATTTTCCATTCCTTAATGGCTTTAATTTTGGTAGGGTCTACCTTAACTCCTTCATGAGATACAATATGACCCAAATATTCCACCTCTTGGACTCCAAAGAAACATTTGGATCTTTTGGAATATAATTGTTTCTCTTCCAATAGTTGTAGCACCCTGTCAACATGTTCAACATGATCCTTCCAAGACTTGCTGTAGATAAGTATATCATCAAAAAATACTAACACAAATTTTCTAAGGAATGGTTTGAAAATTGAATTCATCAAACCTTGAAATGTTGAAGGTGCATTGGTAAGGCCAAAAGGCATGACCAAAAATTCATAATGACCCTCATGAGTTCTAAATGCCGTTTTCAGAATGTCTTCAATCTTCATTCTGATTTGATGATATCCTGAACGAAGATCCAACTTGGTGAAGTAAATTGATCCATGCAATTCATCCAGTAATTCATCAATGACAGGAATGGGGAACTTATCTTTAATAGTGAGCTTGTTGAGCTCCCTATAATCCGGACACATGCGCCATGATCCATCCTTCTTGTGCACCAATACTACTGGAGCAGAGAAAGAACTTTGACTCGGTTGAATTATACCAGCCTCTAGCATTTCTGCAACCATACGTTCAATTTCACTTTTTTGGACATAGGGATATCTGTACGGCCTGATGTTTGGAGGAACACTTCCTGGAATCAGATGAATAGCATGATCATGGTCACGCATAGGTGGGAGACCTTTGGGAGTCTCAAATACCTTGGAATGATTGTCCAGGACTTTTTGGAGATCTGGAGAAATAGATGATTCTAATGTGGAAACATCTAGCGAACATAATTGTGCAATTACACCCCTTTGCTCCTTTTTTAGAAGCTTTGTCATACCATTAGAGCTGATTATCTTTCCTGGTTTCCCTGCAATACCCCTTAATTCAACTTCCTTTCCTTCCACAGAAAATTTGATGAAAAGTTCTTGAAAATTAAAAGCTATTGTACCCAAGGATTGTAGCCATTGGACTCCTAGTACAACATCAACACCTCCCATTGGAATGGAAAGCATTGGGCTAGTCAATACATATTCTCCCATGGATAGCTTGATATTATGGCACTTTCCAGAGCAATTTATTGTTCCTCCATTTGCAATCATCACTTGACACTCTGGTGCTGGATATAGGAAGCAATTCAATTCTTTTGCTACCCTACAATGAATAAAATTGTGGGTGCTTCCTGAATCAATCAACACTATCACCTTTTTCTTCTTGATTTGTCCTTCTATCTTGATGGTTTGAGGAGTGGTAATTCCCGCCAATGCATTACAAGATATGGTTGGATTTATTTGTTCTTCATCTAGGTTTAGTTCCTGGAGTATATCTTCTTCTTTTGACCTTTCTTGCTCCTTTTCTTCTTCCTCTTCACAATCTATGTAGAATAATTTCTTCTCAGCACACTTATGACCTTTAGTGTATTTGCTATCACAACTATAACAAAGCCCTTTTGCTCTTTTTTCTTCCAATTGTTGTGGTGTCAACCTTATAGGTTGTGGAAGACTAGGGGAAACTGCAGTTTTGTCTTTATAGTTGTGAGTGGTATGCTTCCTGGTTGCCATAATTTTGCTTTCCATTTTTCTTGCTAACCTGAATGCCTTCTCTAATGAATCAGGTTCCCAAAGTCGAACATCATGTTGGATATTATCCTTTAAAGACCCTATGAACACATCAATCCTATGCTGCTCTGGAATATCTTTTACCCTTATGTTCAATTTTTGGAACTCCTCAAAGTGCTCCATTATTGAACCCTTTTGTTTGAGACTTATCAATTGGCTAAAAAAAATGTTGCTTTTTGTATCCTCATAATGTGCTATCAATTCTTCCGTAAAAATTTCCCAAGTGATAAATTGTTTACGGGAGCAAAGCCATTGATACCATACAAATTGATTTGGTTCCAAATATAAAGTTGCCATACGTACCTTTTGTGTGTTTTGCACATTATTGAGATCGAAGAACTGCTCCATCTGTAATATCCATGTGGCGGGATCCTTGCCATCAAACTTCCTCATATCGATTTTTGGAATATGATGGTTCTTCGATCCAACATTAGAATCTATGGAATCATGATTAACATTACTTTTGTTCACATCATGGGTTTCCTTTACAACCTTTTCACCATTAGTACGTATCTCTTGTAGAAAATTTGTCAAATCTGTCTTCAAATCTGCCATGTCTGTCTTCAAATCTGTCTTCAAACTTGCCATGTCTTTCTTCAAATATGTCTTCAAATCTATCTTCAAATCGTCCATCTTAGCTTCCATGCCCTTTATCTTAGATTCCACACCATTTATCTTAGCATCTTTTAGCTTTTGTGAGCGTGACATTTGTTGCACTTGTTCTTGTAATTTTGATATATCATGTAGCATTTCTTCCTCTTCTTCATGAGTCATGCTAGAGCTTTCAGGTTCCTTACTAGTTGTTTGCATTTTCTTTCCTTGGGGCATCAGTTACCGATAATAATGCTTTACTAGGCCCTTTGAATTCCTTCAAACCAAGCTTATGCAAAAATAAAAAATAAAAACTACACACCTTTTTTTTACTTTGTAGAAGCCTGATATTGAATCTGATGTACCTCTGTAATTTCGAATCATCCAGTTCTGAAATTGTGACCTGTAGTAGCCTTCTGTGTCCTCTTTCCAATGCCACTAGTCTGAACCAAATTGGATTCTCCAAGAAAGAGTTATGCACAATCTCCCGTAGTGACCTGATTATAGACTAGTTCAGTAGAGCGAACTTGTATGAAGTGCCATGTGTCACTGTTTCAACCTTTGACTCTAAAAAATATATACAAGAAAAATACAGTCCGTCCTCTTTCTTTAACTTCTTACGAAATTTCAATCCGATGCTCAGAAAGAAAGTTATGACGATTTTCCCCAGGTCACCTGTTTTGAGTGTAATTCAGGAGTCTGCAAAAAGACCAACTTCTTGAGATCATATCTCCGAAAATATCGCGCGAAAAACTCTAAAATTTGGACCCAAGGTTTAGCGCGATTTCTTCTCAAATGGGTTTTTTTTTGCGACTTCTGAAACATCACAGAAAAAACGTTATAGCGAAAATGCCACGATGACCTGTTTGGAGCAGCGAAACCCTAGAATCCAAAGCTCTGATACCAAATGTTATGAAACCAGCTCACAAAAAGATAGAAAAGAGAGATCCACGCCTTAGAATTCAGCCTCTTCGAGGGGGCAACCTCCTTTACATTACATAAATGAACAATTCTTGGATGATTCAAATAACAAAACCTCCTTTCTATATATAGGAGTCTATGGAGTCACAATATAATCCAGCCGACCTAACAATAATAATATAAAGCCACAAAAATAACAATAGAGGGATTCTATGGGCACATTAATAACAATATGGGGGTAATGGGGGCACAAAAATATAAATAAGGGGTATAACTACAATAGTAATGGGGTAATCACTAGTATTATAGGGACCCAACAGGGTGGGTCTATAAAGCTGACATTACATTACAAAAATGAGGGTGAACAACCTTGTGACTCTATTATAACTTCACGCACCGTGCCCATAATTCGCGGAACTTTTACAAAAGAATTGGTCAAAACTTGGGCTTTAAGCCCCAAAACGTTCCTTTGGGGGGATTCCATGCCCAAAAAAGGGAGACTTTCATCCCATGTGCGTGGATGCTTCGAGTTGTACATGCACATAATGTGTACGATCATTCTATTGGTAACCTCTATTTGGCCATCAATTTTGGGATGAAAAGTCGTGGACTTAGTGAGTTTTGTATCCAGCATCGACCAGAGACTTGACCAAAATGCACTCAGGCATCTGCTGTCCTGATCTGAGATAATGGAATGTGGGATCCCAAAGTGTACCCACACTTGCTCAAAGAAGAGCATAGAGTGGCCTCTGCTGAGATACTCTTCTTGCAGGCTGCCATGATGGCCATCTTAGAGAATATGTCAATGACCACGAAAATGAAATCATGGCCGTGCTTAGTAGAAGGAAGGCCCAACATATAATCCATGGAGACAGATTCCTAAGGCCGGCTAGGAGTAGGTAGAGGAGTATACAAGCCTTGCTTCTTGATGGCTAGTTTGGAAATGGCGCAGGTGGTGCAGGATCTAATGTACTTCCCAACATCTCGACAAAGTTTCGGCCAATAAAAATACTTCTGCAATACTGCCACTATTTTCTCTACTACAAAATGTCCAACGACCCAATTATAGTGCATATCCCAAATAATATTGGCACGCTCACTTGAAGGAACACATATGTGTCCCAAGTGACATAACAATGCATCCTGAAGGTGAAAATTTGGAACTTTCTTCCCTTCCAGGAGTGTTTGGTATATGCTGTCGAATTCTGGATCGCTCTTGTAAACATGCGGCTACCCCGATGTCTCGTGCCCATAGGAGTTGAGCATAGTGATTAGCGCCATGACTGGTGGTCTGCTGAGGCAATCATCGACATTATTGGTGCTTCCCTTCTTATACTTAATGTTCAAATGGAACTGTTGTAGATAGGTGGACCATTTCTGATGGTGATTGTTCTGCAACTCCCCTTGTGTCTGTATGAACTATAGAGGCTGGTGGTCTGTGTGGATAACCGTTTCCTTCCCCAGAATGTAATGCTTCCATTGACAACAAGCTTGCAAAATGGAATACATTTCTTTATCGTAAGTGGGGTACTTTCAAAATGTGTCTCACTGTGGTAAGCCACTCGATACCCATGTTGAGTAAGAGCTACCCCAATAGCATAGTTGGAGGCATCTGTCTCAATTTCAAATGGTTATTACAGGTTTGGTAATATGAGAATTGGTGCAGAATAGAGGCAATTATTCAAATTGGAGAATGCTCATTGCTAGGTTTTTGACCAAATGAACTTTTATTTCGCTCCACCCTTGGTGACTTGACTTAAAGGCCAAGTGATATGAGAGAACCCCAACACGAACCTGTGGTAGAAATTGGCAAGACCCAAAAAGCTACGGAGCTCTGTTAGACTGGTTGGGGATGGTCAATCTTGAATGAATTGTATCTTAGATGGGTCCACATGTATGCCCTCTTCATTAATGATGTACCCGAGATATTGAACCTGGGTAAGGCCAAAGGTGCATTTCTCCAAGTTAGGACACAACTTGTGTTGTCGAAGGGTTTGAAGGACCTGTCGAATATGGTAGAGGTGTTCTTCCCAACTCTGGCTGAAGATCAAGATGTCATCTAGATACACCACCACGAATGCATTGGTGAAGGGCCGCAAGATGTCATCCATAAGTCTCATGAAGGTTGCAGAGGCGTTCATCAATCTGAAAGCAATGGCCAGCCATTCGAAAAGGCCCTCCTTGGATTTGGAGGCAGTCTTCCTGGTGATAACCTGACTTCAAGTCAATATTGCTGAAATATTTGGCCCCCTTGAGTTGGTCTAGGAGGTCATCAATCCACGGGATTGGGTACCTATTCCGGACAATGACCTTGTTTAGCGCCCGATAGTCAATACAGAGTCTCCAGGTCCCATCCTTCTTTTGTACCAATAAAATCGGGTCCCACAGGGTGTTGAGCTAGGCCTGATGTGCCCTTTCCATAGTAGTTCCTGAATCTGCCTCTTGATCTCATCGTTCTCTAGAACAGTGTGTCAATAGAATGATCCATTGGGCAGTGGCATGCTTGGGGTCAGATCGATGGAGTGCTTGACCTGACAGTGTAGAGGTACCCCTATGGGTGAAGCGAAAATGTCCTTGTACTCCTCCATGAACTTTTCCATCTGTTTCTGCTATGCAGAGGAGCCCTGCCTAGAAGCTGTGGCCACAACCTTCTTCTTGCCTTGGGGGCAAATCATAAGGAAAATGAATTTCCTGGTTTGGGAAATGATCTTACTGCATTGCTTTGTAGTGATCAAAGAGATGGTGGTAGGTGGAGCTGCCTCCAGTATCCTGTACAGATTGCTAGCCAAAGTAATAATCACAGAGTGAGGTATAGACTCATATACAATATGTTTCTTCCACAAGTATGGTTTTCCTAACAATACATCAGAAACTTTAAGAGGAGCAATATCACACAATACCTCATCCGTGAAGGGCTTGATGCTATAGGGAAGGTGACATTGTTGGCTGACACGAAGATCTCATCCTTGGTGAAGCCACCCAATGGTGTACAGTTGTGGATGTGTTGTATTCTTTAGGGCCAAATTCTTCATGAATTCTGCTGAAATGAGGTTCTTTTGGCTCCCACTATCGACAATGATTTGCAGCGGAGAACCCTTTACCCACATCTGTGAGTGGAAGAGGCATTCCCCCTCCTTTGGATCTTCAGGCTCAATTTTCTGGATCTTTGTGGTGGCCATGGTGGCATTGGGCTCCGCATCAATGATCTACTTCCATTTTTTAGTCCTCTTATCAGGTTCTGATTCATAGTTGAAACCCGCATCTGATTCGGAAGCCTTCAACTCGGCCACTAGTGATTGCTTGGCCTGACACTCACTTGTATTGTGAGTGGCGCTCTTATGGAATTCATACCATTTTCCTGTGTCCTTCTTCGTCTTTTTGGTGTTGTTCTTTGCTTGCGGCTTCAGCGAGTTGTCCTAGGTATCCTCGCCTTGGCTTGGTCCCTTGTTCTATGGTTTGGGGGTGCCTTTTCCTTACTTTGGATTCACAGCTCCAAAGTCTTGCTTCTTCTGTTTAAACTTCTGCTGAATCTTTATAGCGTATCGATGTGTCGTTCTGAGCGAGGAAATGTCTAGGAACTCCATCTTGCCCTAGATGTACTTGTGTAGATAGCCTTGGTACTTGAGCACCAAATGTCGCTCAATATCCTTGATACCTAGCTTCGTGCGAAGGGTATGGAAAGTATTTGTGAACTCCGACACATCTTGGTCCCTTTCCTGCCGTAGCGTGGTTCACTTTATGTATTTATCTTCATAGCTCCCGATAAGGATATACTATTTCTTGATGCCATCTCGGAAATAATTCCAAGTGGGTGCAGCTGAAAACAACGAGGATTCACTCTCGTCCTTTTGTTCATGGTAGGTTTCCCACCAGTCCTTGACATGTGGGGTGGCTTTGAGAAGTGAAAATGTAATCTTTACCCGATTGGAAAAGTCATGAAGTGAAAAATATCCTTCCAATAGATTTAACCATTAGTCTATGACGTCTGCATCTATCAAGCCTTCAAATATGAGAATATCGAAGTTAACTTGTACCTTAAAAGGAATGGCACCTCCATAGTGGCTTTTGCATGAAGATGCATTGCCCGTGGGTAGCTGTCAAAGGATCTGGGCAAAGTTAGCCATCATCACATCCCTCTGTTGCTTGAGAGCTTCTTCGAGCAACATTTTGAAAGGATCTCCTGCCCCCTTGTCTTTCTTTTCTTTCGCCATGGGATTTATTTGGGTTTTGCGAGGCTGATCCTGTAATGGTTCAGCCAGATTAAGCCCTAATTCCTTATACCCTGACCTCGTTGGGGACATGCAAAGAAAAACAAAGAAAGAGAAGATTTCTCTAATACAACTGATTCAAACTTAAAAAGGAACATAACAACTTACACATATAATCATAAACAGAGAGATGGGGCAGAAATACACTTCATTTCATTAATGGAAAAATACTTAACTATGCTTACAAATAGAATGGAAATAGGATAGCTTGGGCGATGTTAGCTTATCTCTGAGGAGAGATGTGGCGGCTACATGCCTCTGAACTATGTTTCAATGAGGCTCAAAGGCCTATTTATTATTGAAAAACAATGGAAAACCCTAAACATCCAAAAACCTAACCCTAGGAGATGAAGCGCCAAAACTGTGGGCCCTGTTTGTGTAAATTGGTACATCAAATTCCCGAGGTCGTAACTTTGGCATACGATCTTTTTTTGGCTACCATAATACCTTGTTTCGAAGAGAAGGCTGAAAAGAAATAAGTAACCCAATTTGGGTTGATTTTGGTCTCTCCAATTTCCCTAAAAATGATGTTTAGGGCCTCAAAATGGCTTTGGAAGTTTAGGACCCCAAAAACTGCCAAAAATAGTAAACTGTGCTATAATTAAGGAAACCGAAAAAATAAAAAAGACAATGTTGGGGGTCCAAGTGGAATAGGAAGGTGGCCACCAATATCCACCTGGATCATTCCTCCCCCTTAGGAAGCAATGGTCACCATTGCGTTGAGTGCCTTCATGAGATGTGGAAAATTTTGTTGAACTTGGTCCTTGGTGAGTCACTTGGCTTGGTGAAGGAGTTCGCCAACTTTGACAACCCGATATAGTTGGATATTCTATTGGCGAGTGCTATCAATCTGTGTGTCCATGATTTGATCAGTGGTGGCTTGTTCCATGTAGTTTGGGTTTAGCTCTCTTGGTGTGAGCTGTTATGCAATGTCAGATGTGTCCAACAATGGTGGGAAGTATGGCCGAAGGCGATCTACATTGAACACTGGGTGTAGACCAAGGAATGGTGGGACGTTGAGCTTGAAGGCATTGTCACCGACAGCCTTGGTGATGGTGTATGGGCCATATCGGAGTGGGTGAAGCTTGCGGTGGGGCCCAACAAGCCACTCTTTTTGCAAATGAAGCCAAACTTTGTCGCCCCCCTAGAACTTGTGCGACACTCGATCTTGATCATGGTGCTACTTGTACTTAGCATTGGATATATCCAATATATCATGCACTTGTTGATGGATGTGTTAAATTCACTCAATGAAGATGTTAGCCCTTTCAGCTTCGAACTTCACATGAGCCAACTCTACCTGAGTGGCTGTAAATGGTATGGCCACATCAATGGGGCATAATGGCTGAAATCCCAACCCTATATTCAAGGGTTTGTTGCCTATTGAGTAGCTATGTTGGACATAGGGGAGACTTTCATCCCATGTGTGTGGATTCTTCGAGTTGTACACGCGGAGAATGTGTACGATCATTCTGTTGACAACCTGTGTTTAGCCATCAATTTGGGGATGGAATGCCATGGACTTAGTGAGTTTTGTATCCAGCATCGACCAGAGACTTGACCAAAATGCACTCAGGAATCTGCAGTCCTGATCTAAGATAATGGACTGTGGGATCCCAAAGTGTACCCACGCTTGCTCAAAGAAGAGATTAGCAGTTGCCTTTGCTGAGATACTCTTCTTGGCGGCCGCCATGATGGCCATCTTAGAGAATCTGTCGACGACCATGAAAACGCAATTGTTGCTGTGCTTAGTAGAAGGAAGGCTTGACATATAATCCATGGAGACAGATTCCCAAGGCCGACTAGGAGTAGGTAGAGGAGTATACAAGCCTTGATTCTTGATGGTTGGTTTGGAAATGGCGCAGGCGATGTAGGATCTAATGTACTTCCCAACATCCTGACGAATACTTCTGTAATACGACCACTATTGTTTCTACTCCAAAATGTCCAGCTACCCAACTGTAGTGTGCCTCCTAAATCATCTTGGCACACTCACTTGAAGGAACACATATGTGTCCCAAGCAGCATAAGAATGTATCTTGAAGGCGAAAATTTGGAACTTTCTTCCCTTCCAGGTTTGTTTGGTATATGCTACCGAATTCAGGATCACTCTTCTAAACATGCGAGCACCCCGATGTCTCGTGCCCACAGGAGTCGAGCACCATGATTAGCACCATGAATGGTGGTCTGTTGAGGCAATCAACAACATTATTGGCCCTTCTTATACTTAATGTTCAAATGGAACTGTTGCAGATAGGTGGACCATTTCTGATGGCGATTTTTTTGCAACTTCCCTTATGTCTGTATGAATTGTAGAGGCTGGTAGTCTATGTGGATGACCATTTCCTTCCCCAGAATGTTATGCTTCCATTGACGAAAATCCTACACAATGGATCAAATTTCTTTTTCATAAGTGGGGTACTTTCAGACTGTGTCTAAAAGTGTCTCACTGTGGTAAGCCACTAGATGTCCATGTTGAGTAAGAGCTGCCCCAATAGCATAGTCGGAGGCATATGTCTCAATCTCAAATGGTTGTTGCAGGTCTAGTAATGTGAGCACTGGTGCAAAACAGAGGTGATTCTTCAACTCAGAGAACGCTCGCTGCTGGGTTTCCGACCAAAAGAACTTTTCTTTCGCTCTGCCCTTGGTGACTTGACTTAAAGGCCAAGCGATATGAGAGAACCCCAACACGAACCTGCGGTAGAAATTGGCAAGACCCAAAAAGCTGCCGAGCTCTGTTAGAGTGGTTGGGGTTGGAAAATCTTGAATGACTTGTATCATAGATGGGTCCACATGTACGCCCTCCTCATCAACGATGTACCCCAGATATTGAACCTGGGTCAGGCCAAAGGTGCATTTCTCCAAGTTAGCACACAACTTGTGTTGTCAAAGGGTTTGAAGGACCTGCCAAATATGGTGGAGGTGTTCTTCCCAACTTTGGCTGAAGATCAATATGTCATCTAGATACATCACCATGAGTGCATTGGTGAAGGGTTGCAAGATGTCATCCATCAGTCTCATGTAGGTTGCAGGGGTGTTCGTCAATCTGAACGGCATGACCAACCATTCAAAAAGGCCCTCCTTGGATTTGAGGGCAGTATTCCACACATCGGGGGGTTCAATAGGCACATAGTGATAACCTGACTTCAAGTCAATCTTGCTAAAATATTTGGCCCCCTTGAGCTAGTCTAGAAGATCATCAATCCGTGGGATTGGGTACCTATTCCAGACAGTGATCTTGTTCAATGCCCGATAGTTGATACAGAGTCTCTAGGTCCCATCCTTCTTTTGTACCAATACAATTGGGATCCCACAGGGTGATGAGCTTGGCTTGATGTGACCTTTCTACAGTAGTTCCTATATATACCTTTTGATCTCATCATTCTCCAGAGTAGAGCATTGATAGATCGGTCCATTGGGCAGAGGTGCACCCAGGGTCAAATCGATGGAGCGCTTGACCTGATAGTGCAGAGTTACCCTCGTGGGTGAGGTGAAAATGTCCTTATACTCCTCCACAACCTTGTTCATCTATTGCTGCTATGCAGAGGAGCCCTGCCTAGAAGCCGTGGCCACAACCTTCTTCTTTCCTTGGGGTGAATCATAAGGAAAATGAATTTCCTAGTATGGGAAATGATTTCACTGCATTGCTTTGCAGTGATCAAAGAGATGGTGGTAGGCGGGGCTACCTTCGATATCCTGCAAAACTTATTAGCCAAAGTAATAATCACAGAGCAAGGTCTAGACTCATATACATCATGTCGCTTTCACAAGTATGGTTGTCCTAACAATACATCAGAAACTTCAAGAGGAGCAACGTCACACAATACCTATTCCTTAAAGGGCTTGATGCTATAGGGAAGGTGACACGGCTGGCTGACGTGAAGATCTTGTCCTCGGTGAAGCCACCCAATGGTGTACAACTGTGGATGTGTTGTAGTCTTTAGGCCCAAACGGTTCATGAATTCTGCTGAAATGAGGTTCTTTTGGCTCCTGCTGTCGACAATGAACTATAGCGGAGAACCTTCACCCACATCTCTGAGTGGAAGAGCCATTCTCCCTCCTCTGGATCTTCAGGCTCAATTTTCTGGATCTTTGTAGTGGCCATGGTGGCACTGGGATCTGCATCAATGATCTACTTCCCTTTTTCCATCCCCTTATCGGGTTATGATTCAGAGTTGTAACCTGCATCTGATTCAGAAGCCTTCAGCTCAGCCACCAATGACTACTTGGCCCAACACTCACCTGTATTTTGAGTGGAGCTCTTATGGAACTCACACCATTTTCCCATGTCCTTCTCTGTCTTTGTGGTGTTTTTCTTTGCTTGCAGATTCGATGGGTTGTTTTGGGTAGCCTCGCCTTGGTTTGGTCCCTTGTTCTGTGGTTTGGATTCGTAGCTCCAAAGTCTTGCTTCTTCTGTTTAAACTTATGTTGAATCTTTACAGCGTACCAATATGCTGTTCCAAGCGAGGAAATGTCTAGGAACTCCATCTCACCCAGGATGTACTTGTGTAGACAGCTGCGGTACTTAAGCACCAAATGCCGCTCAGTATCCTTGATACCCAGCTTCGTGTGAAGGGTATGGAAAGTATTTGTGAACTCCGGCACAACTTGGTCCCTTTCCTATCGTAGCATGGTCCACTTTATGTATTTATCTTCATAGCTCCCGATAAGGTAATACTATTCCTTGATGGCATCTTGGAAAGAATTCCAAGTGGGTGCAGCTAAAAACAACGAGGATTCACTCCTATCCTTTTGTTTACAATGGGTTTCCCACTAGTCCTTGACATGTGGGGTGGCTTTGAGAAGTGCAAACGTAATCTTTTCCCGATTAGAAAAGTCATGAACTGAAAAATATCCTTCCAATAGATTTAACCATTTATCTACGATGTTTGCTTCTATTAGGCCTTCAAATATGGGAATATCAAAGTTAACTTGTACCTTAAAAGGAGTGGCGCCTCTAGCGTGGTTGCTGGATGAAGATGCATCGCCTGTGGGTAGCCGTCGAAGGATCTGGAAAAGTTATCCATCATCGAATCCCTATGTCGCTCAAGAGCTTCTTCGAGCAACATTTTGAAAGGATCTTCTGCCCCTTCATCTTTCTTTTTTTCCACCATGGGAGGTGGTCAGGTTTTGCGGGGCTGATCCTACAATTGTTCAACCAGATCGAGTTGTAATTCCTTATACCTTGAACTCGTTGGGAATATGCAAAGAAAAACAAATAAAGAGAAGACCACTCTGATACCACTGATCTGAACTTAAATATGAACAAACAACTTACATATATAATCATAAACACAGAGATGCGGCAGAAAAACACTTCATTTCATTAATGGAAAAATACTGAACTATGCTTACAAACAGAATGTAAATAAGATAGCTCGGGCGATGTTAGCTTATCTATGAGGAGAGATGTGGCAACTGCATTCCTCTGAACTGTGTTACAATGAGGCTCAAAGGCCTATTTATTATTGACAAATAATGGAAAACACTAAACATCCAAAAACCTAACCCTAGGAGATGAAGCGCAAAAACTGTGGGCCCTGTTTGGGTAAATTGGTACATCAACTTCCTGGGGTTGTAACTTTGGCATATGATCTCCATTTGGGTACCATAATACCTCATTTCAAAGATCTCAAAGAGAGGACCAAAAAGAAATAGGAAAGCCAATTTGGGATGATTTTCGTCTCTTTGTTTTCCCTAAAAACACCGTTTACAGCCTCAAAATGGCTCTGGAAGTTCAAGACCTGAAAAACTACGAAAAATAGTAAACTGTGCTACAATTAAGGAAACCGAAAAACTGAAACAGACAGTGTTGGGGGTCTAAGTGGAATAGGCAGGTGGCCACCAATATCCACCAGGATCACTGTAGATTGATGCTGGAAGGGCCAGTAGTGTAGGGATTTTTTTGGCGCAACTAACTCTGAACCTGGGTCAAGACCCACTAAGCCAACAAATGGTTTCGTTGCCAGGTCTGAGATTTGCATAAAGAGATGTGTGATGTTGCATCACTGGAATCCAATAAAGAAAGAAATTGAGAAGTGATTGGATAGAAAGATCCACGAATTCGTAGCACAAGAAAACAAAAATCTGTGCCTGACAAAATAACAATGGTTGCACAAATACTTATACACAGAGATACACAAGATCTTTTTCTGCACATTCCCGATCGAACTATACAAGTGGATTGCTAAATTGGCAAACAACCAAGGAAGGTGGAGGCTTGATGGTCCAATGGTGTGGACCCTAGAGCTAGTGTAGAGGTTGGAAGCATCTGAAGATAAGATCGTGCGCGTTGTCGATCACTGGCTTGATCGAGTCCTGGGAGGATTTGTGATAGAATTCGCAGTCGATACCTCAGTCAGCTACAGTGAAGCAGAGCAAAGATTTTTCAAAGGAACGTGAGGTAAGTATTTGAATTCTTTGAATACTTGGATTAAAATCATCTTGTGTGAAAAGCAGGTTATGCCACTTCCTTGATCTTTGGATCTAGGTGAAGTGGACGATTATTTAGAAATCAAGAGAGAGCAGGTCCTAAATATAGCCCATTTATAGAACCTCTTTCGAGCGACAACGAAGGAGCGGTGCAGGTCTCACCATGAAGCGTTTTACATTTGATAAAGTAGGGTTTCTCATGAATACCTCATCCACCCACGCCACTTCCACCTTCACCTCCACAGCACACACCTTGGCCCACACCACCACCACCTCCACCACCATTCAACATGTTAAATACGATGAAGCTTCCCTTTTTCAAGGGCTTGGGAAGTGAGGACCTAGATCAATT
This sequence comes from Pinus tabuliformis, assembly GCA_031772625.1. Lineage (NCBI taxonomy): Eukaryota > Viridiplantae > Streptophyta > Pinopsida > Pinales > Pinaceae > Pinus > Pinus tabuliformis. Next base: position 392,641,889 of record CM062810.1, read on the forward strand.
TTGGTTCGTTGCGAACACTGTATGGACGACACCGAATATTACAGATGATCATATAAAGAAGGCACAATTCTTTACTACTTTGTAAGATCGCGTGTTGACATGATAGATTAAGTACTGCACAGATAACCCATTGGCATCGTTAGTGGACACTCAGACTACTATGAACAAGGAATTCAATAGACCTAAGTCTGAATCACAATCAGTCGTTGGATTCAAGGAAATTGTGATGAGGATTGGTGAAACTCCCTAGGAGTTGGATCAGAGATTGAAGTGCGGAATCCACGAAGCCAATATGAATCTCACAGACAGTTAGCATTGCGATTGGTTTATAGCCGCACTACTACCTCACTTGAGGATTGATTTGTCACAATAAAAGATAGGGACTTAGGTGGAAGCATTGGAGATCACAATGAGGTTACATGAGACCCCTATCCAGGATGCGACATTAGGAGTTCAACAGATTCATGCGGAGTTACAAAACCTTTGCTTAGAGTTGCAGAGCTTGAAAAAGGAAAAATCGGCTTAGCAGGAGGTATGCGAATAAGTTTGTTACCTAAAATGTAAAAACCAGGGGCATGATAAGGATCATTGCCCTGTTTTTGTGAATTATATGGCAGGGGGAGGGCCCATGCCTCTGAGGTAGGAAGCCCCAGCAAGACCAAGTACAGGGCCCGCGCTGTGGTGTGCTATTTGTCAAGTAGCAGGAAATAGATAATTTCCACTTGCTGCAAAAGATTATGCAGGTGCCCCAACAATTATTTTGCAATTTCTGTAAATTGGTGGGCCACGATGAGTGTAATTGCCATAGCTATGAGTTAATGATGGAGAGAACACCCGCATCCGAATGTAGACAAAAACTCGTGCTTTGGATCAAGGTGCTGGGGGAGTACGCTAAAGATATCAGGGGCATGGACAAGGACAAGGAGGAAGAGGACCTAGTAGAGGTCAAGGACAAGTTATTTGTTACAATTGCGGAGTGCAAGGACACTACGCTCGGGAATGTACGAGCCAGATTCACCCATATTGCTGATACTGTACTCAGTTTGACCATGCGATAGAAGAATTCCCTATACTAATAGCTAAGATGCAAGAGAAGAAGGCACAACCTCAAAAACCCACCCACAATTTACAGATGATGAGGGCCGAGCCCTGCGAGGAGGATCCTAATGTGAATATTGTGCTACGAAGTGGAATGATGACTGGTGATGATAAAGGAAAGAATCCTGAATAAAGTGAGTGGGTTCACAAGGCTCTAAAAAAAGAAGTTGGGTTTGACTTGGAGCACGTGAAGGAAACATTCATGGAAGCAAGGAAAAGCTTCACTGAGGCCTCTACTTCAAGAAGTCAGGAAAAGCTATCTAAAAATGTTGACACCTCCATGCTTACCACTTTCTTGGAGACTTGTATGAAGCTGCTGCGCGAAAACAAGGTGTTGAAGGGGCTACAAGAACTGATAAATAAGTGTTCTGGTAAGGAAGGCGCTCCTGAAGGACACCGAGCAGTCAAAAAGATAGGAAATCACAAGGCAAGAACAGGGCGTGAGATGATGATTACCGCACAAATATGAGAATATGAAATGGATCAGGTTATTTTGGATCTGGGGTCGGATGCGAATGTTTTGCCTAAATAGACATGGGAAAGAATGGGAGACCTGTGCTGCAGTGGTCCCCAATTTAGCTGAGGATGGAAAATCAACAGAAGATTATCCCTATGGGGAGATTGCATGGAGTGACCGTAGATATAGAAGGAGTGAGCACGTTGGCCGATTTTGAAGTAATAGAGATTGTTGATGACAACAATCCATACCCCGCACTCCTGGGAATTGATTGGGCCATTGATATGAATGGGGTAATCAATTTAAAGAAACAAACGATGTCATTTGAAAGGAAATCGCTCCGCGTAGTAGTCCCATTGGACCCTGCAGAAGGATCGTGCTACACTAAATCGATCCGCGATTACGAGGAAAGCGATAATGATTTGGACCAGATCTATAAGATAACAACACGAGATCAAGACTGGGTTAATCCGATAGCCAATGGATGAATATCATGGGACCGTTAAAGCTCTTGTATGTTAGATTTAGATGAAGAATTGCAGCATTGCACAATAGGCTGCACGAAGTATCTATGCTTTGCTGTAATATGATGACTAAATCGCTGCGCTGTGTATCATACGAGGTAAGAAGTTTGCCTTATTATGATGGTCTAACTAATGTAGATAAATTTTTGTATGCAATTGAAAGGGAAGTACCAGAGAAGCATCACTTCGAAGCATTGGATTTGGTAGCGCATGCTACGCCTGCACGATGGTGGGGTACACATAAAGACAGTTTCGATGAATGGCATGAGTACAAAAGAATGATGAGATTACAATTTGGCCACCTGAAAGTTTGGCTAACTAAAAAATACGATGGGAGAAATGATAAACGCGATCATTTAGCAAAATGGACTAAGGTTTACGGAATGGAGCTGTAGTCCAAATGGGTGTATATTTTCTGTCACACTTTTGGACATCGTTCCTATGAATTGGTACCTGGAAACATAGCTAATTTGTGGTACCCTATAGTGTTTTCAAGTAGGAAGTTTTCTAAAGTTGAGAAGAAATATTCAACGACAGAGCGCGAAGGATTGGCTATGGTGTACATGCTCCAGAAGTTTAGACACTACTTGCTAGGTGGACACTTTAAGATGTATACAAACCATTCTGCATTGAAGTACTTGGTTAACACGCTTGTGTTGGGGGGGAATATTTGCAGATGGCTATTGCTGTTTCAGGAACATGATTTCGAAGTCATTGTGAATCTAGGACGATTGAATGCAGGACCAGATCATCTGTCACGCATTGAAATAGGAGAGGAGCCTACTAATTTGGAGGAAGGACTGCCTGACACTCAGCTCTTTGCAGTACGTGTTGTAGACAATCACTTTGCAAATACCATACACTTCCTGATGATGGGGACGACTCCAGAAGGGTATACTAGTCATCAAAAGAATGAGCAAGTGGTGCGCGTGGTAGACTTTTCTATCATTGCAGGACATTTATATAAAATGGGCTTGGATGAAATTTTACAACGTTGTGTACCTAAATTTGAATGGAACAACATCCTCGCTGAAGCTCATGGAGGAGCTATAGGAGGACATTATGTAGGAAAAGAAACAACATAGAATATTTTATGTGCTGGGTTGTGGTGGCCGACACTGCATAATGATTCCAAGGCTTACTGTAAGGCATGCAGTGCATGTCAAAGGATGGCTAGGCCATCACGACTTTGAATATGCAAGTGTCATTACAACCATTCGAGAAATGGGCCATTCATTTTGTAGAATCGATTCAGCCTCAAGAAAAGAAGACAGGTGCACAATATATCATCACTGCGACAGAGTATTTGACCAGATGGGTGGAGGCGCAACCCGTGAAGGACTGTACAGGGGTAACAATAGTGGAGTTCCTCTTTGAATATGTGTTGAATAGGTTTTTTTTCCTGAATCTTTTGATGAGCGATCATGGTACACATTTCCTTAATGAAACGATCAACGCACTGACAGAGGAATTCCAAGTTTATCATAGCAAAAGCACGCCATATCACCCGCAGGCTAATGGGACAGTGGAAGCGTTTAATGAGATATTGGAAAATGCATCGACGAAGGTTTGCAATGCACAAAGGAATGATTGGGATGTGTGCGTACCTGTGGTGTTATGGGCTTACAAAACTACTTGTAAAAAGCTGTCTGGATAGACACCTTTCAGGCAAGTTTATGGAGTACATTGTACCTAGTCTACGCATCACACATTCATAGGAATGGCAGATCGCGAAGCCCCGGAAGAGGGGCTCATGCAACTAACAAAGCTTGTAGAAGATATGTTTTTGGTTGGATTCCATCAACAAGTTCAAAAGGAGTGCAAAAAGTCATGGCACGATCGACGCATCAAACTGCACACCTTCAAGGTAAATGATTTGGTTTTATTATAGGAAAAGAAGTTTGGAAAATTTGCAAGAAATTTCAGATGCATTGGTTGGGGCCATATGTCATCAATGAGATTACTGATGGTGGAGTAGTTCCACTGGTGAAATTGAATGGAGATCCATTTCCCAGAAAGGTAAATGGCAGCTAATTGAAGCCATGCATCGGGGATCCAGCCGGATGACTATATGATGGAAGCATAGTCTTAGCATTCCAGGTAGTTAAAAGAAGGCACAAGACTATAAACTACACTTCCTGGGTTGTAGGGCTGTGCGACTCGGGGACTGCGTGAGATGGAAGAATGTCACAACATCAACAAATGCACGAAGGGAGTTGTGCTATAGAAGGAGAGACCGCGCAGGGAAGCTAGAAAGTGACCATTATGGTCACTGTTCAAGATTTGACAGTGAGAAAACGAATAAGAGGAGCACCGGGGGGGGGGGGGGGGTGCGACATTTAAGATAGAATTTAAATGTGAGATCTTTGAAAATCTACCGCCAATTTAGCATTTATGAACGGATTTTGGGGGGAACGGTCAGATTTGAATTTGAATTTGCCTATAAATTATAGATGGCCACCCTACAAAAAACACTTTGCATTCTGAGAATTAAGGTGTCGAGCTATCGTTGCACATGAACCCTACAAGTTTTGAGGCTTTAGTGGCTAGTTCAGTGTTTGATAGGTTTCCTAAGGAAACCCAGGAGCTCCTTAATAGGTTGATGTTGACGCCCGTGGAAATTGTAAGTGATGGAGGATCAATGGCCTCTGAGGGAGCTGCCCCTGAGGTTGTAAGTGTGGAGGTTCCCGCAGACATGCCAAAGTCGCCAAGGCCTACGTCAAAAAGGGAGGGGCCTAAGATGAAGAAAGACAAATAAAAAGTGACACAGCCAATGCGCGAGTTGCCAAGGAAGCACCAGAAGAAAGAGAAGCCCACCACACAAGAGAAAGGCAAGGTGGTAAACCTATAATTTGATGAGGGCATAGATGAAGGTGCAAAGAACATTGACATTGAGGGTGTGGACCTTATCTCAAAGCTATCAGAATACATTACTCCATGCTGGGGTAAGGTGAAGGTCCCGAAGGACCCAGATGAGGGACAATTTTTTCTTAATACACCTCTGTTATCCGATCAGATCACATTTTAAGGTCTGCGCTTGGTGCATGTCCCACATCTAAAGTTAGAAGATTGGGACTTGGTGGATACTGAGTGATTCCCCCACCTGGCTACTGATATTTTCATGTAGAGGGTATTGTATAAGGATTTGGGTGTAACAGTGCTAGAGCTGGTGAAGTGGATTTGTGGGGTGGAGAAAGCAGGATTGCTGAACCTACTATGGGTATTGCATTACCACCGTGCACCCATAATTTTGATAGTGATCAAACAGTTGCTATGCCTGGTGCATGATGGGTGCCTGTAGTTGGAAGAGCCAATACCTATAGCTGATATGCTGATCCATAAGATCACCCAGCTACCCCATTCAGGACAAAATCCAGTGACCTCACCGAGCGAATGAAGGACAAGTTTAATCTTTTCAAAAAGACGCACGAATACTCAATTTCCAGCATAACCGACCCCGCGGTCAAGGTAGCCACCCAGATCTTGGCTAGGAAGATAATGCAGAATTGTTGTGCAGATGAGGTGCCGGAACCAGTAGTCTCATTAGCAGTCTAATGCGCGGTGGATGTATAATTTAATTGGGCTCGCTACCTCTGCAGTGAGTTCCTCATGAACTACAGAGAAGCTCATGATCAAAGCAAGATGTTCCATTACACATGGCTATTGTTATCAATTGTGTTTGTCGCATGGAAGTTGCAAGAGGATAGTCAGTTTCCTCCGATCACGACAGATTTTCTAGAAGCAGCAAAGTTTGCTTCACTATGGGCCACGAAGGACGTTGAGCGGGTTTGCGAGAGAAGGTTCTTCTGGGTTTTGATGGAGATGAGCATCAATATGGCCATCAACTGCAAGCCAAGACTGCCACGAACTGTTTATGAGCAGTTGTCGAGATACACAGAGTTCAAGGCGGACTTCCACTGTATCTCCATATGGGCACAGAAGGACCCATAACAGAAATGGTATGGTCTCCCATACCTTGCGACAGATGATGCTATAGCAGTGATCCTCGATCATTGGCCAGCAAAATGGTGCACAACCTTAGATTTTTCTGCTAGATCCAGTAAGTCTGTGGGAAAGCAGAAGAAGGAAGAGGCTCGGTTGAAAATGAAGCAGATGGCTAAAAGACAAGAAAAGGAAGCATAAGAAAAATTCAGAATTGAAGCAGAGTGCACAGCTAAGGAGCGTACAAAAGAGAAGGAAGAGGAGGAGGAGTGCGACTCTTATAGAAGTTATAAGTATCCTTCACCATAGATAGAGGATGAGTAGAAATTTGAACAAGGTGGTGGAGACAAGGAGAGCACCCCGTTTTGGATAAAGTAGAACCGGGAGCAGGAGAAAGAAGGATTGCGAAAGAAGTCCAAGGCCTCTAAGTCATCGCTTGACTTGATCACCTTGACAAAAAGTGACTTAGACGAAATTGGGGATAAGGTCAGGGATGCGACTGTGGAACTACTATAGAAGTAGAAATAATCCTTGGTGGCTATTCAGATGGGTCTGCGTGAGCTGCAGATCCAAACTACTCAACTGCAGGCCGGTGTAGGGCAAGGCAATGCGGTGTCGACTAGTTTTGTGTTGGGGACCATTGGAGCAGTGGAGATGGTTCACTCCTTAGATCCTCAAGCCATCGTGCTAGCTGATGGAGCCCTAAGTGCGGAGACAGAAGATGACAGGGTTGCTCTAAGGAACATTGGTCTCAATTTGGCTGCACTCCCAAGTGAATTCCTTCACAGGCTACAAGCAAGTGTGATCTCAGAGCTGAGGGCCCGAGAGTAGTGCGTGCTGAATGTGATCAGTGAGAAAAAGGTTAACATCCATGATAGAAACCTGGAAGAAGGTCTAAGAGAAGAACGAGAAAACAATAATGGTGGTAGCAGAGGCATCCGGAATCGTTCCGGAGCTGCACATCCCTGAAGAGGTGCCTGTGGAAGCCATGATTCAGAAGTTGGCTGCAGGTGTGTGCATTACCAAGACCAAGCTGGAAAAGGTTCATTTTGAGCTAAACCTTAAGATTACAGAGCTTGAGTTGTAGGCCCAGCCTTAAACTCCACCAGAGGTCAAAGAACAACGTGAGGCAACTATCAAGGATGCAATTTCTATAGTAGATAACGTGGTGGTGTATTGCACTACACCCTTTGAGCAGTCGTTAGAGGTACTTACCAGTCTACTGGAAGATCCTAAGCTATAGAGGTTAAATACCGAGGCAATGGAATTATAGCAATGGTACGATGAAGTAAGAGCGACAGCACACACCATCGACATCACGCAACGATTGTGAAAATTGTAGGAAGCAAAGGAATCGAAGGAGTAGGCAGAAGCATCATATCACAAAGAGGCAGTACTCAAGGCTAGATTGGGGCCTTGGCTGGATGAGGCCTATGCACTCACTGCCACCATTGAAGGAAATTTGGCTAGCTTGCAGACAGTACAACAGAAGATCTAGGTGGATAGAGTAGGACTAGCAATAGAGCAGCTGGTGGAGCAGGTTAAGCAGGTAGCGACGCAGTGTACTGCTAAAGTTGCAATGGTGCAAGTGGAGCTGGGAGGTCTTCGTAGCAAGATCTTCGTGCTAGTAGAGTGACTCAAGGGTGAGTCACCATATTTGTGTTGGGGGCTTACTGGGACAGGGTCCCCTGTGTCATTTTCGGGGTTAAAAGCCCATGTTTTGGGGCAGAAAGCCCAAGTTTTTGTATAAAAAGTGTAAAGTCTCTGAATTTTGTGGTCTCAGAGCATGAAGATGTAAAGTTTCATAAAGGGTTTCCGCCCTTCGTTTATGTAAGTCATGTAGGCTTTAGGAGATCTACCCATGGTCTGCGTACCATGGGATTGTATAAAAAGGGAAGTCTTAGAAGAGTTTAAGGCAGTTCAGTTAGATTAGATTTTGGTAATTTATGTAATGGGCCAGTAAGAGCTAAGAGCGAAGAGTCTTAGCGTAGGAAAGAGGCTCTCTAGTTGTGTGCATAGACGCCTAGGGTAGATGTTTGCAGCTGAGTGCGCGGACTCCTGAAACTGTGTGTGCATGATAGTTAGAGTTTGTAAAGAAGATCTGAAGCATTAATAAAGATGATTATTCTGGAATTACGTGTTAATATATTTACTTCTGTTATGAATGCATGTGATTATGTTATGAAGAATATTGGGTTTATGATTTAACGCTATATTGTTGTGCGAATCTATATGTTTTACTTTATTATATGAACTCAAGTAATAATATCTGTTTACGCGAAGAGTATATTAAATGCATGTTGAAGTTATTAGATACTTAAGCCAATCAGGGTAAATACAGAGGTAAGAACATTTAGAGAATCACATAAATAGATAAGACACGTGTTTAGGGTTTAGTAAGTATCATATGTTGGAAATAATACTGAGAGGGGGGGGGTGAATCAGTGTTATCAAATCAATATTACTTTTTCATTTACATATTCAGATTCATATACACTACTTCAGTTAAGGAAAACTGCGTGTATACGCAATTGTGCTTAATGCAACAAGCGCATATCTAGTAAACTTATGATTCAGTTAGTTGATCCTTAATGAGTGCATCAGAACATTATTAACCATATGAATAGTAAATAGGAGCAGTAAAACAGAACAAATCATCACACATAAGCAACACACATGAAAACCAAGATGTAAGGTGGAAACCCAATGTGGGTGAAAACCACTTGCTGCAATTCGTCTCTATCTTCTTTTAATTAGAAACTTCTTTTTACAATGTTTTTGTACTGGTGCAGTCTTATACCAGTACACAGGCTTCTACCTGCAGAAGGCTACAACCTTCTCTCGTTATCCAGCTTATCCTGGAAGTTAGCTGCAACCCCCTAAGCTCTTATTGTTGTTGGGAAAAGTATCCAATACGGAATGACCCTATCCCACTCTAAGGGTGATAGTACCTCAGCAACAACCAAAGCAAAGCTATCTAAGATTTCTTCTTTATGAAAGTAAAATAGGGGAGAAAGAGATCCACTAACCGATGTCTTTCGCTAATGGTTGATCCAATCTTCTCTCCTTGCTACTTGCTCCCAGCTCCTTGCTCTTTCACTGGCCCAGCTACACCAAGATCCTGCAAAATGGCAAGAGAGGGAAACTACAAGAAGCATACATTCATAATTGATTCAAGGATTAGAATAAATCAAATACACAAGTATAATAATACATCATTGAGACACATGCATATAGAAGAACCTCAAATGCTTTATTGATGGAAGAAGTAAAGTTTAGGAAGTGATACAACCATAAGAGGCCCAATCCAGCATCACCTTCCCAGCAGAAAGAAATCTCCTCTTCACCTCCTTCAAAGCAAATCACCCAATAGTTCTAAACTCAAACCAACAACACTTCCTTACATTCACAAGATTCCAGCCTCTCTAGACCTCATGAGAGAGATCTATATATAGGAGTTTTGGAGAAAGGATGAGTCAGCTTGAGGCTGGCATGAAGCTGACTAGTGTCCTCTCTCACTTCAGTTATACTTCAGTTCTTGAGTCCACTTGGAGGTTCTTGCTTCCACTTGGAGATCTAGACCCTCTTACTCATCACCAGTCGAATTCCCTGATCCAAGTGTCATTTTGGAAGCTTCCTGGGCATTGACACCTTGAGGAATGACTGTGCCACATGTCCCAACTCGCCCAACGCAGGTAGCCTTCTTTGCAGTTGACATTCAGCGCAGGTAGACAGTGGAGCAGTTGACATTCAACGCAGATGCTCAGTGGAGCAGTTGACATGATCCAGAATTGCTTTGTTTTTGAGTGTTTTCAGGTGGAGAACTTTTATTCAGTGCTGTGGTTTGCTGACCTTGTTCCTCTAGGGGTAGGAACAACATGTTTAGGGACTTTGGATCCCTTAGATTATGGACATTTCATGCTTCATGCTGTAAGGCACAAAAATGTCTATAACAGTTGCCCCCTAAAGTATGAGGTCGTTTATCGGGTGAAATGCTTTATCAGGAGGATCCGAAGTTCATTCAATCGCTGAGAGGTGACCTGTAATAAAATACAATACAATACATTATTTTTCATTCTGCTTTCATGATCTAGCTGAGGCGGGCATTCCCATGCTCAGCTTTATAAATTCATTTTGGTACATAGAACAGACGATCGTCTGATGGTAGACTGATAATTCTCTGCTGAAATTATCATCCTTTGAGTAGGATGATCATCTGCTGTAATGATGTACATGTCAAATGTATTTATATTTCTTGAATATATATCACAGCCCGGATGGATGAAACTAGATCCGGGGTCTTCAAACTCGTTCGATATTCACTCTAAGTACAAGTCGATCCATGTGAGAATTGCACTGAATTCGAACATGGAAAGACATCGCTTGATTACCGGTCAATGATGTAAACCATTAACAAGCGCGAGAGGAATCACCGATAATGATAATGACCCTCAAGGTACTGCAGTACAATTCACGTGGTGTGAATAAAGGACTTGGCGTCGAACACCACACAAAATCTTTCGGTCGAAGGTCATTGATGTATACCTGTCGCCGGAAGTGAGAAACTTGCCATTGAGGCATGCAAGCTTCAAAGTACTGAGGGGGTTGTTCCTAGATCAACTTCTTGGATAATGAGCTGAAGTCGACAAGAAGCGATCCGTCAAAGGAGGGCCTTAATGAATCCCACATCAGTGACACGGAACGAAGCTAATGATTTTAATGGAGGTGAAAACAATCAGTGACATATTATTCAGGGTGGCGGTCATGGATGGATGAAGGATAATGTATGGTAGTGGATGGGACACGGTTGACTCTTTCTGAACAACATCTCTTGAACATATAACGACACTGATGCGATGGATCGGTAGCATTACCCTAAATGTGGATGGTTTGGCGAGACCATGGTGATGAGACCGGTGAATGAAACAACCCAACCCGATGTGGTACGGAGGAAAAGTGTCATGTTCAAGAGCGACTTGCTACCATTAAGCTTTGAGGTTCTCCCAATTTTTCCCCAGTCATTTCTGACCAGTACCTCTTTATTTTTGTCAAGCTTGAGGAGGATAACATATGCTTGTTTTTAACGAGCCTAGCGATAGGGAAACTCGTTCTCGTCTAAAGACAAGTTTGTCGCTATTTAATCATTTTAACGAGTCTAACGACAAGGAAAACTCGGTCCTTTTCATTTTTAGAGAGTCTGAAAAGGTACAAAAAGTTAACTCCAAAATTCCTTTTTCGTCATCTAATCCCTTAAGTCCGAAAAAGTATAAAACAATACAGAAGGGATGAGTTTTCGATAACTTTAACGAGCCGAATAAAACAAGCGCTCGACCTTTTTGTGCAATAATCCCTCAGGTCCAAAAAGATTAAAATCTAGAGGAGGGATAGCTCTTCCGGTCCTTTTAACGAGCTGGAAGGCCAAAACTCGGCAATCTTTTCATATTTTACGAGTCAGTTGAAAAGAGCTTAAAGAAGACTCGTCTTTTGAGGAACGAGTGATAAACAGGGATAGCAACTGATTCCAGGTACAGGTTGGAATTTTCCAATCACGGCAGTGTCACAAGGATGGCTAGGTGAGATCACTCTTCGCAGCTGTTCCTCAAAATGGGTAAACAATCATATGGAGGTGAACGATCGGCCAGATGACGGTGGAGGTGGCAGGTGCAAACACGACCAAGGCTTTTTATGGCTGATAAATTTACGATCACAGTGGTTATTTACCGGGATAGGTTCATTTTTTATTTAAAAATGAGCTTAAACTCTGGAGGAAACATTGCTCACTGCTTTTATTTATTTTTTAACGAGCATGAAGACCGTGTTAAAATTGCTCGGATCTTGCGTTTATTTTTTAACGAGCATGAACTTTATGCTAAAACTGCTCGAATATACCAGTCATAAGATAAGAAATGTCCCCTGTGAGATCTCTATTTTTTAAGGAGTTTAATCTCACTGAGCTTTACTCCATATCCTTTATTTATGCAAGTTCGGAAATGGTTAATCCCAAAAACAGATAAATAACCGCTCTTAGCTTGCACTCCAAAAGGTTTGCATGCCCCCAGGTATAAAATACAATTTCAAGGCTGCCCCTCCTCCTTCCCACCTCTGTTTTTCTTTGGGTGTTCACAGCTACTTGTCGTCTTGCCAGTCTAATGTTAACGATACTTGTCTTCTCGTTATTTTTAACTTTTAACAGATCTTTTGCAAGATCGCAAGAGAACAGCTACTTGCGACAAGAGAACAGCTACTTGCGACAAGAGAAGAACACTACTCAAAGACAAAACACTTGTGTTATTGAGGGAGGCTTGCCTCTTTCTGGTTACCCAAAGATTGTTTCGTTAACTTCTTCAAACAAAAACATTTCCTCGGCACTGTCTACCGAAATAGACAAGGGTGAATGACTCTTGTCAAACACGCAACTTTGACAAAAGAATCCTATTCTAGAACAACCCCTCTTCCTCTATGGACGGGGTACGGACTAGTCATATTCTCTCGCGGAAATTCTATCTTATACCCAAGGTTTTCTCTGCCCAAAGCAGACCAGGATGCATGCCCCCTGGGTTCCAGTCCCATCTTTCCAAATCACTCGCACTCATCGGGAAGAAGGACTGGGGGTGGAGACATTTCTTGATTGAATATACCATTCAGGGTTGGTATGTGACTATTTGCGATGTGTGATCCCGGAAATGAAAGTTGGTCTACGAGCTTGACCATTCTTCCTTCGTGTGGAAAACACATTACTCTAAAGAGTGAGGAGACTACTGCTCCCATGCAATATATATAGTCTCGTCCAAGGAGTAGGTTATAATCCAAGGGTCCTTGAATGACCATCACGTTCATTTGAACGGTCTTCCCTTTCAATGTAACAGGCACATTGGGGAGGATCCCTAATGGTTGACTGGTTCCTTTATCGAAACCCGAGAGATTTCTTATCTCAGGCAAAAGCACCGGGGAACCCAGTGCTTTCCAAGCAACAGAGGAAAGGATACTCACAGATTCCCCTTCATCAATGATAGTGCCAGCCATTACCATTCTGTATATTTGGACCATGATTCTGAATGGTATACTGGCTGGCAACCGGGGTCTGCCTAGTTGGTTCCAATCAAAGGACACAACCAGGTTGCTTGGTGGTGGGACCGAATATACAGCCGGATATGACCCTGACGATGTTCCTTCCTGCGATAAAGAAATGGGCGCATTGCCCTGATGCTCATCAGAGTCTGTGCTGATGAAAAGAATCTGGATGGTGTCATCCTTATTCTCTTCGGTGAGGGTGTCATTTGAAGATGAATCTTCAGTGACGGTGTCATTTGACGATGAAACTTCTGAAGGAAGAACGGGGTCAACTGCCGTTTCGACCTTTGGACTTTCGTCCGGTCTGGATTCAGTAGGTTCATTTTCAATGACTGACGCTTCAGCTGACCACTTGAGCGGGTCAGCTGTATTCTCAACCAACGAAGGACTTGGCACGAGTTTTTTGTATCCAGGAGGAAGTCTCAACGGTGAAACCGGACGATCTTCCAAAACTCTCTTTGCTTCGTCTAAGAAGGGACAACGGTGGATGGCGTGATTGCCTTCACACAGTCTGCAGGGGGATCTTGCTCCCCCTCTTTGTCTTGAACCTTCACTTTCGCTGGTTGACGGTAAGCATTCAACACGGCTATCAGAGGTTGATGCTCCCGAACTATGCAAATGAGGGGACCAGTCCCTTAGTATCCGGGGAATACAGGGACAATCTCTATGGAAATGGTCTCCTCTACATATGACACATGGCGATTTAGGCTCGGTCTGTGCTGTGTGTGGATTTTTGTCAGATGTCTTTTGCTTGCCCCCAGTCGCCTTAGGCTCCTTCTTCTTCTTCTCTCTCTTCTTCTTCTCCTTCTTCTCCATGGGAGCTTGGCTTTTTCCGGCTCTACCTTGCGAAGATGAAGGATTGGAGGAAGGGTTATAGGAAGTAGAAGGCTGGTGGGCAGCTCTAGACTGATCTAACTGTTGAATCGACTGTTCAGGAACCATTGTGTTCTGAACTACATTGGTTGAGAATAGCCATATTGGCAGGCCAATTGTCAGTCCTGGAAGCGACACTTTGGCCATGTGGGGCGCACCAACTTCTCCCCAAGAGGAGAAAGGACTAGGATTTCCATCCTGGGGAATTCCTTGGTTGGGGCGTTCCATGTTCTCAACCTACAGATCAACGCAGGAATAGGAGGTGATTATGTTCCGTTTAAAATAAATTTTATAACGACGCTTTAGACACAACTTGCTTTTTCACTTTTTAAGAGTCGAGAAAAAGCTAAAGATGACTCTAGTCTCCTTCGATGTTTTAACGAGCCTGAAGTGACAAATGCTCGGATGGACTTTTTCAGTTATAGAGTTTGAAAAAGGCCAAAAGAAACTGCTCTGGAGTTCTAGGCAGAGGGTGTGCCAAACCTTTCGCAAAACCACAGAATACGTTTTACGGTACGAGTGGTCGATCTTCGTGAATGCTGTGTTCACTGCATTGCGATCAGTAGGGCGGTCGACACGGCTTCCTATGGATAAAGGCCTTGTTCCTATAGGGGTCTCCCAATATATACGCGACGGTACATGGGAGCACAAGTCCGTATTGATACTTATCGCTTCACCGTGGAGGAATCACCCAACCACTCAACGCTAAGATATCACATTTAACGACGCCGGAACACGTCTCTAGCTTAGACCTCTATGTGTTTGCGTTATGTTTCAATGCGTTGTTATGTAAATTCAATTTATTTTAAGTTGATCTTGTTTAGCAGTTTGCCTTTATGGATCACCACGAGATGTATGGTACAACTCCTAAATGAAGTCTAAGATGATAAGCAAGCTTTTCAATCTTTCAACTTTGAAAATCTTAACTACTGGGGGAAAAGAAAGACATCATCTTTTCACACAGATCATAGAGCACACACTAATGCACTTTTCCCTAAATCAACATACAAGCTGTCAAAATGCACATGCACAATGCAGGTATTTCTTTTCTCTTTCTTAATGTTGATGTACTACAAAAAGAAAGCTGTTGTATAACTTTTGAATTCAATTTCAAGTGAAAGCAAACAAGCTTTTGTCCAAAATCAAAAGACACCTTGAGATTTACTTGTTTCAACACTAGAAATACATAAATTCAAACCATATGACGAAAGAAAAAGCTCAATTAGCTATGAACAACAAACAAACTAACTCTTAAGATCAAAACGACACTTATCACAGGTCTAGATCTAAGAGGCCACAGCAAGACTAGTTCACTTTCGCTATGGGAAACTGCAAATGATGTAAGAAATACACAAAGAACAAATACAATTTCTTTATACAACTGAGGCAGAATAGTGGCAAGGAAAGGTGGTTTCAGATAGGTACATTGACTGATAACAGGCTGCAAAAACAAGGATGAAAACAGGGCAACAAACAGCAGGGAACCCCAGTTGCACAAGGCAAAACTGGTTCAGCGCAGGTAGAACACTGTCAGTTTGACATTCAGTGCAGGTAGCCCCTTTGGGACCTGCGATGAAATGCAGACTGCCTTCACAGTGCCTGCAATGAAGAGAGAAACTCTCGTTTCTCTTGGTTTCCGGGTTACAGATTGCTCAAAAATTCACAGTTTTTGGCCAAATCAAAAGCTATCAATCAAGTACACACTAAAGGATGAAAAGGAGGATGAAAAGCTATCACTAAGAGCTATTCAGAGTCCTTGTGGATCAGCTCTTCAAATCATAAACATGCCCAGAAACTGAGCTAGAGTAGCTGCCCTCTACTTTGCATTTGAAAGATCCAAATGCAGTTCGATTCGGTACTCCCTGTGTTTAGGAAATGAATAACAAAAACACAAACAACCAACAAGATACGATCCCCAGCGGAGTCGCCAATTTGTTGTTGGGAAAAGTATCCAATACGAAATGACCCTATCCCACTCTAAGGGTGATAGTACCTCAGCAACAACCGAAGCAAAGCTATCTAAGATTTCTTCTTTATGAAAGTAAAATAGGGGAGAAAGAGATCCACTAACCGATGTCTTTCACTAATGGTTGATCCAATCTTCTCTCCTTGCTGCTTGCTCCCAGCTCCTTGCTCTTTCACTGGCCTAGCTACACCAAGATCCTGCAAAATGGCAAGAGAGGGAAACTACAAGAAGCATACATTCATAATTGATTCAAGGATTAGAATAAATCAAATACACAAGTATAACAATACATCATTGAGACACATGCATATAGAAGAACCTCAAATGCTTTATTAATGGAAGAAGTAAAGTTCAGGAAGTGATACAACCATAAGAGGCCCAATCCAGCATCACCTTCCCAGCAGAAAGAAATCTCCTCTTCACCTCCTTCAAAGCAAATCACCCAATAGTTCTAAACTCAAACCAACAGCACTTCCTTACATTCACAAGATTCCAACCTCTCTAGACCTCATGAGAGAGATCTATATATAGGAGTTTTGGAGAAAGGATGAGTCAGCTTGAGGCTGGCATGAAGCTGACTAGTGTCCTCTCTCACTTCAGTTATACTTCAGTTCTTGAGTCCACTTGGAGGTTCTTGCTTCCACTTGGAGATCTAGACCCTCTTACTCATCACCAGTCGAATTCCCTGATCCAAGTGTCATTTTGGAAGCTTCCTGGGCATTGACACCTTGAGGAATGACTGTACCACATGTCCCAACTCGCCCAACGCAGGTAGCCTTCTTTGCAGTTGACATTCAGCGCAGGTAGACAGTGGAGCAGTTGACATTCAGCGCAGATGCTCAGTGGAGCAGTTGACATGATCCAGAATTGCTTTGTTTTTGAGTGTTTTCAGGTGGAGAACTTTTATTCAGTGCTGTGGTTTGCTGACCTTGTTCCTCTAGGGGTAGGAACAACATGTTTAGGGACTTTGGATCCCTTAGATTATGGACATTTCATGCTTCATGCTGTAAGGCACAAAAATGTCTATAACACTTATACTAGCCGATCCTTTTACTAGTACGTAGGTGCTGGCCTATTGAATGCTCCAACCTTCACTCGTTTTCCAGCTACTACTGGAAGGGAGCTACCACCCCATTACCTCTTGTACTAGCTGATGTACTAGTACATAGGTGCCAACCTACAGAAGGCTACAACCTTCTCTTTCTTCCTCCAGGTACCACGTTTCATAAATTTTCAGACTGGAAACTCTTGAAGCACAACACCACAATCTGAAGGCCACTTTTCATCTAATTTTCATACTGGACCCATCAATATCATTGAAGCACACAATCAATCAACACTAGCATCATCAATCTCTGAATCACCCAATACTGAATCACTGAAACCCTGTCAACAAATTGTAGTCACTTTGCAACAATGTTCAGATCTAACTATATCATCAAAAATCATGCATCAGAGTGCATATGATACTTGGAAGAGACGAACCAGCGTGTATACGTAACTTCACCAAAGCGAACCAGCGTGTATGTCATTAATTATTTACTTATAACTGGTAGCACTTCTTGACTTCAGACATACCCAGATCATTACATATACAAGGATAATATGTGTGTTAGCAACCAGATCTAGTCCATCAGATCACATAAATATAAGTCATTATGATCCTGATCCATTATTAGATCTCATCCATCAATACTGAAGTTAAACACAATCAACCAAACTGAATATGCAGAATACTGACACTAGTAAACAGTCATCAGAACTCATCAACAACCAGAACCACCTGTAACTTCAAACATCATAGCTCATATGGTATACACTACTTAGATGTATCTAACCTGCATATGTACGTGCTTTTATCATAGTCAACCAACGTATACATCTGTAAATATTCATTCATGATTTGCAGCTATTTCAAACTTAAGTTATACCCAGATCAGAACATTACATGCGTCAGTATACAGATCTAAAATAAGCATGATCAAACCATATAGAGATGATTCATTCCATGCCATTAGATCCCGATCTATCCTTAGATATTGTTCTCCATCAATTGCTGAGATTCCTCAGCAAAGCATCATGAACCCATAACCTGCATACTGGATCTCATACTTCATCAGATATTCAATATTTTCTCAATACCTTTGCCTAATGATCTTCTTCTCCTTTCATAGTCTTAGGCCCTACTCAATACCATGATCCAAAACCATTTAGAACCAATACTAGGGACCTAATACCTGGGTTCAACACTTCGGACACAATACTAAGGACCAAATACCAAAATACCATGGACCAAATACCACAGACCCAAAACTTAGTTTTCTGACATGTACGCGCCTTTCCTTATGTGAAAGTGCATGTGTACGATATACCCGCCTTTGAATATAGTGATCCTGCATGTATACACTACTTGGTATATAGTGAACCTGCATATATACGCGACTTGGTATATAGTGAACCTATGTGTGTACACGACTTGGTATATAGTGAATCTGCGTGTGTACCCTACTTGGTATATAGTGAACCTGCGTGTGTACTTCTCTTTCTTCATTCTTTGTAGTCTGATCATCAATTCTTTGCTACTGACCTGCTGCACTATGATCTGTCATCTGTGTGAATTGCCATCAAGGACAACACTTGTATCATAATGCCAACAATCTCCCCCTTTGGACTTGATGGCAAAGCTAACTTGCCATACTGAGAACTGTCATCTTAATGAGTTTTCATTGCTCATTACATCTGAACTGATTCCTTTGAGCTATCTTGCATCCCATGTATTCTATCACATCTGATATCTCTTCTGTAGATCCATCTAGTTATATATAAGTGAGTTGTTCTTCTACAAGTGGGTTGCCATCAAGTACAACACATGCATCATAATGCCAACAATATCACCCTTTGGACTTGATGGCAACAATCATACCAAGTCACTCTCCCCCTTTGACATCAAGGGCAAAGGGCAGAACAAGATATTCTCTTCCTTGATATACATTCAGTTGTCCATACTCCCCCTGAGTACCTGCTGAAATCTCTGCTTTGCTGAAGTGTGTTGTTCATGCTCCCCCCGACTGTAAGCAAGGTCTACAAAAAGATGTTCTACAAGAAGAACATGACTCTATCATAACTGACCTTCCTATCACTAAAGACTCATACATACATCCATCTCCCAACCAAGTGGGGATATACCAATATTGACTCATCCACCCAACCAAGTGGGGATACACCAGATACCAATTATTTATACATGACTGAAATATTACATCATCCTTCCCATGCATAGTGGGGGTACAAATTACAACATATGACCAAAAGGGATTCATCAAATGACTACAATAGATAGAGAAAAACTATTACATCTTGATATGACCTTTACATGACATTTATAACAGAGACCAAACATCTAAATAAGACCATGATAGTCATCAGCAACTATCATACACAATGTATGATCTGATCCATAAGCATCTGTCAACAGCATCTAGACTAGCAACCGAATCATTCACATCATATGTGAAAAACACCATAGCCATCTCATCAACATCAAGATCTGCATGATCTTATATATCATCCAAGTATCATCACTTGGGAACATCTGCATCAATCAACATATGTAAGTATCAACCTATCACCATATAGGTAAGAAATCATCATCATCATGTCTCCAACAATGCAACTTTGAGTAATCATTCATGTATCCAACATACTATATATAGCACTATGTATCTTGAGCTCAAGATCTTTTGTCAAGACTTCTTGATATCATCAATAGTAACAATCCTCATCCGCATGAGCGCTAAGAACTATAGGAATCCTGCATCATAACTGTATTATATGATCTTTATGCATTTGACGATAGTAACATAAGAGTGACTCATCATCAAGTAATGAAGTTGTTCAAGCTTTGTACTTCTCCTTATCCTTATGAAAATCACCATGTAAGCACCATATAAGCATCATCAGAGAACCAACCACAAATCTGATCTGAACACCAACTATGTAGCCACAAGAATCATATGAGATTTTGTCATGGACAACTCATAACCATATCATAGCAAGATGTATCATTTAGCCATATAAGCATCATTACCAAGGACTTCTAACCATAATGACAACAATGCATTATTCAAAACATAAACTCCCCCTGAACTTGTGCCATCTGTTTACTATCTGTAGAAATTTTTAATAATAAACACTTATTCACAGATATTATCCCGATTATACACTATTTTGGAATACATGCACAATACATAGTCTCCTCTACATTGATCATCAATTTAGCAGCATAAAAAAAAATGAAACATCAATGGCATGCACACATTAACACAGTATGTATCTCGGGGAAAGATTACAGCTGAAAACCCCACACTATCTGTATATTAATGATTGAGAACATGTAACAATACATAGTACGATACTCCTCACAAGTATCCAGCACTATCTCCACCTGTTACACACAAAACTAGCTCAGATCCGAACAAGTCACAGGTTCAAATCTCCTCCGCTGCTTTGCCTGCCTCTATTACACAATGCTTGAGAATCACTCACACTAAAAATCACGTGAGCACAGGCTATAATACCTTGTATTGGCCCACACTACGCAGTTCTCATTGGCATTACTCAATCCCACTGATTGTGCAAGATCTCATGCACAACTATAGTCACAACTGATAGCAATCTCAATCTCTAACACCTATCTCCACTGAACTGTACATGCACTGACATGCAACTGAGTTAACTGATGTATTCTTTAGTTGCTTTATGAGAATAATTAATTCACATAACTCATCACACAATCTCTAATATGATGGTACTTGATGTCAATGTGCTTAGATCTATCATGAAATATAGGATTAGCCGAGAGTTTAATGCAACTTTGGTTATCACATTAAATCACAGTAGGCTCCAAGTAAGAACCGAAAAAACTGACCAGGATCTTCCTCATCCATATAGCCTCGCATGCAGCCAAACTTGTTGCCATATACTTGGCCTTTGCTGAACTGAGTGCCACAGATCTCTGCTTCCTGCTGTACCAAGAAACTATTGTCGACCCGATAATGAAGACCCCTCCTGATGTGCTCTTTCTGTCCATTGGGCTCCCTACCCAATCTACATCCTCCTGTCTGTACCAAGATCCATATCCCGATGTGCCTCTCTTGAGCCTGCACACATGTGACTCCACCAACTGTCGATAAATAGTGGCATCCACTACCTCCGCTAAAGTAGTATCCTCCTTCCTCCAACCTCTAGGAAGGAACACAGTCTTCACATCCATCTGATGGATGTGCCACCCCATCTGCATCACTTTGTAGATCCATCTCAAACCCACCATTGATTTCCCTTTCGATCTAGGAACAATCTCCCATGCACTGTTTCTGACAATCGAATCATACTCTTCCACCATGGTGTCTACCCATGCGGGATCCTCCACAGCTTCCTCGAAAGAGGATGGCTCAGTCACAACACATTTGCTCACAAGAGCCATGTATCCAGTGTATCGATCAGGTGACTGTCTCTACCTGCATTGGGTTGTAGGTGGTCCTACAACTTTCTCTGCATCTTGAGCCAGTCGCTAAGCTTCTGTCAAGTGCTTTCGCCCTCTGATGGTTGGTGCTGCATGAATGGTCTCTTCCACTCCATGAACTTCGTCCTGTGGCTGATCCATGTCCTGAAGCTCATCTTTAGGAACTAATAGCTCCTCATCTGCATGCAAGTGTAGCTCCCTCTCAAGCGGACACTTCATGGCTTTCTCCTCCTGAAATTTTATATCCCGTTGCACAACAGTCTTACCACTTTCTGAAAAATACACATGATAGTTGTGGGGCATATCAGTGTACCCCAAAAATATCCCAACCTCTACGGTCGACTCCAACTTCTTCCTGGCATCCTTCGTCACATGCATGTAAACGTTAACACCAAAAATCCCCAAATGAGAAAGATCGGGCTTCTTACCAGAATAAGCCTCCTCGGGTGTACTCATGCCAAGTATCCTGTGAGGACAATGGTTCTGCACATATACTGCAGTATTGCATGCTTCCACCCACAAGTGAAGGGGCAGGCCCTGATCATGCAACATCACCCGTGCAACACCCATGATCGTTCTGTTCTTCTGCTTAGCAACCCCGTTCTACTGTGGGTTATGGGGAGCTATGAGCTCTCTTCGAATCCCTTCTGCGCTGCAGAAATCCTTGAACTCGCCAGAGATGTATTCACCACCATTTTCGCTCCTAAGAGCCTTCACTTTCTTCCCTGACTCCTTCTCAACCAGTGCTTTGAACTCACAGAACTTTGAGTATGTCTCACTCTTCTTCTGCATGAATAAGATCCAACACTTACGAGAGAAATCATCAACAAAAATCACATAATACCTGTGTTTTGCTATCGAAGCTACTGAGAAAGGTCCACACACGTCTGTGTGAATTATCTCAAGGATCGTCGTGGCATGACTATCCTTCTCGTGAAAGGTGGCTTTCAAAAACTTTCCCAAAGTACACCCCTTGCACTGATTTGACTGCGCAAGAGTGCCTTTAGGAAGCCCTGTAGTGATTTGCTGCAGTATCTTCAAGGCTCCATGGTGAAGGTGACTCAATCTCCTATGCCACAGCTCACCATCATCCTGGCTCACCAATCCTTCTGCCTTGCATGCCATTGCTGCGCATCCATCTACATGCAACTGATAAAGGTTCCTCACTCGAACCCCTATCTTCCGCGTTTCTCCAGTTATCTTGCTGCGTAGGAAAGCCTTTCCCTCGCTGAAAACAACATCATATCCCTTGTCTTCTAACATCGCCACAGAGATAATATTCTTCTTCAATCCTGGAATATGAATCACTTCCTTCAATACAAAGGGTTTACTAGACTCCCTCTCAAAGGAAATGGTACCAATACCGGTCGCACTGTATCTACCATCATTTCCCATATCTATGTGCACTCCAAGATCTTTGTCCTCCAGATCATAAAACAAATCTCGATCTCCTGTCATGTGAAAAGGTGCACCACTGTCCAAGAACCACACCGATCCCATCACACTTGAAACCAAGCATGCGATCAATGAAAAATCAAGCTCAAACTGCGAGGCTAGAGCCTCTCCTGCTGCAGATCTAGCAGCTTGCTTGTTCTTCTTCTTCTGCGGACAGTTAGTGGCATAGTGTCCATGCCGGTGACAGTGAAAGCACTTCACCTTGGAAATGTCCTTCTTCTTGCCTTTCGCATCGGACTAAGAAGCTTTCTTGCTCTTCCCCTTCTTTGCTTTGGCAGCCAAAGCGCAATTTTCTTCATCAGGTCCCTTTGATGAAGATCTGTCCCTGGTATTCTGCCTGATCTCCTCATGCACAAGATCTGACCAAAGTCTCTCCCATCCTGGCAATTTCTCCCGACCATTGATAGAGTCTGGATAGGAATGCCAACTCTTTGGAAGACCAAGGAGAGCCAAGCTCACCAAGTCCTCATCATCGACAGTTACCCCCACACTTCCCAGCTCATCCTGACACTGAGTGAACTTCGTGAGATACTTGGGCATACTGTCTCCCTTCTCACATTTGATGTTTTTGAGTTTATCTTTGAGCGCTAGCTTCCTCTGATCGCTCTTGCTTTGGAATAGATCTATCAAAGCTTTCCACATCAAGTATGGAGAAGCCTTTCCATGCAGGCTGGACACAATGTGATCCTTCACGCCCTCCAACAGAATCCTTCGACACTTTGCTGTCTTCTTTTGCCAAGCATCAACTTGAGTAGCATCAATAGGCTTTGGGACATCAGCCTCTATGAAATCCTTCAGCCCATTATCATCCAACACTGCCTCCATCCTGTCCTTCCATGCAATATAGTTCGAGCTGCCCTTAAGAGCATACTCCAATCGCAATCCTTTGAAAGATATTGCCACGTTGATACCAAGAACACACTGCTGCAAATTCTAATTCCACCAGCTCCAAACTCAACCGCCTCCGATCTAGAATTCGTGAGAACAAAGTATTTCTCGTACAGAGATTGATTGTATGGGCTTTTACCGGATATCTCACCTTCCAAAGGAAGGATGAATCCAGAGGCTACCTAGCCCGATTACAGACTCTGCCTGAAGAAATAAGATGTAAACACTTCCTGAATAGTAGATTTGATGATCAACAGCTCTGATACCATGTAGAAATTTTGAACAATAAACACTTATTCACAGAGATTATCCCGATTATACACTATTGTGGAATACATGCACAATACATAATCTCCTCTACATTGATCATCAATTTAGCAGCATCAAAAACAATGAAACATCAATGGCATGCGCACATTAACAGAGTATGTATCCCGGGGAAAGCTTACAGCTGAAAACCCCACACTATCTGTATATTAATGATTGAGAACATGTAACAATACATAGTACAATACTCCTCACAAGTATCCATCACTATCTCCACCTGTTACACACAAAACTAGCTCAGATCCAAACAAGTCACAGGTTCAAATCTCCTCCGCTGCTTTGCCTGCCTCTATTGCACAATGCCAAGTGAAAATCACTCACTCTGGAAATCACGTGAGCACAGGCTATAATACCTTATATTGGCCCACACTACGTAGTTCTCATTGGTATTACTCAATCCTACTGATTGTGCAAGATCTCATGCACAACTATAGTCACAACTAATAGCAATCTCAACCTCTAACACCTGTCTCCACTGAACTGTACATGCACTAACATGCAACTGAGTTAAATGATGTATTCTTTAGTTTCTTTATGAATTAATAATTAATTCACATAACTCATCACTAGTCTATTTGCAGTTAGACTAAGTACAACTAGTTTAACCAAGTCAAACTGAACACAACTCCATCAACTCCACATCGAACTCCACCAAACCCAACTGCTTGAGTTCTAACTGAAGTCTTGCATGCAATAGCTCAACTGACCCACAATAAAAGCGTATTTCCTTCTGACAACTGCATGTGCCACATCTGTAGCTCAAACTGAAGTGCTTCAAGAGGATAAGATAATGTTTATAGTCTAAATATTATTATGAGACAATAATATTTGACTTTTCTATTTTTAGCCTGGCAGTCTAAAAATAGACTCCGATCACACCGCTGTGAACCAAAAATAGAAGTCCATCTATTTTTCCCAACATGACCAATCATCCATAAACAGCATCCTGCAACTCATAGACCATGATCCATATGTCTAAAAACAGTCATAGTCTAAAAATAGACCTTTCACCATAATTTGCATGCGGGCCCACTTAGTGAAGGCAACTCCTTTCCACTAAGCTCCAATATCTTGTTGCATTATCAACACTGTCAGATCTGATCATGCATATATCAGCAAGAAGTATCATCATCATCAAGTTAGGATCAAAAACACTTCTAAACATCTTATGAGTATCAAGACATTTCCACACATCATTAACAGATTGTAACCATTATCAAATAGAGCAAATAATGGACTGAATCATATCAGACCCTTTTTCCTGAGCATGTCCCACTGCTTTTCCTCAAACTAACATATATGCGACTATGCAGTGACTAACTCGCGTATATACGCGACTTCTCTTCATGAAACTTGCGTATGAGATTTAGAACACTGAATTTTTACACTTTCAGTTCCCTCTGAGTCCGTTATGTCTGTATATTGTGCTCTGCCACATTTTTCTGAATGTACTTCCTTCTTCTTCCATATCTTCAAGTGTGATGCTGTTTTCTCCTTTTGGTATGGTGCCCGTACTTTGTTCCTGCATTCCTTTACTGTATGTCCAAACTTGTTACATGCATAGCATCTTACATGTTTCATATTCCTTCTGTAGTAATCAACAACTCTCTGACCAAACATATTACAAGCAAAGCAATATCCCTTAAAGTACCTGGAACGTGATGACCTTTCTGTGTGATGGTCTTGAACCATTCTTCTTCTGCATCTGGCTGCAAAATGTCCAAGATTATGACATACATAACATTCAACATTATTCATCGGAGGAGTAAAATATTTTCTTTGAAGAATTTCTTTCCTTGGCTGTTGATGGGGTTGTCCTCTCATCTCTTTGTTGATTATTTTAGATTTCTCATTAGAGTTCCTTGCCTCATCTTCAACAGATTCATAAAAACAAAGGCTAGTTTTGATAGCAGGAGACCTTTGACTATTAAGAATATCATCTAAGATCTTAGTACTATCTTGAAATCGTAAGAGCTTATCTTTTTCTTCTAAGTTATCTTTTAGAATATTTACCTCAACCTGATGTTGCTCCTCCTTTTCATGATACTGCTTCTTCATGTTTTCTTTAGATTTTCTTCCTTCTTCCAACTGATGTCTTAGTTCAAGAAATTCATTTTCTTGTTTTTCAAGAGCTTGGAGTAGTTCTTTATTCTGCTTATTTGATTCTTCAAGATCTTCTTTTAGTGAGAGGATCGTAGCTTCAATGCTTTCATAGTAACTGGATCTTTCTCTGAGTTTCTTGATTGCTATGCTCCTTTCATTTACTTCAT
Organism: Pinus tabuliformis; assembly: GCA_031772625.1. NCBI lineage: Eukaryota > Viridiplantae > Streptophyta > Pinopsida > Pinales > Pinaceae > Pinus > Pinus tabuliformis. The sequence goes on from CM062810.1 coordinate 392,668,281, forward strand.
TTCTTAATGATGTCACTTCATCTTGCAGCTTTTGACATTGATCTTCCTTTTCCTTGAATAGCTTCCTTACCTTGTTTCCTTCCTCTAGTTGAGATTTTAGTTTGGTAACTTCTTCTTTGGAGATACATTCCCTTTTGTGCAATAGATATTGTTGATCTCTAATTTTTTCTGTAAGCCTTTTAAATTTACCTCTATTTGATATCTTTCGTTCTCACCCATAAGAGAAAATTCAGTTGTTTCACTATCACTTTCATCATCATCAAATGGATGGATAAATGTATCATCAGAGGATAACAAATTCATACCTAATAGTTCTTTTGCTTGTTTATCTTCATTCTGAGGTGATTATGAATTTGAAGTGTTGCTTCCACATATTCCCCAATCGATTCTTCCACTGTCATAGTTCTTCTGAGATGTCTTCTTCTTCCTAGGCGCTTTCTTTCCCATGGATCTCCTTCAAGCGATCAAGCTTCTACCAAAGGACCTGCTTTGATTTCAATTGTTGGAAATAATACTGAGAGGGGGGGGGGGGTGAATCAATATTATCAAATCAATATAACTTTTTCATTTCCATATTCAGATTCATATACACTACTTTAGTTAAGGCAAACCGCATGTATACGCAACTGTGTTTAATGTAACAAGCGTATATCCAGTAAACTTATGATTCAGTTAGTTGATCCTCAATGACTGCATCAAAAAATTATTAACCATATGAACAATAAACAGGAGAAGTAAAACTAAATAGATCATCACACATAAGCAACACACATGAACACCAAGATGTAAGGTGGAAACCCAATGTGGGTGAAAACCACCTGTTGCAATTTATCTCTATCTTCTTTTAATTAGAAACTTCTTTTTACAATGTTTTTGTACTGGTGCAGTCTTATACCAGTACATAGGCTTCTACCTGCAGAAGGCTACAACCTTCTCCCATTCTCCAGCTTCTCCTAGAAGGGAGCTGCAACCCCCTAAGCTCTTGTATTAGCCGATCCTTTTACTAGTACATAGGTGCCGGCCTAGTGAATGCTCCAACCTTCACTCGTTTTCCAGCTGTTACTGGAAGGGAGATACCACCCCCTTAGCTCTTGTACTAGCCGATGTACTAGTACATAGGTGCCGACCTACAGAAGGCTACAACCTTCTCTTTCTTCCTCCAGGTACCATGTTTCATAAATTTTTAGATTGGATACTCCTAAAGCACAACACCATAATCTAAAGGCCATGTTTCATCCAACTTTCATACTGGACCCATCAATATCATTGAAGCACACAATCAATCAACACTATCATCATCAATCTCTGAATCACCCAATACTGAATCACTGAAACCCTATCAACAAACTGCAATCACTCTGCAACAACGTTTAGATCTAACTGTATCATCAAAAATCATGCATCAGAGTGCATACGATACTTGGAAGAGATGAACCAACGTGTATATGCAACTTCACCAAAGCAAACCAGCGTATATGTCATTAATTACTTATAAATTTCTGCACTTCCTAACTTCAGACATACCTAGATCATTACATATACAAGGATAATATGTGTGTTAGAAATCAGATATAGTCCATCAGATCACATAAATATAGGTCATTATGATCATGATCCATTATTAGATCTCATCCATCAATACTGAAGTTAAACACAATCAACCAAACTGAATATGCAGAATACTGACACTAGTAAACAATCATCAGAACTCATCAACAACCAGAACCACCTATAACTTCAAACATCATAGCTCATATGGTATACACTACTTAGATGTATCTAACCTGTGTATGTACACGCTTTTATCATAGTCAACCAGCGTATACATCTGTAAATATTCATTCATGATTTGCAACTATTTCAAACTTAAGTTATACCCAGATCAGAACATTACATGTGTCAGTATACAGATCTAAAATAAGCATGATCAAACCATATAGAGATGATTCATTCCACGCCATTAGATCCCGATCTATCCTTATATCTTTTTCTCCATCAACCACTGAGATTCCTCCTTAGCATAGCATCATGAACCCATAACCTCATACTGGATCTCATACTTCATCAGATATTCAAGATTTTCTCAATACCTTTGCCTAATGATCTTCTTCTCCTTTTATAGTCTTAGGCCCTACTCAATACCATGGTCCAAAACCATTTAGAACCAATACTAGGGACCCAATACCTGGGTTCAAGACTTCGGACACAATACCAAGGACCAAATACCAAAATACCATGGACCAAATACCACAGACCCAAAACTTAGTTTTCCGACATGTATGTGCCTTTCCTTGCATGAAAGTGCATGTGTACGATATACGCACCTTTGAATATCGTGATCCTGCGTGTATACACTACTTGGTATATAGTGAACCTGCGTATATACGTGACTTGGTATATAGTGAACCTGCGTGTGTACACGACTTGGTATATAGTGAACCTGCATGTGTACACTACTTGGTATATAGTGAACCTACGTGTGTACTTCTCTTTCTTCATTCTTTGTAGTCTAATCATCAATTCTTTGCTACTGACCTGCTGCACTATGATATGTCATCTGTGTGAATTTCCATCAAGGACAACACTTGTATCATAATGCCAACATCATATGTTTACTCTATGTATGAATAAACTGGTCATATGGGTTCTTTTTTCAAGGAGAGTAACAAGCTCATTGGAGCATCAAATTACCTAGCATGGAAGAAAAGGATTGACCTAACACTCACAACACATGAAGTAATGGGTTATATTACTAGTGAAATTAGTGAACCGAGAAAAGACAACACTAAAGAACTAGTAAAGTATAATAAAGGGGAAGTAAGGGCTCAAAGGATCATAGGTGAATCCATTAAATATGTTCTTGTTCCATTTGTTGTAAACTTGAAAACTTCCAAGGCTATGTATGACAAGCTAGTGAAATAGTACTTTGTAATTACATCGGGACAAATGATGTCTTTGTGGAGTAATATATACAAAATGAAGAAATTGAAGGATTATGACATGTCATCATTTCTAATGAATATATCTCAACTAAGATATCACTTGTGGGGAATTGAAGAGACAATTTTTGATTCACAAGTAACCATCTATGTATTAAATGCATTGCCACAAAAATGGAGCTGCTTTACAATAAGAATATACTCTAAGAAATATTGAACTCCCTTTGATGAGTTGTGAGCACAATGCATTTTGGAATAATTAAGGATCAAAGTAAAAGATGACATTGGATCATAAGAGCAGTCTCAAGCCTTTCTATCTTGAGTCAAGAAGCTAAAGAAAGGAAAGTTCGAGAGGTCCAAGAAGAAATATATGTCCAAGGTTCAATGCTTTAAATGAAATGAATATGGATGCTATAAGAGGTATGTCCAAGTCAATAGAAAAAGAAAGAGAAAGGAAAGAAGCGACGCTCACATAGCTAAGGAAATAAGAGAACCTGAGAAGAAGCCGAACAAAGAAGATGTGAAAGATCTTTACTACTAAAGAAGGCATCTTGTTTGACATGTTATTTGTAAAGTTGGTATTTCCTTTAGGATAGTATGCATTGTTGTTTACTTTAGAAGAGTCTTGATATAACATCACAGGGAGAAGCATGTGATAGTAGTATATAAAGAGTGTACTTGGTTAAGTGGCCTTTGTAAGAATCATCTAGGAGAAAGATAGACCATTTTTGCATATTGTTCATCTAGGCATTATCTAGCATTAAGTTAGAGGCAATAATCTTGCTTAGGCGGATCATTATGATCCTAAACGAACCATCATTTTGGAAGGTTCTTAGGAGAAGCATTATGACAAGGTTAGTATACATTTCATGTAATGTGGAAATAATACTCTTAAAGGGATGAAGGAATGCAATGGGTCATATTTCAGGGTCATTATAAGACATACAAGAAGATAATGGAATAAAAAGGCATAAGGATAAGCATTGGAAGTAACTCTTGGTTAATATTCTTATATTGTAACATGCTTAATATCATTGTATGATGTTTGAAATGAAGAATTGACATACTTAAGGGTGAATAAAACATAAATAATTTCTCTAGATTATATTAATGATTAACATCCAATATTATCTTCGAAAGAAAAAGTTCTAACTTGGTAATAAATTTCGATTCTTGGGAACTCTGATGCATGAAGGAAGATTCACATGGAGATGGACCATGAGGATGTTAATTGGATGAGAAGGTCATTAGGATGAGGTAAGTTTGATTTTTATTATTTTTCATTATTTGGTTAACATATTATCTTTCTAGTTGAAAGGATGTTGTAGGTATACATGGTAACATTTGAGGCAAGTTCAACTGTATGAATGGAATGTATGAAGTATGTTTAGATAATCTCAATAATACCTTACAATTATGAAGTCAAGATAAGATCATATTGGTATTGAAAGGTAGCAATGCGAGAAGATAACCTGAAGGTCAAAAGGGAAGATCATTTTAATGGAAAATCTTGAAACGTGGGAAGGCTCAATACAATGCCTTCATCTATGATGACAAAGATTGAAGTGATGAAGAAGAATGACCTAGAAACTATCACAATATTGAAGAGTGAAGATGTCTCCATGATACCTCAAAAGGAAGCAGGATTGATATGAAGAGATGCAAAGGAAAGAGGGAGCCATGTAGCTATAGAGAACAAGTAGCTAGTACTATTACAAGGACAAGCTATAAGGCTTGTGTTGTTTACTTCCCAAATAAAATGGAAGTCTGGAACTCCTATGATTTTGAGAAGGATTAAAAGGAGTCTCCTTAAATAGGAGAAACGTTTTATTCTCAAGTTAAAATGAGAATAGGGATATCCTCTCTGGTTGAGAAGGAGTGATGTTGGACATTACATGTTCATTCTCTTCTATAGGTGATGGAGAGAGAATGGTGTAGCATTTGACAAGAATTTATGGTTTCCTTTAGGATAAATCACTCAAGAAAGAAAAGGGACTGACACTATTTGAGTCTAGGACAAGCATCCAAGATAAGAGTAATCGAATATGACTACTATTCTTTGAGGACTTAGGATTAAATATCCGAGATAAGAATAATCCTAAAAGGACATACCTTGTGAACATCCAAATGGGGTACGTGCCTTGAAGAGGTAGTGCAGTATCACACATAAATCCTCCCAACATAATGCTCTTGAATGAAATAAGAGCTTGTTTAGTGTTGATGGTGCTGGACCTGCCAACAAGTTAGGGGATCTCCCTGGTAAGAAGTCCCAACTAGACCTCAAACCATTTGGTGTAAGAGCCCCAACAATGGGTCGTATGGTGTCACCTTGACTGCGGTTTCACACAGAGGTAAGTAGGATGTCCTTGTTGGTAGCAAGGGTGTGACATGTGCAACAAGCCAAGGAAGGTGCATGAATGCTCCTAACACATGGAAGGTGGTGTGAGTGCGCCCCTTAGAAACCTGTGGAAACACGTGGCTTGGAAGGGAACACACGAGCAAAGATGCATAAAAAATTGGAAGGCAGGTGAACCAACAATCCAAAGTGATGGTTAAACCAACAACACATCTCAGTAAGATTCATACATACATATGCAGAAAGAGTCCATACATACATGCGTAAGAAAACAACTACATATATCATTAGAGTAACCAAGATAACTAAAATAAAATAACAACATATGCATGAATCGTGTTGGCTCTATTATATTAAGAAGTGAAAGTTCCAATCATACAGTACAACCATGACCAACCACTAGTACTGATAACATAATGTTACAGTCACTGCTGCCTGCTCCAAAGAGATGTACTAGCTCTGCACTGTGGAGAAGTCAAGGCTCATTACAATACACTCCAAGATTTCTCTAAAATACTCCTATTGGAAGCTTGGTTGCCCAAAAGCCCCTACAATGAGTTACGAGATTCTATAAATAGAAAAGGGTGGGGTAACTCTAGAAATTCCCCTTTTGACTCTTCACATACCCTCATGACTCTTCAACTACTACATGACTGTTACATTCAACTATCGACACTTGGAATTTCACTTTGTAAGATGTTACATACAATATGCACATGTAACCATGTGAGACAAAATAGGCTTGAGCAAGCCATGCAAGACATCACTAATACATGGACAACTGTGGGAAGACCAACTCTTCGACATCCTCACGATGATCAAAGGTGGCAAACTGATGCCAAGCTTGGTAGTCTGTGATGGTGTCCATCTACTCTATGGTGACATCTTTCTGGAAATGAAATCTTGCCTCCGTTGCATCTGGGTACAATAATTTGGCTCCTTTGTCCAAATTTTCTGATAACATGTGCATCATCGTCTTGAGTGTGGCTGGGCCAGTGACATACTGATGCATAGTGTATGCACTGATCACCAAGTTTGTGCTGGTGGCTATGCGCATTAACTCATCAATGTACATGTCCACCTCTAATCGGAATTGATTCTTTGTCTTTGCCTTGGTGTTTGCTTGAAGGGGCCTGACCTAGGTTCAATGTTAGTTAGCCAAACAAATCCCTACACTACTGGCCCTTTCGGCATCAGCTCGTGGAGCATAGACTGAAGTCTAACCCGAAGTAGTATGGGGGGATGCTGGAACCAAGTTTCCACACCCTTGAGATGGATGTGATGTCAATTTATTTTGGCTATACTTGCCTTCACGTAGGTTGATTAGCCCTCTATTTCACCCTTCAGTACCTTCTCAAAAGGGTACAATTGGCTTTCACGTGGCCCTAACTTGCAGCTCAAGGACTTTAACACTACTAGGGCAACAAACTGCGATATTTCCAAAACTAGGCTAAATGTCTTACTTATCTTATTAACCAATATTATTTAGCTTCGCGTAACAGATGTTCTTACTTGTGTACAGTAACCAATACATTTACATATATTCGCGCATCATATAAGCATTATAAGTGAAATTTATACCCAACATAACAAGATGCATAAACAAGAAATAAAGACACAGAAATTATATAATACTTCTCTTTATTGATAATTTTGGATAATTAGAGACTCAACGCACCCAGTGCACTCAACTGCAGGGGTCTGCACACTTAGCTACTGACTTATAAGCCTCTGCATACTTAGCTGCAGAGCCTCTACCTACACTACAACCCGAACTTAGACTTCTACTTCAAAGCTATCTCTCATACATCATATCTTCATCTGTTTGATTGATTATTTTAACTACTTAGAGCTTAGTTCTATTTATACAATGCCATGGTCTGCGGACCATGGGTAGATCTTTTACAACTAACAATACATTTGCAAAATAAGGGCGGATAACCCTATGACTCCTTAACAACTACGCGCTCCGCGACCACAAAATGCAGAGTTTTTACACTTGGATTATAAATTTTGACCAAAATATGGGTTTTTAGCCCCAAAAATGCCCTTGGCAGATCTCGTTCCCAACACTTGGTAAGTGTCCCAATGGATGGGTTCGCATGTGCACGCACAACAACATCCATGCTTCTGAACACTCGTGCATGTGAATCTTGCAAACTGGTTATGAGCTGCGGGATGAGCTGCCAGAGTTCTTCATAGTTTTAGATCTGAATGCAAATGCATGCATTCAACTCTACCACCTTGGGCTTCGTCAACTTGGGCAAGTTAATGGGGCTCCCTTGTATCTCATTGTCCATGTTTGCATGCGGTCGATAGCAGTGTGAAAATCTAACAAGATGCGTGCTCTCCTAGCACAACGTTGCTGCCAACCATTGAGATGGACAACTGAATTATGCACAGTGAAAAATATGGAATACAGCATTCACATGATTGTCTCGAGAGATGATACCACATTCAACATTTCTCTCTTCAATTCTTCTCTGGCAGATACTGTAAACTGTTCTCCTCCTTGCTTGGTCGTTTGTAACTCCTTAGCCACTCACTCATTTTATGCTATTAAGAAGCGAACACTCGAGTTGGTGGCTTCGACATATGCTTTGATAGAATTGGCCAATGCTACTAGATGCTTACGCATGTCAGATATGATCACTCATTCTTCAAACTGCACAAGAGATGTATGGACATCTAGAGTAGTCACTCTGCGTGATTGAAAAAATTTACTCTGCAAATCATTGAATGATATGTTACGCATATCTGCTTTTGGATTGTCTTCAAGGATCTCAATATATCCCTGATCGCTTAGGACTTGCTCTGCTTCTGACTCTGGTGAAGCTGGTGGGTTGACCTCTTGGTTGTAAGGCATAGGGTCAATATCCTGTTCTGACTCTGGCTACTCCATCTTTGTATCCACCTACTCAAGTATTTGTTCAATCTCTTGAGCGAAGCCCTGCTCCTGCAACTTCTCACCCTATCTGCTTGGTTCTGAGATGAGTCTACAACTTGTATGGGCATAGTTTCATCAATATATGCATGTTGCACCTCCTGTTGTATCTGTCCCTAATGCACTTCCTTCTCTTGTTTGCACAACTCTTATTCTTCTTGGAGTTTCTGCTTCAACTCTTGTAACTCCTTCACTGTTTCCTCCATCCTCTGTTTCTCTCTCTGCCTTTGTGCGTTCCTCCTGTCACACTGTCACCCCTTACCTTCTATCTCTAAAGTTGCTTTCTCTACAAGTGGGTCTGCTTTGAACCTACAACTTTGTTCTTCCTCTGCGCTATCAACAACCTTTATCTTTCCTTTATCATGTGCATATACATTACCCTCTATTGCTACTAATGATGGTGCTCTCTGAGCTGCTACTTCCTTCTGCTTTGCCAACCATTCCACCACTATGCTGACTATTCATTGAGCCTGGAGAAGCTGTGATAGTATCTCCATGGGTCTTCCTCAGGCCAATGACACACCCTGTGGATCCAATGAAACCACACTATCGAACAATGTTCTTTCACCAAGCAGTGTGGGTCATATGGATTGAAACTCTTGGTGCTGAAAGTAAATATTTTGAACTCATCGGTCTTGGCATCAACATGCTTAAGATTTCGTATCTCGTACAACCCAATCCACAACGAAAGAGCGGGCCATGGTGCCTTCTTCTTATGATGTACTCTAGCTGAAAGTCCTGTCGAGATGTGGTATGACACTTCTTGCATGATGAGATTGTCCATGGAAAACTTTGGTAAAACATGCGGAGGCTTCTTTGCACTGTACATCCATATGAAGGTGCCAAGGGTTGAGGCATACCAATCCGCTATGTTGATCAATGCCTCCATTACTACCTACGACATGCAAGGTGGATCCTGCTCAAATATCATCTTGTACATCGGGGTGACAAAATGGTATGACAACTGTGTGATGAATCCTCGAAAACTAAATTAAGAGAACAATCTGCAGTAAGTATGCACAGAGGCTTTCGAAGGTGTCCATGCCCAACTCAAGCCTGGGAACTACTAACAGGCATAGATTGCATCCAGAATGTATGTTGACATGTCTATCTTTTCTTGCGGACCTTTGGGTGGCTGCTAGGCTTCTGTTCCCTATTCCTTCATCCTGTGAGCCAACATGTCGGACCAGTTACATGGTCTACCGTCACTAGCCAGTTGGTCCAAAGCAATCACCCAACTCTGTGGGAAGGTTTTCGTGCTCTCTTGGTTGTATAAGTGACATGCGAAGATGACCAAGTAATGATATGCCTTCTGCAGTATCTTCATCTTTTAAACCTGGTTGGGTGTCGTCCTGAGATTGGTTGGCTCCTTCACCCAGCTCTTTAAGATATTCCTCGAGTTTTCACTACGGCTGGGTCTGTTGAAGGGTGTCTCCACTATGATCACTAGCTGTGACAAGTGGTACATTTGCTAATAGTCCTGTGTCTTGAATGTAGTAAGCTATGTCCCACTAACACTTATTAACACCATTGTCTCGGGATCAGTGTGCGAGACAATCCAATGTATCATGTCCACGCATGGAAACATGGGATACATGCATGCAATCTAGTACAAGCCAAACTTGTGAATATTCACATAGACCCTCTGGTCTTCCAGATCTTCCCCAAATGTGCCTGAGAATGTATCATTGATGTCCTACAATTTCAACTTGATGTATTTGTCTATGACAATCTTGGTGTCTTTTTCAAATCGACAGACTCATAGACTCTTGCTCAAGTGCATCTCTAGTTGCACTTCCGACGGTGTCATTTGACTCTGCTTTCTTGGAGTCCATCGAACTTGTACTGCTGATAGATGGGAGAAAACCTGAAATACCTAGAGACATGGCGATATTCATGGAAATAAATTTGTTAGTTGAAAAATAAAGCAAACTTGAGGGTCGACATGCAACATACCCAGGCAACTGATGGCAACGATTGCACAATTTTCATTTGGAGGCCGGGAGACTGATTGCTGGACTTGGGAAAAGCATAGTCCAGACTATTAGGAGGCTGACTTGCTACAAGAATTGCAATGCACAATCCAGGCTGACCTGCTGGAGGTTAAGATTGTGCAATGTGCAATTTCAGTTAGCAAGGCATGCAGGCCCAGGGACTGCATTGCACAATTTTATGGGCCAACATAGCACTGCCTCTCATATTTGTGCAGAGCAGGCTTGGAGGATAGTGTCTAGCTAGTTTTTCACATTTTCTGGGAGGAAAGTAGACCCTTCCCTCTCATAAATGCGCAATGCTGTCTGGGCAAGGCAAGGCCTGGGCCAAGGTTTCCTAGACCCGCTGATGGGCGACTGAAAACATATGAAGCTTCGAATGCATGGAAAAAATGAGTGTAAGAAAGAGTTAATGATCATGCATGCAAACAACAAATGAAAGATTCAGAAAATGGGAAGACATGCATGTGTGTGAAGTGGGTCGCTGCAACGACAACTGGTGGTGCAAAAACAGTGTCATGCATGCGACAACAGTGAGATGCAAATGAAAACTGAAAAGGTGCTTGTAAAGGATTACATGGATACAAATGAAAAAAATTCATAGAAATCATGCAGACAGCACTCACACAAGCCAAAACACAAAAAGCGACAGAAAAGTTGCAAAAGACGTGTAAAGCGGACTTACCCGGAAAAAGCCGAGCTGAACGTGCCATCGACTCCTAGATGTGATGTGGGATGTTAGAGCTCCAAGATCGATGTGAAGAATGAGCTCTGTAGCATCGAATAAATAATTTTGAGGTTCATGATGTGCATGCCACAAATCTATGAAAAAGCGACACGTAGAGGGCAGTTTCTAAAACGATCTTTGCATGTAACCTCTAGTTGCTAAAAATAGATCCCTAAAATCTAGGGATGCTTTTTGCATGTTTATTTTTTCTATTTTGGGAAAAGCAGCCCACGCATGAAAAACAGTTTTGCTGGGTCCCAGAGGGAACCAATCAACCTTAATACACATGCAACAACTTGCAAGCATATGAGAGGGATTTGTGCAGTTTCTGGGCTGAGATGGGCTGGCTGTCCCTGAGGGATTGCACAATTTCTGGGGTCAGCAGGTGACTGTCTCCTAGAATTACACAACTTCTAGGCTGAGGCCTAGTGCTAGGCCAGATTACACATTTTCCCATGGGAGGCATGTCTAACTATTCTGTGCAATTCTGTTCAGTAGGCAGCCCTACAGATTTGCACAATTTCTGGAGGGAAGGTTGGTTCCCCTCCAGAATTGCACAATTTCCTAGGGGAGGTGCTCAACCAACAAATAGTCTAATTCTAGAATGCCAGTTTGCAGGAGGGAGACAAACAAGTTGACATGTATAGGTTGACAGGCCATTGAAGCTCAACTGAAGCCTGTGTACTTGACAGTGCAAGGCATGCTGCTAAGGATAGTTTGTAGGGAAGCTCCAAAACAAAGTGAAGGAAAATTTTTGGATGGTGGTTATAGCTGCTACAACACTTGGCAACACACTGGTAGATCTCCACCTCTCTGCATGGACCTTGTTCATAAAAAGCAAGTCTAACACCTCTAGAAGTATTGTTTAGTTCTCTGATCCACTTGCTTGATTGTAAGATGTAGCATTTGCCATACTCTTTGTTAGTTCCAGTATTCGCAGCCTGTCACCAAGGATCACCATGAGCTCTTACTATTTTTGGTTTTGTTAGATGTTTTTGACATGATATTCAGAACAAAACATGTCATAAGTGTGTCCATCAAAAGCAGCTTGGAAAGAGCTTTCCAATGGTATATCACACTCCAAAAACCGGCTCCCAGATCAGAAGATATGATCAATTGAGTGATTGGCTCCTATGTATGAAAAAGACAAGATCCACTGGATGTGGTTGTAGAGTGGTGATAGATGAAACTACTCAGGTGTTTTCTAGAACCAACAACTCTTATCCCTATGTAGTTTCCAAAATCGACAGGCAGTAAATGTGTAGTGGTTGGTGCTTCCATTAAAGCAGCTACACTTTTGTGTCTAAATATGCCTAAAGCATGGCTTTCATATGCATATTGGTGTTACTATCAAGCAAGAACATCACTTTCAAGTGATTGTGCAACTCATGTTGAGGTCATGTGAAGAAAAAAAGTTGGGATGAAGGAGTATCAATTGGAAATCACATTCTTGCATTATGTGTATATGTTTAGTGGTTGCAGGCATTGCTCCTATACTTGCATCTGTGCAACGACAAAGAATAGTTATGTTCTCCACTATGGACATGTTGGAGCTCCAAATGAAAGGACACGAAAGGATGGTGACTTGGCATTATTGGATATGGTGCAGTCTATAAGTGCAACACACGAAACTTGTAAAATTGCATGGATGTTGTCTAGAAGCAGATGATTTGCTCCTGATATATAAGTACATGGAAAACAACAATCTTGAAAAAGTTTTATTAGGTAAGAATGGAACTCATATCCAATTGGATTGGCCCACTCGATATAATATCTGTATTGGCACTGCATGTGGACTCGCTTACCTTCATGAGGGGTCTAGCTCTTGGATAATTCATCGAGACATCAAAGCCAATAACATTTTGTTGGATGAGTCTCTGAATCCTAAAATATCAGATTTTGGCTTGGTTAAGCTACATGTTGAGGCTACAACTCACATCAGCACAAGAGTTGCTGGCATAGTTGGATATATGTCTCTGGAGTATGCTATGCGGGGTCATCTTACCGAAAAACAAATGTATTCAGTTTTGGAATAGTTTCTTTGGAACTTGTGAGTGGTAGAAGAAACATAGGCACAAGCTTGCCACAGAGGATGGTTTAACTTCTAGGTGGACCTGGCATCTCTATGAGTAAGGAGGCCTCTAGAATTGATGGATCCTAAGATAGAGTCAACATGCTTAAAAGAATAAATTCTCAGAGTGATTGAAGTGGCCCTTCTTTGCACTCAAACTATGCCTACAATGCGTCCATTGATGTCTCGAGTGGTAGCAATGCCAATTGGTGAAGTTGAGGTAATTCCTGTTGCTTCTCGCCCAGGGAAAAAAGAAATTTGCTTGAAACTAGAAGGAAAACCTATGGAAAAAAGGGCTTTCATCCAAGAGGTAGCACAGTCCTCGATTCTGATTTAGTGCAACGTTGTTGATATTGCAATAGATTAGGAAGATTCCATGAATATAAGGGTTTTCATTGAAGGCCCAACTCAGCTCGAAATCTCCGCGCCCTACAACCATAACAACAACACACACAAGTCAAAAAATTGAAAGCCAAGCCAATCTGGAGTGTGGCACTGTGCTTCTGGACTATGGTGTTGTGCATAGCCCTTTGGAGCTGTGTGTAGGGCCATTCTTAAAAACAAAGTTTTGTAGGTGTCCGCTTGGTCTCACATTGCTCTTTTGCTCATGTTGGCTCTAATCAAAGAAGTCTACTGGACAATGAGTTGGGTAGGACACCTCCCATAGGGTGGAACTCCTGGAATCATTTTGGTTGCAACATCAATGAGAAAGTAATCAAACAAACTGCTGAGGCATTGATCTCAACAGGGTTCAGTAAACGGGGTTATGAATTTGTCAATATAGATGATTTTTGAGGGAAGGAAGTGAAATTGGGCCTTTCCAACATTGATAGAGACTAATCAAAATTCGTAAGGAGGAAAATTAGGGAAAGTGGGAAGTCAATTAGAAATTGTAGGTTTAATGCCATATTGGATCAACCTATTACAAGAAAGAGCTATTTAGAATATGATTCAAATGCGGTCACTTTTTCTTCTTACTAGTCCAAATGGTGGTGGAAAGTCCAGTTTACTTAGATCCATTGGTTCAACAACATTGCTTGGCATTTATGGATTGATGGTTCCTGTAGAAATTGCTACTATCCCAACCTTTGATTCCATCCTACTTCATATGGGTTCATATGATATCCCAGCTGATGGAAAAATCTCGTTCTAGATGGAAATGTATGAAATGCGATCAATACTTTGTGAAGCTACAAATAGAAGCCTTGTATTGATAGATGAAATTTGTCGAGGAACATAAATACAAAAGGGAACATGCATTTTTGCAAGCATGATAGAGGAACTTGATGCCATTGGTTGCATAGGCATCATATCTACTCATTTGCATGGCCTCTTAGATGTGTCACTGAATGCAAGAGATATTTTATATAAAGCAATGGGAACTGAAAAATTAATGGGCAGATAAAACCAACATGGAAATTGATAGATGGGGCTTGTCGAGAAAGTCTTGCATTTGAAACAGCTCGATGTGAAGGAATTCCAGAAAATATTATTATGAGAGCAAAACACCTATATTCATCATTGAAACAAGATAAGACTAGAAGGCGAGCAAATAAAAGTAAGAGCATTACAAATGGCAGTCAGAGAACATCCAAGGAGGGACAAGAACAATAGATCGATCAAACAACTCCAAAATTCATGCAGGTAGGTGCAAGGTGGCAGTCAAAAGGAAGATTTTGTGGAATATGGTTCCACACCTGAAGGAGCAGATATAGTAATATTAATCCACTTGGAAAACCTTCACATAATTTGGGTTTTCAAAAACTATTTCTCATGGTTCTCGAGATAGTTTGGGGTTTTAGTTGCAAATTAGTTTATAATAGAGTTTTATGGTAGGATTTTATTTTTAATTTTTTTATTTCCTATGTTGAAGAAATAAAAATAGATTTTTAATTTAGTATATATAGGATTATTTTTAAAAGATAGAGGTTTGATTTTTGCAAAAGGAAGAGGCATTGGATTGTGTAATTTTTTCTTTGAATATTATTTTAATAAAGCAGTTTTCTGCCCTTTATACCTGGGATCCATCATGGTGTTAATGTCTAGTATGTTTTTCATGTAATTCACTTACATATTTTGTTTTTATGCCTTGTTACAATATTATCTATGAGATGTGTTAGGAATCCATCCCCTATGATGCTCCTTTCATGATGATTTTTCTGTTAGATGTAATGGTTGTCTTTGCAGAATTCATCCTTTGCTAGATGCTCTGTTGAGAAACCTCGTGTTTCTCTTTCGTCTAACGCTGCTACTATAGATCCATCCCCTATTTGATGCCTGCAGGGCAGTGGGATTTCTCCCCTATTCTTTGCACATTTTCAATCTTCTATCTGGCTGAATATGGCATTTACTCTGCCCCAAGTTTTCCGGTAGAAACTGGCATCAACTCCATATCCCAATTGTCCTTTCTCTTGCTATTTTGACCCAAAAAACTTTTAAACGAATCCCCGCACTCCATAGCTAGCCTAGAATTTCATTTTTTGCAACCACATCTTGTTGGCAAAGAGAGAGCCCTCTCTGGTCTGGTAGGGCTTTCTTCTTATTTGAAGTCTTTTTGATGTAACTATGAAGTTAAGCTCAAATTTTTGCAAGAGTTTTCCATCAAAATTGAAGAAGATCTAACTGAATTGGAGACCCAAATACAGTCCTAGGATCTGGATTGTCAAGTCCCATTCTTTGGGGACCTTTTCCAGCAGAAGGAGGGAAAGGTAAGGCTGCCCTTGGATGTTTGCATTGATAGTTTGTAGCTGGAAGCATGTATTGAGGAGTTGGGGTAGCAAACAGAGTCTGGTTTCTTCAATCCTATTGCAGTGTACATGGAAATTGTTTTTAGTTTGAATGATAAGTCAAATTGTCTTTCACATAGCCAAATTCAGTTTGTGCATGGATGGCTGTCAGCATTTACATTTGTGTCCTGGTTCAAGAACTTCCAAGCAACATCCTTGTCACAGTTACTTGATTGGTTGATCTGGCATTACAACATCACTTGATCTATTGATTTTGCTACAAAATAGGGTAGGCTTGTGTAAAGTTGCCCAAGGCAGCATTTTAGTTTTTGGCATTTGTTTTAGTTTCAAAATGTATAGGTTGTAGTATATATATATTTTTGGATTGGTATGAGTTGTTTTGGGTTCATAGTTGTTTGACCGTATTGCTCAATGGATGAGGAACTTGGTCTACGGTGTTCTTGACACCTCCAAGGAGCTACCATCCCCAATAAGGCTGATGTTAGCTCCAGTCTTCGTAGCCTGTCACCAGGGATCGACATGAGCTCTTACTATTTTTGGTTTTTTTAGATGTTTTTCACATGATCTTTAGCACAAAACATGTCATAAGTGTCCCCATCAAAAGCAGCTCAGAAAGGCTTTCCAATGGTATTTCACACTACAAAAACTGGCTCCCAGATCAGAAGATATGATCAATTGAGTGATTGGCTCCTATGTATGAAAAAGACAAGATCCACTAGATGTGGTTGTAGAGTGGTGATAGATGAAGCTGCTTAGGTTTTTTCTAGAACCAACAACTCTTATCCCTATGTAGTTTCCAAAATCAACAGGCAGTAAATGTGTAGTGGTTGGTGCTTCCATTAAAGAAACTACACTTTTGTGTCTAAATATGCATAAAGCATGGCTTTCATATGCCTCTTAGTGTTACTATCAAGCAAGAGCATCACTTTCAGGTGATTGTGTAGCTCATGTTGAGGTCATGCGAAGAACAAAAGTTGGGATGAAGGAGTATCAATTGGGAAACCAGTATCAATTGGAAAGCACATTCTTGCATTATGTGTATATGTTTGGTGGTTGTAGGCGTTGCTCCTATACTTGCATCTGTGCAATGGCAAAGAATAGTTCTATTCTCCACTATGGACATGCTGGAGCTTCAAATGAAAGGACACGAAAGGATGGTGACTTGGCATTATTGGATATGGTGCAGTCTATAAGTGCACCACAGGAAACTTGTAAAATTGCATAGATGTTTTCTAGAAGCAAATGATCTGCTCCTGATATATGAGTACATGGAAAACAACAGTCTTGAAAAAGATTTATTAGGTAAGAATGGAACTCATATCCAACTGGATTGGCCCACTCGATATAATATCTGTATTGGCACTGCACATGGACTTGCTTACCTTCATGAGGAGTCCAGCTCTCGGATAATTCATCGAGATATCAAAGCCAGTAACATTCTGTTGGATGAGTCTCAAAACCTTAAAATATCAGATTTTTGGTGGGCTAAGCTATATGATGAGGCTACAACTCACATCAGCACAAGAGTTGCTGGCACAGTTGGATATATGTCTCCGGAGTATCCTATGCGGGGTCATCTTACTGAAAATAGATGTATTTAGTTTTGGAATAGTTGATTTGGAACTTGTGAGTGGTAGAAGCAACACAGACACAAGCTTGCCACAGAGGATAGTTTACCTTCTAGAGTGGACCTGGCATCTCTATGAGCAAGGAAGGCCTCTAGAATTAATGGATCCTGAGATAGAATCAACATGCTCAAAATGAGAAATCCTCAAAGTGATTGAAGTGGCCCTTATTTGCACTCGAACTATGCCCACAATGCTTCCATCGATGTCTCGAGTGGTAGCAATGCTAATTGGTGATGTTGAGGTCATTCCTGTTGCTTCTCACCCAGGGAACAAAAAAATTTGCTTGAAATTAGAAGGAAAACCTGTGGAAAAAAAGGCTTTCATTCAAGAGGTAGCACATTCCTTGATTCTGATTCAGTGCAATGCTGTTGATATTACAATAGATTAGGCAGAGTCCATGAATATAAGGGTTTTCACTGAAGGCCCAACTCAGCTCCAAATCTCTATGCTCCTATAGCCATAACAACAACACACACAAGTCAAAAAATTGAAAGCCAAGCCAATCTAGAGTGTGGCGCTGCGTTTCTGGCTGTGGCGCTGCACTTCTAGACTATGGTGCTATGCATAACCCTTTGGCACTGTGTGTAGGGCCATTCTAAAACACAAAGTTTTGTAGGTGCCTACTTGGCCTCACATTGCTCTTTCGCTCACGTTGGCTCTAATCCAAGAAGTCTATTGGACAATGAGTTGGGTAGGACACCTCCCATGGGGTGGAAATGTTGGAATCGTTTTGGTTTCGATATCAATGAGAAAGTAATCAAAGAAAATGCTGAGGGACTAATCTCAACTGGGTTCAATAAACGTGGTTATGAATTTGTCAATATCGATGATTCTTGAGGGAAGGAAGCGAAATTGATCCTTTCCAACATTGATAGAGACTAATCAAAATTAATTAGGAGGAAAATCAGGGAAAGTGGGAAGTTAGTTAGAAATTGTAGGTTTAGTGGCATACTGGATCAACCTATTACAAGAATGAGCTATTCAGAATGTGATTCAAATGCGGTCACTGTTTCTTCTTACTGGTCCAAATGGTGGTGGAAAGTCTAGTTTACTTAGATCCATTGGTTCAACAACATTGCTTGGCATTTATGGATTGATGCTTCCTGCAAAAATTGCTACTATCCCGACCTTTGATTCCATCCTGCTTCATATGGGTTCATATGACAACCCAGCCGATGGAAAAATCTCGTTCTAGATGGAAATGTATGAAATGCGATCAATACTTTGTGAAGCTACAAATAGAAGCCTTGTATTGATAGATGAAATCTGTCGAGGAACAGAAATACAAAAGGGAACATGCATTGTTGCAAGCATGATAGAGGAACTTGATGCCATTGGTTGCATAGGCATCATATCTACTCATTTGCATGGCCTCTTAGATGTGTCACTGAATGCAAGAGATATTTTATATAAAGAAATGGGAACTGAAAAAATTAATGGGCAGACAAAACCAACATGGAAATTGATAGATGGGGCTTGTCGAGAAAGTCTTGCATTTGAAACAACTCGATGTGAAGGAATTCCAAAAAATATTATTATGAGAGTAGAACTGTTACACTAAAATTTGTCACCATGACTATTTGCAATTAGTATGGCTCCATCAACTGTCATACTATCCTCCTTGGCAAGTCTCATACCTCTGCTCTCCATGTCAAACTCCAAGAAAGAGAGAAAGTCTTTAAAAATCTATATATCTCTGGGTACGCAGTTTCTCTTAGCCTTACCTGCGTGTACGCACTCCAAGTTCACAACTCCTGCGTACTTGTACGCTCTGTCAGTAAAGGGGAGGGTGCGTACTCCTGTAAAGGTCAAAAGGCGCAAGTTTCACTCCAAAAAAGTTACTTGTGGTCATTTCTAGAGCATTCTAGAAGCTTGTTTGACGTGTATGGAGCGCCTCCAGATGGTTCATGTATCCCTATCAAAGAGGAACTTATCCCATCAAGAGGGGAGCTATCCCATCCAAAGAGGGGCTTATCCCATTGATGGTGGACCTGAATAACTTCCTCTAGAGCACTATAAATACAGGCATTGGGCCAGAGGGAGGGGAGGTTGAAAGATGAACATTCCTAAGGGTAGATGCTGCTGGAATTAGGACTCCCTTGTAAAGCTTGAGAGGAGAGATTCCCATCCTTTCCTAGCCTTATTTGGAAGTGGGTGAGCTGATCAAAGTAAAGGAAAACTCTTGCTGGACCCTAGGAGGGACCTGCACAACACCAAGGCTCAGGTTGTAATGGTTTCTTTTGTTTCCACTTAATACAAATGAACTCATTTTTCTCAACAGATTGTTATTCATGATTTGTTTCATATACTCCTTGGTCTGTATGATGGATATGTATTATTTTATGAGTTTATCAGGTGCTATTTAATCTTTTGGCTTGTTAGTGAATGCAGGTTTCGAAGAGAAGGAGGAGCTCATCCAGATCGGCGAGGCTGGACTACTACAAAGCGTTGGACTAAAGGTATGTTAAAATCACCTGATTACTTGTATTCTAAATGCATGTTTAGAGAAAGGTAGTGTTTATTTGTCTTGTTTGTCACTAGAAAACCTTTGCTTCTAGGGAGGTCGGTTTTGTCCGCATTATCGACTCTTTCCGCATGACAAAATGGCGACTTCGCAGGGGAATCCATTGATGTGAATGATTTTTCCTTTGTATGAAACTTTGATCTGAGAAAAGTCGTTTGTTTTCTGGTTTTTGGCTGTCTAACTGTGTGTTTGGGTGGGCTAGCTTAGGGTTAAATTAGATTTTAGTTTTTCTTAGTTTTGCTAGAAGTACGCAGCCTCTGTGTTAAGCACAGTGCGTACCTGTACGCACTGCAGCTTTGTGCACAGAGCGTACATGCACCTGTGCAAACAGGTCGCCTGCGTACCCTGTCAAAATTGAGAAAATTTCAATTTTCTCCTTTTTTGCCTTTTGGATTTTGTTTTTAATTTGTTTTTTCTGCCCAGATCCACTGGTTATTTGCCATCAATCTTCACCTAAGCTTGTTTCGTCAGTGTCGAGAGTTTTAGTGAAATTCATAGAGATTTTGCCCTAGGGTTTGATTTTTGCACTGGTCCTGTAGTGACTTTGGCTTTAGAAGTCGTCAAACCTTGGATCTCCCTGGTTTTGTTCAGTCTTCTTAGGAGTCGGGCCTTTCATAGAATCCACCCTTGTGAGAAACCTACCTTTGTGTCTTCTCTTTGCCGAATCTCGAAAAAGTTTGTTGATTGAACTTTGAATTTTATTCTTGAGAAAAAGAACAAAAGATTTTGATTTTTGTTTTTGACTGGTTTTTGGTTCTGCATTAACTGGTCCTTAGTTAAATTTTGACTGAGTAAAACATCCGGGAATCATACTTGGTAGGCTTTTGCCTCATTAGATTTACTTTTAGGTGCGTTTCTCTTGGATTTGCTTTTGAGTGAAATTGAGTTGATTTGATTGTCATAGCTTTTTTAATTTTGATTTCTGTTAAAGCAAGTTTTACATGCTTTGTTAATTAGGAAAAATACAAAAAAAGATCTTTTGAAGGAAAGTTTTCTTTGGTAGTATTTGAGTCTTTGAAAGGAAAAGGAATTTTTGTGAAGTAATTAGTGGTCATGTGTTGTATGTTTTGAAACGATAAAGAGTTTGTTTCTTTGATTTTCATTGCCAAGAAAGTTGTCTTTATATCAATTTTGCATTCTCCAACTCTCTTAGCTAGGGAATTCATTGAAAAAAAAAAATTAGTATAAATCATCCTAAGTGCATCTTTTTAGTGGATTTTGGTCGAGTCTACACACCATCAGTTTCATCTCCACTACCTTTTGTCTTAAAGAAAAGCCATAAAAATTAACGCTTAAAGTAAAATCAACTTAGTAACTTTTCATTTACTAGGGCTCTGAAACACCAATATAGATTAGGCTAGTGTCTTGGAGTAGGAGAGTAATTAACTCTCCAAGACAGTAAAACCAAACAAGTAGCTCATCTTGTGGTAGGATAAATCCAACTGTTTCATTTGTACTCTGGGAAAGCTCCTCTTAAAGGAGAAGCACGAGACCATGTCCGAACCAGTGAGGGGATCAATCCTCCTTCATTGGGAAAGACGCCAGATACACATGTACTACAAACGGTAAACCTCGGATTATTGTCGAGGAGCCTGGGCTCACTTGTCGGTAAACCTTGGATTATTGTCAAGGAGCCGGCTAGGGGATTGAGCTTGTTACTCTGCCCTTGCGTGCTATCGGGTCGTAGACTGTTCCCCCAGGTATATTTTTCGTTGTTGGTAACCTTAGTGACCATTATCTTTAGGATTCTACGGAGGTGACGGTGCAGGGAAGATCCCACTGTACCTGGAGCAGACCTCGGCTAGACTCACTTGGATTTTCCGGGGGGTTCACTTCACTCGAGACGGTTAAAATGGAGGAACTTGTGCCGGTCTATTCATTAAGTAGGTTGCCGGGGTAACTGTTCCACCCACCACTTCTGTACTGAATTCGGCGATGTTGGGTTTCATCTCCAACTAGTGTTTTTGGTCCGGAAGGCTACTGTTTGTGTATGGTTTGACGCCCTAGATTCTTTAGGCGTGTGATTCGAATTTGTTTGGTTCTTTAGAGACTTTAGGTGGTTTGCTTTGAGATTTTACTTTGTTTGCGTGTGCAGTAGTTAAAAGTTTTTAACTGTGGCTGAATTACCGAGACAGCCCCGTAGACTTCGGGGCAAGTCTCCTGAGATTGTTACCGTGGCCGATTTATTGAGGAAGGCCCGTAGACTTCGGGGCGAACCTCCTGAAGAGGTCCCGGGTCATTACGAAGGTTTGAACGTCCTTGTAACTCCTAGTGGCAGTAAAGTAGGCTCACCTGAAGAAGGAGAATCGTCGTTGGTAGTCCATCCATATTACCAAGGTCTAGAAACATGTTATAATCCTGAAGCTGTTGCAGTTTCCGATCTTGCTGGTAGTTTTTCATCTACTAGTGATATAGGCGAAGAACCTAAAATATCTGAACCTGTTACTCTAACTTCTAGTGCACCTGATTCACCTAGGGTAGAAAGAGTCATCACCGAAAATCTTCCTGCTGGTTTGATCGCTATTGAAGAAATTGCTCCAGAGGAAGAATTTGGCGTCTCTATCCTTGAAGATCAACCTACTATTGATCTAAGGGAGCGTGAATCCATCTTTTACAGTCCTCCTAGAAGTACTACTTGGTACCTTTCGTTAACCAATTATTTAGACAACTCAGGGTTAAGTTTTTCTCCACCTCATACTCCTTATCCACCTGGAGGTATTTATACTCCTGTAAATATGTCTGGTCAGTCGTCCGTGTTCACTCAATCTCCTGAATCTTTCTTGTACGGCGGTCCTTCTGTTCCCTCCGGGTATCAGTCACTTTCTGGTACTTTTGCGGGAGCATCTCCTCAACCCATTGAACATGGGTTATTAGCTGGAAACAATGGTAATAAATGTTGGGTGTAGGAGATATTTACATGATGTCAGGTTCAGTTCCCGGTTCTCAACCTCAAGGTGGCCAATTACCGCCTGGGGGGCAGCCTCAATTAACGCCTGGGGGGCAACCTCAAGGTACACAAATTGCGTCTGGGGGGCAACCTCAAGGATAGCATGTACCCATAGTACAATACATTCCTCAAGGTCAACCCCAGCCTCAATATGTACCCCAAGGTCAACCTCAGTATCAATTTATAGCTCAAGGTCAACCCCAGTATCAGTACTTACCTCAAGGGTATCTGCCTCAAGGTCAGTACTTGAGTCAAGGTTATCAACCACCCCAAGGTAAATCTTATGTTCAAGATACGGGAACTGTGCCTTTCAATTATCAATCCTACCCTCAATCCGGTTATGGATCTCAATATCCTCAACCTGTCATGGGTCAATACCCCGGAATGAACATAGTGTGGGATCCATCGCAAGTTCAATAGGTATTGCAGCCAAGCGTACAATTGTCATCTCAAGCTGGACAACCCTTAGTTGCTGGTTCACCCCGGCAACCAGTCCAGTCTAATGTTCAAACTTCTGTACCTTCGGTAGTTACTCAGTCGCCTATTGCACCTAGTACTCCATCTCAAACGACTGCTGCAACTACCGCAACATCTGTTCCTTCCACCACACTTACTTCTGGAGTATCGACAGCTCCGATTTCTACTGTCTCTGCAACTACTCCTCAGACATCTTTACCATTGTCTGGATCTACGATTCAAACTACAGTTCAGATGCTTGTAGGACAACCTGGTTTAAGTACGGTTGTCACTAGTCAACCACAATTCGCTTATCAACCGTACCAGGGATAGTACCAATACGGGCCTGCTGTCCAACAACCAGTTTACCAGTATCAACCGTATCCTGGGTACACTTATCAACAACCTCAGCAACCCCAGTACGGTCCGGTTAATCCTGGTTTTCCAGGAGGATACAATATCTCGAATGCGATACCTATTCCAAGTTATCCTGGATATCCTCCTCCTGGGACTGGTCTTGTGACCCAGAGTTTTAGGGATCCTAATCGGCAATTACCGTTTATCGCAACTTTGGATTTACTAGACTTGTCGCGCCTAACGAACGATCCAATAAATTATCTTCCGTTCTGGCTGCCAATGCCGAATAAGTTACCCAGTGACATTCCCAAGTTCGAAGGTAAGTCTGGAGAGGATCCGTCCAATCATGTGATGACTTACCACCTATGGTGTGCTTCAAATTCCATCTCGGATGATTCGATCCGCTTACGTCTTTTCCAGCGTATGCTCATTGGTCTCACGGCCAAGTGGTACATTGAGTTACCACGGGCCTCTTTTTACAATTTTAGTCAGTTAGCTACCTCATTCCTAACTCATTTTCAGTTGCCGGTTAGAGATGATAATGGCACGGAGCTACTAACTTCACTAAAATAGTCGACGTCCACTTATATTTCCGATCATATACATGAATGGAGACGTCGAAGGCGATTAGTGAAAGTTTTTATCCCAGACCAAATCTTAACTGAATGGTTTGTTAAATCATTATTACCGAAGATTACTGAAGACGTAGCTAAGGCCGGAGTAGTTACTGAGGAGCAAGTGATTGCTCAAGCGCAGTACCTTGACTTATTTTACAATCAGTCAGGTACGTTACACGAAAAGATCCCAGATCTTCCAAAGTCAAATCAAATCGCTGCTGCTCCTTCGGGATCTCATGCTGCTGATGGCATGATTGGTACGGTCAATACTAAAAGCAAGAAGAAATCTTCAAAGAATTCTTCGCCCATTATAACCTTACCAGATTCCCCGACAGGAGAATCTTCTCCTGAAATTTCCGCTGATATTCACGCTGTAGAGTCATCTACAGCTAAATCAAAAAATGGTGGGAAGAAGAAAGGTAAAAAGAAGAGTAAAGCAGACAAGACTCCAAAGGAGAAAACAGAAAAGTCAGAAACCAATGACGAAAAGCGCAAACCTCGATATCCTTTTCTTATTTGTGAAGAGGATCATTTTACAAGAGATTGCCCTCATCGGGTCGAGGTTATGAAAATCGTCAAAGGTTCCCCAACTCCTGTCGTTTTGAAAGATCCATTTCCAAAGAAGGAGAGTAAGATGATAGGTTCTTCCTCGGGTGCCACTGAAGAACCCATATTGATGATGTATCATGTAAGGATTGCGACTCGATCGCAAGATTATGGTAGCAAGAGTCCTGTTGATGGATCGAAAGAAGCAGAATCTTCTCATTCAAATCCATCAACCTCAGCTCCCGGTTCCGATCCACTATAGATCGAGAAACCTAACCCTGACTTAGTAATCAAACCGCCCGCCAAGGGTGTACTTCGAAGGTCTGCTTTCAATCCACATGCGAGAGCGGCCCAGAATTACAACATTGTTGAGGATTTAGCTGTTTCACCCTCAGCAATGTCGGCTTTAGCAATGCTGCAATCATGCCCAGCACAACGAAAATTACTTTTGTCGGCTATAGGAGCTGTTGATATTCAGGACCCGAACCTAATAATCTTCGATCTAGAAAATAGTACACCGCGTTTGCCTCATCAGATGGCTTTCCAGATCCCAGTGATAGTCAAAAACATGCCTATTCATCGGACTGTAATTGATGAGGGAGCTTCCACGTGTATTATGTCGATACAGTGCTGGAGATCGCTTGGTTCTCCTTCACTAAATCAATCCCCGACAATTCTTAAAGCCTTTGATGGCCGTGGGTTCCATCCGTTTGGCATTCTACAGGATTTGCTTATAGGGGTTGAAGGAAAAATCGTTAGTCTAGATGTGGAGGTGGTTGATGCCCCTCTAGACTACAACCTTCTTTTGGGTCGAAGTTGGTCTTACGCTATGATAGCGGTCGTTTCATCGGTCTTCAGAGTAATAAAGTTTCCACACAATGGCAAGATCGTAACCATAGACCAGCTGGCTTATTTTTCATCCGACCCAGCCTCTTCAGAGAGTATCCAGCATGTCGGTAAAACGACTATCCCTTACAAGGATGTTGGCGTAGGATTAGTTAAAGATGCCGGTTTACTGGGAACTTTTCCTTTTCCTCCAATCAACGCCGTGTCTTCGTTTGCATCTATTCATATGATTACTTCAGACACTATTGTTTATGATGATCCTTGGATCGTTCCTTCTGAATCTGAGATAGACTCATTTGGTGATGCAATGCCTTTGAGTCCATATGAAATAGCCTATGAAGCCGTGCAGTCTTTTACCGACCCAAGTTCAACCAAAATCGACCAAATGAATGTGGTCCGTGAGGAATCCCTTTTCGCGTCAACCTCAGAATTAATAACGTTTCCCGAAGTTGTGTCATCTGACGAACAACTTTGTGAAGTCCTGTGCGTAGACGATTTACCATGGGAAGATCTCCATCATAGATCTTCGTTTTTACCTGAGGATGATCGTTTTGAAAACGATTTCTCATCAATATTTACAGCTGAATATGTCAAAGAAGCTTAGATTCCAATGAAACATCCTGATTCAGAGCTGAATTTGGGAAACATTTCTCGCACTATTCCCATTGACATTTCAGTCAAGTCCGGAATTGTTGAGCACATTCATATAGGTGCCTCGTGTTCAGATGACGAAATTCAAACATACAAGGCCCTATTTCAAGAATTCCGCGACGTGTTTGCCTGGTCTTATGAGGAAATGCCAGGAATTGATCCCGCCATTGTTGTCCATGAAATCAAGACTTACCCGGACACTAAACCCGTCCGGCAACGTTTGCGTCGGATTCACCCACGAAAAGCGGTTGCGATTAAAGCAGAAGTTGAGAAACTGTTGAAAGCAGGTTTCATTTATCCGATCCCGTTAACGGATTGGGTATCGAATATTGTTCCGGTTAACAAAAAACAGGGAACAATAAGAATATGTATCGACTATAGGGATATCAATCGTGCTTGTCCTAAGGACAACTACCCAACACCCTATATCGATCAAATAATTGATGATTGTGCCGGCAGTGAAATATTTTCCTTTATGGACGGTTTTTCCGGTTACAACCAAATCAATATTCTACCTGCCGATCAACCAAAAACGGCTTTCATTTGTCCATGGGGGACATTTGCTTATTGCAAATTACCTTTTGGGCTTAAGAATGCCGCAGCCACTTTTCAAAGGGCGATGTCTTATGCATTTCATGACATCAAGCACATTGTGCAACCGTATCTCAATGATTTGCCCGCTCACTCCTTACATCGAGCTGATCACCTTGTCCATTTACGAGCAATTTTTATGAGGTGTCGACATTATCGTATACGGTTGAACCCACACAAATGTGTCTTCTGTATTGAAGTGGGACGATTTCTGGGATTTGTAGTTTCAAAAGCCGGCATTCGCGTCGATCCCTCGAAGGTAGAAGCTATCATCAAATTGCCTCCTCCTTCGAGTCTGCGCCAACTCCAAAGTTTGCAGGGGAAAGCAAACTTTTTACGCCGATTCATTCCGAACTACGCCGAGATTACCAAGGGTTTTACCCGGTTGTTGAAACAAAATGCTCAATTCTCTTGGGATGAGATAGCTCAGAAATCTTTTGATGCGCTCAAGCACGCGTTGACCCATGCACCGTTGCTGCATCCTCCCAACTACAAGCAGGATTACTTTTTGTACCTCACCGCCGCTCATTCCACCATTGGAATGGTCTTAGTATAGGAAGATGAAGTCGGAACGGAACATGTGATCTATTACCTTAGTCGAACGTTAAATCCCACTGAGCTCAAATATTCACATGTGGAGAAATTGGCCTTGGCAGCCGTTCAAGCTGTCCAGCATTTTCGTCACTACATTCTTCTCCGTAAAACTACAGTCATTTCGGATTGCAACCCTATGATCTACATTTTGACTAAAAAATTGCTAGGGGGAAAGTACTCTAAATGGATCGTTATCCTGCAGGAGTTCGACTTGGAATTTGAAAAGTCTAAGTCTAAGAAATCTTTAGTTTTTGCGGAGTTGATGTGTGATTTCCCGCGTGCTGATAGGGAAACTGTGGCAGAGGAACCCATTTCGGACAAATCTCTGTTTCTCATCAGCACTTTAGATCCGTGGTATGGGGATATAATTGTCTATCTCCAAACCCAATCCTTTCGGCCCGAAATTTCAAAGTCGGAACGTCGGAAAATTCGATTCCAGTCCCAACAGTACAAAATCATTGGAGATACTCTTTATCGCTGTGGGGCGGACTTGGTTTTTCGTCGTTGCTTAACTCATGAGGAAGCTGAAAGGGTTTTGAATGACTGTCACTCTGGAGCGTGTGGCGGTCATATGTCTGGGTATGCCACAGCCCAAAAGATATTACGCGCTGGCTATTTCTGGCCCTCTTTGTTTAAAGACTGTATTATTGCGGTCTAGAAATGCCACAATTGTCAAGCGTTTGATCGCAAGATGCGCGCACCACCTCCTCCTCTCCACCCTATAATTGCCGTTGGTCCTTTTGCCAAATGGGGTATCGATTTTATTACATGTAACCCTCACTCGGCCGTGGGGCATGCGTATATCATCCTTGCGGTTGATTATTTTACTAAGTGGGCCGAGGCGATGCCTACATTCGAGGCAGACGGAAAGACAGCTGCAATTTTCGTATTCAATCACATTATTGCTAGGTTTGGTGTCCCACAAGCAATAATCAATGACCATGGGCGCCATTTTCGAAACATTATGATGACAGAACTTACAGGCCAGCTTGGTTTGCGTCACGATAGCTCAACTCCTTATTATCCACAAGCCAATGGCCTGGTTGAGTCCATCAACAAAGTTTTAGTTATCATGATCCGACGAATCATTGGTATTCATCGGTCGAATTGGCACAACATGTTATTTTCCGCGCTTTGGGCGTACCGAACCTCAGTGAAAACATCAACAGGGTTCACTCCTTTCCAACTAGTTTATGGTTTGGAAGCAGTGCTGCCCATTGAATGCGAAATCCAGTCACTTCAAATGGCTGTCGAATTACTTCCAGCTACTTCCGAAGAGGAGAAGCGTTTATTATACTTAGCTCAATTAGATGAGACTCAACATGACGCTGCATTGGCAATCGAGACTCACGCAAAACGGATGAAAGCTCAGTATGATCGCAACGTGACCCCTCGAATACAGTGCAGTGATTGAGTTATTGTCTGAATCTATTTCGTTTGGGATTCAGAGTTTGATAGTGAGGTTAGATTCTGAACTCGTTGTATTACAGCTTAATAGAGTATATGCCATTAGAAATCCAGTGTTATTAAGGTTATTTTTGAGAGTGCGCCTCTTGGAACGTGAATTTGATTACATTGAATATCAGCATATTCCAAGGTCATTAAATACATTAGCAGATGCAATTGCTTCTCGAATGTTAGACATACATTTGCAATAATCATACATGTAAATTTAAAAACATTTCATCACACATGTTTAACAAGATAAGCCGGTAATAATGATATATATATAGATAGGAGTGTGTCAAAATATACATTGTCTTCGATCATAGGTTGAAAAACACCTTATGATCGGCAAAAATGATAAGTACAAAAACCAAAATGTCACATGTGTCTACAAAAAGTGACTAGCCAATCACTGGTGGTGCTCTCTATACGACACCACTGCACGCGCTACCCTACACAAGAACCTCCTAAAAGGTCCTGGGACTGCGACCACATAGCGCTGAAGTCTGATAGGAATATCATCTATAGCCGTCTCTAGTATGTCTGCCGTGAGACGCTCTAGGTCTTGTTCCAGCTCGACTAAGGTCTCTGCGGCCGCATCCTGTGGGGCCAGTGCTGGTGCAACTGGTACTCTCCTCTCGAAAGGCCGGAGATTGGCCGGACGCTGTGGGCCTACATCTGCATTTTGAAAATTGTCACTGTCAGTTTTGAGACGATATAAAAACAAAAAAAAGTAAATAATTTAAAAACTTGTGAAAAATGAAGTACCTGTGTCATCCCACTGTTCTCCCGCTAGAAGAATCATGTCTGGAACTCCGCGAAAATCAACTCCGGCATACGGAAAATCCTGAATCGAGAAGACCTGGTTCTCTAACCAGTGAAAATACTCCGGTCTAAATTGGACAACCTCCGTGCCCTCGTCAGGATGACGGGCCATCACCGCAACCCATCGCATCAACTTAGGCTCTCGGGGAAGCCCAGCCTCAACAGTGAGCTGCTGCGGGATCAACATCGGAACCCTCTCTAGAGAAAAACTCACAACTAAAGGCCCATAACCAAAAGTCTTCAGTTGCCCGTTTTTTGCCCTAGTCAGTTGGCCCTTTAAATTGGCCAACACAGCATCGCACCAGTTGAAAATGGTGCCCCGATAGCAGTCAATCGCCATCCGCATTTGGGACCCGGTGGCAATGTGAAAAGCGGCAGCGCCGCAAAGTCTGGTAACTGTAAAGGCAATTACCATAAGTTCAGGTCGGGAAATCTTTTTGATTTCTATCCCCTTATCCTGGTTTTGGTTATCACACCACTCTAGCCGGAGGCTAGCAATGGACTGGCCACCCGGCCTAGTCCCGGACAGAGTCAGTTGTTCGCCCCTCTTGGGCAAACCAGTGAGGAAGTAAATATCAGAGGGCTCTATCTCGAGCTGGTGCCCTCCAATGTAAAAGCACTGATCCTGAACGTTCCACCTTTCAACCAGCCACTCTAGAAAGCGCACCTGAACCCTCATGCCAGGTATGGCCCAGTATTTGTAAAGACCGCATGCCTTCAAAGCATCAATGGAAGGTTGATGATTAATCGCGGCCAAATCAACATCTTCGTGTTCCCTCTCACGCCAATCAAGCATGGTGGGCAATCTACACACCATAAAACATCTGTTAGAGTCCATAAAAATGAAAGTTTTTGGTTCATTTTGGAGAATTTGGAGTTTAAAAATCCACTCCGCGGTGTACGCAGCCAGCCCTTTAGAGACAGGGCGTATGTACGCACCTTCTCTTAAGGCAAGTTGCGTACGCCCGACATTTTCCCAATGGAGAAAATGTCGGGGTACACAGGTCACCCATGGGGCACTTGCGTACCCCGAAAAGCGGATGCTGAGACCCCCAAGGCCTCCAAAAAATAAATCTAAAGCCTAAAAACAAATTCTAAACGGATGGAAATGCAAGGGAGGATGTTGTAGAATACCTGATGAGACGACGTTCGGTTTCGACTGTCGGATTCTACGCAACGACCACGAGAAGTTTCTTGCCAAAAGCCCTTTTTCTCTCCTCAACAGTGAAATGGTAAAACCCCTTTTTATAGGTTTTTTGAGTAAATGAATGTTAAATTTGTTTATTTTCCACCATGAAAAGGTATTTTTCAAAGTATTTTTATCTATATTAAACAGGTATGAGTAATGTGTTGGTTTTTGTGCAGGATAAAAGGATTTTCAGGGAAAATTATCATTTTTCACATACAAAAACATCAGAGTCATCTTTTAAGCCCTTTTCTGAATCCTAAAACATGAAAAGATTGCCGAGCGTTTCTTTTACACTCATTAAAATGGAATTAAAAGACGGTCCCCTTATAGCCCTTCTTCTTACCGTAAAAACAGGAAAAGATTGCCAGATTTTTGTCGTTTCAAATTCGATAATGGAAATAAAATGACGTGTCCTTGATCGCTTTTTACTTTTCAGGTCAAAGACGCTAATCATGAAAGTACTCCTTGGTTGTAAGATCAAGCGGTTCTCTCAAGTATTATTTTATACTTTTTCGGGCTTGGGAGACGCAACTTTACGAAAAAGTTCAACCTGGAGTCTTCTTAAGTTTTTCAGACTCTCTAAAATTGAAAAACACCGAGTTTCTCCTATACTGGACTCGTTAAAATTTCACAGTAAAGGACCTGTTCAATTACAAACAAGAACGGACCACTCCTTCTTAGGGTTCGAATCAAAACTAAGTTGGACTCATCTGAAGGATGAGCTTATAATCAAGCATATGTTATCCTCCTCAAGCTTGTAAAAAATAAAGAGGTACTTGCCAGAAATGGTGGGGGAAAAGAGAGAAAATGAGCCTATTTGTTATCCTTTGTCTCAGAAGAAGTCTTATTACCACTCTTGAACACGACACTTTGCATTCACCTGGGTTGGGAAATCCTTTGCCTCACAGTTGATCAAACCACATTGAAAGTCTTCAGCCGGGTATTAACTTTAGGTCAAATGTCACCAAGCCATCTGTTGTGTCGTTATGTGTTCAAGAGGTCTCTGCATATAAACCATTCATCTGCAAAATACCCATCATCCATCTTGACCATCCCTGAGTCAGTCCTTACAGCTACATTTCTTCAACTTGATCTATGATTTCGTGTTGTGGGCTTGCCTGCAACGGGTCGCTTTCTATCGACATCAGCACAATATCTAGAAAGATGACCCAGAAATCGTCAGTACCTTGAAGTCTGCATGCATCAATGGCAGGTTTCTCGCCTTTGACGACAGTTTACATCATTGAATTTCGATCGAAGGATTCCGTGAAATGTTCGACATCAACTCATTCATTCACATCTCATGGATTGTACTGGGTACTTTGAGAACCATTGGCATCACTGGTGGTCTCTCTCACGCTTGTTAACAATTTACATCATTGACTGGTAATCAAGTGGTTTCTACCATGTTCGACATCAACTCATTTATTCACATGGATAGAATCGTACCTTTTCGGGAAGTAGAAATGAAGACCCTGGATCTAGTTCCCACCATCCAGGATGCGAGGAGTTTTTTATTCATTATACAGTAGACTAATCATAAACAGATGGCTGCGCCCATACTGTGTCTACAAAAGTCTATGATTATGATGTACTGCAAAATCATTCCTGTATCAGAACAGTAGTTAGTTTGTTAGTTAAAGTTTTCAATCTGAGTATGGGAATTCCTACCTCAGCAATGATATGATCTTATATATGTATTTTGTGTTGAATACTTGCAGGTTCCGACTGGGCTCTCCATAAGATAATCCTTGAAATGATAAAGTACTTCACCCTTCCTAGATGATATGAAACCCTTATCTACTACAGGCTTCGCACTTTAGGGGGCAATCTGTTACACTAAAATTTGTCACCATGACTATTTGCAGTTAGTATGGCTCCATCAACTGTCATACTATCCTCCTTGGCAAGTCTCATACCTCTGCTCTCCATGTCAAACTCCAAGAAAGAGAGAAAGTCTTTAAAAATCTATATATCTCTGGGTACGCAGTTTCTCTTAGCCTTACCTGCGTGTACGCACTCCAAGTTCACAACTCCTGCGTACTTGTACGCTCTGTCAGTAAAGGGGAGGGTGCGTACTCCTGTAAAGGTCAAAAGGCGCAAGTTTCACTCCAAAAAAGTTACTTGTGGTCATTTCTAGAGCATTCTAGAAGCTTGTTTGACGTGTATGGAGCGCCTCCAGATGGTTCATGTATCCCTATCAAAGAGGAACTTATCCCATCAAGAGGGGAGCTATCCCATCCAAAGAGGGGCTTATCCCATTGATGGTGGACCTGAAAAACTTCCTCTAGAGCACTATAAATACAGGCATTGGGCCAGAGGGAGGGGAGGTTGAAAGCTGAACATTCCTAAGGGTAGATGCTGCTGGAATTAGGAATCCCTTGTAAAGCTTGAGAGGAGAGATTCCCATCCTTTCCTAGCCTTATTTGGAAGTGGGTGAGCTGATCAAAGTAAAGGAAAACTCTTGCTGGACCCTAGGAGGGACCTGCACAACACCAAGGCTCAGGTTGTAATGGTTTCTTTTGTTTCCACTTAATACAAATGAACTCATTTTTCTCAACAGATTGTTATTCATGATTTGTTTCATATACTCGTTGGTCTGTATGATGGATATGTATTATTTTACGAGTTTATCAGGTGCTATTTAATCTTTTGGCTTGTTAGTGAATGCAGGTTTCGAAGAGAAGGAGGAGCTCATCCGGATCGGCGAGGCTGGACTACTACAAAGTGTTGGACTAAAGGTATGTTAAAATCACCTGATTACTTGTATTCTAAATGCATGTTTACAGAAAGGTAGTGTTTATTTGTCTTGTTTGTCACTAGAAAGCCTTTGCTTCTAGGGAGGTTGGTTTTGTCCGCATTATCGACTCTTTCCGCATGACAAGAACACCTATATTCATCATTGAAACAAGATAAGACTAGAAGGTGAGCAAATAAAAGTAAGAGCATTACAAATGGCAGTCAAAGAACACACAAGGAGGAACAAGAACAACAAATCAATCAAACAACTCCAAAATTCATGCAGGTAGGTGCAAGGTGGTAGTCAAAAGGAAGATTTTGTGGAATATGGTTCCACACCTGAAGCAGCAGATATAGTAATATTAATCCACTTGGAAAACCTTCACATAATTTGGGTTTTCAAAAACTATTTCTCATGGTTCTCAAGATAGTTTGGGATTTTAGTTGCAAATTAGTTTATAATAGAGTTTTATGATAGGATTTTATTTTTAATTTTTTTATTTCCTATGTTGAGGAAATAAAAATAGATTTTTAATTTAGGATATATAGGATTATTTTTTAAAGATAGAGGTTCGATTTTTGCAAAAGGAAGAGGCATTGGACTGTGTAATTTTTTCTTTGAATATTATTTTAATAGAGCAGCTTTCTGCCCTTTGGACCTGGGATCCATCATGGTGTTAATGTCTAATATGTTTTTCCTGTAATTCACTTACATATTTTGTTTTTTTGCCTTGTTACAACATTATCTAAGAGAAGTGTTAGGAATCCATCCCCTATGATGCTCCTTTCATGATGATTTTGCTGTTAGATGTAATGGTTGTCTTTGTAGAATTCATCCTTTGCTAGATGCTCTGTTGAGCAACCTCATTTTTCTCTTTCGTCTAAAATTGCTACTGTAGATCCATCCCCTGTTTGATGCCTGCAGGGTAGTGGGCTTTCTCCCCTATTCTTCACACATTTGCAATCTTCTATCTGGCTGAACATGGCACTTACTTTTCCCCAAGTTTTCCGACAGAAACTGGCATCGACTCCATAGCTCAATTGTCCTTTCTCTTGCTGTTTCGACCCAAAAACCTTTTAAACAAATCCTCACACTCCATAGCTAGCCTAATATTTCATTTATTGCAGTCACATCTTGCTGGCAAAGAGAGAGTCCTCTCTGGTCTGGCAGGGTTAGATTCCAGATCGAAAGCTTGGTCTAAGGTTACCTCAGAATTGCCTCTTCTCTTTCTTGAGGTTCATTCTGAGTGCTAACACTCTTGATCAGTTAGAAAACATTCCAAGCCAAGCAAACACATTTGTTTCAATTGGGATGAGGGGCATATTGGTGCACAAGCCATATCATAGTTAGAGTTTAAGTTTTCATCTCTGGTGTTGCTCCACTGCCAACAGGCCTGGACAGTACCCCCGCGGAGTCACCTAGGAACACAAGTATTGATCCATTGCCAGCAAGCCTGGAAAATACCCTGATAGAGTTACTTGCATCACCTCTCTGCACAAGAAGCCTTTCTCTTCTTTCACCTTATTCATTTTTCATTTTTCTTTTGAAAAATTTCACATTTTCATTTTTCGTAACCATTCATAACACTTATTCATTTTAGAGGCAGAAGATGTATCATGACTTATTGAGAGAAGAAGAGGTTGTTACTTCAAAGAAGTAGTTTGTATATACCTCTAATGTTCTTGTTAAGGTTTTCCCCCTCACCTTACTCTACTTGAATGAGCTGAAAAGTATTAACTCAAAACAGCTGACTCGAGTAGGTGATGCTGGTTAGTGTGCAAGCGTTGTGTCTTCACCAAGGTTCACCTCAAACAGAACGTATTTTCCATTGATGTATCATGGACTGAAGACAACAAGTTATTCGTATAGAGGAAGGACGATAGACAACCAAGTATTGATAGCTGCACAAGTCCTCTTGTACTTTACCCAGCTCATTTCAAGAGTCGCGAACTATTTCATGCGAAACTAACCTACGAACGTAAACAAGAAAACAAACAACAAAACAAAGCCAAAATCAGAATTAAATGCATAAGAAAAGCAAGTACGAAAAGAAGCGGGAAAAACAAAAAACACGCAAATAAGAATAAAACATGCATGCACGTGAACAAACAAAAAGAAAACACTAATCCTACTCCTAAGCTAACAATGTGTGGGTCCCTTCACGTAAATTGATAATTCCAATGCAACCACTGGTGCATTGGTCGACCCATGTTGGTGAAGGCATGGTTTGTAAGCAACACAACTGTGTGAACCAACAAACATGAAAGATATAAGTTATAACAATAAAGATAAACACACTTCGAGTTTAAATGCGTCCACAGAACAAACATGAGTGCAAGTGCATGACATGCAATCTATGGACTTACCGTGGTGTTGTGCAACACTGCGTGCAGATGTTAAGCATACGCATACTCTTGATTGTGACATGTAGGAAAACGAAAGAAAAAAAGATAGCTTGCGTCGTGCACGTGTGCTTGCTTTGTAAGATTCCTCCAATGCATGAGTGATGGGATCGTGTAGTTCGAGTGGAGGAAGCATAATCTATGTGTGAAATTGATCTTCAATGCATACAGATGAGTGATGAGGAGCCTTGGGTGTTTCAAAAATTTCCTAATTGGAAGTAAAACCAACCTCACAACAACAAGGGCCTGACATAACCATTAGCTTGGGCTAAAGTGCCTTGACAGTCTACGGGGTTTTGACTTCATCGACAGATAGATCATCATAAATAGGTGGATTTGAAATTGCGATAGAATCATCATTGTGATCGAATACGGGGGTAAATAGATCATGTCAACTATGATCAACAAAATCAATGATTTCATTGGAATCCTCATGATCTGATAATCAAATAGAGGGGTAGATGAGAAGCAAAAAGTTTCTCCCTCTACATTTCCAGAAAAGGTAGATGAAAAATCAAGTGGATTTTCAAAGAATAATTTGTCCTCTCCATTGTCGGACGATGGACTGAAATCCGGTGTGTTTTGCAATTGATCAACAATGGGTGCATCCGTAAATAGAGATACATATGCGAAATCAAGGATGGAAGAATCACCAAAGATGTCAGGGAAAAATGGAGGAGGCACGAACAAAAGGGAATCATCCTTCGTCGCAGGTTGATGTTAAGGCTCCCAGTCACACTCTTCATGAATGACAGAGAAGGTTGGTTGTGCAACACCAACTCCATCAATAGCTTGATCCTCATTCACAACAGGTATAGAGTCCAGAATGGAAGAACATAAGACAGTGCAATCTGGAGGATCAGTAGAAAACAAAGATGGAGGTTGAGGTAAGACATGCATGTGACAACCCATGGGCTTTGCAACCAAATTTGTGCAAAAATTAAGGGAAGTGACATTGGGAGAATGTGATAGTTGAACGAACGTGTGTGCATGTTCTCCAACATCACTCTGTGGTGGTGGAGCTGTTTGATGAGGGGACGATAGATGATCACTTGTGATGACGACCGTGTTTGTCTGCGATTGCATAGTTTCATCACTGTAGTGTGTTGACTAAGGTTTGAAATTCAACTTCACCGTGGGATTGACAGATTTCGTAAGGAAATATTCAAATTTGTCCATGAGATACTGGAATTTCATTTGAATTTTAGGGGCTTCAAATTGCAATACCCAGAAGCAGTCCCAAAAATCCATAGGCACTTCTTATGGAGTCTTCCATTGTTTCAACAATTTTTTGTCAAGATATCTTGGATCAAAGGATGGAAAGTAGCTTCAATGAGATCACAAAACTGGTCAAGTGAGTACATGCTACTAGGTGGCATATTGATGTACCATCGTTTTGAGGATTCATGAAGTGTGTGTGAAAGCAGCATGCTAACCTCTTCTACATAGAACTCATATGCATCCTAAAGGAATGCATAGAATTATTATAAGTACTAGGGCCAGGCTACTTCACCTTCACCACCATATGTGAACCTGAACAAGATATCAAAAAACTCCCTCATGATGGTGAGAGGTTCGGCATGTGAAAAACATTGCGGAGGGATGATTCTGATAGTATCCATGAAAGATGTGCAAAGATTCAAAACAGGATGAGAGGACAAAACTTGTTATATGGCCCTCCTTCCAGTGCCATAAATGTTGATGGTGCTAGACCCTACAACATGTCAGGGGATCTCCTTGGTAAGAAGTCCCAACTAGACCTCATACCATTTGGTGTACGAGTCCCAACAGTGGGTCGTACGATATCGCCTTGACCATGGTTGTGCACAAAGGTAAGTAGGATGTGCTTGTTGGTAGCAAGGGTGTGACATGTGTAGCAAGCCAAGGAAGGTGCATGAATGGTCCTAACACATGGAAGGTGGGGTGAGTGCACCCCTTGGCAACCTGTGGAAACACATGGCTTGGAAGGGAATACACGAGCAAAGATGCATCACAAACTGGAAGGAAGGTGAACCAACAATCCAAAGTGATGGTTAAACCAACAACACATATCAGTAAGATTCATACATACATATAGAGAAAGAGTCTATACACACATGTGTAAGAAAAAAACTACATATATCATTAGAGTAACCAAGATAAATGAAATACAATAACAACATATGCATGAAAAGTACTGGCTTTGTTATATTGAGAAGTGAAAGTTCCAATCAGATAGTACAACCATGACCAACCACTAATCCTGATAACGGAACGTTACAGTCACTGCCGCCTGCTCCTCCAAAGAGATGTACTAGTTTTGCACTATGGAGAAGTCAAGGATCGTTACAATACACTCCAAGCTTTCTCTAAGATACTCCTATTGGAAGCTTGGCTGCCCAAAAGCCCCTACAATGAGTTATGGCATTCTATAAATAACAAAGGGTGGGGTGACCCTTGACATTTCCCTTTTGACTCTTCACCTACCCTCATGACTCTTCAACTACTGCATGACTGTTACATTCAACTATCGACACTTGGACTTTCACTTTGCAAGATGTTACATACAATCTGCACATGTACCCATGTGAGACAAAATAGGCTTGAGCAAGCCATGCAAGACATCACTAAGACTCAGACAACTGTGGGAAGACCAACTCTTCGACATCCTCACAATAATCGACAGTGGCGAACTTATGCCAAGATTGGTAGTCCGTGATGGTGTCTGTGTACTCTCTGGTGACATGTTTCTCGGAATGAAATGTTGTCTCCATTGCATCTGGGTACACTGATTTGGCTCCTCTTTCCAACTCATCTGATAACACGCGCATCATCATCTTGAGTGCATCAGGACCAGCGACATACTGATGCATAGTGTCTGCGATGATCACCAAGTCTGCATTAGTGGCTATGCACATCAACTTGTCAATGTACATGTCCAGCTCTAGTCAGACCTAATTCTTTGTCTTTGCCTCAATGAGTGTCCCAATGGATGGGATCGCATGCATGTGCAGAACAACATCCATGCTTCTAAACACCCATGCATGTGAAGCCTGCAAACTAGTGATGAGCTATGAGAGTTCTTCATAGTTTCGGATCTGACTCCGAATGCATGCCTTCAACTCTACTGCCTTGGGCTTCATCAACTTGGGCAAGTGTAATGAGGATCCCTTGTATCTCATTTTCCATGTTTGCATGTAGTGGATGGAAGTGTGCAAATATGACAAGATGTGTGCTCTCATAGCATAACACTGCCGCCAACCATTGATATGGACAACTGACTTATGCACGGTGATAAATTTGGAATACAATATTCACATGAATGTCTTGAGAGATGATACCTCATTCAGTATTGATCTCTTCAACTTTGCTCTAGTGGATGCTGTAACCTGTTTTTCTCCCTGCTTGGTCATCTGTAACTCCTTAGCCATTCACTCATTCTCTGCTATCATGAAGCAAACACTCGAGTTGGTGGCTTCAGCATATGCTCTGATAGAATTGGCCATTCATTCCAACGGTTCATTGAGCCTAGAGAAGCTGTGACAGTATCTCCATGGGTATTCCTCAGGCCAATGACATGCCCCGTGGATCCAAGGAAACCACACTCTCGAACAATGTTCTTTCACCAAGCAGTGCAGGTCATACAGATTGAAACTCCTGGTGTTGAAAGTAAATCTTTTGAACTCATCGGTCTTGGCATCAACATGCTTAATATTTTGTATCTCGTACAACCTGATTCGCAATGGAAGAGCGGGCCAGGGTGCCTTCTTCTTCTAATGCAGTCTAGTTGACAGTCCTGTCGAGATATGGTACGAAACTTCTTGCATGACGAGCTTGTCGATGGCAAACTTCGGTAAAACATGTGGAGGATTATCCATGTTGTACATCTGTATGAAGGTGCCAATGGGTGTGGCATACCAATCCGCTATGTCAATCAATGCCTCCATTACTTCCTATGACATGAAAGATGGATCCTGCTCAAATATCATCTTGTACACCGGGGTGAAAAAATGGTTTGACAACTATGTGATGACTCTGCGGAAACTGCATTCAGAGAACAATCTACAGTAAGTGTACACAGAGGCTTCCAAAGGTGTCCATGCCCAACTCAAGCCTGTGAACTATTGACGGGCATAGATTGCATCCAGAATGTATGCAAACATGTATACCTCTGCTTGCTAATCCTTGGGCAGCTACTAGGCTTTTGTTACCTATTCCCTCAGATTGTGAGCCAACATGTCAGACCAGTTGCATGGTCTGCCCTTACTGGCTGGTTGGTCCCACGCGATCACCCAACTCTACAGGAATATCTGTGCTCTCTTGGCTGTATAAGTGGCATGCGAAGATGACCAAGCATTGATATGCCTTCCACAATATCTTCATCTTGTAAACCTGGTTGGGTGTCATCCTGAACTTGGATGGCTCCTTCACCTAGCTCTTCAAGATATCCCTGGAGTTTGCACTACTGTTGGGTTTGGTGAAGGGAGTCTCCATTATGATCACCGGCTACAGAAAGTGGTACATCTACTGATAGTCCTGTGCCTTGAATGTAGCAAGATCTGTCTCGCTGATACTGCTTAACACCATCGTCTCGGGATTAGTGTGTGAGACGATATAATGTATCATGTTCGCGCATGGAAACGTGGGATACCTGCATGCAATCCAGTACAAGCTAGACTTGTGAATGTTCACCTAGACCCTGAGATCTTCTAGATCTTCCCCAAATGTGCCTAAGAATGTATCATTGATGTCCTGCCATTTCAATTTGATGTCTTTGTCTATAACCAACTTGGTGTCTTTGTAAATCGGCAGACTCATAGACTCTTGCTCAATTGCATCTCCAGTTGAACTTCCAATGGTGTCTTTAGTCCATACTATTAGGAGGTTGACTAGTTGTTGGAATTGTGCAATGCACAATCCACGCTGACCTGCTTGGGGTTGAGATTGCGCAATTTTAGTTAGCAAGGCATGCAGGCCCAGGGAGTACATTGCATAATTTTCTGGGCCAATAGAGCAGTACCTCTTAGATTTGCACAGAGAAGGCCTAGAGGACAGTGTCTAGTTAGTTTTGTGGATTTTTTGGGAGGAAGGCAGAGCCCGCCCTCTCAAAAATGTGCAATGCTGACCGAGCAAGGCAAGGCCCGGGCCAAGGTTGCCCAGACTCACAAATGAGCGAATGAAAACATATGAAACTTTGAATGTATGGAGAAAATGAGTGTAATCAAGAGTGAATGATTATGCATGCAAACATCAAATGCAAGATTCAGAAAATGGGAAGACATGCATGTGTGTGAAGCGGGTCGCCGCAACCACGACTGTTGGTGCAAAAACAGTGTCATGCATGCGACATCAGTGAGATGCAAACAAAAATTGAAATGGTGCTTGTACAGGCTAGTATGCATGGAAACGACAACAAGAATTCATAGAAATCAAGCAGACAATACTCATACAAGCCAAAACACAAAAGCGAAATAAATGCTACAAAAGACATTTAAGGCAGAATTACTTGAAAAAAGTTGAGTTGAACATGCTGACGACTCCTATATGTGATGTGGGATGTCATAGCTCTAATATCGATGTGAAGAATGAGCTCTACAACGTCAAATAAATAAGTTTGAGGCTGATGACACGCATGCCACAAATCTAGGGAAAAGCGACACTTGGAGGGCATTTTCTAAAACGATCTTTGCATGTAACCTCCAACTTCTAAAAATGGATCCCTAAAATCTAGGGATGCTTTTTGCATGTTTCTTTTTTCTATTTTAGGAAAAGCAACCCATGCATGCAAATCAGGTTTGCTGGGTCCCGGAGGGAACTGATCAACCTGAAGGCACATGCAACAAACTGCAAGCCTAGGAGAGTGATTTGCATAGCTTCTAGGCTGAGTTGGGCTAGCTGTCCCTAAGGGATTGTGCAATTTTTGCGGTCAGCAGGTGACTGTCTCCATGAATTGCGCAATTTTTGGGCTGAGGCTCAGTGTTGGGCCAGATTGCATAGTTTTTTGTGGGAGGCCTATCTAACTATTTTGCTCAATTTTGGAGGTCAGCAGGTAGCCCAATAGATTTGCACAATTTCTGGAGGGAAGGCTAGTTCCCCTCCAGAATTGCACAATTTTCTAGGGGCGCTGCTTAGCCAGCAAATAGTCTATGTCCGGAATGCCAATCTGCGGGAGGGAGACAAACAAGCTGACATGTACAGGCTGACAGGCCACTGAAACTCAGATGAAGCCTATGTACTTGACAGTGCAAGACATGATACTAACGATAGTTAGTAGGGAGGCTCCAAAACAAAGTTAAGGATAAATTTTAGAGGGTGGTTGCAGCCATTGCAACATCTAGTTAGGCCTCCAAGAGTGCTGGTTATAATGATGATGCTTGTAGTATGGATTTTCAATCAAACTCTTCTTATGAGAACTCTTCTATTTGAGAATGATGTTGTACTAGTTGTACAATTACGAATACCTCCCTAGTTAAGAGGG
This sequence comes from Pinus tabuliformis, assembly GCA_031772625.1. Classification (NCBI taxonomy): domain Eukaryota; kingdom Viridiplantae; phylum Streptophyta; class Pinopsida; order Pinales; family Pinaceae; genus Pinus; species Pinus tabuliformis. The sequence continues at coordinate 392,710,872 of CM062810.1, forward strand.
AGTGTTGAAAATGTAACTAGTTTAAATCTTCATAATCGTTGTACTCATTTCAATATTGATCCGGATTTAAACAGGAACGCAACAAATTACAGAGATAACCATAAACACAGATATGCAGTGGAAATAATACTTCATTTCATTACTGTAAAATACTGAAATATGCTTACAACCAGAAATGGAAATAAACCAGCTAGGGCGATGGTATCTTATCTCTGAGAAGAGATGTGGCAGCTACATGCCTCTGAACTGTTCTAAAACTGTGTTAAAATGAGGCTCGAAGGCCTATTTATTGTTGAGAAACAATGGAAAACCTTTCACATCCCGAAACCTAACCCTAGAAGATGAGACGCCAAATTGTGGGCCCCGTTTGGGTAAATTGGTACATCAATTTCCCGGGGTTGTAACTTTGGCATACGATCTCCGTTTGACGCGTACAATAGCTCGTTAGAAAGATCTATTCGAGCACTACCATGGATCGATGTTGCCCTAGATTCCCAAAAAAACGTCGTTTAGGGCCTCAAAACGGCTCCGGAAGTTCAGGACCTGAAAAACTGCTAAAAATAGTAAACTGTGCTACAATTTAGGAAATTGAAAAGACTAAAAGAGACAGTTGTGGGGGTCCAAATGGGATAGGTGGGTGGCCACCAACGTCCACCTGGATCATTCCTCCCCCCTTAGGAAGAAATGGTCCCCATTGCGTTGAGTTCCTCCATCTGCTGAACTTGGTCCCTGGTGAGTTGTTCTGCAATATCTAATGTGTTCAGAAATGGTGGGAAGCATGGTCGACGACGGTCCACATTGAACACTCGGTGCAAGCGAAGGAATGGAGGAATGCTGTGCTTCAAAGCATTATTGCACATAGCCTTGATACTGGTGTAAGGACCATGTCGGAGTGGTCTGAGTTTCTGATGGGTTCTGGTAAGGCTTTCTCTCTGTCGATGCAACCAGACTTTGTTGCCCACCTGAAACCTATGTGGTACCCCTGTGGGTGAGGAGAAGTTGTTCCTATGTTCTGCCATGACCGTATCCCTTTGCTGCTGCTGCTGCATGGAGGAACCCTTTGCAGGGGTCATGGATGTAGCAACGATCTTCCCCTTACTTTGGGAGTGAACCAGACAGATAAATTTCTTGGTCTGGGAGATGAGCTTGCTGCCTTTCTTAGCAGTGATCAAAGATGTGGCAGTAGGTGGGGCTACCTCCGGTATCCTGTATAATGAATTATTTAAAGAAATAATGACAGCACGAGGCCTTGACGCATACACAACATGTCGCCTCCACAAGTATGGCTAGCCTAATAATACATCACAAACATCCAGAGGTGTAACATCACACAATACCTCGTCTGTGAAGGGTTTGATGCTGTAGGGAAGGCGGCACTGCTGGCGAACTTTTAGATCTCGTCCTTCGTGAAGCCACCCGATACTGTATGGCTGTGGGTGTGGTGTAGTCGGTAGGCCAAACCGCTTCACAACCTCTGCTGAAATAAGGTTATTTTGGCTGCCGCTGTCGACAATGAATTGCAACGGCGAACCCTTCACCCACATCTGTGAGTGGAAAAGGCGCTCCCCCTCTTCTGGATCTGCAGGTTCATTCTTCTGGATCTTGGCAGTGGCAACAGTGGCGTTGGGATCCGCATCATTGATCTGCTTCCCTTTGCCATTCCCCTTGTCAGGTTCTGGCTCAAGGTCAGAACATGCATCTGATTCGGAAGCCTTCAACTCGGCCACCAGCGACTGCTTGGTTCGACACTCACTTGTGTTATGAGTGGGACTCTTGTGGAACTCACACCACTTTCCTGTGTCCTTCTTCAGCTTCGTGGTGTTGTTCTTTTCTTGTGGCTTCGACGGGTTGTCTTGGGTCACCCCGCCTTGGCTTTGTCCTTTGGGCTTCGGATTTGCAGATCCAAAGTCTCGCTTCTTCTGTTTTAACTTTTGCTCGATTTTGACAACGTATCGGTATGCTATACCAAGTGAGGAGATGTTCAAGAACCCCATCTCTTCTTGGATGTATCGGTGTAGGTAGCCATGGTATTTGAGTACCAGATGCAGCTTAGAATCTTTGATACCCAACTATGTGCGAAGGGTATGAAAAATGTTTGTGAACTCCGTCACATCTTGGTCTCGTCCCTGCCGTAGTGTGGTCCATTTGATGTATTTATCCTCATAGCTTTCGACAGGGTAGTACTGCTCCTTGATGGTATCTCAGAAGTCATTCCAAGTGGGTGCGGCTGAAAATAGTGAGCCTGTACTTTCATCCTTCTACTCGCAGTAGGTTTCCCACCAGTCCTTGACGTGGGGGGCTGCTTTGAGAAGAGCGAAAATAATCTTTTCCCGATTTGAAAATTCATGAACAAAAAAATACCCATCTAGCAGATTTAACCATTTATTTACGGCATCTGCGTCTATTTTACCCTCGAAGATGGGGATTTCAAAATTCACTTGTACCTTAAATGGTGTGGCGTTTCTAGAGTCGCTGTTGGAAGCCGATGCGTCGCCTCTGGGTAGCCGCTGAAGGATCTGCACAAAGCTATCCATCATCGCGTTCCTTTGCTGCTCGAGGGCTTCTTCGAGCAAGATTTTGATAGGATCTCCTGCCCCCTCGTCTTTCTTCTCATCCGCCATGGGAGGCCGTCGGGATTTTCGAGGTTGTTCTTGCAAAGGTTTGACCAGTTCAAGCCCTAACTCCTTATATCCCGACCTCATTGAGGACATGTGAAGAAAAACAGAGAAAAAAAGCAGACCGCTCTGATACCACTGATCCAGATTTAAACAGGAACGCAACAAATTACAAAGATAACCATAAACACAGATATGCAGCGGAAATAATACTTCATTTCATTACTGTAAAATACTGAAATATGCTTACAACCAAAAATGGAAATAAACCAGCTAGGGCGATGGTAGCTTATCTCTGAGAAGAGATCTAGCGCCTACATGCCTTTGAACTGTTCTAAAACTGTGTTACAATGAGGCTCGAAGGCCTATTTATTGTTGAGAAACAATGGAAAACCTTTCACATCCCGAAACCTAACCCTAGAAGATGAAACACCAAATTGTTGGCCCCGTTTGGGTAAATTGGTACATCAATTTCCTGGGGTCGTAACTTTGGCATACGATCTCCGTTTGACACGTACAATAGCTCGTTAGAAATATCTATCCGAGCACTACCACTTTGGGAGACAACATGGACCCATGTTGCCCCAGATCGCCAAAAAAACGTCGTTTAGGGCCTCAAAACGGCTCCGGAAGTTCAGGACCCGAAAAACTACTAAAAATAGTAAACTGTGCTACAATTTAGGAAACTGAAAAGACTAAAAGAGACAGCTGTGGGGGTCCAAATGGGATAGGTGGGTGGCCACCAACATCCACCTAGATCAAATATGTATCGTATGTAAAAAAAAATAAGAAAATAAAAAGATATCATTTTAAAGCATGGGTTGCATGCTCATTATTGATGTTCTTCTAGGTAAAATCATGTTCTTCATGCGTTTAGGTATTGCTAGATCTTAGGATTTATTATCATGAGTCAAAGGAGTCAACATCATGATTATAATACCCTTTTGGGAAAAATGTAAGTGGAAAAATAATTTACTTTGAGTTTAGAAAGTCCTAGAAACTCCAGAAGTATAAGTCGACCCTAACAATTATAAGCTGACCTAAAGAAGGGAATTACAACCCTTGGAAAGGCTATATAAAGAAGCAATTCAACCTCATTTAGCACTCACTCACTCAACATGTTCGATATCAAGGAAAAGTTTGATCTATATCTAGAAGTCAAGAAGACAAGTAGAGTGAAGGTCTAGAAGAGAAAAGAAGGATGAAAAACTTGTTTTTGGGCTATATCTCTCCCACACGTGTGAAAGTATAGGGTTTTTGTAGCTACAAAAGAAGCTGAAATTGAAGATCTAGATTGTAGTAGGACGAAGTGAAGCCTCTTGTTGCTAGAAGAAATAATTACCCTATAGTAACCTCATTTACATTGGTTGGAGCTGCCTTTCTCAAGGAAGGCCTTAAGAAGAGGTTGGATTAGGGTTTTTGAAGTAGTTTCAAGGGCTACAGTTGCAGGTTGAAGAAGTAGTATTGAAGTTGGGAGGTTGAAGTTGTAGTTTGAATTTGTTTGGTGTTGGATCAAGGAAAGAATTTTTGGAATGGTTGACTCGGTACTCAGAGAAGGACTTGGTCTAGGATTGGATATTTGTTGTCTCAATGGAAGTAGATTCTATAAGAAGAGAAAAGTTTTTTAGGTTTTCCATTAGGAGGGTTTTTCCCTGGCTGAGAGCCTAATTCTTGTTCCCTCTTTTGTTTTTGTTTCTTTCTTGATATTTTTTTTGATGAAAATATCTAACTAAACAATATAAGAATATTAATAAAATTCACAAGCAAGTATTAAGATTAAAGGAAAATTTCATAATAAGCTGCCAAAATTTAAATTTTCCAACCGTACCAATGTCATGAATTATTAGAATTGCAAGATTTACAAAAAATAAAGAGAATACAAAAGGGAAGAAGACTATGAATGAATGATGGAAAATTAGTGAAGAGAGATATGCACTAGATCTTAAATTTGTCATTATTTTCCTCTAAGTTATTATTTCTCAGTATAGGAGGCTAACCTATTTGGTGGTAATAAACGTTTTCAAAGTAGTGACAAGAAGGAGAGAAAATTCATCACTTATTTCTCTGATCTTTTCATGTTTTCTTTCATTTATTGCATTTATTTATGCTTCTAGAATGTTTGGCATTCAATGCTAGTGCTAATAGCTAAAGCTTTGCAAAGAGCTTTTGTCAATCTAATAATATCAAAATGGCCCCAGAAGGATTCATAATGTTGTTTTGTATTCTTTTTGTCCTTTGAGTGTTTTTGTAGGAGTACCTTATGTCATAAACACTTATGAATTATGTTTTGGCCAATGGTTCCCATAGGAACTAGCTAAACGACAAATTGTACTCTCATTTATAAATAAAAATTAGTCATTTCTAGCCATATTCATTATGCATATTTTTTTTAGATTTTCGTTTATATTTCATGAACAACTTATGCTAATTTTTTTTTAATGTTTATGAGTTTCATATAGAATACTGTTACATTCTTGCGTAGCCTTGTGGCTAACAAGTCCTTACATTAATTTTTCTCATAGAATTAACTTTCTTTAAGTATTTTCTCTATTAATGTCTATTTTATTTACTGTTATATATTTTTCATGATTTTATTTCTTTGTTGTAACATATTATAATTATTATATTTTCCACTCTTTTGAAATCTTTACTTTACTTTTTATATTTTCATTTCTCTAAATAATTTTGCAAAAAACAAGAAAAGAAAACATAAAACCAAGGGCATTAAAATTCAAGCCTAGTCCCATTATCTCACATGCCAAGTGAGATTTGAGGGGTTACGAGTGAATAATAAAGCTTCATCCATAGAAAACATGAGTTATGGCTTCTTGGGCATGTGATATTAGGAACCCACAATATTGGCCCATAATATTATAACAAAACCTATTTACGTGTTAACATTCTCCATGGTAAAGTGGAGTTGAATCTCCATGGTTGATAATCTTGTTACATGTTGTTTTAAATGTATATATGTTTAAATCATATATAAGGTGAGACATATTATAAGTGTTTTGATGCCTATATGCATTTATCAACCATTTAATTTTTATGGTTGTGCTAGTTAAAATCATTATAAAAGATCAATAATCAGACTCTCATGTGGTTATTGGAGGTGAAACCCCATGGTCAAGAATATTGTTACATTTTTTTTGTAAATGCATATATTTTTAACTCATATATAACATGGGATGCATTATGAGATAAGTGTCTTGATTCTTATATGCGTTTCTCAACCGTAAGTGCTAGTTGTTTTTGTTTGTTGGTTTATGTGAGCCCTAATATTACTGCATAACTAACCTATGGCTTGAGTAGATCAACCTAGGGGAATCTAAGTTGTTAAAATCACTTGAGGATCACACTCAACCTAGGCCACACCAACCCTTAGCATGGTTGGATTTTTTCCCACAGAGTTTTGAACCTATGACCTTTACACCATGCAGTGCCTTAACTAAACACCTTGTCACTTCCTGCTGTACACCCCATGGGCATATGGTTGTGATATTTAGAAGCATTATAAAACATCAATAATATAACTCTCATGTGGTTGCTATATTTTTTGTTGATATTGCAACCCACTATGAAGGAGACGTGTAATTCCTTCTATACTTAACATAGATATGATATGTAATATTTAAAACTATTTAAAGAAAAAAGTTAATAACAAAAGGCATTTGACTCTAAACAATAGATAAAATATTTCCATGTGCATATAAAGAAACACAATTTTATAGAGATAAATTACTTTTTATTTATTGACTTTATTTTTTGTAAAAGCCATGCTACTATAATAGGATCAAAGTTATGAACAAGTACATTGCCACTTTGCTACTAGCTTGCCACTAGGGAAACTAGACCAATAGTAGATATAAAGTCTTTGAGGTTGTAACAAAAAACATATGAACATCTTACAAAACCCCATATTAGCAAAAAAAAATTCCCCTATGTTCTTTGTCGACATTTTTATGTCTACCATAGTTAGAGATTATGTTTTTTTGTTTGGCAAGAAGTAAAAACAATACTACATAGAGGAATTAGTTAAAAGAATTCCACATGGTGCAAAGGAGTGGATTTTAAGGTACTTGCAATATCCTGAGCATCAACATCCAATTTCTTAAGTAAATTGATTATAGTGAGCTTTGGGTAGTGATCCTTTCCTTTCATATCCTAAGTGTAAATAAGTTTTTCCCTAATCAGTGAATCTGTAATGACCCTCCACCCACATCTACCCAAGTAACTGGCCAACCAGGGTAAACGTGTGACAAGAAGTTACTATGATATGATTTGAATCCATATGTGTTAGTTAAGTAAGTGGAATCAATAGAAACACACCATATCAAACCTTTTGCACATGCTACAGGACTCCCAAAATGCATCCCAATCATTCCCCTAACCAACCCTTAGGTCACAATAAGCTTTTAGACTGCTAAACCACTGGAATCTCCCTTGATATGGACAAGGGTGCATCTAAAAACTTCTATATGCATGCAAAACATGGGTATGCATGTGTCAGGGGAATTTTATTCCCAAACTTGTGCTTGCAACTTCAGGATTTGTGCCAATTTTCAATCCTAGAATCTAGGTCACTGCTTAGAAACCCCTGTAGCTTTTAGAATCCATAAATTACATGATGACAAAACTTACAAATCAAAAACTAACTCCAAGACTAGGCGTGACCATCCCCAAATGGAACTGACATTCTATCAAACACTTGGCATCAATGGAATCTACATGATATGAATATAAGATAATGCATAAAACACTGATAAATCATATGAGACTTGACAAGAAGTATCACCACCCTCTTCCCTTAACTGTTTTAGCATTAATTAGGTCTTTCATCTAATATCCTTTTATTTACAAGTAAATACATGAAATAACCATGACAATAACCAGTCATATAACCATGATTATAACCAACATTAAAGCATGTAAATAACAATGAGATAAAAGGTATTAAAGCCACATAATAACAAGCACAAAAATAAGAGAAATTAGCTTTTATTAACCATAGGCAAGAGTCGAATAGGTTCGGGACTTCCACATACCATCCAACCATAGAAATGGATGAATCAAATCTTTCTTTCAGTCAATCACCCTATGCCATATGCCAAGCATGAATGTGGGATCTCATGGATAAACCAATCCAAATCAATCAAGTGAATCCAAAGGTTAAACCAACTCCACCCTCACCAATCGCGATCTCACCAAAACTAACACCGTGATCACAAAACCAAACCGAACTAGGAATTCCTCGAGATTCCATCACTGTCCTTGAGGAATTTTCCATCTCATTGTCTCTTAGGATTTACTACAATCCACAACGGATCATTAGGCCCTAAACCGAGACACCAGTCTTTTAGGATTTACACAATCCACACTAGATCACTAGGCCCTAAATTGAGACTCCACACTCAATATTTACCGTGTATCCCACCAAAACCAGTCAATGGGTTCCTAGTCATTTGGGAATTTTCCTATGACCACCTCCCTCGGATTCCGAAACCATCTAGAAATTCCAAAGCTCAAAATTGAGAAAACAATCCCATCACACCATGGCTATCCAGAAAAATCAATTCAAGGCTAAAAACCACTTTCATAACTTGACAAAACCATGCCACCAATATCTAGCGAACCATATACCAACATGCAAATCCATTCATGTCAAAACTAGCTAGGAAATCACACATGCAATATGTCACCTGCAAGTATTCCTGCTGAAGCTACTTGATCCTGCTATTCCTTGCTTGATTTTTGTTTTCCTTCCTTTTCCTTTCCCTTCCTTTGCTTTCTTTTCCTTTCCTTTCTCCAAATCTTAAGCCCCAAAATCTTGCCAAATGATCCTGAAAATCATTTTTATCAATGAAGCCTCTATTTTCTTCATTTTCCATTATTTTCCTTAAATTTCCTCCTCACTTGCAACCTGTGACCTTTCACCTTCCTTTTCTCCTATTTTAAATTCTTTTCATAAATAAATATGCCAAAAATTCCATTTTCCTTTTCAAAGCCTTTTCCATTGCCTTTAACCATAATAACCGAATGAACACCCACACTAGGATGTATTGCCCAACATTCAACTTGGAATACGTGTCCCTTAATCATGGTATTATTTTTATTTTATTAAGTTTTATTATATGAACTTTTAACCAGGAGTTGTTACAAACCCCTCCCCCTTGGGTAAACACCATCCTCGGTGTTAAACCACACTAAGAATTCAACAAAAATGATAAAAAGAAAACATACTACCCAAGGAGATTTATAACTTAGCTCGTTGCAGTTTTTAAAATGAATGACCTGCTCAAAATAAAAACATGATGAAAACATGACAACATACCGCATAATGGAACTTTATAACATAGCTCATTATGGTATTTACAATAACCACATATATATGCAAATTTTCTAAACCAACAAATAAAAGGATACGATGCCCGTATCAATCAACAAGGGAATCCAAAGGCTCACATCTTCACCCTCAAAATAATACCATGATTCACCTACTTCCCAAGAAGTCCACAATCTACTACAAGGTCAAATATGTATCCAATGTATAGTGCTACAATCGCGTGCCACTTTTCCTCTCAGTGAACAGTTACTAGCTCATTGTTCTAGGGTCCACTCACAATGTGCATCTAATTCCATTTGGCAATGCTAATGACCAAAACAAATATATCCTCGACCCACCCTTCTCTATTACATAGGCCCCGGGGCAATCTGGTCACCCCTCCCATGTAGTCACTCACCTTCTAAGTTCCCTGACATCCTCTATCCCGGGCGATCCATCCCTTGGCAAGGATTCCTTGCATCGGAAGGTCAAACAACCAAGGCATATACCTAACTCAAAACCATCATACTAGTCATAGAATTCTCATGGAAATCAATGGGCACTATTGGGTACCAGTGTCCCACAATGGCCCTTCTCTTGAGGTGATTTACCAACATACTACTGCCTACTCCAATTCCTTTTGTTGTTGCTACTAATGCTTACTGTCAGTTTCGACCACCCAACCATGCATTTTTGTGCTTCCTATGCCAAGCACATAAATTCCATTAGATTTAAAATAAATTGAAACAAATTCACATCATACCTCATTGGTAGCTCATCAATAAGGTACTTGCAATCTTGTTTACTTCCTGTCACAACAAGTCAAACTAGCATCTTTGACTAAATCATCACATATTAACATATCACATCTGGTGAGCTCAAAATACAACCATCATAGATCAAAATCATAAATCACATGTAACCATCATAAACCATAATCATAAATCACATGTAATCATCATATACTAGAATCCTAAATCACATGCATAATAAAATTGAAATAAAATACTGATACTTATCCTTTAATAAATCCTTGGCTTCTTCCTTTGTCTTTATTCCGTACGCACACTAGATCAGATTCCACACCCGGAAAACACCCAGTGCCTTCTCCTCAACCATGTGCACATACACATAGTGTGCATCACACACATGCAACCACACACGACATACAACACCATGAAATACATGCACCTACACTTGACATACCACACATACACCTACACCCAGTGTACAAAACAAAAAAATACATACTCCTACATCCAGTGTACACCACAACATAATACATACACCTACACCCGGTGTACACACAACACAAATACATACACATGGTACATCATAATGAATACATATGTTATGATAGCACGAATACACAATCCAAATGCATAGTACCACATTCCCACAACAAACAACATGTACGACATGCGCACAATAACACAAGTACACTAGTACCACATGTACAACATGTACACAATACCACTGTTGAGTGATGGAAAAGGTATGCATTTGCCATTTATTTCTTTATCTTTTCCTTTGGATCATAACTCCTCTACATTCTAAAATGGTAATATGTTAAAGAATTATGATAGAATTAAGGAGAATTGTGATTAATACAAAATAACTAATTATTGTCTTTTTCTCTACAGAAAGTGAAGGGAATAGAAAATCACTATTCGGAAGGTAAAGACAAAAGCAAGGAAATTTCTGTTCCTCCGTTAGGAAACCCTGTCCAAACACAAAGAACGAGACTGGAGCGCACATCTCGGGAAAAGACGGAGAAAACAGAGTGGCTGCAGAAGAGGACAAGAAGACAACTGAAGATGGAAGATTAAGCGAAGCCCTTAGGATATTTTGATCCTGAGGGATCACTACTTTAAAAGTTATATATAACCTTGATGTATCCACCTACCCATTGTAAATGGGGCAATGATTGTAGGACAAGAGGAGGATTGATTTTTCAGAATTACTATTGTAATCTCAACTTTGATCATCGACTCTCTTTGAGGAGCGATAGCTGTAACTATGCCATATATGATTAATATATAACTTAGTTGCTGTTCCATTATTTGATCTTGGAGTAAACGCAACAATGCTTCCCTGGTGGCTAAGGGCCCACCCCTGGTGGATCCACTTGCTTCTTATATCACTATTTTACAATTACAGTCGTGTGTGGTTTGATTTCCTTTGCATTTCCTTAATTTGCTTTATTCGGTAATCTTCTGTTTCTAAACATCTTGTTGAATTACTCTGTTACATCAAGAACGTAATTAGATTGCATTGATGACACAATTGTTATTCATAATTCAATGTCGTGTTGTTCCTTTTGAAACAATACTGCGTTGTCTGGTCCAGATTTTGTTGTTCACTCACAATTGCAACTGCTGTTCATTTAATTCCTGTCAATTATAATCACGATTGCCATTCCTTTATACCTGAAATTAATGTTCCCTCTGCTAGAATAAGATTACTGATTCTATTACTTTATAGTCGCTGGTGTGTTTACACTTAATGAGATTTGTTGTTCCTTTATTATCTGAAGATTGTTGTTCAGTTCATTTTAGTTAAAGATTGTTGTTCGGTTCATTTCGGTAAAGAGTGCTGTTCAATTTACTTCTATAGATTAATATTTGTTGTTCAATCTTTTCAGAAGACTTAGTTGCTATTCCTTTTCTGCAAGGATTTGCTTTCACCTTTTAATTGATAGTGCAACAAGTGTGTTTTAGTAAGCATTTCCAATCGAATTTTTATTATTTGCTTTAGTGTCGATTGAAAGATCTACAACTGTAAAGAACATTTACTATCACTGTCTAAGTTCTCAGATTGGAGGTCCTGTTTATGATTGATTTAATTTATATCAGTTGACAGAGGAAAAAGTTATCGCTACTGCATCCTTGACTGATAAATTGCTATAGTTTTCCGAATGAATGATTTAAGTTTCAGAGCATTAAGGTTTCTTTTAATTACAAGTAGATTATATTTCTAGCATTCGTTTACTCTTGTATTTAGAACTATACTGCAAATTAGAAAACATTACTCTTGAATCAAGTGACTGCCTCAGACTGAGTACATTCTTGAGATAAAAAATCGTACTTGGATTGATAATTAATGTAGGGTAAATAGGGGTTAAAAAGACATATTTTATCACTCGACATTTTGGCGATGTTGCCGGGGAGAGTGTAGCCATTTGTTTGAAGAAGAGTAGTGTGCATTTGATAAGTACTTGCTAGGAGAGAATTGGGTATTAAAAACAAAAGGTAAGAACCTGCATATGGAGCATGTAACAGCCCTACTCCCCCACCCACTTTCCTGCAGATTTGTTGATTACATTGGGTATAAATAAGTATTTGAGTTGTGTGCATGACTAAGTAGAAAAAAGCCTGAAATGAATCCACAACCACTACCCAAACCTGATAAAGCTAAGGGACCGGTGACCCTTGGCCAATCGACCTTTATAGACGATATCATTAAAAAAATAGAATCTCAGCCATCAGGTCCTAGAAAAGTTGCTTCTAGACAACCTACTAACTCCCTTTGGGCCATAGAATCACCATCTGTAGCCTCTGCTGAGGTGCACAACCAAACAGAACAGCAAGATTTTCAAGAAATTGAGGATTCTAGCCCAAAATATTTACAAGAAGGGAACCTTAGTAATCTTTGTGAAGGAGGAGGAGAAATAGGGGAAACAGAAGAACCAAGATCTCCTCTTGGAATAGTTTAGCCACTAAGTAGCCCAGATAAGGGAAGTGCTGTCAAAATCATCCAGAACAAAGCTAAAGAACCTGAAGATCCAAGATCCCCCCAGATATTAGTTCAACAAGGAACTCTCATCATCCCAGACCAAGGAAGTGCTGTTAAGACCATTCCTACTCCTTCTAGTCAGCCTAGGAATAACTCCCTAGAAATCTTAGAAGGATATTGGCACATATTTGATCAAATGGCCTAGAATCAACAAACACCTCAGACCTTTGCACTGCAATATCCCATTGTGGACATTGCAATAAATGCACCTATGAAAGCCATACTGCTGTAGCATATCCTTACATTCCATGGCCTAACATCGGATGACCCAGATGCATTTTTGTTTGAATTCGATGTATTATGCCGAAGGTATGACTATACCATTGATCCCCAAAAGCGAAAACTATTTCCCTCCACATTAAAAGGAGCAGCTTTACGATGGTTTATGGGATTAGGTGGAGGTGTTATAAATGACTGGGATCAAATGAAAGGTGGTTTTCTAAAGAAATATCAGGATTATTGTAGGTCTAGAGAATTAAAGGATGAAATATTTCAGATGGTAGCCAAACCTAATGAGACGCTAGAAGATCATGTTGAATTTTCAATATAATCTTCAGAGATCTCCTTATGCATCATTACCCTTACCTGAAAATGTGTTAAAAACTACATTAATTAAAGGAATGAAGGAAAAATGGGTTGAAACACTAAATACTATGGGAAAAGGTGACATCTATCAAGAAAATTTTGCTGACATTTTTGATTTGTGTATTAAGAGTTCAAGACGCAGTACAAGGCTAAAACCAGTGGAACGTGACATGCTCACAAGGGAAAACAAGATCTTCGGTGGAGGAGTAACCCGCAGAAATTGGTAATTTACTGGAGGATTTCAAAACTGATATATTGGGGACTCTGACAACCTAGCTTGATATTACGAAAGCTAAACAGAAACAAGTAGAAGCAGAGCAAAACCTGGCAATATTCTGCCCTAGATGTAGAAAGAAACACAACCATAAAGAGTGCCCACTAGATGTAGTTCAAGTCTGTGCTATTTGTACAAGAGATCACTCCACAAAGAACTGCCCCTCACTCCCAGGTTTGAAAGCAGTGTACAAAGAAGCGGAAGAAGAATCAGAACCAGTGTACCTACTCAATCAGTGTTGTCAATGGCAGCCATGACAACCAGGTATGCCCTCTGATCCATCTTCTTCTTTCCAACCTTCGCAATATCATGCTCAGCAATATAATACAATGTGGCAAAATCAGCCACCCTTCCCAAGCTAGTCACAACAACCATTTCCTTCATCACCATGGCCAAATCAAACAAGCCAAACTAATTGGCCAAACTTTCCCTACTCTCCACCATGTTGGCAAAACAATGCATATCCAACACAATGGTCCCCTTCCACTTCGCAAAGTCAAGCCTGGCAGTCAAACTAGCAAAGATCGATGAATCAACCAACTGGAACCATCCCTTCCCTCAACCCACACTGCCAGCGCCATATACGCTACAAAAAATCCCCAGTCCAACTTAAGACCGCAACTCCCAGCCCAACCCAACCCGAACCCTAATAATAGACTGATTCAATCTGTTCAAATAGTTGAAACACCAGAACTTGAAACTAACGTAAGGGATTGAAACGACCTTCAATTAAGATCTGGGCGCATAATAGAAACTGAGGGTGATAAAAATTCTCAAGTTGAAAATCCATTACTTGTAGAACAACTACTACAAGAAGAGGATGTGGTCAGACAACAAACTCACAACCAGGAAACCACATCTTCTCCCCCATTCCAAGAATGACTAATCATACCGCACCCAATAGAAGATCCTAACTTTGATCTTCTGGGAGAACTAATAAATTTGTGTATAAAGATTCCACTCCTCCAGGCTATCCAAGATATCACGATCTATGCAAAAACCATCAAAGAAATATGTATAAAAAATCCAAAAAGGAGAATAACAACTAATCCAACCGTCCAAGTAGTCGGCACCCTATCTGATCTACTATCAGGAAGAGAAGCACCTGTCAAATATGAAGACCCAGGGAATCCTATAGTGACGGTGCAAATCAATGGACAAAACTTTTCAAATGCCCTAGTTGATTTAGGGGCTGCAATTAATATTTTAACAACCACCACTTGTCAAAAACTTGACATTACATCAGTAGAACCAACTACCACCATATTGAAACTGGCTGACCAATCGGTAGTCAGGCTAGAAGGTACACTACACGATGTCATGGTAACTGTAGATTCTTGGAAATACCCTGCTGACTTTCTGATAATCAATCCCAAAAACCGACTCGATGGACACCCTTTAATCTTAGGTAGACCTTGGCTAGCGAATACTGATGCTTGCATTGGTTGTCGGCAAGGCAGTGTGACTATAACTAGAGGGAATAATATCAAGAATCTAGCTCTATACCCTCTAGCCCAGCCAAGTTTAACAATAATGAAAACTAACAAACAACCTGTATCATATCTCACAGAAAACATTAGGTCCCCATTAACCATAGAAGATGAACTCGATTTTAAAGACCAAACAGAGGATGACATTATTAACAACTTCATTAACCAATCCGAATCCATATCCCATGTACAATGTCACATGATAGAGGTAGCATTTGACAATGAACTAGAAGAAGATCCCCTAAAAGACACTTATGATCAATCAATACCCACTACCTCTGTTTCAAACAGCAAAACTATAGATATTGAGCCAGGAAAAACCTTGAAAATTAACAAAAACCTGACTCCTGAACAAGAAGAAAAGCTGGTCCAACTACTGAGAAAATACATGGAAGCTTTTGCCTGGGATTATCCGGACATGAAGGGAATTGATCCCCATCTGTGTACACACCCCACTTATACAAAAAAGGATGCTAGATCTGTTTTCCAAACTCAACGGAGACTCAACTCTCACCTGAAAGATATTGTGAAAGCTGAGTTACAAAAACTTTTGGATGTAAACTTTATTTATCCAATCTCCAATAGCAAGTGGGTCTCTCCACTAGTAGTGGTGCCAAAGAAGAATGGAAAATGGAGGATTTGTGTAGACTACAGAGAATTGAACAAAGCAACTCAAAAATATCACTTTCCACTTCCATTCATTTATTAGGTATTAGATTCATTAGCAGGAACACAATTCTTTTCTTTCTTAGATGGCTTCAGTGGGTACAATCAGATTCAGATTGCCCTCGAAGACCAGGACAAAACTGTTCTACATGTCCTTGGGGAACATTTGTCTACAAAGTCTTACCCTTTGGCCTATGCAATGTGCTTGCCACATTTCAGAGGGCCATCCTCAGCATCTTTTTAGATTCAATATATGAAGGCTCGAAGTATATATGGATGATTTCACACCATATGGAGATGATTTCAAGCTAGCACTAAAAACATTGGAAAAGGTGTTGCAACGATGTATTGCCACCAGGCTCTGCTTGAGCCATGAAAAGTGCCATATCATGATGACCGAGGGACTCATCCTAGGTCATTATATCTCAGTAGCCAGAATGCAGGTAGATCCGGCCAAAATTCAAATAATTTTGTTAATACCTACTCCTACCACACAGATAGAGGTACGCAATTTTCTAGGATTTTCTGGTTATTATAGGAGATTCATAGAGAATTTTTCTCAAATAGTTGCACCTCTATATGCACTGACAGGGAATGTTGATTTTATTTGGACAGATAAATGCGACCGTGCTTTTGAGGATCTGAAAAATATTGCATCAATAGCCCCAGTGCTCAGAGGCCCAAATTGGGATTTGCCATTTCAAATTTCATCTGATGCTTCAGACACAACTATCGGAGTAGTCCTTGGCTAGGAAGAAGATAAAAACCCATATGCAATTTATTATATTAGCAAGAATTTATCTCCTGCTAAACTAAACTATACCGTAACTGAAAAAGAGTTTTTAGCTGGAATACATGCTATAAATAAATTTAGTCGTTACATCACTGGATATCCTGTTGTTTTATATATAGATCACTCTGCCATAAAATACTTAGAAAATAAACCTGTTACAAATGGTAGAGTAACAAGAGGGTTGATTTTATTGCAAGAATTTGACATCACAATAAAAGATCGACCTAGGAAAGAGAATCTTGTCGCTGATTTTCTCTCACGAATGCCGAAGCTAACGGACGTAGCAATAGTCAAAGATCAATTCCCAGATGAACATTTGTTTGCTGTTACTGTCAAGACACCCTGGTATGCTGATGTTGCAAATTATTTAGCAGTAGGTAAATTACCAAAGCATCTAACCCCCAATGAACGAAAATAGATTGTGCAATGAAGTACCTAATTTTCTTGGATTGCGGGCTACCTATTTCATATAGGGGAAAATATGCACATCAGAAGATGCGTCTGCGAAAATGAAATATTTGACATTCTGAAAGCTTGTCATGACAAACCATGTGGCGGACATTTCGCAGATCGCAGGACTGATCCAAAGGTTTTGCAAACATGTTATTACTAGCCCACAATCTTTAAAGATGCTAAGAAATTTGTTCAAGCCTATGATAGTTGCCAAAGAGAAGGACCCCTGGAAAGTCCGACGAAATGCCTTTAAACCCATAGTTAGTAATCGAACCATTTGAGCATTGGGCGCTCGATTTTTTTGGTTCGATCAATCCATCATCAAATCAAAAAACATATATTCTAGAAGCAACAGAGTATGCTACCAAATGGGTTGAAGCAGAGGCACTTCCAAGAGCTACAGAGGATTCTGTAATACATTTCCTTTTCCAAATATTTGTGTGATATCGCCTCCTGAGGGACATAATCATGGAAGGAGGACTGCAGTTTGTAGGTAATAAAATCACTACAACATTAAAAAATTATCACATTCAGCACAAAATTACCACTCCATATCACCCACAGGCAAATGGCCAAGTAGAGAGCATGAATAGGTGATAGAGGAAATACTTACAAAAACAGTTGCATCGCACAGATGCGATTGGGCTTCAAGATTGCTCGAAGCCTTGTGGGCATACTAAACAATGTGGAGAAATATCACTGACCATTCACCATATCAGCTAGTATTTGGAAAAGAACCCATCTTTCCAATAGAGTTCAAAATACAAACATTAAGAACAACACAGGAGATCTGTCTGAATTTAAATGAGGCCCAGACTAAAAGATTACAACAAATTAACGAGCTAGATGAAATCAGGCTCTCAACTCTTCAACACACTGCATTAATTCAACAGCAGAGAGCAAAATGGCACGACGCCTCGATCAAAATGAAAATCTTCCACGAAGGAGATTGGGCACTCCTATATGATTCTAGGTTTCAGGATTTTTCGGGAAAAATCCTGACTCGATGGCTTGGACGATATGAAATACAGAAAGTGCATGACAATGGCACCATTAATTTAACTACTATTGATGGATATGCACATGCCTTTAAAGCAAATGGTCACAGAGTGCGACTGTACCATAAACCGCTTACTCGGGAATCCTTTTACCAGCAACTATGGGAAGATTCTCATACACAAATTCTTGCTGAGGAAAATAATCCTTCCTTGGCATTGGTTCACTAAATAATCCCATTGTTCTCAAACTTTGTACATAAGTTTTTCCTTTCTGCTTGTATAAACTACTTTCTGTACAAACTTTTACGTTTCTTCATTTTTTGTTTTTTGTTGTTCCTTTCCGAAGGAACAACATTTCCGCATCTTTGCTATTCCTTTCCGTAGGAAAAACACTTTCACATTTTTGTTGTTCCTTTCCAAAGGAATAACACTTTCACATTTTTTCTATTCCTTTTCGAAGGAACAACACTTTCGCATTTTTGTTGTTCCTTTCCGAAGGAACAACGCTTTCGCATTTTTGCTGTTCCTTTCTGAAGGAAAAACTCTTTCTAATTTTTGCTATTCCTTTATGAAGGAACAATATTTTTTGATTTCTGTTGTTCCTTTTCGAAGGAACAACACTCCCACATTTCTGCTGTTCCTTTATGAAGGAACAACGCTTCCACATTTTTGCTGTTCCTTTTCGAAGGAACAACATTTCCGCATTTTTGCTATTCCTTTCCAAAGGAACAACACTTTCGCATTTTTGCTGTTTCTTTCCAAAGGGACAACACTTTTTCATTTTGTTGTTCCTTTTCAAAGGAACAACATTTCCACTAGATTGCATTTTTGCTGTTCCTTTTAAGGGAACAAGCCTCCTTTGCATTTTTTTTCTGTTGTTCTTTCCAAAGGAACAACAGTTTCGATTTTGGATGATCCGTATTTTATTTTGTGCTTGCTTTATTTGCTGTTCCATTTAAGGAACACCTGCTTTCCCTCTTAAGGAACATCAGTTTTGAGTGTATTTTTTTCTTTTTTTTATTGTTCCTCTTAAAGGAACCATAGTTTTGCGTGCAGATATTCTTTTTTGTTGTCCCTCTTAAGGAACAACAGCTGTTCCATCTAAGGAACAACACTTTTTGAGTGCATTTTTTTTGTGTGAGTGTTTCTTAAAGAACATCATTTAGATTTTTGTGAATGATGGTTCACTGTTCATGACCCCTTTAAGGAACAAGCATACATTCATGCAAGAACACAAAAACTAGAGGATATTGAAATCAGAAAACCAAAGAAAAATCGTTATCTTTAGAGAAATTGCTTTGTATCGATAAGAAAAAAGAGGAAAGGACACAAATATTTATATCATTTTACTGTCTTTATTTTCACTAAAACTAGTTTGATTGATTATTTTTATCATGTTGGTTCTTCCTTAATCTTCATAATTCTGTTTGATCATTATTATTGAATAAGAATAAGGGCATATTTTTCCTCTATTGAGATGTTCAAAATTCTTCCACCATCCCTACTCTTAAGGAGTGTTGAGCCATCCTTTTTATATAAATAGGAAAGTGCTATATAAAAGAAAAGAAAAGAAAAAATAGAGAAAAATATATATCTATATGATTACTAACATGGTTTGTCAGATGAAGGATAGGGGGTCTCATCAAGAGCCAGCCTACCATGATCATAACGAAGTAGTGAAGTGGCATTCCCACTATGGCCATCACACCAGGGATATGATCCAAGAGGCATATCAGAAAAATGAAAAAGTACTTGGAATAGGAGGTCTCATGACGAGCCGGTCTGCCCACTTTTCACTCCTTCGTGGTGAATGGCATTGTGATTCATCTAGTTACCAAGCTAGCACAATGGCCTCCATTCTGACATCACACGACACTTTACTAGGCATACATAAAGGATTATAGTTCCAAGGGTGAAACAAGCAACTTTGTCAAGGTTATGAACACCTATGGGCAACAGAGCTCTACTGATGGTATTGAAGTCATACTTTTCATACACCAATAGTCATTATAAACCCTTTTCTTATATCTTTACCTTGATTTCAAATGAGATTATGTTATATAACCCTTTTGAACCTCTCACACATGAAATATCAGTTATAAATCAATCATAATGGTTAAAGTGGATAATCGCCGCATAAGCATTTTTACTTATGTCAGCTATCATGTCCCCTATTTTTCACATCATTTCATAGCATTTCTATATCTATTTGTGATTTTTATCATAAGCCTCGATTTCAATAATTCGTTACTTTTGCAATCATGCCATGAATATATACGCTATTCCTTTTTTTCTGTATGGTTGCCTTCCAGTACGTCGCTCCTCCATTTGCCGGTCGAGGACGACCTATAACATTTCGGGGGGGGGGGGGGGTGTGGGTGATTTCCAAAATACATTGGCAGACATGTCAATTCCTTATTTGGAGGTACTATGACTCCATTAGATCTCGGAAATATCAAGTTTAACGATATTGACATTTTCTAATATGCACAACTTGCTGTTCCATTGTCATTTCTGCGTTTGTTTTTGCTTTGTAAAAATTAACAGTGTGCTAAGCTTGAACAAAATGGGAGGCAGAGCAATACGTTGCAAACCACAAGTGCTGATAATTTCTGATGTTGCACGAGCATTCTGGAAAGAGCAGGATTGATCAATTACCTTACACAGCTACAGTAGTCCCATGAAATTGTGGCCATTGAATTTTTGCAGAATTTGCAGGAAGATTATTCCATGGTGAGGGGAAGACGAATAATGGTAACAGAGATGGTAATTGATGAAATATCTGGACTACCAGCAGTCAGACCAGTATGGACCAAGAAAAAAGTAAGACTTTGAGACGCGATAGCCGTCTTCTGGGACGAAGGATAGAACCTTACCATCAAAGGAAAAGGAGTCCTGCCTGCAACCCTGGGAGAACCATGGGCAGAATTAGCTAGAATAGTGCAAAGATACATCACATGCGATGGGAGAAAGGATGTGGTAAGACCACACCATCTCAAATTATTAGCAATATTAAGATATAATGTGTTGTAAATTTGCCTACATATTTAATTTCTTTATTGCATGATGCCACTCAGAGTATAAGGAAATCACGTCATAGAAAAATGGTAGTAAGTCATCATGGTTTAATTTGATTAATAGTCAATCATAGTCTTGCTCAACAACAATCTAGTTGGGAAGAATTAGTATTTTCAATAGATGGGGGATTGGTCTTACCAGCCTTGAAAAGAAAAAGAACCACCAGCACGTCAACTAGACCGTAGAAATGCAGACAATCCCTTAGATCGAGGAAAAGAAGGGGAATTTTGGGAAATCTCCAAGATAACAGTAGCCAACCCTTAGAAATACTGGACTCCGAGGATGAGAAACCCCCACAACTCAAAGGAGGGGGGAAGAAGAATTGGAAGAAGAATTGGAGGAAGAAATGGAGCACTCTGGTGCAAGTCCACTACAAAGTCCATTGTAGGAAGATGAATTGGCCCAAATTTTGGCCAATATGGGTGAGTATATTCAACCACAGAGCCCGCTCAACCTCAATATTGAGGCAACACAATCACAAGAACACTCTGCTCACAATGAGAGTGCATCCAAGGAGATGAATGACG
Organism: Pinus tabuliformis; assembly: GCA_031772625.1. Lineage (NCBI taxonomy): Eukaryota > Viridiplantae > Streptophyta > Pinopsida > Pinales > Pinaceae > Pinus > Pinus tabuliformis. The sequence continues at coordinate 392,732,468 of CM062810.1, forward strand.
AGGAAGAAGAAGAAGCACAATCACAAGAACACTCTGCTCACAAAAGTGCATCTGAGCAGATGAATGACGAGGAAGAAGAAGAAGGGCAATCACCGGAACACTCTACTCATAGCAAGAGTGCATCTGAGAAGATGAATAATGAAGAAGAAGTAGAAGCAGAAGCCACCCGGGAAATAGCAGATCAAACTAGGGTTACCTCCCCTGAGAAACCTAATCAGGAGGACGAGAACATTGAAGAAGTGTTCCAAACAGAAAATATGGAAATAAGCCAGGGTGAGGGTAAAATCCCTGAGAATAAAGCCTAGGTCTAAGAAAATAAACAGCTGTTACTTCAAAGAAGAAGACGAATGAAATCAAGAGGATGTGAAAGGAACAACGAAGGCTACTGAATGTAATAAAACAACTTAGACAACAGGTAAGGGCCCTAAAAATGGGGAAAATCTCAAAAAGAACCACAAGAACAAGAAATGTAGCCACCCAAATGAAACCCCATAAAATAAAGGCCACGGGGAATCAAACGGATCCCATATCCATTCAGGACAACAAGGAACAACATGCGGCTGTTACAAACGTAGCGGACCAAACAGAAGATACACCAGTCTATAATAAGGATGTCCAAGTAGAGGCGCTATCCTCTAGTGTCACAATTGACCAGACAAAAGGGACACAGACTGTAGGAACCAGATGTCACAATAAGAAGATCCAGGTAGATCTTCAGCCCAAAAGTGTTTCAACGGACAATGATCCTAAGATAGTGAAAGTTCGAGAGGATCTAGCACAGGCTCAGCAGACAATAGGAAAACTCACAGAAGAGACCGTTCCTCTGGAGATACCAAAAGTTATAGTAGTAATTTAAGAACATCAATGCATCAGAGAGTGAGGTCTTTGATAAATGTCGGAAGGCAGAGGAAAAAGTTGAAAAGGTAACAAATAAGCTAAACTCAGCCATAAGCCAAATGGATACCCTATGTTCTCTATATACTGATGTTCTAGCCTGTAGGGCACCTACCAAAAATTATGCTATGTTTTTGTTAGAAAGGTATTTACAGTTAAAAATTAAGGTTGTTAAGGCAGAGGTACCTATAGAGTTAAAAACTATTGATGATATCATAAACTACTGTAAACATTATGGAGTGAAAGTCCAACGATTTCTATGTGAATTTTATTTGCATAATTTTGTGTTGGAGGAGGAAATGGAAAAGAATCCCAGTCCTTTTGTGGGTGATATCCAGTTTCAATCATTCATTTCGTTTGATGTTAACCAGTTAAAATGGCTCAAGGCCCATAACACCTTTCAGAGACAAGAAAATGGGTTAGAATTTTGGGTAAGGGGTGAACCGGAAAATGCATTACAGCTGTGGGATAAGCATAGAAGCTTAATGAGAAAGAAGGGTGTGATCTAGACATTGGGACCCATTCATAAAGCAGTTGTCAAACTAGGGGTAGAATACTTCCTATCCATCAAAGAATCTGCCATAGCAGCAGCTAAACTCCGATGGAAGACTTCCAATCAAAATATCCAGGACAGAGAACCCTTCAATTATAAAAATTTTAAATTCGCTGCCGATCACCTGGTTACCTATAGTAACCTCATCTTGAGAGAAGGTACAATTTGGCTAGGTTGTAGATTTTGAAGCCCCATTATTTGGTATCCTGCAACAGGATATAAGGCTATATATGAATTTCTTGAGGGGCAGACAAGAGCCATTTTTGAAGTTTTAGCTGCAAATCATGCTTTTATACCACTTCATGAAAATCCCTCTCCAGCCTATTCCCTAACTGCCTTGCATGTAAATTACATGGTTTTCATGAGGTCACGAAAAAGGGTAAGCAGGGGGGTGTGTTGAGCGATGGAAAATGTATGCATTTGCCATTTATTTCTTTATATTTTCCTTTGGATCATAACTCCTTACATTCTAAAATGGTAATATGTTAAAGAATTATGATAGAATTAAGGAGATTTGTGACTAATACAAAATAACTAATTATTGTCTTTTTCTATACAGAAAGTGAAGGGAATAGAAAATCACTATTCATAAGGTAAATACAAAAGCAAGACAACTGTTGTTCCTCCATTAGGAAACTGTGTCCAGACAAGAAGAACGAGACTGGAGCGCATAGCTTGGGAAAAGACGGAGAAAACAGAGTGGCTGCGCAAGAGGACAAGAAGACAACTGAAGATGAAAGATTAAGCGAAGCCCTAAGGATCTTTTGATCCTGAGGGATCGCTACTTTAAAAGTTATCTATAACCTTGATGTATCCACCTACCCATTATAAATGGGGCAGCGATTGTAAGAAAAAAGGAGGATTGATTTTTTAGAATTACTGTTGTAATCTCAACTTTGATCATCGACTCTCTTTGAGGAGTGATAGCTGTAACTCTGCCATATATGATTAATATATAACTTAGTTTTTCCATTATCTGATCCTGGAGTAAATGCAGCAATGCTTCCCTGGTGGCTAAGGGCCCGACCCTGATGGATCCACTTTCTTCTTATATCACTATTTTACAATTACAGTCGTGTGTGGTTTTTTGTTTCCTTTGCATTTCCTTAATTCACTATATTCGGTAATATTCTATTTCTAAACATCTCACTGAATTACTCTGTTAGATCAAGATCGTAATTAGACTGCGTTGATAACACGATTGTTATTCATAACTCAATGTCGTGCTGTTCCTTTTGAAACAATACTGTGCTGTCTAGTCTAGATTCTGTTGTTCACTCACAATTGAAACTGCTGTTCATTTAATTCCTATCAATTATAATCACGATTGTTGTTCCTTTATACCTACGATTAATGTTCACTCTGCCAGAATAAGATTATTGATTCTATTACTTTATAGTCGTTGTGTGTTTAAACTTAATGAGATTTGTTGTTCCTTTATTATATGAAGATTGCTATTCAGTTCATTTCAGTTAAAGATTGTTATTCGATTCATTTCGGTAAAGAGTGCTGTTCAATTTATTTCTGTAGATTAAGCTTTGATGTTCAATCTTTTCAACAAACTTAGTTGCTATTCCATTTCTGCAAGGATTTGCTTTCACCTTTTAATTGATAGTGTAGCAAGTGTGTTTTAGTAAGCATTTCCAATCGAATTGTTATTATTTTCTTTAGTGTGGATTGAAAGATCTACAAATATAAAGAACATTGACTATTGTTGTCTAAGTTATCAGATTGGAGGTCCTGTTTATGATTGATTTCATTTATATCAGTTGACAGAGGAAAGAGTTATCACTACTGCATCCTTGACTGATAAATTGCTATAGTTTTTTGAATGAATGATTTAAGTTTCAGAGCATTAAGGTTTCTTTTAATTACAAGTAGATTCCATTTCCAGCGTCCATTTACTCTTGTATTTAGCACTATACTGCAAATTAGAAAGCATTACTCTTGAATCAAGTGACCGCCTCAGACTGAGTACACTCTTGAGATAAAAAATCGTACCTAGATTGATAATTAATGTAGGGTAAATAGGGGTTAAAAAGACACCTTTTATCACTCAACAACCATCTGTACAAAACACCACCTACACAATGTGTACACAACGTGTACACAACACCACATGTACACTGCACCACCTGTACAACATGTACGCAATACCACATGCTTGACATGTAGGCGACACCACATGTACACAACACCCCCTGCACTCAGCACCATATGTTCAACATGTACACAACACCACATGCACACAACACCATATGTACAATCATGCACACAACACTATATGTGCATAATACCACATGCACAATTTCTACATAACACCATATGTACATAGCACTGTATATACAACATTTACATAGCACCATCTATACCCAGCATTGCATATGAAATATGCATACAACACTATCTGTACCACCATGTACAAAACATTGCATAAATAACATGTACACACAATATATATACACAACACCACATGCACACAAAATCACAGATGCAACATGTACAACATATACAACATATGCACAATAGTAGCATTGCACATCCAAAACCACACTTTCTCAACCAAACAAAATTGCTTCTAGTGTCTTTCTTCCATCCATGCTTATCTTAGCATGCCGTAAAACACATTGTTTTCATTCTGATGATGTATCCTTCAACGTTAACTGTCACAACATAAACATAGGCATAATACATGCATATAATATTAATTCATATCCACATGACACTGACCTCATATATTTTTCATGATTACTCTTCCCACTTGATTCCTCATCAACCAGGAACCTCTTCATGCCATTCACTTGCATAAGAAATCATTCCTCCACAAGAGTGATCCCTGACAACCTTGTTGGACAATGACATAGATACATATATAGATACATATATGTAAACATTAGCATAAAAAATCATGATCCTTGATGACTCTCTCAGATAGCAACATACATAAATAAGTATATGCATATAAACATTAACATAAAGCAATCATAGTCACGACATAATTATGAGATCTCAAGGTCAAGGTTAAGAGAACTTCCTTTATTCATACACAACGTGCACAATATTAAGAAAAACCGTTCCCAACATAGCCAAGGAATCAGATTCCTCACATCCATTCACTTTACCTTTCCTGTTAGGTTTCTCATGATTGTCATGCCACCATCCATTTACACTAATGGACCCAACCAACTTAGCCAACTGTCATACTCTTACCTTTAGCTTCCCTTACACATGCATAAGCTTCATCCAAGTCTTTCATTACTATTGGGTACCACGCAACTCTCCCTGAACTCCATTAAATTTCCTCTTTCACAAACCAATTCTCAAGAATAAAAACATAAAAGGCACTACAAGAAACAAACAAGAATAAAACCATGAAAATCTATATAAATATGACACTACAAACAAAGTGGCAAGGACTTGCACCAAACATAAACAAAACCCCAAATCAAGTTAAAAAATCACAAAATACCAAAGGAAAAAGGCTAACAATAGACACCATGACTTAATCCCCATGGTTCCCAAGGAAAGGTCAACTCGAGACTTCTTCAAGATTTCATAGCAACCTCTCTTGCCATGCAACTCCCTGCATTACACTACCATAAACACATAATTGTCAGGGTATAAATAAATATAACAATAAACCAGTTAGCTTACCTTGTTATACTAATGCCAAGCATGTTACCTTGCAACTTCTCACACATGTCAACCACATGTTCCAAATATCAAGACAATCATATCTATCAATTGAAATCAACCATTACCAAGACTAACAATCATTTCATAATCCATAGTCAACTCATAGTCATTAAACATAATGCTACACTGTCACCTATTACACTCAAATACCTGTTAGCTGTATCAACACCTATGTATTAGTACAACCATCTTAAAACAAGATTATTTCAGCAAGAAATATTATAGACGCATACTCATATCATTCAAGTAATCAAATGTTCATGCAACAAATAGATGACATAATAGACACCAAACACTCAAACACCAAATAAACGACATAGTCAAACATTCAAACACCGATTAGATGAAATAAGAAAACTCATACCTTAATGTATCTCAAGGGAGGCTATCTTGTATGCACAATCAATCCAAATTAGCATGATATAACTTCATGACATATCAAATCAAACATAAACAAGGTCATAATATCCATAATAGTCACTAACTAACATGTTCATATCATAAAATCATAAAAAATTATCATTCATACATAATAATCACATCTGCATAGTCAGTCAAGATTAATATGACATAATATCACAACATATTAACTCATACATGAATTTCATAACCCTAACCGTTTGCATAGACCAATAAAAATTAGTATGATACATATAATATCAAGATCTAATGTAATAACCCTAATCATCAAGTTACTAGCATATAACAACAACAAGTTAACCTATAACATACTCATCAACAACATATAAAATAATCATCAAGTTATCCAACATATAACAACAATAGAAATGCATACAACCACACGTTACTATCATTCATGACTATCCGACACATGTGCATATGACTACACTAATCAAATAGCATCTATAATGTATGTAACCATAACAATAATATAATGACAAGCATATAAATAACCTTAATTCTTATAACAAACATTAGCCAACATACTTGCATGCCCGCCATACAAAACCGTATGACAATTTTCTCCTACCTTGAAGTCTAATGCCGCAACCTCATTTTGATGATATGCATCTCCTGCTCTATCTTAGCCAACACATTAGCATCATAACATACCAATATCATCATGATGACCTAATTGTATATAATGACCTCACAATGCATGTCTGACCTACCATACATGCATAATCATAACCATGTCATTGCATGCATAACAACATATAGACACTGACATGCATAACAAATGCATATACAACCATACACTCATGACGACACATCCCACAACAACACCATCAACCTTCACATGGTGACATCACTACAACCACGATCAATACCATGAAAATGAAATAATCACATGGACTACAAGCATAAGGAACACATACATAATCGACATGAATGCATGACCAACAAATCGCCCATCCAGTTTGAAGGGTGAACCATGCTCTGATACCACTTTGTAATGACCCTCCTCCCACATCTACCCAAATAACTGGCCAACCGGGGTAAAAATGTGATGATAAGTTACTATGATATGATTCGACTCCCTATGTGCCAGTTAAGGAAATGAAATCGATGGAAACACACCATACCAAACCTTCTGCACCTACTACAAGACTCCCATAATGCATCCTAGTCATTCCCATAACTAGCCCCTAGGTCCCATTGAGCTTTTAGACCACTAAAACCCTAGAAACTCCCTTGATATGGATAAGGGTGCATTTGAAAACCTCCATACACACGCACAACATGGGTATGCATGTGTCTGGGGAATTTTCTCCTTAGACCTGTGCCTGTGACTCCAAGATTTGTGCCACTTTTTAAGCCCAGAATCCATGTCATTTCCCAAATACCCTTCTAGATTTTATAATCAATAAATTACATGATGAAAATACTTACAAACAAAAATTGACTCTAGGACTAGGCCTGACCATCCCCAACGGGAAAAGTCATTCTATCAAACACTTGGCATCAATGCAATCTACAGGACATGAATACAAGATAGAGCATAAATGACTGATAACTCATATGAGACTTGACAAGAAGGATCACCACCCTCTTCCTTAACTCTTTTGACATCAATTAGGTCTTGCATCCATTATCCTTTCAGTTACAAGTAAATACATGAAATAAGCATGAAAATAATCATTCATATAACCATGCTTATAACCAACATTAAACCATGTAAATAATAATGAGATAACAACTATTAAAGCCACATAATAACAAGCACAAGAGCAAGATAACTTAGATTTTATTAACTGTAGGAAAGAGATGACCATATTTGAGACTTCCACATACCACCCGACCATAGACATGGTTGGACCAAATCGTTCTTTCAGCCAATCACCCCTGTGCCATATTCCAAGCATGAATGTGGGATCTCATGGATAAACCAATCCAAAAAATCTAGAGAATCCAAAGGTTAAATGATTTCCACCCTCACCAAATCATGATCTCACCAAAACCGACATTCATATCACAAAACCAAACTGAGCTAAGAATGACTCCAGTCTCCATCACTATCCTTGAGGAATTTTCCATCTCCTTGTCTCTCAAGCTATGTCACAATCCACACTAGATCACTAGGCCCTAAACCGAGACACTAGTCTCTTAGGATTTACCGCAATCCACACCAGATCACTAGGCCCTAAACCGAGACACTGATGTCTCGGATTTACCGCAATCCACACTGGATCACTAGGCCCTAAACTAAGACTCCACCTTTAGGATTTACCATGTAACCCGCCAAAACCAGTCAAGGGATTCCTAGGTCTTTTGGAATTTTCCTAAGACCACCTCTACCCCGGATTCTAAAACCATCTGATAATTCCAAAGTTCAAACCGAGAAAAAAAATCTCATCACTTCATGTCTATCCAGAAAAGGCAAGGCAAGGTTAAAAACCACTATCATAACTCGACAAAACCATGCCACTAACAACCAAAGAACCATATACCAACATGCAAAGCAATGCATGTCAAAACCAACTATGAAATCACACATGCAATATGTTAACTACAAGTATTCCTATTGAAGCTGCTTGATCCTGCTATTCCTTGCTTGATCTTTGCTTTCCTTCCTTTTCCTTGTCCTTCCTTTGCTTTCTTTTCCTTTCCTTGCTCCAAAGCTAAGCACCAAAAGCTTGAGCCTAAAAATCTTGCCAACTAATCCTCAAAATCCTTTTTACTAATGAGGCCTCTATTTTTTTTCATTTTCCATTATTTTCCTTTAATTTCCTCCTCACGTGTAATCTGTGACCTTTCACCTTCCTTTTCTCCAAGTTTCCCTTATTTCATAAATAAATGTGCCAAAAATTCCATTTGCCTTTTTAAATCCTTTTCCATTGCCTTCACCAATTTCCTTTAGCCATAATAACCAAATGAACACCCACACTAGGATGTCTTGCCCAACATTCATCTTGGAATACGTGTCCCTTAACTAGTCTTATTTTTCTTTTATTAACTTTCATTACATGAACGTTTAACCAGGGGATGTTAGAAAATATTCTATTACAGTGGTGTTGCAATGGATCTCAATAGGCATATTTACTTCATTAGATTATGCATCTATTTTATTTTCATAAGGAACCCCTATTAACCTGGGAGAATGATCATGAGGATTTACAAGGATTTCTAAACTTGTTTATGAAGATATCCTTTCGAGTGGCTAAGAAGATGAGGGGAAACAAAGAAGACCATCCATTGTTTGATGATAGGGGAGACACATTAAAATAAAAGCTAGTATCCTTAGTTTGAAGGTAGGAGGCACTAGGGAGAGGAGTCCCCAAATTAGAACCACCCCCCCAAGGAATCCTTGCCAACACTAATTTCCTCTTACTTGGTCCAAATCATGAATCTTTCCATCAAGGAGGCTTTGAGTGTGGAGTTTCAAATGAACATGATCCATTGAAGAAATATCTATGTTGGAGAGAGATATACTTTTAGATATATTGTCATAGACAACAATGAATGAGGCTTGAGGGGAAATTGGAGCTAATTGTGCCAAATGTAATTCATATTAATGATTCCCCATCACAAGAGCCATAATCCCATGCATGAGACTAACGCTAATCTAAGAGCCAACAAGATGAAGCTTAGCCGTGAGCTTGAAGTACAAAGGATAATTCATTCCCATATTGTTTTATCATTCAAAAGTTAAAGGAGAATTGAAATATCCAACATTCTTACCAACAACAAATATCAATACTCATCGAAAAAATAGTTTGTGGATAAAAAGTCGAGATGAACATGAACCTCCCAACAAATATAGGGGTGTGAAGAGGATTGAGAAATATATTACCTAAGTGTCATACTATTTAGTTGTGAAGGCCTTAAGATAAATATCTAGATCCACCATCAATCTCCTATATGTGCTATGATTGTTGTTTGGTTTCTTAGCACTCTTTGTCCACCTCTGATCACCATGCCTCCTTCTTCTATAATGATTCCCTATTCTCAATGAGAGATTGTGAGGGTCTTTGTACTTGCATCAAACCTACTTTACAAGAGCTTCCATCATACTTTTCCCCCAATCCATCTACTAAATGTGGAGTAAATACATATTGCGAGTCAAATCATCACAAGTCATGGCACATAGATGCTATGGTGTCTTTCAACTCGTTGTGGGGTATTTTTAATTTACTTTTGAGTATGAGGAACATGTATAATTCTTCTACTTTTTAAAAATATTTTAATGTATATATTGAATAAAATATTTGAACGTCCATGTTAACTAATATATTTCAATATCAACTTAATATATCTATATTAGGAAAAAGTTAATTATTTAATAAATGAATATTAAACATAAATAAAATATTTCAATGCATATCAATTTTAATTTGATATATTAAAAGAAAACATAATTGAAAGTAAGAAATTTCAAATACTTCTTAATAAGAAGGATATGTGTCATTCATTTAAGCCTTAATTAAAAGCTGAACATTTCAAAACATTAATAACAAAAAGAATTTAAAAACATATTATTTCGTTGATGCATGTGCATTATTAAATTATAATTTCATATATATATATATATATATATATATATATATATATATATCTATATATATATATATAGATATATATATAACACATTTGAATGTAGATAATGTGGGTCATAAATAAAAATTCCCATATTAAGTAAAACATTTTAATTGAAGAAAAAAATTATGCTTAAAACATTTTACTTACTATAATGATTCTAAATTTTGGCCCTTTTCCATGTATCATTTGTAGAAAAACCTGTAGATTCACAAGCTCATGTAATCTACTAAAACAAGAGAAAAGAATCTACTTCTACTGTTTACAGTGGAAGCCCATAAACATTGAGCAAACAATAATCAATAGAGGAAGAGAATCAAAGGCACATAACACAATAAATATCCCGGGAAAGCCACAACTCAAAACCCCCACTATCTGTTTTGTATTAATCCGGGAAAAAAAAAGATGAAATTACAATGCTTGTTCTCTCAAGAAAAATCCCATCACTCAGAAAATTCAATCTCCAACTCATAAGCAAGCTCAAGGCCAAATCTTAGGCAATTCACAAGCTCTCCAAGTCTCTATTCCAATGTGTAATTCCTATGGAGGATAACTTATATTTAAAGGGAAATAAAGCCTCTAAAAATAGCGCAATCCCTCAAGGATAAGTTCCTGATTGCATGCACTATTAGTGCAACTCAGAGAAATCTAAAACAAATAGTACACTGTCCCTGCACTCTAGTCTCAACTGGGTATTTCTTAGAATTGACATGTATGAGTTTCAGATGGTAGAATCTTTGGTTAACTAGAGTAGCACTAATTAGGTCACTAGTGTCACAACTAACTTTTACTGACTATTAGTTATTGAAACTGATTGGAACTAATTTAACTGGACTTAACTCAATAAACATAGTTAACTAATTATAGCTCATTGATAGCTCATCCTGAAATCCTATAAGTTAGGGAGAACATATACATGTCTTCTAAAAGAGTTCCAATTCGTATTTCCTAAATTAATTTAGTTAATTAAACTTAATTATTATTTTCAAATTGCTATGAGAAAAGAATTCTATTTTAATTCACAGTTTAATTCAAGGACAAATTGAACTGGAATTTCTTGTTGCCATTTCTCAACATCATTTTTTCATACTTAACATAGAGTTGACATGTAATAATTAATAAAATTATTAATAACATAAAATATTTCATTTTGAGTCATAAATAAAATATTTGCATGTGCATATTAAGTAACAAAATTGTATATCAATTTTATATTCACACACACACAGACACAATGAATCCATTTGCACATCCACTGAATCTGAGGCCTCAGGTTCAATAGTCTATTTATTGATAGGCCTCACGGTTTAAGAACAATGACTCCATTTTCACATTCAAAGATATGATTTAAATAATGTAAGAAAATTATTTCACTAACAATTTTGTCACTTGATTCCACCAACAATTGTCAGAAAAAGTCAAAAACTTATGTTTGTCTACCACTACACCCTCTTGTATATGGGAGAAGGGACTTTATCAGAAAGAGTAAAAAAGGTACGTTCAAATTATAATTTGTTTGTAATATGTATGGGACCCTCTTGTTTATGGGAGAAGGGACCCACTTTTACCCTTTTTTAAAAAGTTTTTGGGCATGTTTTTTAATGAATTTTTAAAATTCACTTGGGAATACAAATATTCGAGCAAAGTTATGGGTTAGAAGGTTGATGAATTGGGGATTAGAAAGTTAATGGATGTAGACTTTAGTTGTTGAAATTACACTATTTGAGTACCATGGAGTAGTTGTTTAAATTACATTATTTGAGTATCATGGAGTATTTGAAGATACTAAATCCATTTACACATTCAAAAATATGATTTAAATAATGTAAGACAATTACTTCATCAACAACTGTATCACTTAATTCCACCAACAATTTTTAGAAAAAGTCAAAAACATATGTTCAAAATATAATTTTTTTTTGAGGCCCTCTTGTTTATGAGAGATGGGACCCACCTCCTCACATATGTTCAAAATATAATTTGTATGAGAGCCTCTTATTTATAGGAGAAAGGACCCACCTCCTCCTTGCGATTTTACTGCTAAAGTCTATCATGACATACATAGACTACTGGCTTTGGGATTGAACATGTGACAACTTAGGATGTAATATGATGTATGCTTTTGTTTTATAGAGTTTTGAGGGATATTTTAAGTGTTCATGAGTTATATGTGAGATTTCTTTATGTTTCTATTAAAATTTACATTATAAGTTTTATTCTATAATTCATTCAAAAGTGTTGGAAATGTTTTTAGTTATGAATTCAAAATGAAAGAAATAAGAGGAAAAGGAAGAAGAACAAAACATATCTTTTTATATTCATATTCGAAAATTTTAAAATAATAATAATTTATATTTTGATGGGTTGGAGAGAAGCTCTACAACCCGTATGAGGGAAATGTCGTCATATAACGATATAATTAAAAATAGTAAAATAATACTTACATTGAGAAATTTAAAATTAGTAACAATAAAAGACAATAATATTGGCCATAAATAAAAAAAATTAATTTTCACCTTAAGTTTACATAAACTTGATATAAAGAGTTAAAGTAATTGAAGTTAAAACAAAAGTTAGTTTACCTTTTAGTATGTGGGAGATATGTAATTCCTTCACTACTTAACCTGGATTTCATCGATAGCATGTAAAAATAATATTATTAATATTTTATGATGTGTAATCATTATATTTTCAATTGATATATATATATATATATATATATATATATATATATATATATATATATATATATCACAAAAAGTTAGTTCCAATGATAAATAAAATATTGCAATGTAACATCCCTAGGTAACCTCGTATAAAAACACATAGGATTAGAATTTTTTTATAAAATTTACCAACGTGTACTTTCCAAATTACTATTCCATATTTCTTCATTGACCATTAGATAAAATCTTTATCATAAGTCACATAACCATTCACAACCACTATTGTAGCATATTAACATAAACTTCTTTATGTAACCTTGTATCATTTTCATGATTCTTTTAACTAGGTTAGTTAATCACATATTTGATAATGTAAATGCCACATCATGCAAGGAATAAACATCATAAGAATGGTACAACAAGAAAGCACATCACTTGACACTAATATACCCTGGAAACCTTGTAGGGAAAACCAACAAACGTTTAATTTTATTAAACACTCATGAGGGTGTTCACTCCTCACTTAATGAATGTAAGGGAGTCCAACCCTTGACCATTGTCCTAAAATCTTACAAAAAAATATCATCTTAAACACAACTTAACTAGATAGAAGATATTACATTCATCATGATATCATTTACCCACAAATCATCAGACATTATGTCTTTGTGGCCTGGTTCTTCCCATCAGTGGGTTATCTTACAGTTGACATTCATTCAATATATATGGACCATTAGTTCTTTGCCTTCCATAATGTTAAACATATTATATCCTTTGCATAAGTCCCCATTACCACCATAAAAAAACTTTGATATCATGATTAGATAAAATATTAATTAGTAAATAATATGTACTAGTGATGTTTCAAACATCTTTTCATGTTCATAAATGAATTGTAACAAAGTATCGAGACATGCATGCCTATTTTTTTATGACTGGCGGAATCAGTAACACGCCGACTCTCTTACACGCGTGACATGGGGTTGATCCTTGACGACTACCACTATAACCTCCAAGTAAAACTGCACCTCCCCCAAGCAAGATGCATAGGGAAGTCAAGGTTTTAATATATGACCTACACAATGACATGAATGCCTTAGCAGTCCATTCACTAATCAATGAGTCATAACCTTGAGGGATTATGCGTACTTCTTTTAACAACACTACACATGCATTAATTAAAGGTACATATCTACCAACACATGTCTATTTATTTTTACATATGTATGATTATTAAACATGTATGTCCATCCATAACTCACATGTGTAAGGTAAAATACATAAATATAACCAAGGCATGCTCACTTGTCCCTATTGCACATGTATCACGAGAAGGGAAACACCTACATTCTACTTCTACCCACAAAACACAATAATATCAAAGAAAATCTATGGCTATTACCCTCTCTTCACGTAAGAAGGGGGTAAAGATTTCCAAGATAAATACCACATTACTGTTATTCCCCTAACACAAGCACACATTCTTTCTCAAAAGAAAACCACTACACTATCCATATTATTTTAGAGGATACTGGCACATTAGCTATGATCTTTGTCCATGTAATTATATAAGTTTTATTCAAAAGAAACTATCCCCCTCAACTATTTTCTTTATGCATGGTTATTATGTTCCAAAAGAACTAATACAATAGATATTATTCTTATGCATGAAATTATGTATTCTATTCCAAAAGAACTAATACAATAGATATTATTCTTATGCATGCAATCTGCATGATATTTTCCCAAAAGAACTAACATAACATATTCTTTTTCCAAAATAAATTAACATGATATATATTCTTTCCATGCATGCAAACTACATTTATTTCTAAGAAATATATCTCAAGAGTTATTATCATTATTATTATTTATTTTTTCTTTTCCCGAGAAATCTATCTCAATAGTTAATCTTTCCATGCATATAAAATACATTTCTTTCCAAGAAAATCTATCTCAATAGTTATTCTTTCCATGCATGTAAAAGAAATTTATTTTAAAGAAATCTTTCTCAAAAGTATTCTTTCCCAACAAAAGGTTAATCATAATAGCTACTCTTTTATGAATGCAACTATATATATATTTCTCTTTTCAAGTAAAATTATCACAACAATGCATATTCTTATTCCATAAAATTGGCAGAGAATACTTATCTTTCTTGCAACTTAGATGCAACTAGAGTCTTAATGCCTTGATTTAGTCATGAAGATTGCAACCATGCTATAAACCAATAAATCTTATGATTCTTGAGTATGTAATAAATATTGCCCCATTCTTCAAATCGTCACAAAATAGGAATATTTCCATTTCAAATCCCTTCCCCTACATTTCGATGAATTTTGTCATTGAGAAAAGACATGGAGATTAAAAAGAAACCATAGAGCATCAATGGGGAATGGTTTTTTCGACTCAAGGTGTAACCATTACTTCCCTTCCCCACTCTAGTGATAAATCAAATTTGGAAACACACAAGTCTTTATCATTCGTTATTGTAGGGCTACATAACAACGAAGTGCATGGTCTCTTTGTGTAGGAAGTAGACACAAAGGGATTAAAGATGGAAGGTTGGGTGACCACAGAGCTTCCATTGCAGGACTAACATTAAACCGATGAGAGATCGCTACATATATCAATCTCCATTAGTACCTTCAGAGGCAGGGTTTCAAGCATTATAGGAAATGCAAGATATACATTGTAGTAAAAATAAAG
Organism: Pinus tabuliformis; assembly: GCA_031772625.1. NCBI lineage: Eukaryota > Viridiplantae > Streptophyta > Pinopsida > Pinales > Pinaceae > Pinus > Pinus tabuliformis. Next base: position 392,747,984 of record CM062810.1, read on the forward strand.
TTGTGCAATGGACAAAGAAACAAAGGATTCACTCTAATTTGATCTCCTGTACACTTATTATTTAAGAGTGATATATAAATAGTCAAAAAATTATTTTTTCCATTACCATGCATTAAAAGGTTGATAATAGATCATAAGGTAAGTTCAAAACCATAAGGTAAATCATTTGAAAACCCTAACAAATTATTGATATTAAACATATAATAAAATAATATGTTATGAACGTTGAATAGTAATGTTACATACTTCCCCCCTTAAAGGCAATACGTCCTCAGTGTTTATCATTAACTTTTACTCATGATATAATAATCTAAACAATAAAAAGGGGGGTCCTTCCCCTTCAAAATGAAGGATTTCATTTCCAAGAAATACCAATAACAGAAAACCATAACATTTTATCAATAATCATAAGCATCTACAGTTGCAAATATATTTAATTTCAACTTTCAATCAGTTAGTAATTATTCAATTTCACCAAACAAAAATAAAATCTCTATACCAACTTATTGTTACTTGTCATTTATTCTTGGAAATCATGGCTAATTTATGTAAAATTTTAACTATAGGTGTTTTCTCAACTATGGAAAGCACTCTAAGAGTGGTTTCGCAACCCAACAATAAGCACCTAGGGTGGTTCCATAGCCTCCATGGCAAGCACCTTGTATAATCAACAAATTGAATATAATTAGAGTAATCACAACATTTTCAATCATTAATTATTTGTACAATGTCAAGTGATATCTTAATCACAATACTTCCATAAGTACTCAGAGAGCACCTAACTCTCCGATCATCAATGACCAATAACTGCACCAAGTTCATATTGCCTTAGCCCTTGCTAAAGACATACACAAGATTGGTAATAAAATAAATGAACTACACTTCCAGTAATTCCTTTCCAAGAAATAAGCTCCTTTCCTGTCAAGATGTACATAATTTTTTTACACAATCATAGAGAAAAATCATTTTTAACACACCACTTATCTGGTTAGTTAACTTATTCGGCTATAAGAACCACAATAGGATAAAGAATGCTCCTCCCAACCAATGGGAACTAGTTTCCACAACCATATTGAACCAATTTCACATTTCAAAGAGTTCTCTGACATTGACTACACTAGGTCCAACATAGGATCCCTCTTGGAAACATCATGCCTATTCCTTAGACAACATCCTGCCTTGAGGAATTTATAGCTCAGTAAATCACTCTTTGGGCCTCCTCCAATAGGCTCCAAATCAACATAGTTGCCTTACGATTTTCCCCTCTTCACCATCTTGGCCAACTCTTATCCCTTACTGAGATCATCTATCTCTAGGGAGAGGAAATCCGGGCATAAAATCACCATCAGCCAAGGCCTCCTTGATCTTTCACATTTTTCCATAATTGTCTAACTTGTAAAATTCTCTTTAACACCATTTCCAACTGGAATTTACATAATTGACCATATGCACATTATCATTAAAGTAAAAGGAACGTTCATGTACATCATGCTTTCATACTTGACACTGAACATGGGTCCCATAATATGTAAAAGTAAACTTGATAAGAATTCATAACTAACATCTCATATCATAGAGGTAGCATTCATTTTAAATTTTCACCTAATTATCAACATGTAGTTTTAGAAAAACAATACCAATCTTGCATATTGTAACGTTAAACATTATATCTTCACTTTTGTAGTTGAAAATCACATTGTAATGTTTTACCTTTCACAAGTTCTTGTGTTGCCATTAAGATACCACTACTTAATCACATCAGCAACATTAGTCACACCTATTTTTAATAAAACCATACCTTCTATAAAATTCTGTTATGAAAAGAACATTTTTTTACATACATTCAAGATGCGTTTCAATTTCACATGCATTATTGTTCTCAATATTTCAACATCATAGAATGGTATTGGTCTTGTTTCTTTTAATAAACCACTTTTATGCATTAAAAGTAATATAACAAGTAAAGATACACCCTCTAGATGCTACATCCAATGAAATCTAAAATAAAGATTTCATGAAGTTGTTTTCCAAAACAATAATTAAGGGAATAAGTTTTTAATCATTAATATTCTCATGGTTCTAACTCACGCAACATGTCATTTTATTTACACATGCATCTAATCAACAATCATTATGCACCAATACCAAATTCAAGTCAATCACATAGACTTTTCTTGATTCCACAAATCACTAATGCTAATATATTCACATGCCATCTAGATTTCTTTTAGTGATGAAATTGAAAATACCATGTTTCCACAACATGATGGACTTATTTTATTAGATTCACTATGTATTGTAACCACAACATTGACACAACTGGATGCATTTATACAATATGTAATTTACATATTTGTTAGATATAAGGTGCATACTAGCTAACATCATCATGGAATCATAAATTTGTAAAGTTGTAAATTTTAAACAAAAAAAGTAATAAGCATCATCTGATTACTACTAGTTCTATCATTAAGTTGATAGAACCATCAAATCATTCATGTAATGACATTACTGTACTATGATCTAAGTTATTTGTTACCTTTAAGAACTTGCAATCATATGTATGCATTTCTTAAACAAGCATCCGTTTTCATAATTATTATAATTTCCTTGCCTACAATATTGTTATGCATAAAAACATATGTAAATATTATTTTATATAAAAATACTGGTTTATCGTTAATGTGTAAATGTCAATAACAATTATATTATCAATCCAGACTACCACAATGACTTGTTTACAAATTGTGATAATTTTAATCAAAATTGATTTATACATATAATTTTAATAGTTGGACATGTCAAGAATATTCACTGATATCAACCATCTTAAATTCAATCAAAATCCATGACAATACTCAATCATCAATTAGCCATTACAATCAAGTCTTACCACTTGAATCATTTTTCATTTTAACATCCAAAGGGGTTCTTCCAATGTATTTTACAACATTATATTGTCCTCTTCCAAGACAACCAAAAGCTTTTACATCCATGTATTCATTCATTATAAGCAGTGCATTGTAACTTTAGTCATGTTCTTTAAATGCACCATAATCATTATTGTAATAGTATGCATGCAAAGGTTGGTAGTTAATCCTCACTATCACTAGTGAGTGCTCAGGTTTTTTTCGTAAATGCACTAGAAGTTTTATTGTCTTTTATCTGCATAAATATTCAAAATTCATGAGCACAATTTTAAAGTAGACATTATCACTTACTAGTATTTAATGCGATTACTAACATGCATCATGCATCTCATGTCAAATGTAATATTATTCATATATCATTATGTAGTTTTGTTAGGATCATACCTGAGTTGATGCGCACTAGAATCATACCTCTAGTTCTTTTCTTCTTACAGATTCCCAAAAGGCACTAGTGGTGCAACCTTTTGCTCTAATACCACTTGTAACATCCCCTAGTAACCTCATGTAAAAACACAAAAGTAACCTCATGTAAAAACACATAGAATTAATTTTTTATTATTATACAATTTACCAACATGTACTTTTTGAATTAGTATTCCATATTCCTTCATTGATCATTAGATAAAATCTTCATAATTACATAAAGTAACTTTAGTAAGGAATAGTAAGTTACATAACCATCAACAACCACTGTTGTAGATATTAACATAAACTTACTGATGTAACATTGATTATTTTTATAATTCTTTTAACTAGGTTAGTTAATCACATACTTAGTAATGTAAATTTCATGTTATCTGAGGAATCAACATCATAATAATGACACAACAAGAAAACACATTATTGGACATCGATATACCCTGGAAACCCTGCAGGGAAAAAACAACAAATGTTTAATTTTATTAAATGGTCATGATGGGGTTCACCCCTCACTCAATAGATATAAGGGAGTCTATCCCTTGATCATTGTCATAAAATATTACAAAGAAATATCATCTTAAATACAATAGAACTAGCTAGAATATATTACATTCATCACGATATCATTTAACCACAAATCCTGAAACATGATGTCTTTGTGGATTGGTTCTTCCCATCAATGGATTATCTTGTAGTTGAGACTCCAATTCGCATGGGTCACTAGTTGTTTTCCTGCCATAATGTTAAACATAATCTATCCTTTTCATAATTCACCATCCTTTCTTGCCATTGCTACCATCAACAAACTTTGATATCATGATTAGATAATATATAAATCAATAAATAATTTGTACTAGTGATGTTTAAAACATATTTTCATGTGCATAAATAAACTGTAACAAAGTATCAAGACATGCTTGCCTCTTTTAAAAACACTGCACTTGCATTAATTAAAGGTACATAACTACCAAAATATGTTTATTTGTTTTTACATATATATGGTTATGACACATATTTGTCCATCCATAACTCACATATATAAGGTAAAATACATAAAGGTAACCAAGGCATGCTCACTTATCCCTATTTCACATGTATCATAAGAAGGGAAACAACTACATTCTACTTCTACCCAAAAAACAAATTAATATCAAAGAACCTCCATGGTGATTACCCTCTCTTCACATAAGAAGAGGGGAAATATTTCCAAGATAAATACCACATTAACTATTATTACCCTTGCACAAACACACATTATTTTCCAAAAGAAAACCACTACACTATCCATATTCTTTTAAAGGATACTAGAACATTAGCTATGATATTTGTGCATGTAATTATATAAGTTCTATTCAAAAGAAACTAGCCCTCGTAGCTATTTTATTTATGCATGCAATTATGTATTCTTTTCCAAAAGAACTAATACAATATATATTATTCTTATGCATGCAATTTGCATGATCTTTTCCCAAAAGAACTAACATAACATATTTTTTTTCCAAAAGAAATTAACATGATAACTATTGTCTCCATGCATGAAAACTACATTTCTTTATAAGTGATCTAGATTAAGACAAATTTAAACAGAACACAGAGGTACAATGAAATAACAAAACTTTAATTAATTAATAACAAGTACTAAAATTGTTTACATGCTGAATGGAACAAACTAGCTTGAGCGATGGTAGCTTACCTCAAAGGAGGCATGTGACAACTACATGCCTTCTGAACTATATTACAATAAGGCTTAGAGGCCTTTTTATTATTGACAAACAATGGAAAACTATAAACATACAAAATACTAACACTAAGATATGAAGCACCAAAAGTTCATGGGCCCCACAGGGCATTATTTAATACACCAACCTCCTAGGGTTGTAACTTTGGCATACAATATTTGTTTGACTCGTATGATACCTCATTAGAAATATCTATCCAAGGACTACAAATTTTAGCTAAAAACCCTTGCCACAAGATATATGTTTACTCATTTTCCAAAAAATTGTTGTTTAGGGCCTCAGAATGGCTCCAGAAGTTCAGGACCCGAAAAACTACCAAAAATAGTAAATTATGCTACAATTAAGGAAATTGAAAGAAATTGTGTTGGGAGTCTAAGTGGAATAGGTGGGTGGCCATCAATATCTACCTTGATTAGTCCTCTCCCCTTAGGAAGCAATGGTCACCATTGTGTTGGGTGCCTCCATGAGATGGGGAAACTTTTGTTGAACCTGGTCCCTGGTGAGCCTCTTGCCTTGGTGCTGCACCTAGCCAAATTTGACAACCCAATACATTAGATACTATGATGGAAAGGGTTATTAATCTGCGTGTCTATGATCCAATAAATTGTGGCATGTTCCATGCAATCTAGGTTGAACTTCATCAGTGTTAATTGTTCAACAATGTCTAATGTGGCCAATAATGGTGGAAAGTATGGTCGAAGGCATTCCACATTGGACACTGGGTGTAGGCTAAGGAATAGGGGAATGTTGACCTTGAAAGGATTGTCTCCCATAACCTTGGTAATGGTGTAAGTCCTGTATCAGAGTGGTTGAAGCTTCTAATGGGATCCAACAAGGCTTTCTTTTTGGAAATGCAACCAAACTTTGTCGCCTACTTGAAACTTATGTGGAACCCAACGATGATCATGTCGTTTCTTGTACTCGGCATTAGAATTATCCAATATTTCATGTAATTTCTAAAATATATGCTCGATGTGTTCAATAAACTTGGTTTCTTTATCAACCCAAGATTATGCATGTGCAGATTCTACCTCTGTAGTCGCATGAGGCATGGAAACATCATTTTGACACAATGGTTGAAATCCTAGGCCCACATGAAAGGGACTGCATCCAATTGAGCTATGAACAACTCTATTATAACCAAGCTACACATAGGGAATTCTCTCATCCCAGGTTCGTGGATTCATGGAGTTGTACATATGTAGTATGTGCACTATCATCCTATTCATGGCCTCTATATGGCCATCAATTGGGGGATGAAATGCAATCGAATTAGTGAGATTGGTGTCCAATAATGACCAAAATATTTAACATATTGTGCTTAAGAACCAACTATCTCAATTTGATATAATGGTCTCCAGGATCCGAAAATGTATCCACACTCATTCAAAGAATTATTTGAAAATGTCCTTTGCTGTGATACTCTTCTTGTAGGCTGCTAATATAACCATCTTAGAAAATATGTTCACCACCACAAATAAACAGTTATAACCATGCTTGGTAGAAGGGACACCGGACATATACTCCATGGAGATGGATTCCCAAGGCTGAATTAAAGTAGGAAGAGGGGTGTATAGGCCTTGATTCTTGATGGTTGGCTTGGAAATGACACAGGAAATGTAGGATCTAATATATTTTCCAACATCTTATCACAGTTTTGGCCAATAAAAATACATTTGTCATACGACCACACTTTTATCCACACTAAAGTGTCTTACGACCTGACTGTGGTGCACCTCTTAAATTAACATTGCATGCTTGCTTGAAGGAACAAAAAGTTGGCCATGGTAGAATAATAATGTGTCTTAGAGGTGGAAGTCTAGAACTTTCTTTCCATCGACTAACATCTAGTATGTGGTGGAAAAATCTAGATCATTTTTGTATAATTGCTTCCTTCCATTCGTCTTGTGGCCATAAGAGTTGAGAACAGTAGTCAGTGTTGCAACTAGGGGACGACTGAGGCAATTTGCAAAATAATTGGTGCTGCTCTTCTTGTATTTAATGTTCAAATGGAATTGTTGCATATATGTAGACCATTTCTGATGGTGACCGTTCTGTAACTTCCCTTGTGTATGTATACACTGAAGAGGTTAGTGATATGTGCAGATGACTGACACCTTCCCCATAATGTAATATTTCCATTATTAGCAACCCTTCATGATGGAATACATCTCTTTGTCATAGGTGGGTAATTTCCAAATTGTATCAGAGAGTGTCTCACTATGGTAGGCCACTGGATTCCCATGTTGGGTGAGGACTACACCAATATCAAAGTCGAAGATGTTTGTCTCAATTTCAAATGGTTGTTGTAGATATGGAAAGGTGAGTACTATTGTAGAGAAAAGGCAATGCTTTAGCTCAATGAATGCCTTCTATTGGGACTCAGACCAGGAAATTTTTTTCTTTCAATCCACCCTAGGTAACTTGACTCAAAGGCCAAGTGATGTGAGTGGATCCCAACATGAACCTTCGATAATAATTAACAAGGCCCAAAAAGTTGTGAAGATATGTTAGAGTGGTCAGGGTTGGCCAATCCCAAATGACTTGGATATTGGCTGGATCAACGTGCACACCTTTCTCATTAATTATTTAACCCAAATATTGGACTTGAATCATTCCAAAGGTGCATTTCTCCACATTGGCACATAGTTTGTGATGTCACAGGGTTTGAAGGACCTGCCGAATATGTTGCAAGTGATCTTCCCAATTCTTACATAAGTTGAGGATGTCTTTGAGATATAATACTACAAACAAGTTGGTGAAGGACCGTAATATGTCATCCATCATCCTCATAAAATTTTTATGGGAATTTGTCAACCCGAAAGGCATGATAGACCACTAAAAAAATCCCTCCTTGGATTTGAAGGTGGATTTCCATACATCCATACATCTATGGGTTCTATTGGAACTTGGTGATAGCCAGAATTAAAATTGATCTTGTTGAAGTACTTGGCCCCTTTGATCTAGTCAAGAAGGTCATCAATCCATGGGATTGGGTACTTGTTCCTAACAATGATGTTTGTCAGTGCCCGATAATTAATGCAAATCTTCCAAGTCCTGTCCTTCTTTTGTACAATTACAATCAGGCTCCCATGAGGTGAGGAGCTTGGTTAGATGTGCCCATTTTGCAACAACTCTTGGATCTTCCACTTGATTTATTCATTTTCCAGAATAAAGCAATGTTGCTAGGGTCCAACCCTAACCCCTTTATTTATGTAATAAACCCAATAGGGTCAAGTCATAGTCATAGTTAGTTAAGGAGTCAATAAATCCCATATTAATAATTGTAATTGGTTGACCCGCATTTAAGAAAGGGACCACAGTTAGTTGCAATGGGCCATAATTAATAAATAAAGTGGTTAACCCTTGTTATGCAAAGGACCATTATTCATTAGGCTATTGAAGGTCATTTAGCTATAAATAGTTGTAGTTAGAAGGGAAATATCAAGGAGACTTATTTTGTAATTGGGCTCTACTCTGCTGGAGGTCATCCCCTCGAAGAGGCAAGTGAACATTGCTTTTATCTTTGAATAATAAAATACTTGTTGTTTTTCTCATTTTATTCTGTGTTCTGGGTTGTATTTCTTCGCATATTTGGTATTCTAGAATTTCTTGCAGGTCAGGAGCATACCAAGTGGTATCAAAGAACTTTTTAGGGTCGGTGGTACCTCCATTTTTGGCAGATTTTTTTAGGGTAGAGACATGTTCTATCATCTTTAAACCATGAGATATGTCGTTGAGCACATAAATCTACATATTTGGTGAGGCATGCATGCAGGAAATACAAGAGGTGGTCATGCTTATTGGACTCCCTTGTAACCCCTGTGGGTACCCCTTCGAGTCGTAGCACATTAGAAAGAACTGCACATGGACTGCCTTCCACGTACCCTCTGGGTATATCGGAAGCCCCCTAGGCTCACTTGAAACCTCACCTTAGATACGCCATTAGCCGTCTTGCTGCTACAGTACACTGAGAACAACACTTGGGAGATTACTCACGTGTACGATAGGGTAGTTGGGTAGTACGACTAAGGGTATAGTTGATCCTCCTTAGTTAGTGCCCTAAAAGATTGGGTCGAGTACTATTGTTGGACCCTTATGTATATTGTGATATGTAGCACCTAACACTCCTTTGTGACCATAGTTCCCTCGACTCTATGAAGATTTCCCATTATCTTATTTTCAAGATCAGATCCACTAGTTGGGGTTCTACTGCCGTAGTACGATTCAGATCTAGCAGTTGGGGTTCTATGCCACTACCACAATTCGATCCACTAATTGGGGTTCTACCACCGCAGTACCATTCAGATCTAGCAGTTGGGGTTTTGTTGTCGCTGCACCAATCAGATCCACTAGTTAGGGTTCTACTGCCACAGTCAAACTCACATTCAATCATTAGGGTTTCGCAGGCAGATCTGACCCTCTACACAGTAAGGCTTGTGACTGCTATAGTCTTGGCCTGATTTTCATAGGACATTGGGTAGGATCAAGTTTTCTGGAAATTGGCCACTGCAGTATTAATCAGTAGGGAGTAAAACTCTGTTCGGCCTTCCTGGGATGCTTACAAGAGACTTAGCCCATAAGATTCAGGATGATGAGCTGATCCCAGTGGTACCAGTCACTTGTTAGCTTCAATTTTCTTACAGTCCCAAATTTTTTCAAAGTGACGTCAAGTGATCGAGATTTATGTATGGTAGAAACCAGAGCTCAAGTCATGGCCAATGAGAAGATCGAGCAACTTGAAAAAAATTGGGTTCTTTCCAGGAAGAGATGCAAAACATTACATAATTCATTGCACAATTCAATACGAGCATGTTAGGGTTGCATCAGAGGCACATGGTATTGATGAACACCTTGAAGGAGAATCTAGCCATCATATTCACTATCATGGAAATCACCAACATTCCCACCCTCAACCACCCAAGCTGGACATGTATAAATTTGAAGGACATAGTCATAGTTAGTTAAGGAGTCAATAAATCCCGTATTAATAATTGTAAGTGGTTGACCCGCATTTAAGAAAGGGACCATAGTTAGTTGCATCAGGCCATAATTAATAAATAAAGTGGTTAACCCTTTTTACGCAAAGGACCACTATTCGTTAGGTTATTGAAGGTCATTTAGCTATAAATAGTTTTAGTTAGAAAGGAAATATTAGGGAGTCTTATTTTGCAATTGAGCTTTGCTCTACTAGAGGTTACCCCCTCAAAGAGGTAAGTGAACATTGCTTTTATCTTTGAATAATAAAATACTTGTTGTTTTTCTCATTTTGTTTTATGTTCTGGGTTGTATTTCTTCACATATTTGGTATTCTGGAATTTCTCGCAGGTCAAGTGCATAACAAGTGGTATCAAAGAACTTTCCAGGGCCAGTGGTAACTCCATTTTTGGAAGATTTTTTTTTAGGCTAAAGACATGTTCTGTCATCTTTAAACCATGGGATCTGTCATTGAGCGCATAAACCTGCAGATTTGGGGAGGCATGCATGCAGGAAATAAAAGAGGTGGTCACACTTATTGGACTCCCTTGTAACCCCTGTGGGTACCCCTTCAAGTAGTAGCACATTAGACAGAACTGCGCATGGACAACCTTCGACGTACCCTCTGTGTATATCGGAAGCCCCCTAGGCTCACCTGAAACCTTGCCTTAGATACGCCATCAACCGTCTTGTTGCTACAGTACACTGAGAACAACACTCGGGGAGATTACTCACACGTACGATAGGGTAGTCAGGTAGTACGACTAAGGGTACGGTTGATCCTCCATAGTTAGTGCCCTAAAAGATTGTTCTGATTACTATTGTTGGACCCTTATGTATATTGCGATATGTAGCACCTGACACTCCTTTGTGACCATAGTTCCCTCGAATTTATGAAGATTGCCCATTATCTTATTTGCAAGATCAGATCCACCATTTGGGGTTTTGCACCACTACCACAATCCGATCCACCAGTTGGGGTTCTACCACCACAGTACCATTCAGATCTAACAGTTGGGGTTCTGTCATCACCGCACCAATCAGATCCACTAGTTGGGGTTCTACCACCACAATCCAACTCACATTCAGCCGTTGGGGTTTCGCATGCAGATCTGACCCTCTGTGCAGTAAGGCTTGTGGCTGCTATAGTCTAGGCCTGATTTTCGCAGGACATTGGATAGGATAAAGTTTTCTAGAAATTGGCCATTGCAGTATTAATCAGCAGGGAGTAAAACTCCATTCGACCTTCTTGTGATGCTTACAAGAGACTTAGCCCATAAGATTCAGCATGATGAGTTGATCCTAGTGGTACCATTCACTTGTCAGCTTCAATTTTCTTACGGTCCAAATTTTTTTCAAAGTGACATCAAATGACCGAGATCTGTGTATGGTAGGAACGAGAGATCAAGTCATGGCCAATGAGAAGATTGAGTGCCTTGAAAAAAATTTGGATTCTTTCGAGGAAGAGATGCAGAAAATTACACAATTCATTGCACAATTCAATACGAGCACGTCAGGGTTGCATCCAGAGGCACATGGTATTGATGAGCACCTTGAAGGATAATCTAGCTATCATATTCACTATCATGGAAATCACCAACATTCCCACTCTAAACCACCCAAGTTGGACATGTATAAATTTGATGGCTCTAATCCAACAGTATGGGTAGCACAAATGGAACAATATTTCATTCTGAATGATATCCACGGTGATCCAACTAAACTACGTGTGGGAGCCCTTGGACCAAGAGAGATGACAATGGTGGCAGTGGCATCAGGAGTGCTATCACAGGAACATAACTTGGTAGGTGTTCTCAAAAACCCTTTGTGACCACTTTGACAGAGAATCTAATTTTTTGGGTTGTCTTACTAAGCTTCGATACATAGGCACAGTAAAAGACTACATTGCAACCTTTGAGACATTGGCCATCCAAACAGAAGGTCTAGGAGATGAATTATACTTGAAATGTTTTATATGTGGTCTCAAATAATCCATCCAAGCACATGTCCGGATACACCACCCACCTACATGGATAGGCACTTGCACAAAGACTGTCAAAGTAGAACATGCTTTAGCTTGCCAGTCTACTCGTCCAAATTTCATAGCTAAGGGATGCCCCACCCAGGCTCAAGGCCGTACCTAAAGACTTAAGGTTCAAAAGATGTCCCAGGAGAAATGGATGAAAGAAGAAAACAAGGATTGTGCTACTACTATGATGACAAATACTCCCCGGAGCATAAATGCAAGGAACCAAAATTATTTCAATTTGATGTTACTGATCAAAGCTCATTGGAGGAAGCCCCACCCCTTGGGGGACCAGAGGACGAATTTGAGGAAACCCAACAAGAAAATGAGCTCACAGCCATGGTAAAGGAACTAGTTATCTCACTACATGCTTTGGCGGGAATTTATGTGCCCCAAACTCTCAAAATCACAGGCTTTATTAAACATCGCCCTGTACTAGTATTGATTGATAGTGGCAGCACTCATAACCTTATCCATCAGTGAGTCGCCAAAGGTGTTCGTTGTTTTGTAAGGGCATAATCTAATTTCTAGGTCCTTATTGCTGATAGGGGGACAATGAAATGTGAAGGCCGCGTGAATTAAACTTGAGATGGAATACTACCACCTAAAGACCCACATGTTTGCGATTAACATGGGTGGTAGAGACATTGTCTTGGGTGTTGAATGGCTTCGCACACTAAGCCAAATCACAATGGATTTCCAGGAGTTATATATGAGCTTTAAGCAGAATGACTGCATGCATACACTCCATGGACTCCAGGGAGGTGCTCCTTCTATCATCAGCTCGCATCGAATGGAAAAGTTGTTGAAAAAGGGCCATCATGGAGTTATCACCTAGTTTAATGCCATCTAGGCCATAGAACCAACTACTCTTCATATTCATTCTGAGATGCAACAGGTCTTAAACTGCCACCAATAGTTATTTGACAAACCTAAAGAGTTGCCACCCTCGAAAGGGGAACATGATCATAGCATCACTTTGGTCCCAGGGGCATAGCCACTGAATGTGCACCCATATCTGTATCCTTTCACCCAAAAGAATGAAATTGAAAAAATCATCAAGGAACTCCTTGAAGTCGGTATTATTTGTCTTAGCATCAATCCTTATTCATCACTAGTGGTCATGGTGCTCAAGAAAGATGGGGAATGGCGCATGTGTCCATAATTTAGGGCCCTCAGCAAGCTCACTGTAAAAGAAAAATTCCCTATACCGGTTGTTGATGATCTGCTTGATGAACTACATGGTGCTCAATTCTTTACTAAGCTAGATCTTCGCTTTGGATATCACCAAATACGCATGAAAGAAGTACACATTCCCAAGATTGCTTTCTGAACTCATGAAGGCCATTATGAATTCTTGGTCATGACATTTAGTCTCTGTAATGCCCCCTCCACTTTTCAAAGCCTCATGAATCACTTGCTGAAACTATATCTCTAAAAATTTGTCCTCGTTTTCTTTGATGAAATTCTCATCTACAACCTAACCTAGGAAAAACATCTTCACCATGTAGACTTGATCTTGCAACTGCTCCGAAATCACAAATTATTTGTCAAATTGTCCAAGTGCTCTTTTGGTGTGGAAGAAGTTGAGTATTTGGGACACATTGTGGGTCGTGAAGGTGTCAGGGTTGATCCCAAAAAGATACAGGCAATGTAATAGTGGCCCAAACCAAAAACCTTGAAGAGTTTGAGGGGATTCTTGGGTCTCACCAGCTACTATCACAATTTTTTCAGCAATTATGGTTGCATTGCTAAACCCATCACTAACCTTATCAAGAAAAATTCATTCCTTTGGACTGATGCAACACAACAGGCGTTTATGGCTCTCAAACAGGTCATGTGTTCCACTCCAGTATTGGCACTACCCGTCTTCACCAAATCTTTTGTGATTGAATGTGATGCTTCAGGTACTGGTATTGGTGCTGTCTTAATGCAAGAAGGTCGACCCTTGGATTTCACGATCCAACAACTGAGTGGGAAACATCTGGGACAATCTACATATGAGAAAGAGATGATGGCCATCTTACATGCAATAGATACCTGGAGCCCATACTTATTGGGGCGGCGTTTCCAAATCCGAACAGACCATCAAAGCTCAAATATTTTTTGGAGCAACATCTATCCTCACCAAAATAAAATAAGTGGCTGGCCAAAATGTTGGGATATGATTATGAGATAATTTACAAGAAAGGGCTTTACAATGCAGTAGTGGATGCTTTATCACGCCAATTTGAGGATGAAAGCACCTTGCTATCCATCTCTCTTCCCATACCAGATTGGATTAAAGAAGCTCGCAAGGAATTTTTTTCACACCACTCTCTCCCAACTCATTAATAACTTGAGAGTAGATCCTAATTCCTCAGTTGGATACCCTTGGAAGGATGAGATCCTTTGCTACAAGGATCGAGTAGTTATATCGCTAACATCCACCCTCAAAACGCACATTTTGGAATAGTTGCACTCATATCCCACTGTAGGCCATGCAGGATTTCAGAAGACTTATTGTCGCACTCATCGTTCTTTCTTTTGGACGGGCATGAAAACTAACATTCTTACTTTTGTAGTTGAATGTGATGTGTTTCAATGCCACAAAGGAGAAACAATCGAGTTACTAGGAACCTTATAACCATTGCCAATCGTTGCCTCTCTCTGGTTGGATGTTTCTATGGATTTCATTATTGGTCTCTTGAAGTCATGCAACAAATCTGTCATCATGGTGGTTGTGGACAGACTTTCTAAATATGCTCATTTTTGTGCTCTACCCCACCCATTTACCTCCACTTTGGTGGCTCAAACTTTAATGGACCAGATCTTCAAACTGGATGGCATGCCCACTTCCATTGTGTCTGATCGTGACCCGAATTTCACCAGTAACTTTTGGCAAGAACTTTTCAAGCTACAAGGTACCCAACTCCAAATAAGTACTTCCTATCATCCCCAAACTGATGGTCAAACTGAAGCAATCAACAAATGTTTGGAGACATACATAAGGTGCTTCACTTCATAAAAGAAACATCAATGGGTACAATGGCTACCTTTAGCTAAATGGTGGTATAATACTAACTATCATGAGGCCACCAAGATGACCACATATGAAGTAATGTATGGCAAACTCCCACCTTCACCTATTTCTTATATCCCTGGATGCTCTAAGGTGAAAGAAGTTGATCAACTCCTATAGAACTGTGCAACCATGCTAGCTCATCTCAAATATAATCTCCATAAAGCTTGCAATCATATAAGCAAACATCGCTAAAATAAAAGGGCTGCCAAAAATTAGCTCCAAAAGTCTACGGACCTTATTAAATACTTCAACACATTGGAGTAGTAGCTTACAAGCTAGCCTTGCCACCAACTCCAAAAATCCATCCAGTCTTCCATTTATCATGCCTCAAGAAAGTTGTGGGGAACAATTGCAGAATTCAAACAAGTCTACCTAAATTGGATGAAGAAGGTTCACTCTAGCTCCAAACTAAACAGGTCCTCGATACTCGAGAACAACATCTAGGCAGCTGCACGATCAAGGAAGTCCTCGTCAAGTGGAAAGACACCTCTCTAGAAGATGTGACTTGGGAACCAACCACTATTCTTCAGTAGTTTCCGCAGCTTTAGCCTTGAGGACAAGGCTACTTTTTATGGGGGAGGACATGATAAAGTCCAACCCTAACCCCTTTATTTATGTAATAAACCCAATAGGGTCGAGTCATAGTCATAGTTAGTTAAGGAGTAAATAAAGCCCATATTAATAATTGTAAGTGGTTGACCCGCATTTAAGAAAGGGACCACATTTAGTTGCAATAGGCCATAATTAATAAATAAAGTGGTTAACCCTTGTTATGCAAAGGACCATTAGTCATTAGGTTGTTGAAGGTAATTTAGCTATATATAGTTGTAGTTAGAAGGGAAAGATCAGGGAGTATTATTTTGTAATCGAGCTCTGCTCTGTTGGAGGTTTCCCCCCTCGAAGAGGCAAGTGAACATTGCTTTTATCTCTAAGTAATAAAATACTTGCTTTTTTTCTCATTTTATTCTGTGTTCTGGGTTGTATTTCTTTGCATATTTGGTATTATGGAATTTCTCGTAGGTTAAGAGAGTAAAAAATGTTATATCGGCCCACTGGTTAGAGGATCTCTAGGAGTTACATCAATCAAATGCTTGACCTGATAGTATAAAGGTACCCCTGTGGGTGAGGATAAGATGTCCTTGTATTCTTAAACGACCTTATCCACCTGCTTCTCCTGCGTGGAGGAACCATTCTTGGAGGACATGGATGGGGCCACGATCTTCCCGTTACTTTGAGAGAAAATCAGAAAGAAAATAAATTTCCCAGTTTGGAAGATGATATTACCACATTTATTAGCAGCGATTAATGAGATGGAGGTAGGTGGGGCTACCTCTGGTATCCTGTATAACTTATTGCCCAAAGTAATAATAATAGTGTGAGACCTAAAATCATACAAATTATGAATCTTCCATAAGTATGGTTGGCCTAATAACAAATCACAAAATTCAAGAGGAGCAACACATCATAGTATCTCATATGTGAAGAGCTTGATTTTTTAAGGAAGGAAAAAAATGCTAGCTGATGCAAAGATCTCATTCTTGGTGAAGCCACCTGATGATGTATGACTATGGGTGCAGTTTGGTTGGTAGGCCCAACCACTTAATGAATTATGATGAGTTGATGTTATTTTGGCTCCTGCTATCGACAATGAATTGCAGCAAAGACCCCTTCAACCACATATGTGAGTGGAAGATATTCTTCCCTTCCTTTGGATCTTCGAGCTCAATCTTCTCGACATTCAGTGGTGCTAGTCTCTGCATCGATAATTTTCTTCCATTTTTCATTTCCCTTAACCAATTCTAACTCAGATTCGGAACATGCATCGAACTTTGAAGCCTTTAGCTAAAATACCAGTGGCTGCTTGGCATGACACTCATTTGTGTCGTGAGTGGGGCTCTTGTTGAACTCACACCACTTTCCTATGTCCTTCATCTTTGTGGTTTTATTTTTTGCATGTGGCTTCAATGGGTTTTCCTAGGTCACCCCACCTTGGATTTGTCCTTTATTCTTTTGTTTGGGAGTGCCTTTCCCCTGCTTCAGATTCGTAGATCAAAATTATCGCTTCTTTATTTTAATTTCTTCTTGATCTTGACATCATATTGGTATGCGACACCAAGCAAGGAGATGTCCAAAAACTCCATCTCATCCTGAATGTATTTATGTAGACAACTGTGATACTTGAGTACCAAATGCCACTTAGAATCCTTGATACCCAACTTCATGTGAAGGGTATGGAAAATATTTGTAAACTCTAAAACACCTTGGTCCCTTCAATGCCATACTGAGGTCCATTTTATGTGCTTATCTTCATAGCTCTTTTTGTGGTTCTGTATTTTTGAGTTTGAGGGAGTAAACACATAGGACAACATCAAAACCACTTTGGAAGCTGGGATCTAACCTTGCCAACTTCAGAGAGGGATCTCTCTGTTTAATTCAACTTTTTTTAGTGTAGGTTTTAGGCTAGCTATGATTGTACTTGTTTTTTTTGTTTGAAAGGTTTAGTTGGTTTGAGTGTTATAATCCCATTGGGCTATGGAGTCTATAAACTAAACTGGAGTTTTGCATCAATATTTGGGGGATTTTTCATAGGGAAAGAGAGGTTGCACTAACTGGATCTTTTGAGAAATTTAAATGGATGGTGGAAAAGAAGAAGTGTAAGGTTTAGTAGAAACGAAGGGTAAATTAAGAATTCCTTGATCTCACTTCAGTGGAAAACATTGAAATTAACAACAACCAAAATAGGGTGCTTTGAATAACGAATCCTATTTATCGCAATTTCTATTGATTATTTCAGAAATTTATAATAACAGAGAAAGGAAAAATAATGTTTAAACAAATAAAGACAAGAAACACATCACAATTTATCACACCACATGAATCCTGTGAAATTTCCTTGTATTATTGATGCTCCAGTACTTCAAAATTACAATATGCAGTAGAAATTACATTCAGAAATCAACACTAATACTTCAAACAATAAAGTATTTATAATAAAAAATTACAATAATGCTTTACAAAATCGCTCTCAAGCCGACAATGTATTATTATCCTAATTACAAACTAATATCATCTAATCTTAGTAAAAGAATAGGCCACTTATGATGTTGAGGCGAACGGTGGTCCTGTTTGGATGGTTTCAGTTGCTGAGTCATCCCAAAACAGAATGTGATGCTGAACTGACTCTTGTGCTGGCTGTTGCATTGGCAAAACCTTTTTACCACTCTTTAGTTATTCCTTAATCCAGTAAATCAAGTAACTCTTCCCATCTCTTTTCATCTGGAATTGTTAACTTTGTCACCCTGCGGTAGATTTCATCTACCTCTGTATATTTAACAAAATTTGGTTTCATGGTAAAAATGTGTTTTACCTCATTCTGCACATGGAAGTCGTTTGACATGGTATCCAAGAATTCCTTTTCTGTCATACTCCCTTTGATTCCATTGAACTTAATGCTACTTTTAGCTACCTCTTTCATCTTCAAGATATAGTCCTTCTGAGTGACCAGCTTGTCATTAATGACATAGATACTGGGCAGTCCCTTCTGCATTAACGCTTCAATCCAGTTTGTAAATATGTTCACCTGCAACTCCAAGGTTTCACACCTTTCCTCCAATTGATCAATGAGATTCCTCTTTATCAAGACTTTCTTGACTTCCAAAATGGTAGCAATTTTGTCGCTTACTCCCACTTCCTCCAACTCATATCTGGACTTTGAGTTTAAGAACCTGATAATATTGGCAACTTCTATTAGCATTTCTACCAGCTTTTCCCTTCCTTGCACAATAGTTTCAGTGGCATTCTCTATTAACTCTTTCTACTCAAATATGATTTGGATAGAAGGCGAAATCTCATTCATTGAGTCTAGTATGTTTATCCGAATTGTTTCCTTGACCTGGGAAAAGTTCTGGCAATTGAAGTGTCTCTCTCTACCTGGCGCAACTTTTCCAATAATCTCCAGGATTTCTCCAACTCAACAGTCTGAGCAGCCTCAACTTTAGCTTTCTGGACTTCCAAATCTTTGAGTTGGTTGTGCAAAGTCTCAATTTCCTTTGACTATAATGACATAATTTGAAGTGTCTGTGCAACTTTTTCAACACTGGGAGTCTGAGTTGAAGTAGTAGGTGCAGTGGTTGCTCTTGTTGATGGCACTTGAGAAAGGGGTACATCATCCAAGGGAACAATGGCCATCTTAAAACTGTCTTCCTTCTCCTTTATCAATTTTTCCAACTCTGCTTCCATCTGCTTGATCTCTAAGTTTTTGTTAATAATCAGTTTCATCATGTCTGCTTTCTGAGCTTCACCTTCTTCAATGTCCTTGGTCATTGGATCTTCTGTAGCTAGCAGTTTGAGCTGTTTCCTTAATGTTGTTATGTCCAAGTTCTTTTTCGTAATCATGTCCTCAGCAACATTAACATATTTAGGGTAATACCCTATCTTGATCACGAAGTATTCCAAATACTTGATCCTGTTATCCTTGGCCAAGGAGGAGATATTTTCCATCTTCAACTGTGACTGTATGTTTGCAAAAAAACCCTGCAATTTGGATAAGGACATGGCAGTGTTAGTCAGAGTGGAGGATATCATCTCATCAGTTTGTTTGTGCATCTCCATTTGATCAATGGGATGTATGTCCTTTGTACTGAAATCAAAGGTGGTGATCTTGTAGTTAGCTGCTGATTTGGGATATGAAGTTTTGGCCTCAAGAAAGGCCATTTGCATTTTACCATGCTCAGTATCAAATACTGACAAAAGTCTACTTTGTGAGCTGGAAGTCTTCTTCCAAAATTGGTTGTAAGTGTTGTTCTTCAAGATTTCATTCCCGAGCTTTATCTCTCTTTACTTATCAAACACTATCTTCTCTTTTTCTATTTTGATAGTGTGTGATTCTAACACAGTTTCCTTATGACCCTGTAAAGATGAAGGTTTAGAAGGAGAAGTAGTGAACTTGATGGTTGTAGGTGGTGAATCTGTGATGATAATAGCTTCTTGTTCTTCAGTCTCTTTGTCTACTTTCGGTTTGTGAGTCACCTTAGATCTATTTTTATAACCAATTCCAAATTCTTTAGCTTCACTCCCAGTGGTAGATGATGACCCTTCCTCCCTCTGCCTTTTGCTAGATTTTTCCTGAGGAATGAGAGTCTACAAACTAGAAGTGGAAACAAGCTGCTCTTCAGCTTCCTGTAGGGTATTTTCTGCCCACTCCAACTGGTTGGCATATTTCTCTATGTCTGGCCTAGAAGCAAGGATGTAGGGAGTGTTTTATTGTCCAATTTGAGTTTTGAAATGATACCATAGGGATCATAAGACCATGTGAAGCTCAATCTGAACTTCATTTCCTTTAGTATCTTATCTACTTCCTCACCTGTTGTCCTTGTGTTGCACACAAATGGGCCCACCTATGTTTCAATTATGAATTGTGCTTTCTTCTTGGTCACTAAAAAGTGGATGTCATTTGAGTTCAACATCTACCTTATATACTCCAAGGAAAAGGTCATCACTGGGAGGTACTTGGGGAGTTTATAGGTGGCCAATTCACATCCATAGACTCTAATCTATGTGTAGTTTTGATACAAGTACCAATCTTCGGTCTTTGCTTGGTCTGATAGATGCAGAATTCTTTTGATCTCCTCATTGATTTTGGGATGCACTGCACTATAGAGAATGTTCATAGCTGGATGAACAAAGTCTTTTACAAATTGCTTGTAGGTGAATTCCTGCTGTTCTTTCATGACCAATGAGGTAAAAAAGATCACTCGTTGTTGGTCCCCTACATCATCCAACATCTGCAATGCAAAATTGAAATTGTATGCTTGATAGTAGATGAGCATGTAAATTAAAATAGAGGTGTAATTGAACACCTGCTCTGTAGGAAACTTAATGAATTGCTCATGGATATTGTCAGCCAAGAATTGACTAAAATTGAAAATTGTAGAGGGTTTTCTATCTGTGGAAAATGTGGAGAGGAATCCTCAAATGGGCTCATCTACCCACTGATCAGAATGATAGCCTAGAATGTAAGAAAGGCTGGAAATAATCTGTTTGGCCTGATCAGAGAAAATGGAAGAAGGATAAGGAGGATTCTTCTTGGGTAATTGGGCATTCTCTGGCAAGAAAATCTCAAAAATTCTAGCTCTGGTGGAAAAATCCATCTTTTGATAAAGCTAGGTGAGGGCTTCTAAGGATAAAGGGGCAACATTTTCCACAGAAGGGGCCAACATCATTTGATCAATAGATTTGGATGTAATGGTGAAAGAAACATCACCTGTAGGGGAAATTATGGCTCTTTGGGCAGGGACATAACATGCTTGGAATCTTCTGGTAAATTCTAGGGCTTGAAATGTCAAAGGAAAGATATAGTGGGGGAGGTTTGACTCCCAAAGTCCTATGTCATCAATCTTATCAATGTGTTTATCCTCTAACCAGCAATACAACTCCAGGAAATCACAGTCACAGAGAGTTTCAGTTATCTTGTAATCCTTGTCTACTAATGGTGTATGATCCAAATCTATTGAAAGTGGAATTAAAGGGTTAATGACATTGTCCTAGGTCTTATCTTTAGGAGGCATGACTATAGAAGTTTTCTGAACAATATAAATATGCATAGGAAATTTACCGGGCTTAGAAACGATAACAGTCTGTTGGAAAAAGGGAAAAGGTAGGTTGGTGAATGTTGGAGTGCTGGTGGCAAAGAAGCTCTGATGTGGATCATTGCAAGAAATTATGAATAAAAAAAACAATGAAATATTGAGAATGATGGGATTTGGATTTATTTAAACATTTGTGACAAAGTCCCATTGGAAATGGCATGGAACCGTTACTAAATGGTTACATCAAGAAAAATTAAAAGAGAAATGAGTATTAAGTGGGAAAACATTTAATTGGTGCAATGGTCTTGACATGTGACATGCGAGGAGTGGTGGGGCGTGGCAGGAACAGATAAGGGATTGGCGGTTTTCGGAGGGGGTGATGGGTATTAAGCGGTATCGGTTGTGGGGGGTGGGGTGGTGCAAAATCACCGCGACGCGCCACGTAGGGAGTAGGGCACGTCAGGAGAAACCACCTTCTGGACTCCCCTGGCACTAGAGGGAGAATGTGAAGGAAGGGGGGGGGGAGGACGAGGCTATGGATGGAGCGAGGGATTAGATCCCAGGGTAGTGATCATGACTGAGGTTTATTTTCAAACGAAAAAAATAGTTTTCCACTTGCACCTTTATCATTTCCTTTTCAAACCTAGGATAAGGGGGAAATATAAGGTATGAAGTACTTTATTCCTGCACACATATTTATCCTTTAAACATAGGATAAGGGATTAACAAAAAAATATTTTGAAATACATTATGCAAAGCATGCACTTCTGCCCTTTTTTCCATATCCTCAAACTTAGGATAAAATTCATGCATGCTAATATTTAAGCAAAGCAGCTAATCTAACTACCCTTAGCTAGACTAACATTTTTTATTTTGATCTCTAGGGTTCACTTAGACTAGAAAACCCATTTTTAATTTCTTTTATTTAGAAAGAAAAACTATCTAACCTCTTCCTTATTTCTTCCATTGACCCAGATTAAACAGTTGGGTCAATGTCATTTCCTATCTAGCTAGTGATTTACTGATATTAAACTGTTTGATAAATCTTTATTCTCTAACTAATTTACATAAATTTAAAGAAGTGTAATCATGATTAAATAATATGATTAAACTAAAGCTACTGATTGTGGCATTTTGAAAAAGTTGCACACAACTTCGTTTTTCAGAAAGGAAGTAGAAACTAGATATGAGTAGTGGCATTTAGACTTGAAACACTTTCAGTATTATTCTTTTTTTATTTTCTTTCTTTTGGTGGGGTTCAATAATTTTTCTTTTTCTCTTTCTTTTCTTCTTTATACCCTCTTTTCATTTTTTATTATATTTTTTCTTTTTATTTAGAAATCATTGGCGGATTGACAAGTATTACAAAATGGGATTCCTGATATATAATACTCAATTACCTTGAGATCCTATAAATTATAATACCCTAAAAATGGATCCAGCTGGGGAAGGCACTCTCCCTATGAGGTGCCAAGAACATGTGATCAGTAGCCTCGAGGTTTTATTTCAGCAACCTCCACCTCTGATTTCTTTGTTGCAGTATTTATGGTAACTCATCAAGAAAATCTCATGGCCTTCTCTGCGGGCTTCGACCTCTGTTAATAGTTCACCCAATCCAAACAATAAGGAAAATGATATTTACAATGAAAAATGGTATGAAAATATCTAGGGCTCAGAAAAATAATGTTTTAACATCCTGCCATTGACAGGTCCACCAGGTAATTCCGTGC
This sequence comes from Pinus tabuliformis, assembly GCA_031772625.1. Classification (NCBI taxonomy): domain Eukaryota; kingdom Viridiplantae; phylum Streptophyta; class Pinopsida; order Pinales; family Pinaceae; genus Pinus; species Pinus tabuliformis. The sequence continues at coordinate 392,771,457 of CM062810.1, forward strand.
CATCTAAATTTCAATAAAGAATGCATTATTTACTCTAAAAGCATAAATGACATAAGGACCCATCCATAGGTTGTCAAATTTTCCATGCTTCCCTTTATCCTCTCTTCTTGAATCCCACTTCAAGACTTTATCCCCAATGGTGAAATCATCTACCTTTGCCCTTCTATCAAAAACCTTTTTAATATTCTCATGAATGACTTCTTCCTTGGATTGCTGCAACTGCATTGTCTCATCAATCCTACTTTGAATATCATTGGTCTCAGACTGCAGTTCCTGAATTAAATTCATGACTGGAACTCCCAAAGAGGACGCAAAAACAACATCTATTCCATAAACCAATTGGTATGGTGACATGCCAATTGATTTCTTTGTGGTGAGCCTATCATCCCAAAGTGAATTTATGAGTTTGCTATGCCATTACTTTTTGTTGTTTTCTAACAATTTCTTGATAATGTTTACTAGGATTTTGTTTGAAGATTCATCCAACCCATTATCTTGAGGGTAATAAGAAGTTGAATGGACCAAAGTGATATGGTATTTATTGCATAAATATATCATTTTCTTAGACCTAAAGGCTGTAGCATTGTCTGTAATAAGCTTGTTTGGGCAGCCAAATATGGAAAGGATATTGGTTTCTAAAAATTTAATGATCATCATATCTGTAGCTAGTCTAGAAAGAGTGGCCTGAATCCATTTGGTAAAGCAGTAAGTAGCAGTAAGGATCCATTTGTGTTGAGTAGAGGATTGAGGATGGATTTCTCCAATGAAATCCAATCCCCATTGTTGGAAAGGGCTCTGAACAGAAATGGGCTTTAAACGTAAAGGAAAAAGTTTTATTTTTCCCTCAACGGTTTTACACTTGTGACAAGAGGTTACCTTTTTATGGACATGTGGAAAAAGTGTAGGCTAGTAAAAACCAACTCTAAGGATCTTATTGGCATTGGTTTTCCATTAAAGATGGCCACCACAGTCACCTTCATGGAATTCTTGCATTTTTGTTTCTGCATCGTCACTCAATAGAAACTTTAGTAGAAGAACACCAACATCTTTCCAATATAAAACATTTTCTAAGATGAAAAATTTAACTACTTTCAGCTTCATAAATCTAGCCTTTATTTTTGTTAGACTAGGAGGAGCATTTAAATTAAATAAAACATAAATAAGGTATACATACCAAGGTGAGATCATGAAAGCATCATCTAGTTGTGGAGTTAATGTCTAAAGCATTAAAATTAGATTCATCCATCAATTTGGCTAATCCCTGTCCTTTGATGAGCTTGGTTGGCTTGATTTCCATGTCATATTTCAGAATGATGGAAATCCATTTACCTATTTTGCCATTTGGTCCATTTTGTGTCAAAATATATTTAACTACAGCATTAGGTACATAAGAGATTATATGGAAATGAAGGATATATACTCTGAAATCTTTAATTGCTTTTATCAGTGCAAAACCTACTTTTCCATTATGTTGTACTTGAGTGCAACATCTCTTCAATCCTTGACAAAAAAAGCAATGGGCTGTTCATATCCATGAACATTTTTCTACAAAAGGACAGTTGCAACAGTATGTTCAGAACCAAAGGAAAAAATTATAAAATCTTTAGTAAAATTAGGACTAATAAGGACTGGTGCCTTTGTTAATTCTTGTTTAACCTAGTCAAATGATTGCCTAGCTTCGATGTTCCACCTGATTTCAGAATCTCATTTTAGCATGTTTGTGATATTTCTAAGAAGTTCTGCAAGGTTAGGGATAAATATTCTCAAGAAGTTTATTCTCCCCAAAAATGACTGAAGTTATTTAATATTTCTTGGATGATTTATTTTTAGAATAACTTCAATCCTTTTAGGATGAATTCTGATACCTTCCTTAGATATGATGTGACCAAGAAGTTTTCCTTCTTCAAGACCAAACACTGTTTTCTTAAGATTTAATGAGATCCCAAACTTTCTGCACTTTTAAAAAACTCTTCTTAGGTGCATGAGATGCTCTTCATTAGATTTAGAATATACAGTTATGTCATCCAGATAGATCACAATAAATCTGCCAATTTCATCAGCAAAAGAAATATCCATTGCTCTCTAAAATGTGGCTCCAACATTCATTAATCCAAAAGGCATCTTCACATACATGAAGGTACCCCAAGGAGTAGTAAATGATGTTTTTTTCCTGATCATCTAGATGAGCTAAGACTTGATTATAACCTGAGAATCCATCTAATAAGGAAATCCTAGAAGATCCAACTACCCTTTGCAAAATATGATCCATTTTAGGTAAGGGATAGTTGTCTTTTAGGGAAACTTTGTTTAGGTTTCTGAAATCTATCCACAATTTGATTTCACCTGTTTTCTTCCTAGTTGGTACAATGTTGGAAACCCACTTAGAGTACCTAAGAGGAACTATGATTTTGGAATCATAATTTCTTTTGATTTCTTTCTCAATTAAAGGAATCAGAACCGGATTTATTCTACGAAGTTTTTGTTTAAATGATTTATGATCTTCCTTAATTGGAATTTTTTGTTGTATAATTTTAGCATCATATGTTTTAAGATCTTTATAGCTCTAGGAAAAAACATCACTAAATTCCTTGAATAAACCAATATACTTTTGTTTTTCAGTTGCTGGGATTGATTTAGACAGTTTGATGATCTTTGGGTATTTTCCAATACCTAAATTACAATCTTCAATTGTTGTTCCTGAGGGCTCGATCTTAGGCTTTTTAGCCACATCATTGAAATCAAATAATTCTTCTAGTGGAGCTAGACCCCTAGGAAAAATATTATATTTAAGATGGAGTGTTTCAAACTCTTCTTTTTCTAGGTCGATTTCAAGCAATTCTCGTTTATTTACAACTTTATCTAAGGGAGTATTTACATATAAATTATCTAGTTTCCTTTCTGGATCGAAATGTTCAACTATTTGACTATCTATTTCAGATTCCAAATCAATACTATCATGTTGAAATTCATCTTTGGATTGCAGGAAACTCTCAATCTGTTTATCATTTCCAAATACCTACCAATATCTCATGTTATGAGGTACATCTGGTTGTTGTTTCACCTCTAGTACATATTCTTGATTAGGATAAGGCATTTTACAAGAACTGGCTGAAAAAGCAAGATTGTTTCGAATGATGTTTTGTTTTCTAGGAATTTTAGAAAGGTCATATTCAAAGAAACTTTCTAGGAAGTCTAGCACTGCATTTCTGTATGCTCTCATCCTAGGGTGTTTGGTTGAATATTCTCCTTTAATTTGTTTAATAATTAATTCAGCATCCCCTTGAATAGAAATTCTTTTAGCACCTAACTTTTTTAACAACTGCAAACCTAGAATGAGGGCTTCATACTCTACTATGTTATTAGTGCATTGAATATTAGGCTTGTATGAATGACCCTCAACATGATTATTTCTTGTGTTAACCACCCAAATTCTTGCTCTGGCACCATCTTTGCTACAAGAGCCATCAAAAATCATGTTCCAAAGAGGTTTAGGAGGAGTTTTCAGTTTTGATATTTGTGTTTGGGCTGGGTCTGATTTAGAAGTTTTTGTTTCAACATTGATTACTTGATTGTTGATATCCCAATCATTGTAAAGAATAAACGAATCTAAGTTTGAATGAACATAATAAAGTGGATAATTTTGAGCCCTGTCTTGAGTACTCAGGTCTCCCTATACAATCTCCTTTGCTACCCAAAAACTAGTATGGTGGCAAAGGTCATATCCATTTGTAGGGTTCCTTGTAATTTTTCTCCCCATGAGCGTGACAACATGACATAATTAGGGGGAATGTCTACAACCACTATGTCCATTACTAGACTTTTAGTAGAGATTTGGGCTAAAGCAACATATAGGTCTTTGATAAGACCTAGGCATTTAACTTTGCTAGAAACAAAAGAATACAAGTCTTTGTAGGGTTTAGTAATGCCAAGTCCTAATTTTTCCATCACAGCTTTAGGCATTAAATTGTGGGATGCACCTGAATCTAACATAGCATTATGGAGAATATTGTCATGAATATTTAGGCTAACATAGAATGGAGGGACTACTCCTTCCTATGGTTTACCTTCAACTTCCAGTCCAAATAAAAGTTCAGGCTAGTCATCATTCAGATTTACAGAGTCAACGTTTTCCCCAATGTTTAAGGCTTTCATTACCTGGGGTCTGTACCTGTTTTTATTCATTAACTTCATGAGAGGAATAAGAATTTTCATTTTTTCTAGTTCATTCTCAATGTTGAAAGATGTTTGAATCTTGATTGAACTAGGAAGTTCAGGTTGTTCTGTGATTTGTTTTTTCATAGGCTCTTTTTTTTGACTGGTGGTTGGGACATCTGTTTGAGTAGTTTTAGAAACATTGTCAACAACCTTTTTGAGAGGGATTTCTACCTTTTTCTTGCCAGAATTATCCCTAGTTTTCTTAGGAAGACTATATCTGGTTTTCCTAAGTCCATTTTCAGATGACTTAGTAGGTTTTTAATGAGATTTTGGCATTGAGATTGTTTGGATTCTTTTTGCTTCTAAGGTTGTACTACCTATGGACTTCCATTATGGAATTTTCAAACCCTTGTTTGTATTCATCTGACTCTTCAGAATCCAATTTAGTCTGGGTTATGAGAAAAATTTCCTGCTCCTCTTGAGTGAGGAAAATTCTTCATCATCATTTATCACCAACAAGTTTATTTGATTATCCTCCAAATATTCCACAATATTCCCCTCATCATCTGTGTAATTTTCCTGAAAAGGAGGCCGAACATACTGGTCTGTACCTTTTGTTCTCTTTGTTTAATTTGGATACATTCCTTCTAAAGTTTTGGTTTCTAGTTTGAGGAGGATTTTGGTTTTCTCTTACTTGAGTTTGGTCATTAATGTTCACTCTTTGCATCATTTGATTCACTACTCTTACTAAGTTGTCAATCTTATGATCAACAACAAAAGTATAAGGTTCTTCTTTTATGGTAACTCTGCGTTCAGACTTCAGTTTGGATTTTTTGGCCAGGATGTTAGCTTCAACTTTAATTGCATTTGCTTGCATTTCTTCCAAAGTTGTCGGGTCTCTCTCTCTAATTTGATATTCCATGTCTACATCGAAACCATCTAGAAAATCAATCAGAGCTAGGCCAAGGGAGGGCTTGATGTCTTGTGGAATAGCGTTGTAAACAATGTTAAACTATTCACAATATTCTTCCACACTTTGATTTGGTTTTCTTTTCAGTATTTTATATTCATTTAGGAGCTGAAGTGGATTCTTCTTGATCTCCCATCTAGCTAAGAAATTTTGATGGAAAGCATCAAGGTTGGCTATACTTCCTGCAAGTAAACCCCTAAACCATTTTTTGACAGCACCTCCTAAACTTTGGGCAAACAATCTCATTTTAACATCAGCTTCATCTACTTCTTGGAGGTCAAACACATCATTCATTCTATCCACATGCCACTGAGCAGTATAAGCACGAGTGTTATCAAAGGTCATAATTTTAGATTGATAATCTCGAGGCATAGCATTTATTTGACCTAGCAACACCAAAGGTGCATACATTCTTGCCATAACTGTTCTGGAAGATTGACTTGAAGATGGACCTAATGTAGGTGTAGTTTTGATAACTACAGGGATAGTAGGAATAACAGTTTGAGAAATCAAAGGTGAGGAGGTTGATACTATGGAATAAGTAGGACTAGGAGGCTGTAGATGAACTGACTGGGAGGATTGACTAGACAAAGAGGCTGCTGCAATTGTTAAAGAAGAAAATTCAATTGACTGTTGAATAAAGGCATCTTCAATAGCTTGGTCCAACACTAAAACTAAACCTTGTAATTTGTCAAATTGTTGTAAAGATTCAAGATCGGGATCTATTTCAAGGAGTTGGGTTTGGGGTATGTATGGTTGCAGTATGGCTTTATCTATGATAGTTTGATCTACAAAAGCCATAGAATTTGATTTAAACAAACTTTGCTAGAAAGGAAAATCAAATTCTATATCTTTTAAAGTTTCAAATTTCTTTGGGAGAGAATTGAATCTAGAAAGAGGAATATTACTACCTTCATCTTAGTAAAGATTTTATTTCTCACCAATTTCTCAGGGTTATCTACAATTTCAGCATGGTTGTGATCAGGGTGAGATCTAGTGTAGATTCTTTTGGGATCTAGCGCTAGGAAAAATCATCACACAAATAAAAATCAAAATGAATGACACACTAAATATATAGAAAATAACAACATCATATCATGTATTCCATAATGATAGAACAATTTCTTATTGAAATACTGATTTAAAACCAAGGAATAATAATGTTTTGGATTAAAATGTATTCTTCCCCAGTATGGTCACCACTATGTTGTCATTTTGTATTTTTGAGGTTGAGGGAGTAAACACATAGGACAACATCAAAACCAATTTGGAAGCTGGGATCTAGCCCTGCCGGCTTCAGAGAGGGATCTCTCTATTTAATTTAGCTTTGTTTAGTGTAGGTTTTAGGCGAGCTATGATTGTACTTGTTTATTTTTTTTTGAAAGTTTTGGTTGATTTGAGTGTTATAATTCCATTGGGTTATGGAGTCTATAAACTAAATTGAAGTTTTGCATCAATTTTTGGAGGAGTTTTCACAGGGCAAGATAGGTTGCTCTAACTGGATCTTTTGAGAAATTTAAATGGTGGAAAAGCATAATTGTAAAGTTCAGTAGAAAACAAGGAGGATTTAAGAATTCCTTGATCATACTTCAGTGGAAAACATTAAAATTAACAACAACCAAAATAGGGTGCTCTAAATAACGAATCCTATTTATCAAAATTTCTGTTGATTAATTCAAAAATCTAGAATAACAGAGAAAGGAAAAACAATGTTTAAACAAATAAAGACAACAAACACATCACCATTTAATACACCACATGAATCCTGTGAGAGGTCCTTGTATTATTGATCATGGAAAATTTTAGGGGCTAATGTTCGCCCAGTGGGCTAATTTTCCTTGATTTTTCCAAAAAAAGATTCGCCAATTACCAATTTTTATAAAAGACGATTCGCCCAAATTTTAGAATATAAAATTATTTTACCTCAAAAATCGCCAACATTATATAGAGACTATATATAAAATCATTATAGATTTGAATAATTTTACAAATATATCAATACACATTTTATAGTTTGCATATTAGGGATTAGTGATATTCGCCAATGATTTTAAACTTCAAGAAAATTTTCCATCCTTAAAATTTTCCTTGTTATTGATGCTCTAGTACTTCAAAATTACAATATGCAACATAAATTACATTTGGAAATCAACACTAATACTTCAAATACTGAAGTATTTATAATATCAAAATTACAATAATGCTTTACGAAATTGTTGTCAAACCAACAATGTATTATTAGCCTAATTACAACTAATATCATCTAATCTTGGCAAAAGAATAGGCCACGTCTATTGTTGAGGAAAATGGTGGGCCTGTTTGGATGGTTTCAGCAGCTGAGTCATCCCAAAATAGAATGTGATGCTGAACTGACTCTTGTGATGGATTCTACTCTGGCAAAACCTTTTTACTACTCCTGAGATATTCCTTAATCTAGTAAATCAAGTAACTCTTCCCATCTCTTTTCATTTGGCACTGTTAACTTTGTCACCCTGCGGTATATTTCATCTACCTCTGTATATTTAGAAAAAGTTGGTTTCATGGTAAAAATGTGTTTTACCTCATTCTGCACATGGAAGTCGTTTGACATGGTTTCCAAGAATGCCTTTGTTGTCATAATCCTTTTGATTCCACTGAACTTAATGCTACTTTTGGCTACCTCTTTCATCTTCAGGATATAGTCCTCCTGAGTGATCAACTTGTCATCGATGACATAGGTACTGGGTAGTACCTTTTGCATTGAAGCTTCAATCATGTTTGTAAATTTGTTCACCTGCAGCTCCAAGGTTTCACACCTTTCCTCCAACTGGTCAATGAGATTCATCTTTGTCAAGACTTTCTTGACTTCCAGAATGGTAGCAATTATGTCACTGACTCCCATTTCCTCCAACTCATATCTAGACTTTGAGTTTAAGAACCTGCTAATATTGGCATATTCTGTTGGAATTTCTCCCATTTTTTCCCTTCCTTTCATAATAGTTTTAGTGGCATTCTCTATTAACTCTTTCTTCTCAAATATGATTTGGATAGAAGGCCAAATCTCATTCATTGAGTCTAATATGTTCATCCAAATTATTTCCTTGGCCTGGGCCAAGGTCCGACCAATTGAAGTGTCTCTCTCTCTACCTGGCACAACTTTTCCAACAGTCTCTGGGATTTCTCCAATTCAGTAGTCCAAGTAGCCTTAGCTTTGGCTTTCTGGACTTCCAAAGCTTTGAGTTGGCCCTGAAAAGGCTCATTTTCCTTTCACTGTAATGACATATTTTGAAGTGTCTGTGTGTCCTTTTCAACACTCAGAGTTTGAGTTTAAGTAGTAGGTGCAGTGGTTGCTCCTGTTGATGGCAGTTGAGAAAGGGGTACAATATCCAAGGGAACAATGTCCATCTTCAAATTGACTTTCTTCTCCTTTAGCAATTTTTCCAACTATGCTTCCATCTACCTAATTTGTATGTTTTGGTCAATAATCAGTTTCATCATGTCTTCTTTCTGAGCTTAAACTTCTTTAATGTCCTTGGTCATTGGATCTTCTGTAGTTGGTAGTTTGAGCTGTTTCCTCAATGTTGTTATGTCCAAGTTCTTTTTCCTAATAATATCCTCAGTAGCGTTAACAACTTTAGGGTCATACCCTATCGTGATCACCTAGTCTTCCAATGACTTGATCATGTTATTCTTGGCCAAGGAGGAGACCTTTTCCATATTCAACTGTGACTGTGCATTTGCAAAAGAAACCTGCAATTTGGATAAGGACATGGTAGTGTTAGTCAGAGTGGATGATATCATCTCACTAATTTGTTTTTTCATCTCCATTTGATCAATGGGACATATGTCCTTTGTACTGAACTCAAAGGTGGTTCTCTTGTAGTCATCTATTGATTTGGGTTGTGAAGTCTGGGCCTCAAGAAAGGCCATATGCATTTTACCATGCTAGTATCAAATATTGACAAAAGTCTACTTTGTGAGCTGGAAGTCTGCTTCCAGAATTGGTTGTAAGTGTTGTTCTTCAAGATTTCATTCCTAAGCTTTATCTGTCTGTACCTATCAAACACAGTCTTCTCTTTTTCTATTTGGATAGTGTGTGATTCTAACTCGGTCTCCTTATGACCTTGTGAAGATGATGGTTCAAAAGGAGAAGTAGTGAACTTGGTGGTTGCAGGTGGTGAATCTGTGATGATGATATATGCTTGTTCTTTAGTCTCTTTGTCTACTTTAGGTTTGTGAGTCACCTTAGGTCTCTTTCTGTAGCTAATTCTAAATTCTTTAGCTTCACTCCTAGTGGTAGATGATGACCCTTCCTCCCTTTGCCTTTTGCTAGATTTTTCCCGAGGAATAGGAGTTTGCAAACTAGAAGTGGAAACAAGCTACTCTTCAGCTTCTTGCAGGGTATTTTATACCCACTCCAGCTGGTTGGCATATTGCTCTATGTATGGCCTAGAAGTATGGATGTAGGTGTTGGGAACGGGTCCCCTAGGGTCCATTTTGGGGTTAAAAACCCAAGTTTTGGGATAGAAAGCCCAAATTTTGTATAAATCAATTTAAAGTCTTTGCATTTTGTGATTGCGGAGCACGAAGATATCAAGAGTCAAAAAGGGTTTCTGCCCTTAGTTTAGATAGGTTGTTTCGGCTTGATGAGATCAGCCCTTGGTTGACAGACCATGTGACTATATAAAAAGGAGGTCTTAGAGGAGTCTAAGATAGTCAGTTCAGTTCAGTTGATGGCGATAGAGTCATCGATGAGTCTATAAAGAGATAAGAGTGAGAGTATTAGCGTAGGAAAGAGGATCTTCCGCTGAGTGCATAGAGGCCTAGGGTAGAAGTCTGCAGCTAAGTGCATGGACCCCTACAACTATGTGCACAGGGTTGTCAGATTCTGTACTGAAAATCTAGTTCATCAATAAAGAAGAGTATTATGAAATTATTGTGTATTTTACTTCTGTCAATTTCATGCGATTATGTTAATGTTAAGTACTAGGTTTATGTTTTATTGCTAAATTGATGCATGAATCTATATGTTTCCTTTGTTATGTGAAAGCAAGTAGAGATATATGTGTATGCAAATATAATCTTAATTACACGATAGAATTGGTGAAAACTTAAGATAATTCGGGGAACTATACAACAAAGTAGTTACAGAGGTGTGTAAGTACCAAGATCACTTGTTAGGGTTACGCGAAGGATGATCGCAGACCTTCGTAGGAGTTCTAAAAGACTAATAGAGAAGTACATCAATAAGAACTAAAGGCTTATCGATCTGCACAAAGGTAGAGATAAGGTATAAAACCGACATCACAAATATCTCAGGGTGCGAAAACTTGGTTCCTGCACCCCCCCATACAACTTCGAGTGAGACTTTAGTTCGCACTCCACAGATTAATGACGAAAGGGCCAATAGTGTAGGGATTTGCTTGGCTGACTAATGGTGAACCTGGGTCAAGGCACATCAAGCCAACAAATGGTTCCCTTTTGGGGATCGGGATCTGCATAATGAGATGTTTGATGTCACATCATTAGAATCCAACTAAGAAGGAGATTGGGGACTAGTTAGATAGAAAGATCCAAAAATTCGTGACGCAAGAAAATAGGAATCTGTGATTGAAGAAGGAATAATGGTTGGACAGATATATGTAAACAGAAATTCATTAAATCTTCTTTTGATTCTTTCCTGGTTGAATACAAGTGGATTGCGAAGTTGGTAGACGACTAGGGAAGGTGGAGGCTTGATGGTCCAATTTTCTGGACCCTGGAGTTAGTGAGGAAATTAGAAGACCCTAAAGATAATATCATGCATGCTGTCAATCATTGGATTGACCATATCATAGGAGGGTTTGTGATAGAGTTTGTGGTCGATAATTTAGTCAGTTTCAGAGCGCCACTTCTTCAAGGGGTCATGAGGTAAGTAATTGAATACATTAAATACTTGGATTAAGATGCTCTTGTGTGAAAAGAAGGTCATGCAGTTAACTTGATGTTTGGAGCTACGTGAAGTGGAAGGTCTTTCAGGGATGCAGAAAGAAAGGTCTTGAATATAGCTCACTAATTGAGCCCCCTTTGAGTGACGACGAAGGAGTAGCACAGGCTTCTCTGCTGAGCGCTATTTAGTTGATAAGACAAGGGTTCCCGTGAATACCTGCACTACATCCATCCTCATCCCATCCATCCACATGCCTCCATCCTCAACTCCACCACTTACCCCATCACCCACACCGCCACCACCTCCACCACTGTTCAACATGGTGAACTCCATAAAGCTACTTGTGTTCAAGGGTGTAGGAAATGAAGATCCGGACTAGTTTTGATTCATCGCAAAGGCTGTATGGGAAGCTCAGGGTATCATAAAAGATCAAATGAAGAAAGAAATGTTGGTTAGTTCTTTGCAAGACCACTCACTAATGTGGAACATTAAGTACAATATTGATAACCTGACGTCTGCATTGGAAGATATCCAAACTGCGCTAAATAAGGAATTCAGTAGACCTAAGTCTCAAGTGCAATTCATTGTGGTATTCAAGGAGATCATGATGAAGCTTGGGGAGACACCCTGGGATTTGGATCAAAGATTGAAGTGTATGATTCGTGAAGCCAACATGAACCTAACTGATAGGAAGAATCGCTAATGGTTTGTGGCCTCACTCCTGCCTCACCTAAGGGTTGGCTATCACAACAAAAGATTGGGACCCAGGTGGAAGCTTTGGAAATTGTGATGAGACTGCACGAGACACCAATGCAGGATGCTAATCTAGGGGTTCAGCTGATTCATGCATAGTTGCATAACCTTTTCCTTGAAATGCAAAGCCTGAAGAAATACAGAACAAATTGGCCAGAGGCGAGCGAAGAAGTCTGGTGCCGGAAATGCAAAGGTCAGGGGCATGACAAGGATCACTGTCCAATGCCTCTAAGGATGGAGGCTGCAGCAGGTTCAAGTACAAGGCTAGCACTATGGTGTGCTATATGCCAGGTAGCTAGGAAACATGCGACAGATAATTGCAATTTTCTATAGAAATTTGTATAGACGCCACAACATCTCTTTTTCATTTTCTATCAATCAGTAGGTCATGACGAGCGTAATTGTTGTAGTTACGAATTAATGATGGATAGGACACCTGCATATAGGGTATAGGTAGAAATGCGGCCTCCAAACCAAGGCATTGGAGGAGTGCGAGGTGAGTATCAGGGGTGCAACCAAGGCCGAGGTGGAGGAGGGCCTAGTAGAGGTCGAGGGAAGCTTATTTGTTACGATTATGGAGGACCATGACACTACACGAGAGACTGCCCGAATCCGACGAGACTGTCATGCCACTATTGTACTTAGTTTGACCATCCGACTGAGGATTTCCCTATATTATTGGCTAATATTATCAAAATTAGGTGCAGCCTTAGCAACTGACTCAGAACCTACAGATGATGAGGGCTGAGTCTCACAAGGAAGACCCTAATGTAAACATTATGCTACGGAGTGGAACGACGATGGGTGAGGATAAGTGGAAGTAGCTTGCCGAGGGTGAGTGGGTCTGTAAAGCACCAGAAAAGGAGACCGGGTTTGATCTGGAACACACAAAAGAAACATTTATGGAAGTAAAGAAAAGTTTTGCTGAGACCTCTACCTTAGAAGTCAGGAGAAACTAGTTGAATAAATGGACCCATCCATGATTACCACATTCTTGGAGACCTACATGAAACTGCTCTGCAATAGTAAGGATGTGAAGGGACTGCAAGAACTGATCAATCGATGCACTCGCAAGGACAACGCTACCGACGAACCACTCGTAGTCAGAAATATTGGTAAGCATAAGGCAAGGAATGGACATGAAATGAGACTCATTGCACAGATAGGGGAATATGAAATGGACCAAGTTATCTTGGATTTGGGGTCTGATGTGAATGTTTTGCCGAAAACAACATGGGAAAAGATGGGGAGAACTGTGCTACAGTGGTCTCTGATCCAGTTAAGGATGTGTTGAAGCCCCGAAAATCAGGTTGACAACAAGGGGGATACCCGCCTGGTCCAGACCTTGGTTGGCAACTCCTTATCCGTTTGGTATAGTGGGTCCGACTGGGGATAATGGGACCAGTTTCCCAATCTATGAGTGTGTGTGTAGAATTTGATGTTGCTGATCTAACAGTTCCTATTTAAGATATTCTAATTCTAACTCTAATCTAATTCTATGCTATTGTAATCTAATAAATAGCATCTAAGTATATACTAACCTGGGATGTAATTCTTGTATTATGCAATCTAAAGAGATTCCAAATAACAACTGGTAATAAATATCATTCAACGATAAGAAAGGAAATCAATAAAGATGAACCACTTCGCATAAAAAGTTAGGCGAAACAGTTGTGAAAAACATATCACATAATGAGCTATTCATACATTAAGCATAAATAAATAGCTATCACCGTACAAAAGTGTCAAATGATAAATCAGACATTCATGCAATAATACCTAAACAACTAAAAACTATATATCACTTTAACATATAAGCAGAAATGGTCAAGAGATAAAAGTACCATTTATGACTAGTCCTATTCATATGCTTCAAGCGATAATGATTTGTCTCTCCTTGCTCTAACATCCACTAAGAGTACAGAAGTGCAACATCAGTAGCAGACATCAAATGCAAACATCAACAAATCTTGATCCATTCATTCACCAAAACCTCCTCTGAGGGTGCAAAAGTGCATGTTCTAAGGACAAGTTTTTGATAAATTTCTGGACCCTTCTGTTGGGTCCCTATAATACTAGTGATTACCCCATTACTATTGTAGTTATACCCCTTATTTATATTGTTGTGCCCCTATTACCCCCATATTGTTATTTCTGTGCCCCATAGAATCCCTCTATTGTTATTTTTGTGGCTTTATATTATTATTGTTAGGTCGGCTGGATTATATTGTGACTCCTTAGACTCCTAATAGAAAGGAGGTTTTGTCATTTGTATCATCCAATAATTGTTCATTTATGTAATGTAAAGGAGGTTGCCCCCTCGAAGAAGCTGAATTCTAAGGCGTTGATCTTTCTTTTCTATCTTTTCTTGAGTTGGTTTCATAACATTTGGTATCAGAGCTTTGGATTCTAGGGTTTCGCTGCTCCAAACAGGTCATCGTGGCATTTTCACTATAACTTTTTTTCTGTGACGTTTCAGAAGTCGCAAGAAAACCCATTTGAGAAGAAATCGTGCTGAACCTTGGGTCCGAATTTCAGATCTTTTCGCGCGATATTTGCGGAGATATGCTCTGAGGAAGTTGGTCTTTTTACAGACTCCTGAATTACATTCAAAACAGGTGACCTATGGAAAATCGTCATAACTTTCTCTCTGGGGATTGGATTGAAATTCCATAAGAAGGTACAGAAAGAGGACGGACTGTAGTTTCTTGTATATCTATTTCAGAACCAAAGGTCGAAAATTGTACACGTGGCACTTCATACAAGTTCACTCTTCTGGAAAGGTCTATAATCAGGTCATCTTGGGAGATTGTGCATAACTCTTTCTTGGAGAATCCAATTTGGATCAGACTGGTGGCATTGGAAAGAGGACACAGAGAGCTACTACAGGTCACAATTTCATAACTAGATGATTAAAAGTACAGAGATACATCAGAGGCAATATCAAGCTCCTACAAAGTGAAAAAATGTGTGTAGATTTTTTTTAAATTTTTGCTTAAGCTTGGTTTGAAAATTTATTTTGAAGGAATTCAAAGGGCATAGTAGAGCATTATTATCGGTAACTGATGCCCCGAGGAAAGAAAATGCAAACACCTAGTAAGGAACCTGAAAGCTCTAGCATGACTCATGAAGAAGAGGAAGAAATGCAACATGATATATCAAAATTACAAGACCAAGTGCAACAACTGTCCCTTGCACAAAAAGGAACAGAATCTAAGATGGAT
The DNA here is from genome assembly GCA_031772625.1 of Pinus tabuliformis. Lineage (NCBI taxonomy): Eukaryota > Viridiplantae > Streptophyta > Pinopsida > Pinales > Pinaceae > Pinus > Pinus tabuliformis. The sequence goes on from CM062810.1 coordinate 392,786,467, forward strand.
GGTTTAAAGAAATATGTAGAAGCTAAGATGGATGGTTTAAAGAAATATGTAGAAGCTAAGATGGACTGTTTAAAGAAAGGCGTAGAAGCTAAGATGGATGACATGGAAGCTAAGGTGAATGGCATGGACGCTAAAATTGATGGCATGGATGATAAGATCGAAGAATTGAAGATAAATATGAATAAGTTGCTACAAGAAATGGTCACTAAGGGTGAAAGAGTACTAAAGGAAACTCAGATGAGAACAAAATAAATGTTAATCATGATTCCATAGACTCTAATGTTGGATCGAAGACTCACCATGTTCCAAAAATCGATATGAGGAAGTTTGATGGCAAGGATCCCGCCACATGGATATTATAGATGGAGCAATTCTTCGATCTCAATAATGTGCAAAACACACAAAAGGTACGTATGACAACTTTATATTTGGAACCAAATCAGTTTGTATGGTATCAATGGCTTTGTTCTCGTAAACAATTTATCACTTGGGCAATTTTTATGGAAGAATTGATAGCACATTATGAGGATACAAAAAGCAACATTTTTTTTAGCCAATTGATAAGTCTCAAACAAAAGGGTTCAATAATGGAGCACATTGAGGAGTTCCAAAAATTGAACATAAGGGTAAAAAATATTCCAGAGGATCATAGGATTGATGTGTTCATAGGGTCTTTAAAGGATAATATCCAACATGATGTGCACCTTTGGGAACCTGATTCATTAGAGAAGGCATTCAGGTTAGCAAGAAAAATGGAAAGCAAAATTATGGCAACTAGGAAGCATACCTCCCGGATGCGGGTGTCTCAGAGGTAAACGGAGCGGTGTCACATGACAAGCACACGCTGCCACGTGAAGAGGACTGGGCTATTAATGCCCCAAGCCGTCGAAATCCAGGTTTAAGGGAGCCGCTGAAGATGATGGCAGGCCTGCGTAAGGCATTCAATGCGGATCACTTCTCAAGAATTGGACATGAGAATAAAGGCAAATGTTGGCCGGCGAAGGCAGCGCACTGTGGTTCAGGGAATGTTCATAGTCTATGTTTTATTTGGGTGGTGGAGAGCTGGGGTGAGGACAGTTTCCCCCCTGAGCATCTCGGCCTGTGTTTACGCTCTTTGGAGCTCCGTCTGGCTGTATCTAGGAGGCGGCAAGAGGCGGAAGGGGCTTGCATACCGTTTCGGGGAGCCGGTGTTCAGCTCAAAGGACGGGAGGTTACGATGGTGCGTGAGAGAATGCCTTGCAGGAGGGGTTCTGGGAGTGGACAATTCCCCCGCCCACCTGCAGCAGACATACATCATCATTTTTGTTGTGTTTATTGCTATCGCAGAGTGGGAGCTAACCCAATTCCTGCAAGTCAAGTCATGGAAGTTGGCAGTTCCGTTGAGGGGGCGCCCAGGCTTCCAGCTTTTGGTTCGGTTATTTTCTCACTGGGCAGCTCTGAGTGCAATGAAGGGATTAATGCACATATCTCTGTGCTCTTCACCAAAACTCCTGCGGTGGATGATGATGGGTCATCGCTGGTTCTGGCGGAGGACGGCACAGAGCAGGGGAAGGGGAAACTCCCACTGGGGGAGCAGTCAAATTTGGTGGCCTGCTCCGAGAGAGGCAAAGGTAAGGTTCTGTTGGGGGAGTCGTCCACTGCTGTGGGCACTTCTGGAGGGGCAAGTCTTCAGCCTCACCCCCAATGTCGAGGCCATGCACAGTCATCCCCTTCGCAAAGTCCATTGGCTACGGGAGAAAGCGCGTCTGAAGGTGAAGGCGGAAGCAGAAGCATGGAGGAAGAGTCCGAGGACTAGCTCTCACCAACGCTCTCATGCTTTAGTCTTCTTTTCTCAGGTCGGGTCCTTTCATGTTGGGTTCAGGGGTCTGGTTAATTGTCAATTCCATGTTTTTGTTATGATGGTTAAGTGTCTCGGAACTAAGTCCTGCGCGCGGTCTTCACGGATGCAGCAGGCGCGAAGTAGTGTGTCTGGTATATGTCAATTTTTGTCTTTTGTAATTGCCTGGCTAGGCCTTCAGGCCATGCAGATCTGGCTTTTGTCACAGTTTGTCTCGTGTTATAAATATGTTTCAAGATGCCCCTGCGCGGGCTATCATAGTGTGAGTAGCATAGTTCTCAGTGTCAAGCATTTTGTTCCTTTTGCTAACATTGCCCTGCGTGGCAATTTCATGAAACGGTCAATGTCACCCATGGAGACTCCTTTGGCCATGGGCAGCCAGCTTCCTTGGATGTAAAGTATTTGTTGTACATATTAATATATCAGTAGTTAGTATTGCCGATAAAAAAAAAAACTAGGAAGCATACCATTCACAACTATAAAGACGGAAGTGTTGTTGCCCATAGTCTTCCACAACCTACAAGGTTGACACCACAACAATTGGAAGAAAAAAGAGCAAAAGGGTTTTGTTACAATTGTGATAGAAAATACACAAAAGGTCATAAGTGTGCTGAGAAGAAATTATTCTAAATAGATTGTGAAGAGGAAGAAGAAAAGGAGCAAGAAAGGTCAAAAGAAGAGGATATATTTCAGGAACAAAGCCTAGATGAAGAACAAATAAATCCGACCGTATCTTGTAATGCATTGGCGGGAATTACCACTCCTCAAACCATCAAGATAGAAGGACAAATCAAGAAGAAAAAGGTAATAGTGTTGATTGATTCAGGAAGCACCCACAATTTTATTCATTGTAGGGTAGCAAAAGAATTGAATTGCTTCCTATATCCAGCACCATAGTGCCAAGTGATGATTGCAAATGGAGGAACAATAAATTGTTCTGGAAAGTGCCATAATATCAAGCTATCCATGGGAGAATATGTATTGACTAGCCCAATGCTTTCCATTCCAATGGGAGGTGTTGATGTTGTACTAGGAGTCCAATGGCTACAATCCTTGGGTACAATAGCTTTTAATTTTCAAGAACTTTTCATGAAATTTTCTGTGGAAGGAAAGGAAGTTGAATTAAGGGGTATTGCAGGGAAACCAGGAAAGATAATCAGCTCTAATGGCATGACAAAGCTTCTAAAAAAGGAGCAAAGAGGTGTAATTGCACAATTATGTTCGCTAGATGTTTCCACATTGGAATCATCTATTTCTCCAGATCTCCAAAAAGTCCTGGACAATCATTCCAAGGTATTTGAGACTCCCAAAGGTCTCCCACCTATGCGTGATCATGATCATGCTATTCATTTGATTCCAGGAAGTGTTCCTCCAAACATCAGGCCGTACAGATATCCATATGTCCAAAAAATTGAAATTGAACGTATGGTTGCAGAAATGCTAGAGGCTGGTATAATTCAACCAAGTCAAAGTTCTTTCTCAGCTCCAGTAGTATTGGTGCACAAGAAGGATGGATCATGGCGCATGTGTCCAGATTATAGGGAGCTCAACAAGATCACTATTAAAGATAAGTTCCCCATTCCTATCATTGATGAATTACTGGATGAATTGCATGGATCAATTTACTTCACCAAGTTGGATCTTCGTTCGGGATATCATCAAATCAGAATGAAGATTGAAGACATTCCGAAAACGGCATTTAGAACTCATGAGGGTCATTATGAATTTTTGGTCATGCCTTTTGGCCTTACCAATGCACCTTCAACATTTCAAGGTTTGATGAATTCAATTTTCAAACCATTCCTTAGAAAATTTGTGTTAGTATTTTTTGATGATATACTAATCTACAGCAAGCCTTGGAAGGATCATGTTGAACATGTTGACAAGGTGCTACAACTATTGGAGGAGAAACAATTATATGCAAAAAGATCCAAATGTTTCTTTGGAGTCCAGGAGGTGGAATATTTGGGTCATATTGTATCTCATGAAGGAGTTAAGGTAGACCCTAGCAAAATTAAAGCCATTAAGGAATGGAAATTCCCCACATCCATAAAGCATCTGCGAGGATTTCTTGGGTTGACAAGGTATTATCGCAAGTTCGTTAAGAATTATGGGAGAATAGCAGCACCTCTAACAACATTATTGAAGAAAGATTCATTTTCATGGACTCCGGAAGCAACAAAGGCCTTTAAACATCTTAAAGAGGCAATGTGCCAAGCACCGGTCTTAGCTACACTGGACTTCACAAAAACCTTTATTGTGGAATGTGATGCTTCAGGAAATGGAATTGGTGCTGTTCTAATGCAAGATGAAAGACCCATTGATTTTGAAAGTCGTCCAATCAAGGGAAAGTTTTTAAGCAAAGTTATTTATGAGAAGGAAATGTTGGCAATACTCCATGCACTTAAGAAATGGCGACCCTACCTAATGGGAAGACACTTCAAGGTAAAAACAGATCATGATAGCCTTAAATACTTTTTAGAACAAAGATTATCCTCTGAAGAGCAAAAAAAGTGGGTCACAAAGATGTTGGGTTATGACTTTGAAATCATCTACAAAAAAGGGAAGCAAAATGTGGTGGCAGATGCACTCTCAAGAAAGGATGAGGATATGGAAGCATTTTTGTGTGCCATTTCTATTATCCAACCAGATTGGATAAACGAAGCAAAGGAGGAATGGAAGAATGAAGAAGAAGTGTGGGCACTTATTCGAAAGCTACAACAAGATTCCATTACTTCTGATACATTTAGCTGGAAAAATGATTCGTTATGGTACAAAGATCGCTTATACCTCTGTAAGAATTCCCAGCTAAAACAAAAGATTCTTATGGAATTGCACACTTCTCCCTTAGGAGGGCACTCAGGATTTTAAAAACTTACCACAGGGTTAAGAAGGAATTTTTTTGGGATGGCCTTAAATCAGATATTCAAAAGTTTGTGGCGGAATGTTTGGTTTGCCAACAAAATAAAGTTGAAACAATTAAGACACCGGGTCTATTACAACCTTTATCCATTCCAAGCCAACGTTGGGAGGAGGTTTCAATGGATTTTATCACAGGTTTACCCAAGTCTGAGGGAAAGAGTGTCATCATGGTGGTAGTTGACAGACTTACCAAGTATGCACACTTTTGTGCATTATCACATCCATTTAAAGCCAGTATAGTTTCTACTGCATTTATGGAAACAGTTCAAAAGCTACATGGAAACCCAAAGATTATTGTAAGTGACAGAGATCCCATTTTCACTGGAAATTTTTGGACAGAATTATTTTCTTGTCTTGGTACTCAGTTAGCTCATAGCTCATCTTATCATCCTCAATCTGATGGGAAAACTGAGATAGTAAACAAATGTTTGGAAGGATATCTTCGTTGCTTTGTATTTGATAAACAGACACAATGGGTCAAATGGTTGCCTCTGGCTGAATGGTGGTATAACACTTCCTTCCATACAGCAACAAAAATGACCCCATTTATGGCACTTTATGGGTACCAACCACCATCAATCACATCATATTTAAGAGAAAATTCTAAGGTTCAGGCAGTGGAACATCACATCGAACATCAACAACAAGTCCTCCAACTCTTAAAGGATAACCTCGTGTTGACACAAAATAGAATGAAACAATAGGCAGATCAACATCGCAGTGAAAGAAGTTTTGATGTAGGTGATTGGGTATTCCTACGGCTACAACCATATAAGCAAATGTCCCTAAAGCAAGCTAAGAAGGATAATCAATTATCACCAAAGTATTACGGTCCGTACAAGGTGTTGGAAAAGATTGGTACTATGGCATACAAATTGGAGCTTCCTGCAGCTTCTCGATTGCACCCAGTTTTCCATGTTTCATGTTTAAAGAAGGTTATAGGCGACAAGCTCCCAATTCAAACAATATTGCCAGAACTTGACGAGGAAGGAAAAATTATATTGGAACCGGAAGCAGTCACAGAAACAAGAACTCGACAGCTACAAAATCGATCAATTTCAGAGTATCTTATCAAGTGGAAGAACTTATCCGCTGAAGATTCCACATGGGAGGATGAGAATTTTATGCAGAAGTATCCAAAACTGCTCAAGCGTTGAGGACAACACTTTTTTGAAGGAGAGGGGCATGCTGGGTCCCTATAATACTAGTGATTACCCCATTACTATTGTAGTTATACCCCTTATTTATATTGTTGTGCCCCTATTACCCCCATATTGTTATTTCTGTGCCCCATAGAATCCCTCTATTGTTATTTTTGTGGCTTTATATTATTATTGTTAGGTCGGCTGGATTATATTGTGACTCCTTAGAATCATAATAGAAAGGAGGTTTTGTCATTTGTATCATCCAAGAATTGTTCATTTATGTAATGTAAAGGAGGTTGCCCCCTCGAAGAGGCTGAATTCTAAGGCGTTGATCTTTCTTTTCTATCTTTTCTTGAGCTGGTTTCATAACACCTTCTCTAAATGCATGAGAAGGGTTTAAATACTACTAACTTACTAGCTTAATTACACAGATTCAGGATATGGTCTAAATGACCGCCCTTTTTCTAAGCAAAAATAAAACAAAGCTATTGCTAAAAATTAAATCTAATATCTAACTATTTCTGCATTTGCTCCTTAATGTTGCAAGCATTCAGTATTTGCCTGGGTAGAGTCAGCTGACTGTCTTCCGTTTTTGGTTGAGCTAAGCAAACAGAAATGGTAAGAGCTGGCACCATCTTTTCAGCAAAATCAATGATATACTCGAGACTCATCTTCTGACTATGTGGCTTCACCGCGTATGCTCAGTAATAATCCAAGTTCAACTTGGTTAACCCTTGAATTGCTTCTGCCTTTTCTTTAGCTTTATGTTTCCAGTTTGTTCTTTATCATTTCTTTCTTGCATTTTTTGGGCTCACAGGTGACTGAGCAGTTAGAGGCTTTGCTTCTCAAACAATTTTCTCAACGATGCGTGATTAGTGCTAGGCACTAATCGCGCATCGGAAACTGCCTCCGTTCTTTGATCTCGGCTTTTCTGATGCGTTTTTCGCCTTTGGCACCTTTTTCTTCACTGGGTATAAAGCTTCAACATTTGTAAAAATAACGCTTTCATGAGATCTTGACCTTGAGCATTAAACTGCTTATTGATATCAGCATCGTTCAATACTCATTCAACCATGGCTGTAAATGAAAGATCTGTAATGGATGGCTCAACAACGTTCTGTGAATCTACGACTCTGTTGCATGCAGGCATCTTTTCTCTGTCCTTGAACATTATAGTTTTACCCTTTTTCCTCATAGCTTTCTGCACATTGCTTTGTGTAACTTTTTTTTTTTTCGTTCCTACGGTTCACAAGTGAGGAGAGAGTAATGATAATAAAAATTGACAGGAAAGCTTTAAATTCTAGGGATATGCAAAAACATGCCACCTGATGTAAACTGGCTATTCGAACAACACAAAACCATATTTCATTAACCATTAGCATATAATTCATTAATTATCATTAAAGTGTGTATCCAATTCTTGGTTTATGGAAAACTTTTCTTGAATATTGAGCCAGGAAAATTTGTGATGGAATGTTTCTACGATCTGCATCGCGGTATCGCATTTCGCAGTATCACATTATCGCAATTTCATCATGTTGTGTTATCGCAAGGTTGCTTGATCATGCTATCGCAATATCGTGGATCGCAGTATCACAAAATTGCAGATCATTGTAATCGTTAAATCGTTGTGTTTTTCATGTAATTTTGCGATATGCGATATCGCATATCGACGATTTTTTAAGGTTTTCCAATGTGAGATTTTGTTAATGCATGCGATGCGATGGAGTTCACGTCGCAATCTCATAGTTTATCATTTTTACTCATAAGGAAATGTCCTAACATTCTTTGCGCGATGCGATGTTTCTTGAGTAAAAATACATAAGCCTTAATTGATTTTTTGAATTTTTTACTAAGGGTCCCCACTTACCTAGTGTTATTGCTAATACTAAATAAAGAGGGGGGTTGTTGGTGGCCACAATAATTGGCGATTCACTTGGAAGAACCAGTTATCTCTGTTTTTCTATTGAATTTTCTAAACTTCCAAAACAGAATTTTTTTTAGAAAATTAAACTTTATTATGGAAAGATAAAGTACATTATGCTCTAAAATGTCAATGATATTTTGTTTCAATCATTTTCCACTTTGATTATTTGCTTCCTCAGGCTAGTCCTTGTATTTACATCAGTCATTACTTGGTCTTGTAAAGATAAAACAAAGTCTCCTCTGTAAACCAGTTTTAAATATGCTCATTTGTCGTAGGTAGAACCTATGCAGCCAGCAGGCATTTATAGCCTCGATAGGGTTACCTGTTACCCATCAATGATCCTGTATCCTACTTAAGGCAGCTTACAACTTTCAAAGAAAAATCCATATCCACACTTATTGCTTTGATTTTCTTTTTTATTCTTAAAGAACAATGTCTTGGTTTGGTAGCCAAATTATGACACAGTCATTTACTTGATTTATAACTTTGCTAAACAAGCTGGCTCATGATGAGACCCCTTGTCTTCTGATTGCAACAATCTTGAGTCATTGCCCTGTTGTGGTGTACAGTATTGGCAAAGTCAGCAAGTTATAATATCTGTGATATTGATAAGCCGGCTCATGATGAGACCTCTTATTCTTCAAGATAAAGTGTATCCTTGGGTTGTTCCACTGAAAGTTGTGATTTCCTTAGCAGGGAGGAAGTCATTGTTTCATTAAGATAGCTCTGGACGACAATAATAGAGTTTTTGGAAACAACTGTTCTACAAAGAATCTTTATTTTGTTACTGATACCTTTCATTGTACTGAGATAAAACAATTTCTTCACTAAAGGTTGTTTTCATCAAACTTTTTGAAGTTGAAACTAGTATCATATCTGAGCTAGAGTCTTTAACTGTATCTATCAATAATAAAGATCAGCTTTCCAAAAGATTTGCTATTTATACAAGTGAAAAGTTCAAAATCTGAAAGAGAATTGGTGTCTTTTTCGTAAATGCCTAATGTAACCACTCACAACTGGTTTTATTATGAAAAAGAAAAACAACTACTCTACAAAAATAGAAGAATAATTATAAGAAGAATTTCGGCGTAAATCACATATAGAAAGACCTTTGTCGACGCGTTTTGAACCAACTAGTGTGGTTCATCATCAGGACAAGTTGAAGAAACAAATCCAGTCTAGCATGTTAAATAGTCTAAGTAGAGACTCCAACGGCTACAAAAGATTAACGGCTAATTTTTGACTCTATGACCCAAGTCAAATTTTCATTTATTAATTTAATATTATTATTTTTATTATTTATTATTTTATTTATGAAAAATGCATACTGAGCAGTATCTTCATGCTGATTCCCATCATTTGCTGGCTCAGAAGATGGGTGTTTTTAACACCCTCGCTACTCGTGCCCTTAGGATTTCGGATAATGAGAGCTTGGATAAGGAGAGATCCCATCTCCTTGATGTCTTTGTGGAGAATGGATATAGTAGGCGCCTTGGTCGGAAGGCTTTCCTTAAATCCTCTAGAAATGCGTTAATTAAGAAAGAACCAAAGGAGCACTGTCTAAGTGTCCATCTTCCCTATGTCCAGGGAACCACGGACAAGATTGCTCGGATCCTTAGGAGGTTTGATATTCCCTCAACCTTCAAGTCCCTCAGTACCATTCGTAATTCCCTCCGATCGGTGAAAGATCCTGTTGACCCTAAAGACATGAAGGGTGTGTATTTGATCCCTTGTTCTTGTGGGACACCCTTTATCGGGGAAATAGGATGCTCCATCCATCAGAGAATTTGCGAACAAGCAGCTGACCTGAGACATGGGAGAACCAAGTCTTCAGCTTTAGCAGAGCATATGGATAAGACCAAGCATCAAGTCTATATAGAGGAGACCAAGGTTGTTGCCAAAGTTGCTCAGTTCCATCATCGTAAATTCAGGGAAGCTATTGAAATTGAAAGAAGGCCTAACAATCTCAACAGAGATGACAGCTAGAAGATCAGTGGATGTTGGATCCCTGCCCTTTCGTCTTAGTGTTTCTTCCCCTACCGCCCCCCCCCCCCCCCCCCCTTTATCTTTTGCGCTTTTGTCGTTCCCCATGGTGCCTTCCTTTCTTCCTTTTCCTCCTTGATCTTTGGTTTTCTATTGTATTTTTTCGAGTCCTTCGCCTTCTTTGTTTCTATGTCGCTCTTCCCGTTTGATTTTTTTTTCCTAATTGATATTAGTAAATATAATCTTAACTAATATATATATATATATATATATATATATATATTAGTATTTATTTATTTATTGATGTTTTATTATTACTATTATTATTCCTCTTTCTTTTTTTTTTCTTTTTTTTTTTTAATAAATAATTTACAAGTAAATTACCTTTTTATACCAACCTTAAATTTATGTTATTTATTTATATATTTTTATGAACATCCTAATATATATATATATATATATATATATATATATAATTTAAATAAATAAATGAATTGTTTTTAAAAAACTAACCATTAATTTGTTTTATTGATTTGTACCTAATTTAACTTAGTTCCATAAATAAAAAAATAATAAATAATAATAATAATAATAATAATTAATAAATAATAATTAATGAATAATCTAATAAACAAATAAATTAACTTTTTATACTAACCTGGTATTTATTTATATAATTTTATTAATCCTAACCTTTACTTATCAACCGAATATTATTACTTTAATATATCTATATATATATATATATATATATATATATATATATATATATATATATATATATATATATATATATAAAAGTAATAATTTAAAGAAATAAACGAATTTAAAAAAAAAAAACCATTAATTTATTTTATTTATTTTTACCTAATTTAACTTGGTTCCATAAATAAAATAATAAATAATAATAATAATATTAAATTAATAAATGAAAATTTGACCTGGGTCCTAGAGTCAAAAATTAGCCGTTAATCTTTTGTAGCCGTTGGAGTCTCTGCTTAGACTATTTAACATGCTAGATTGGATTTGTTTCTTCAACTTGTCCTGACGATGAACCACACTAGTTGGTTTGAAACCCGTCGACAAAGGTCTTTCTATATGTGATTTACGCTGAAATTCTTCTTATAAATTTAGAGAAAAATCTTCAGCGAAAATCACATAGAGATAATTTTTGTCGACGCGTTTCGAACCAACCAGTGTGGTTCATCGTCAGGACAAGTTGAATGAGAAGATCTTGCTATGCATTATAAATAGATCGGGCAGAATATCTAGGTAATGGCTAGATTTGATGGATCACAGAAGCCTCAATTCTACAATAGAAGAATAATCTTCTATGGAAAATATTTCTTGCGAATTTGTCCATTAACAGGAAAAGGATCCTTCTTACCTGCTAAATCTTGTAACACAAACGTTGATGGACCTATGACTTCTACAATTTGAAAAGGACCAAGCCATATTCTTTGAAATTTTGTATGTTTGCCCTTTTCTTCATGAGCCTTGTCCCACTTTAAAACTAAATCTCCCATCTGAAAATATTTTCTGGTCATTATGTTTGAATCAAAAGAGGATTTTACTAGTGCTTGATGATGAGCATGCGTTTTCCTAGCCTGTTCTCGTTGTTCTTCTAATTTAATTATTTCCATTTGTCTTAGCCGTAAGGAGGAAGTGGGTACTTCATCAATGTATTGAACTAAAGACAAAGAGGGAATTGCTAAGTGATTCGGAAGTACCACTTCTTTCCCATAAACTAAATTAAAGGGAGAAGTGTCGATAGAAGCTTTTTGCGTTATTCGGTCTGCCCATAAAGCATATATCAAAGCCTTGTGCCAATTCTTATGATTTTGGTCAACTATTCTTTTAATAACCCTGATTAGGTTTTTATTCGTTGACTCAGCTAACCCATTGCCTTGTGGGTAGTAATTGGCCGAATATTTAAGTTTGAATCCTCTTTTAAGTGCGAATTCAGTCATTGCATTTCTAGAAAAGTATGATGCATTATCAAACATTAAAGCGGATGGCAATCTAAACCTGGTGATTATAAATTGATCTATGAACTCAATGATATTTTCAGCATTAGCCATCTTGAGTGGAACTGCTTCTACCCACTTAGTGAAATAATCTTTTGCTGTGAGGATGTATCTATGCTACTTAGAAGAGTGAGGAACGATCTCACCTATTATGTCCAATCCCCATTGACTGAAAGGTTGCTCGATGTTTACCGGCTGTAGTGGCAAGGATGGATTCTTTTGTCTTCCAGCAGTAGTTTGGCAGACTTGACATCTCCTCACGTAACTGTGTGAGTCTTTAAATAACGTGGGCCAGTAATATCCTGCACGTAAGATTTTATGTGTAGTAGCATCTCCAACATAGTGTCCGCCTGCTAGCCCATCATGGAGTTCCTGCAAAACTTTTTCAGCTTCAGCTTTCTCAAGACACCTAAGAAGAACAGAATCATATTTTTTCCTAAAAAGAATATCATTTATGAGCTGATATTGTTTGGCTTTCAACCTTAGAGCTCTTTTCTTAGTATGATCGAGGTGTGAAGGAGCATACCCATTCTTAAGATAATAAATGATATCAGCGTATAATGACTCTGCATCATTTAGGCTTACCTTGCACATTTCTACCTCTTCATATGGAATTTCAGAAATTTGCGATGCTCCAGCCAGCATTTTGCAAAAGCCTTGACCTCTTATAATGTTTGCTGGTTTAATCTCAATGTCATATTCCTGTAAGGCAGTAACCCAATTGGCCCTTTTTTCACCCACATCCTTCTGTACTAGAAGGTTCCTTACCGCTGGAAACTGTACTATAATCTTAGTGTGGGTTTGAAGTAAGAAAGGTCTGAAGTATTTGACCGCTTTGAAAACAGCATAAGCCTGTTTCTCCACGTCTGAATAATTTAGTTCAGCACCCTGTAAATTTGAACTAAAAAACGCAATTGGGGCTTCCGCTTTTTCTTGATTTGCTTGAGTTAATATCACAGCATATGACTTATCTGAGGCAAATGTATATAAAATAAAAGGCTCTGAAAAATTCGGAGTTGCTAAGGATGGAGCATTAATAATAGCTTGTTTGATCAGGTTGAATGCTTTATGTTCATCTTGGCCCCATTTAAAATTTGAGTTCTTTTTAATCATGGTTTGCAAAGGAGACACGATTCGCGAAAAATCTGGAACGAATCTCCTTACAAAGTTGATCTGACCAAGGAAATATTGCATGGCTTTTTTGTTGTGAGGTAGGGATATTTCAGAAATTTCTTTGATTCTATCAGAATCGATGTGAATACCGGATTTTGACACTATGAATCCTAGAAGTTTCCCTTCACTTAGTGCGAAAAAAGATTTCTTTGGGTTAAGCGAAATTCCATACCTTAAACACCATTGAAATATTTGTTTCAAGTCTTTGAGATGGTCGCTTCGCTTCTTCGAATACACTGTTATATCATCCAAATAAATTACTACAGATTTACTGACTAAACCTTTGAATGAGATGTCCATGGCTCTCTGAAATGTGGCACCAGCATTAATCAAACCAAATGGCATCTTTTGATATGCGTATGTGCCCCATTTAGTTGTTAATGTGGTTTTCAATTGGTCATCAGGATGTACCAACACTTGATTGCATCCTGAAAATCCATCCAAGAAAGACATTAATTCCGAGCCCGCCACTACCTGCAGTATCTGCTCCATAGATGGTAAAGGAAAATTATCTTTTTGACAGGCTTTGTTAAGGTTTCAAAAGTCAATACAAATCCTAATATCTCCGTTTTTCTTTCTAACAGGTACCATATTGGAGACCCATTTGGAAATTCTGACGGGAAAGATTATTCTGGCTTTCAATAACTTATTGAGCTCAGTTTTTATCTGGTTTTCTAAATTGGGGTGGATCTTTCTCAGCTTTTTTTGGACAAGTTTTTTATTATCGATCATGGGAATAGTACGTTGGATGATGGAAGTGTCGTATGTTTTCAGCTCATCATAATTCCAAGCAAAAACATTTTTATATTGTCTCAAAAGATGAATATATGCTAGTTTTTCTTCAGGGGTTAGGCCGAGGCCTATAATAATGTTTTGTGGTTTGGCATTGATTCCTAGGTTTACTAATTTGTAGTTCAAGGTTGAACTTTGGAGTTTTGAATTGGTAGACCTCTTAAACCGATCCTTCAAATCGTACAAGTCTTCTAACTTGACCACCGACTTAGGTATAGTATTGTTAGTGCTACTTGTTGCAATTGTCGATCATGCTGGTCTTCGTCAATTATTTGATTGGAGTAGGATCCTTCAGATGTGAGGAAATTTACAATATCAGGATCATCATTGAATACTCTCCAATTTGTGATGTTATCAGGAATGGATGGTCTAAAGATTAATTCTATTGAGAATCTATCGGGACTAAAATCTTCTGAAGGAATAAGCTTAGAAGCTACGTTAGCCAAAAGGAATGCACTTGAACTTTGGAGTCTGGGGATTGAAGAGATATTAAACGCTATGAAATTCTTAGTCAGATATTGAACTAAGGATTGATAATGTTTTAAATGACCTGATAAGCAATGTATAGTGTTACGTACCTGTTTAACCACAATCTCAGAGTCTCCAAAAACTTGAAGATACTTGACGTCTAACCCGATTGCTTTGTACAAGCCTTGGACCAAATCCTCATATTTTGTTGTATTGTTGGTGCAATCAAATTCGAGTCTGCATGTGAGCATGATTTTATCTCCTTCTGGACTAATCAAAACGCATCCTGCTCCTGCTCCTTCGTTAGATCTAGAACCATCAAAAAATAATTTCCAAAACAAAGATTTATTTACAGGTTTGTCTAAAAAATTGATACATTTCGAACTATCAGTTCGAGAAAAATTTTCGTCTTGGGACAAAACAGAGTGTTCTAAATAGGGTGATGCATGAGCAATGAAATTGTCGAGGAAAGAATCTACCGAGTAATTGACAATAATGCTACTGTTATACGCTACTGGTTCATTTTCCCCCTCTAACTCCGTTACTATGTATTTCTGGTGTAGCTCTTGTTCAATTTTTATTTGATTCGGTTTACCATTGTAGGGAAGCCACATGTGCGACCAGTCGGTTGCAAAGTATCCATGAAGTTTTTCTGACCAATCCCTGCTAAGAATTAGGCCATAGAATTTAGGAATGTCAGCAACTAAAATTCAATAACTTGACATACTTTTGGGTTGGATGACAACGTTATGGTTACTTGATTTAGTTCGCCAATCACTTCGACTTGAGATCAGTCTAGCTGAGCTATGCGCACTACAAATTTCTATGGTTGAACGTTTAACTTGGCACATATGGATTTGGGTAAAATATTTGATGAAGCACCAAAATCTACCAAACAATTGTGCACATATTTATTGAAGATTTCATAAGTAAGGAGAAACGGGGGAGTGTGAGATCTTAATCTTCCTCCAATTAGAGCGATCTCGTTAGGATCAATCTTATTGATCGCATTAGTTGGAGGTCTTCCCATGTTATGGGAAGCTTGAGAAAGTACAACGGCATGCAAAGGTGCAATTGGCACAACATGTAATTCTTTCATCATTATCTTCTGTTGATGCTTCAACTTGCTTAGTTCGTAAAGGGTGATGTTAGACCTAGTCTTCTTCATGTCTTCTATAATATTGTACTCCATTTCATCTGGCAAAATCAGTGTTTTAGATGGAGTTGTTTCGTCTGTTTGGACTGGGTTGGTTTGAGTCGCTTTAGATGTTGTTTTCTTTGTTGCGACCTTATCCTTTATTGCAGAGCTTGCGCTCTTTGGCTTAGCGATAGTTTGGGGAGGATCAAGCTGATTTTTGCTTCGTGTGCTAACTGGAAATACTTCTTGATCTTATTCTTGTGGGAGGATGAAATCGCACATTCCTTGTAATTCCACAACTTCTTCTTCATCAGTTTGCCCTTCAGTGGCGATTTCCTCTTCCTCTTCCTCGGATTCAGCATTTTAAATAGCATTGGGTGGCTTTGAATCCGTTGAAGGACCTCTTTTAAAAGCTCTGTAGGGATTTTTTGAAGAAGTTTCTGCTACTTGCTTTTTGATGTTGACCATTTCATTGGACATGGTCTTTAGAACTTTCTGCAATCCTTCCAAATCGAATGGATCTTTTGCTTGTTTCTTCTTGGAGTCTTCCTTGAAGGTGACTTTTTTGGATTTACGTTCCTCTATCGCAGATTTATTTTCGAGGGCTATTATACGTTTCTCTACTGCTATTGCTTCTTTCATGTTATCGGATAAGGTTGTTTTATTGGCCCTGTCCACGAAGATTGCTATGTTCGATGGTAGAGCAGTGATATACCATTCACATCGTACTTCTTCGCTGGGCTGGGAAGCAGTAGGAATTTTGTTGAAAATTTTGTTGAAACGTAAATTGAAATCCTTGATAGGCTCTCTAGTTTCGGCTCTAAGGTTGGATAGGTCATTGATTAACATTGTTGTAGACCTGTCATCACCAAACTTGGTTAGGAATTGCTCTTGGAAGATGTCCCAACTAGTGATGGATCCGGAGGGTAATGAAAAATACCATGACCCGACTGTTCCTTGCAGAGTATAAGGAAAAAACCGAACAACAACATCTTCATTAGTAACCCCATTGAGGTTAATGGATAGCATGAAGTTGTTTATGTGCTCTTCTGCTATCATGCCTGCCTCGGGATTAAATTTAGGTAGCCATTTCTCAGGATGGGCTGGTATTTGACTCAAGGGTGCAGGCATTAAGACTGCCCCAGGGTTATTCCATGGAGACTGGGCCATTGTTGAATTGCTAACAGAGGAAAGTGCAGAAGATGATCCCTGTGGCTGGGAAGATGAGGATACTACGATTGTAGATGATTGAGGAAGAGTTGTGGGGGTTCCAGTGGATGGATGGACGATGATCTGGAGTGGTGGAGTGGATGGTTGACTTCGTGGTAAAGAAGTTGAGATGGACGATGTTGATGAAAGAGTCTCGTTGTTGGAATCTTTAGGTGATTTCCTCGCTCTTTTCCTGGTGGGAAGAGGTAATTCAGTTGTCTGAACGCCAAACTTTTCACTCTTTAGCCTGGTCAGGGGATGAGCAGGATTGTAATGTAAAGTCACGCTACCTTGAGATTTATCAGACCTTTGAGGAGAAATGGAAAATCGCTGAAGTTTGTGAATCAGAGATTCAACTTCAGGAAGTTCAATGGTAGATTGTTCTGAAATGTCAGGGTGTGTAGCAGCGGTTGATACTCAAGTGACTTATAACTCTGGATTTAAGTGTAATGGAGAAGTCGGGGGAGATGATGAGGGCGATTTACTCTCAGAATGGTATTCAAATTTGGATTTACTTGCCATTCATAGTTCAGGCCCTCCTTCTAGTGCCAAATATGTTGAAGCCCCGAAAATCGGGTCGACAACAAGGGGGATACCCGCCCGGTCCGGACCTTGGTTGGCAGCTCCTTATCTGTTTGGTATAGCGGGTCCGACAGGGGATAATGGGACCAGTTTCCCAATCTATGAGTGTGTGTGTGTAGAAATTGATGTTGCTGATCTAACAGTTCCTATTTAAGATATTCTAATTCTAACTCTAATCTAATTCTATGCTATTGTAATCTAATAAACAGCACATCTAAGTCTATACTAACCTGGGATGTAATTCTTGTATTATGCGATCTAAAGAGATTTCAAATAACAAATGGTAATAAATATCATTCAACGATTATAAGAAAGGAAATCAATAAAGATGAACCACTTCGCATAAAAAGTTAGGCGAAACAGTTGTGAAAAACATATCGCATATTGAGCTATTCATACATTAAGCATAAATAAATAGCTATCACTGTACAAAAGTGCCAAATGATAACTCAGGCATTCACGCAATAATACATAAACAACTAAAAACTTTATATCAATTTAACATATAAGCAGAAATGGTCAAGAGATAAAAGTACCATTTATGACTAGTCCTATTCATAAGCTTCAAATGACAATGATTTATCTCTACTTGCACTAACATCCACTAAGAGTACAGAAGTGCAACATCATTAGCAGATATCAAATGCAAACATCAACAAATCTTGATCCATTCATTCACCAAAACCTCCTCTAAGGGTGCAAAAGTGCATGTTCTAAGGACAAGTTTTTGATAAATTTCTGGACCCTTCTCTAAATGCATGAGAAGGGTTTAAATACTACTAACTTACTAACTTAATTACATAGATTCAGGATACAGTTTAAATGACCGCCCTTTTTCTAAGCAAAAATAAAACAAAACTATTTCTAAAAATTAAATCTAATATCTAACTATTTCTGCATTTGCTCCTTAATGTTGCAAGCATTCAATATTTGCCTGGGTAGAGTCGGCTGAATGTCTTCCATTTTTGGTTGAGCTAAGAAAATAGAAATGGTAAGAGCTGGCACCATCTTTTTAGCAAAATCGATGATATACTCGAGAGTCATCTTCTGACTATGTGGCTTCACCGTGTATGCTCAGTAATAATCCAAGTTCAACTTGGTTAACCCTTGAATCACTTCTGCCTTTTCTTTAGCTTTATGTTTCCAGTTTGTTCTTTATCATTGCTTTCTTTCATTTTTTAGGCTCACAGGTGACTGAGCAGTTAGAGGCTTTGCTTCTCGAAAAATTTTCTCAGCGATGCGCGATTAGTGCTAGGCACTAATCGCGCATCGGAAACTACCTCCGTTCTTTGATCCAAGCTTTTCTAATGTGTTTTTCGCCTTCGGCACCCTTTTCTTCACTGGGTATAAAGCTTCAAAATTTGTAAAAATAACGCTTTCGTGAGCTCTTGACCTTGAGTGCTAAACTGCTTAATGATATCAACATCGTTCAATACTCATTCAACCATGGCTGTAAATCAAGGATAATTTTAGGGGTGAATGTTCGCCCTTTGGCGAAATTAAGGGGTTTTAAATTTTTAGTGGGCGAATATTTTGTATCATAGTACATTTTTACAAATCACCTCAAGTAGCCCACCTTATTTTAAGGGAGAGGGTAAAAAAGGTAAATTTAGCCCTTGAAATTAGGACTTACAACCTTCCATTCGCCCATTTTCAAGAATAGGTTTTCTTTAAGTGAATCCATTCGCCCATTTTCAAGAATAGGTTTTATTTAAGTGAATCCTATGGGCCAAATACCATATTTATAAAAGAGATATGGTAAATTAATAAAAATATAAATAAATGAGAGGTATGGTAAATAAATAAAACATTTTTTATATTTACTCCATAAGTCACCTTATATACATGTAAGGGTGTAAACAAATAAAAATATAAGTAAAGTGGAGGTATGGTAAATAAATAAAACGTCTTTTTATACTTACTCAAAAGGTATGGTAAATAAATAAAAATATAAATAAACTAGACGTATCGTAGATAAATAAAACCTCTTTTTATATTTACAAATAAAACATTTTATATGAGAGGTATGGTAAACAAATAAAACATTTTTTTTATATTTACTCCATAAGTCACCTTATATTTACGAACACTCAAAAAATGGGTTATATTTAGGTGAAACCTATGGCCAAAATACTATGGGACAAATACCATGGACTAGATTGTTATTAATACCATGCAAAAACCATTATTAACCCTAATATTAGAATTAATAAAAATAAAAATGGCACATGGTATTGACCCATGGTATTCACCAAAATGGCACATGGTATTGACCCATGGTATTCACCTGGAATGTAGCCTATTTAAATGGGGGAATTAAACCAGCATGTAGCCTATGCTAAGATTCACTAGGACTTTACAAAGTTTTATTATTTAGTGAAAGACTCGCCAAGATCTTACAAGATTTTATAATTGAGTAAAACATTCTAATAAAAATAAAAATGGCACATGGTATTGACCCATTGTATTCGCCTGGAATGTAGCCTATTTAAATGGGGGAATTAAACCAGCGTGTAGCCTATGCTAAGATTCACTAGGAATTTACAAAGTTTTATTATTTAGTGAAAGACTCGCCAAGATCTTACAAGATTTTATAATTGAGTAAAATATTCGCCATGCCTGGTGAGAGATTCGCCAAAAAATTATATATACTTATTATATTATTGATAAAATCGCCTTCCATTTTTCCTATATACCATGGAGATTTGCCCATTTATTATATTTATAAATTTAGGGGGGGTTCTTAAAATTTTCCCTGGTTGTTGGTGGCCACAACAATTGGCAATTCACTTGGAAGAACCAGTTATCTCTGTTTTTCTATTGAATTTTCTAAACTTCCAAAACAATTTTTTTTTTAGAAAATTAAACTTTATTATGGAAAGATAAAGTACATTATGCTCTAAACTGTCAATGATATTTTGTTTCAACCATTTTCCACTTTGATTATTTGCTTCCTCAGGCTAGTCCTTGTATTTACATCAGTCATTGCTTGGTCTTGTAAAGATAAAACAAAGTCTCCTTTGTAAACCAGTTTTAAATATGCTCATTTGTCGTAGGTAGATCCTCTGCTGCCAGCAGGCATTTATAGCCTCGATAGGGTTACCTGTTACCCATCAATGATCCTGTATCCTACTTAAGGCAGCCTACAACTTTCAAAGAAAAATCCATATCCACACTTATTGCTTTGATTTTCTTTTTTATTCTTAAAGAACAATGTCTTGGTTTGGTAGCCAAATTATGACACAGTCATTTACTTGATTTATAACTTTGCTGAACAAGCTGGCTCGTGATGAGACCCCTTGTCTTTTGATTGCAACAATCTTGAGTCATTTCCCTGTTGTGGTGTACAGTATTGGCAAAGTCAGCAAGTTATAATATTTGTGATAATGATAAGTTGGCTCGTGATGAGACCTCTTATTCTTCAAGATAAAGTGTATCCTTGGGTTGTTCCTTTGAAAGTTGTGATTTCCTTAGCAGGGAGGAAGTCATTGTTTCCTTAAGATAGCTCTGGACGAAAATAATAGAGTTTTTGGAAACAGCTATTCTACAGAGAATCTTTATTTTGTTATTGATACCTTTCATTGTACTGAGATAAAACAATTTCTTCACTAAAGGTTGTTTTCATAAAACTTTTTGAAGTTGAAACTAGTATCATATCTGAGCTAGAGTCTTTAACTGTATCTATCAATAATAAAGATCAGTTTTCCAAAAGATTTGCTATTTATACAAGCGAAAATTTCAAAATCTGAAAGATAATTGGTGTCTTTTTCGTAAATGCCTAATGTAACCACTCACAACTGGTTTTATTATGAAAAAGAAAAACAACTACTCTACAAAAATAGAAGAATAATCTTCTATGGAGAATATTTCTTGAGAATTTGTCCATTAACAGGCACAGGATCCCTCTTACCTGCTAAACCCTGTAACACAAACGTTGATGGACCTATGACTTCTACAATTTGAAAAGGACCAAGCCACATTCTTTGAAATTTTGTATGTTTTCCCTTTTCTTCATGAGCCTTGTCCCACTTTAAAACTAAATCTCGCATCTGAAAATCTTTTCTGGTCATTATGTTTGAACCAAAAGAGGATTTTACTAGTGCTTGATGATGAGCATGTGTTTTCCTAGATTGTTCTCGTTGTTCTTCTAATTTAATTATTTCCATTTGTCTCAGCTGTAAGGAGGAAGTGGGTACTTCATCAATGTATTGAACTAAAGACAAAGAGGAAATTTCTAAGTGAGTCGGAAGAACCACTTCTTTCCCATAAACTAAATTAAAGGGAGAAGTGCCGATAGAAGCTTTTTGCGTTATTCGGTCTGCCCATAAAGCATATATCAAAGCCTTGTGCCAATTCTTATGATTTTGGTCAACTGTTCTTTTAATAATCCTGATTAGGTTTTTATTTGTTGACTCAGCTAACCCATTGCCCTGTGTGTAGTAATTGGCCGAATATAAGTTTGAATCCTCTTTTAAGTGCGAATTCAGTCATTGCATTTCCAGAAAAGTATGATGCATTATCAAACATTAAAGTGGATGGCAATCCAAACCTGGTGATTATAAATTGATCTATGAACTCAATGATATTTTCAACATTAGCCGTCTTGAGTGGAACTGCTTCTACCCACTTAGTAAAATAATATGTTACTGTGAGGATGTATCTATGCTGCTTAGAAGAGTGAGGAATGATCTCACCTATTATGTCCAATCCCCATTGACTGAAAGGTTGCTCGATGTTTACCAGCTGTAGTGGCAAGGATGGCTTCTTTTGTCTTCCATTAGTAGTTTGGCAGACTTGACATTTCCTCACATAACTGTGGGCCAGTAATATCCTGCGCGTAAGATTTTATGTGCAGTAGCATCTCCAACATAGTGTACGCCCGCCGGCCCATCGTGGAGTTCCTACAAAACTTTTTCAGCTTCAGCTTTCTCAACACACCTAAGAAGATCAGAATCATAATTTTTCGTAAAAAGAATATCATTTATGAGCTGATATTGTTTGGCTTTCAACCTTAGAGCTCTTTTCTTAGTATGATCGAGGTGTGAAGGAGCATACCCATTCTTAAGATAATAAATGATATCAGCGTATAATGACTCTGCATCGTTTAGGCTTACCTCGCACATTTGTACCTCTTCAGATGGAATTTCAGAAATTTGCGATGCTCCAGCCAGCATTTTGCAAAAGCCTTGACCTCTTACAATGTTTGCTGGTTTAATCTCAATGTCATATTCCTGTAAGGCAGTAACCCAATTGGCGCTTTTTTCACCCACATCCTTCTTTACTAGAAGGTTCCTTATCGCTGGAAATGGTACTATAATATTAGTATGGGTTTTAAGTAAGAAAGGTCTGAAGTATTTGACCGCTTTGAAAACAGCATAAGCCTATTTCTCCACGTCTAAATAGTTTAGTTCAACACCCTGTAAATTTGAACTAAAAAACGCAATTGGGGCTTCCGCTTTTTCTTGATTTGCTTGAGTTAATATCGTAGCATATGACTTATTTGAGGCAAATGTATATAAAATAAAAGGCTCTGAAAAATTCGGAGTTGCTAAGGATGGAGCATTAATAATATCTTGTTTGATCAAGTTGAATGCTTCATGTTCATCTTGGCCCCATTT
Source organism: Pinus tabuliformis (assembly GCA_031772625.1). Lineage (NCBI taxonomy): Eukaryota > Viridiplantae > Streptophyta > Pinopsida > Pinales > Pinaceae > Pinus > Pinus tabuliformis. The sequence continues at coordinate 392,809,288 of CM062810.1, forward strand.
AAAATTTGAGTTCTTTTTAATCATGTTTTGCAAAGGAGACACGATTCGTGAAAAATATGGAATGAATCTCTTTACAAAGTTGATCTGACCAAAGAAAGATTCCATGGCTTTTTTGTTGTGAGGTAGGGATATTTTAGAAATTTATTTGATTCTATTGGAATCGATGTGAATACTGGATTTTGACACTATGAATCCTAGAAGTTTCCCTTCACTTAGTGCGAAAAAATATTTCTTTGGGTTAAGTGAAATTCCATACCTTAAACACCATTGAAAGATTTGTTTCAAGTCTTTGACATGGTCACTTCTCTTCTTCAAATACACTGTTATATCATCCAAATAAATTACTACAGATTTATTGACTAAACCTTTGAATGCAATGTCCATGGCTCTCTGAAATGTGGCACCAGCATTAATCAAACCAAATGGCATCTTTCGATATGCGTATGTGCCCCATTTAGTTGTTAATGTGGTTTTCAATTGGTCATCAGGATGTACCAACACTTGATTGTATCCTGAAAATCCATCCAAGAAAGACATTAATTCTGAGCCCGCCACTGCCTGCAGTATCTGCTCCATAGGTGGTAAAGGAAAATTATCTTTTTGACAGGCTTTTTTAAGGTTTCGAAAGGCAATACAAATCGTAATATCTCCATTTTTCTTTCTAACAGGTACCATATTGGAGACCCATTTGGAATGTCTGACGGGAAAGATTATTCTGGCTTTCAATAACTTATTGAGCTCAGTTTTTATCTAGTTTTCTAAATTAGGGTGGATCTTTCTCAGCTTTTGTAGGACAGGTTTTTCATTATCGATCATGGGAATAGTATGTTGGATGATGGAAGTGTCGTATGTTTTCAGCTCATCATAATTCCAAGCAAAAACATTTTTATATTGTCTGAAAAGACGAATATACGCTAGTTTTTCTTCAGGGGTTAGGCCGAGGTCTAGATTAATGTTTTGTGGTTTGGCATCGGTTCCTAGGTTTACTAATTCGTAGTTCAAGGTTGAACTTTGGAGTTTTGAATTGGTAGACCTCTTAAACCGATCCTTCAAATCGTACAAGTCTTCTAACTTGACCATTGACTTAGGTATAGCATTGTTAGTGCTATCTTGTTACAATTGTCGATCATGCTGGTCTTTGTCAATTATTTGATTGGAGTAGGATCCTTCAAATGTGAGAAAATTTACAATATCCGGATCGTCATTGAATACTCTCCAATTTGTGATGTTATCAGGAATGGATGGTCTAAAGATTAATTCTTTTGAGAATCTATCTGGACTAAAATCTTCCGAAGGAATAAGCTTAGAAGCTACGTTATCCAAAAGGTCTGCACTTGCGTTTTGGAGTCTGGGGATTGAAGAGATATTAAACACTATGAAATGCTCAGTCAAATCTTGAACTAAGGATTGATAATGTTTTAAATGACCTGATAAGGAATGTATAGTGTTACGCACCTGTTTAATCACAATCTCAAAGTCTCCAAAAACTTGAAGATACTTGACGTCCAACCCGATTGCTTTGTACAAGCCTTGGACCAAAGCCTCATATTTTGCTGTATTGTTGGTGCAATCAAATTCGAGTCTGCATGTGAGCATGATTTTATCTCCTTCTGGACTAATCAAAACGCAGCCTGCTCCTACTCCTTTGTTAGATCTAGAACCATCAAAAAATAATTTCCAAAACAAAGATTTATTTTCGTGTTTGTCTAAAAAATTGATACATTTCGAACTATCAGTTCGAGAAAATTTTTCGACTTGGGACAAAACAAAGTGTTCTAAATAGGGTGACGCATGAGCATTGAAATTACCGAGGAAAGAATCTACCGAGTAATTGCCAATAACGCTGCTGCTATACACTACTGGCTCATTTTCCCCTTCTAACTCTATTACTATGTATTTCCGTCTCGTTCAATTTTTATTTGATTCGGTTTACCGTTGTAGGGTAGCCACTTGTGTGACTAGTCGGTTGTGAAGTATCCATGAAGTTTTTCTGACCAATCCCTGCTAAGAATTAGGCCATAGAATTCAGGAATGTCAGCAACTAAAATGTCAATAACTTGACATACTTTTGGGTTGTTTATAGCCTTATGGTTACTTGATTTAGTTTGCCAATCACTTTGACTTGAGATCGATCTAGCTAAACTATGCGCACTGTGGATTTCTATGGTTGAACGTTTAACTTGGCACATATGGATTTGGGTAAAATATTCGATGAAGCACCAGAATCTACCTAACAATTGTGCACATTTTTATTGAAGATTTCATAAGCAAGGAGAAACGGGGGAGTGTGAGATCTTGATCTTCCTCCAATTAGAGCGATGTCGTTCGGATTAATCTTATTGATCACATTAGTTGGAGGTCTTCCCATGTTATAGGAAGCTTGAGAAAGTACAACGGCAGGTAAAGGTGCAACTAGCACAGCATGTAATTCTTTAATCATTATCTTCTGGTGATGCTTCAACTTGCTCAGTTCGTAAAGGGTGATGTTAGCCCTAGTCTTCTTCATGTCTTCTATAATATTGTACTCCATTTCATCTGACACAATCAGTGTTTTAGATGGAGTTGTTTCATCTGTTTGGACTGGGTTGGTTTGAGTCGCTTTAGATTTTGTTTTCTTTGTTGCGACTTTATCCTTTATTGCAGAGCTTGTGCTCTTTGGCTTAGGGATAGTTTGGGGAGGATCAAGCTGATTTTTGCTTCGTGTGCTAACTGGAAATACTTCTTGATCTTCTTCTTGTGGGAGGATGAAATCCCACATTCCTTGTAATTCCACAACTTCTTCTTCATCAGTCTGCCCTTTAGTGGTGATTTCCTCTTCCTCTTCCTCGGATTCAGCATTTGAAATAGCATTGGGTGGCTTTGAATCCGTTGAAGGACCTCTTTTAAAAGCTCTGTAGGGTTTTTTTGAAGAAGTTTCTGCTACTTGCTTTTTGATGTCGACCATTTCATTGGACATCGTCTTTAGAAATTTCTGCAATCCTTCCAAATCGAATGGATCTTTTGCTTGTTTCTTCTTGGAGTCTTCCTTGAAGGTGACTTTTTTGGATTTACATTCCTCTATCGCAGATTTCTTTTCGAGGGCTATTATATGTTTCTCTACTGCTATTGCTTCTTTCATGTTATCGGCTAAGGTTGTTTTATTAGCCCTATCCATGAAGATTTCTATGTTCGATGGTAGAGCGGTGATATACCATTCACATCGTACTTCTTTGCTGGGCTGGGAAGCAATAGGAATTTTGTTGAAAATTTTCTCCACTCATCATCTGGCTGCTCTTGCTTTCTCTCTTGTAATGCTTCATCCATCTCTTGCTTCAGTGTTTCTACCACATCTCGTAACCAATGATGCTCATTCTGCTCTACTCGGTTAACACAGAACACCCCCTCCGAGGATTTTAGCGTGAGCGAGGGAGCTGCATATGAGATCTCCTGGTACCACCGTAGCCCTTTCTGACCATCGTATCTTCTCTTCACACTGTCCGCTACAACCTGTGTTGCAATTTTGCAAGACCCTGGCTGTTGTCTGCAGGATCCCAATCATTGAGAACCATCAGAGGTGACTTATTGGCTGCACCTCCACCCATGGTCGATGTCTGTCCATCCTTCTATTGTTCTATTGTAGTGCACCATCCTGCCCCTAGGCGAGGCGACGACATCCGGACCAATTCTACTTCGCATTCCCCTTTTTCCAGTACATCCCCTACTAGTGATGCTGCAGCCTGCAGGATATCTGTAGTTGTCAATACTAGACTCCTTAGAGAACCCTGCTCCTCCCCCGACCAGATTACTACCTTCAGGCACATGCCTGGTGCAGAGATGATGAACAACGCCATCTGTATTTCCAAAGCGTAGGCTACCTAGCGAATTCCCCATGGTGATTTATAAGCCATGCAAACTTCAAATGCCTGGTTTGCCACTCGTTCCAGCTCGTGTAACCTTCCCGTGTGAAATCTGTGGCCGATCATTTCATATCTAGTTCGTACTGTTGCTCTTAATTGTCCACTGCCCACTCCCTTTTGCCATAATGCAACCCTCTTGTCATGAACAATGGTATTAATGGTCATCATTCCTTGGAGTGAGGCACCCACGTAGCTTTTTATGTGGAACCACACCCCTGATTGTTGGCCAAATGTACGCGCACCCTGATACCCGTGCATCTATCCCCCAGACTGCTTTATCGTCCCTCACTCTCTTTCAACTGGTTTGAGCGGTGAGACTCTCCTTGGAACAATTAGTCAGGTGGTCGGCCTACCCGTATAGAGCTTCAGGCGACTGCCATTCACTCTTCCTAGGAAAGGGTCTCCGTTGAGCTTAGCTAGCTGAACTGCACCCCCATCAGTTACTTCTTTAACGACATAAGGTCCCAACCAATGCATTGGGAGTTTACCTGGGAATTTCTCAAACTTACTGTCATATAAAAATATGAGATCATCCTTCTTGAACATGCGTACCTTGATATGGTGATCATGCCATGTTTTCTCATGCTGTTTTTGTACTTACTGATGAAATCCCGCCAGAAATTGTTCTTCGTCCAGTTCGTCGAGCTGTGCGAGCCTTTCCTCCAAGGTCCCACGATCTGCCATTCATGTAGCTGTTGCAATTTGTAGATTGGGCACGATATATTCCATAGGTATCACGGCCTCCTTACCATAGACTAGTCAAAACGGTGTCTGGCCTGTCAACATTTTGCATGTGGTTTGGTATGCCCATAGCGCAACAGGGATGCACAAGTCCCAATAATTCCGTCACACATTGTAGATCTTAGTCAGCGTAGTTTCCAAAATTTTGTTGAATGCCTCAATGGTCCCATTTGCTTGTAGATGGTATGGCATGCTCTGTTGGTGATATATCTGGAATTCCTCAGTGAGCACGCTGATGGTTTCGTTCAAAAAATGTGTTCCTTGATCACTCATGAGAATCTTAGGACACCCAAACTTGGTCAACACATTCTCGAACAAGAACATTGCCACTGTCGTGGATGTGCAATCCTTAACTGGTGGTGCTTCTGCCATCGGGTCAAGTATTCAATCCCAGTGATAATATAGCGCTTGCCCGTCTTCCCTCACGGTTCAATAGGCCCAACGAAGTCAATCACCCATTTCTCAAATGGCTGTAGTGTTACCTGTGGCTGAAGTGGCATTTCATCCCTTCACGATAGCTTGTTCATTCGTTGGCATACATCGCAGGCCTAACAATATGCTTTTGAATCTTGATGTAGGGTGGGCCACCATAATCTGGTACGAAGAACCTTTTGGGCTGTGGCGCGGCCCGCATAATGTCCGCCAGCAACCCCTCCATGTGCTTCGGCAAGGATCTGTTCTTGCTCAAACTCTAGTACATATCTACATAATATCTCATCATGGCCCATCTTGTAGAGATGGATGGCAATCACAGTGAAATTTGCTACTCGTGTCACCAATTCCTTCTTTTGTTGCACAAATACCCTTGCGGCGCAGTGCCGATAGTAAAAAAATATATTATATCTTCAAAGTGGCCATCTGCAATGCACACTGCATACAACTGGGCGTCCAAGAGTCCTTCTTCTAGATTTGTAGGTTCCTCACTCGTCTCAATCTGGGATAAGTGGTCTGGACCTGCATTCAGACGTCCCGACTTTACAACAACCTCAAAATCATATTCCTGAAACAACAACAACCATTGACAGATGCGCCCCCTCAACACAGGCTTATTCACCAGGTATTTTAGCACAGAGTGGTCAATATACATTTTAAAATGTCCTGCAAGAAAATAGTGACGATACTTCTGGAGTGCGTACACCATCGCTAATCCCTCTCACTCAGTAGTAGAGTAATTCTTCTCAGCTTTCGACAACCTTCGACTTGCAAACGCAATCGGGTGGTCAACTCCCTCCACTCCTTCTTCAATAAGTACTACTCCTAACGCGATACACGACATGTCGACATGCACATGGAACTCCACGTCCCATTTTGGAAAGATCAAGATAGGGGCAGATGCCATTTTTTCCTTCAGCAATTCCAGTCTTTTGTTACATTCCTCGTTCCAGCAATACGTTGCATCCTTTTTTAACAGTTGTTCCATCTGAGCCATGATCTGGGTGTAACCTTTTATGAACTTCCAATAGTACCTCGTGTGTCCCAGTGTAGCGTGTAGCTATTTGACACTATGCGATGCTTGCAGACCTAGTATGATAGCGATATTTGCCAGATCCACCATCAGGCCTTGCCTACAAACTACGTGGCCCAACAAGTTCCCGAAAAGAACAAGGAACATACACTTCTTTAGATTGAGCACAATCTGGTGTCGATGACAGGTATCCAACATTAATCGTAAGCTCTCAGTATGTTTCTTAACTAGGCCAAAGATGGTCCAATCATCAAGATAGACTTCCAAGAATTTATGTATAAATTCCTTGAATGAAGCTACCACAATGCAGGAAAATATTGCTGGTGTGTTATTCAGCCCAAATGGCATCACTATAGACTGAAAACAACCCCATTCTGTATTAAATGTTGTCTTGCTTCGATCTTTTGGCACGATCTTGATCTGAAGGTATCCAAAGAACCCATCCGTAAAGGAATATGCTTCCTGCCCACCCACATTTTCTAAGACTTCATCGGTAAAAGGTGTGGGAAATGTATCGTTAACCAAAGCATCATTGAGTTTTTATAGATCCACGTAGATGCGGATCTCACCCTTCTGTTTCTTATCCTGTACCACCATCGGACTGAGCCAATCAGACTCCTCAACTGCTTCAATGATCATGGCTACCAGCATCTTGTCCAGTTCTTCTCAAACTTTTGCTTTGTATTTTGGATTCAATCGGTAAGGTCATTGCTTTACTGGCTTCACGTCATGCTTCAAAGTTATCTTCATCATTCCTAGTTCACCTCGAATCCCTTTCAGCTCCGTAATCTTGGTAGGGAAGAGGTCTCGATACTCCCGAAGTAGCTCGACGACCTTTTCCACTATAGTGTCATCCCAGTAATCCCCAAGCGTAGCATACTTCGGTTCTTCCTCTATTCCGATTTTCACTTGTTTCATTTTTAATGGTGCTGCAACATCTAGATCTTCTATTTTGGGACCGCACACTTCTCGACTTCCTTTGGATTATGGTATATTGATGTCTTGCAGATCATCCTCATCACCTTTTGGTTTTACGTTGTAATATTCCAAGGACTGGCTCAGCTATCGCGACCATTCTGGTTGCACGACTTCTTTCGGTTCTAGTGGAATCTTGAAAATTGCGGTCTTTACTAGCTTTAATGCATTGTCCACTGTATCCATCCATTGATCCTAAAAAAGAAACGTTGACAAAAACCTTTCGCGCAAGATATCCCACTCTCTTGTGCCATGCCAAAGCTCTATTTTAGTATACCAATTCCTTGGGATGACATCCAAGGTATGATAAAATAGGTGCACCCATTCTGGTTGCGGCTCCTCGCCATAGGCTTTGGTCCATTTGCTTAGGTGTATCTGCGGATTCTCTCGCCCATCATATTTCTCTGTTAGTTGGAGTGTTGGCCTCCCAAATTGTATCTAAATCATGTGCTTACAACTTCACTAATCTGCGAAGGTTCCTTCATGGGTACCCCACCATCACGCTGGTGTCTCGCGAAATCCCCATTTCAGTGCATCGCATTGCTAGTACTCTGGTACTATGCTCTCAAACTTCTCCAGGAATTCATTTACTATTGTGAGCTTGTCATACACTGGCAGCTCGCGGTCCTGATCTCAAACTTCTCCAGGAATTCATTTACTATTGTGAGCTCGTCATACACTGGCAGCTCACGGTCCTGAGCTTTAATGCAATACATGGATTTTGTTAGCATATTGCAGTTTAAAGTAGTTGCCCTGTTCATTCTGTTCCACCATTGCTTGTCTTCTTCCTCCAAATCATTAGTGTATGGTTCCGCATAACCCTGTGATATTCTCCGTTCCTCCATTACATTACCCTTTATTGGCCTTTGTGTAGCAATTTGGTAGATGCAATCCAATGCTTTGTCCTGCTCGTCGTCACGCACAGGTTCCGTGTAGCAGGGTCCCTTAGTTGGATCTACTGAAACAACTATGCAGCACGACTTTTTCTCAAATATCATCTTCCTATGCTTGAGATTAATAATCCCATTCATGTTAATGGTCCAATCTATTCCCAACAATGTGGGGTACGGGATTTTTTTGTCCACTATCTTAATAACTTCAAAGTCCGTTCTAGTGCTCGCACCCTCCAGGTCTACGGTGATTCCTTGTAGCCTACCCATGGGCAAGATCTTCTGTTGATTTGCCATCTGTAATTGGATTGGAGACCATTGGAGTGGGGGCTTGCCGATACTCTCCCACATCTGCTTAGGCAAGACATTTGCATTTGAATTGAGGTCCAAAATGACCTGATCCATCTCATAGTTTCCAATCCACGCTGTTAATCACATTTCTTGTCTGGTCCGCGAAGTATGGCTCCTCATTCGTCGGACTATGCAAGGTTCTCCCCATCCTCCGTATCTGTTAATTACCTCCTGTAGTCCTTTCACTGCCCTATTATCGTTAAGTAACTTCATGCAGGTTTTTAGAAAATTTGTCAACATCAAGGGACCTTTATACGGCTTAGACTGATCCCCTTCTAAGGTTGAATCGCCGCTTAGTACTATATTTACTTTAGATTCTTCATCAAGTGGTTCGGCCCTTATCATCTGCACATTTTGTGTTGTTGTAGGAGGAGCTGTCCTTTTTTCATGAATCTGTGCTAGCAGCATAGGGCAATCTAGCAGTTCATGGTCGAATTGCTCGTAATAGGGACATGATATTCGAGTTGGATTTGTGCAATCCCGCGCGTAATGTCCCGGTCCTCCACAATTGTAACAAATTAGTTGTCCTCAACCCATTCTTGGTCTCATTCCACCCCGTCCTCGATCTCATCCTTGGAATCCACCGCATGCAAATGTTGCACTTGGGTTTTGACCTTGCCCCTCAGTCCACTTTCAGTAGGCAGATGCCTAATCTACCAACATTCGACATCCTTTCCTCATGACCCACTGATCTACAAAAGTTGCAAAAGGGCTGCTGGGGGGTTTGATTATATTTCGGCAATAGGTGGCAATTATCCGTGTTGTGTTTTCCTCCTACTTGATAGATTGCGCACCAAATTAGGGCTATCATGCTCGGCCCTGCTTGTGCCTCTGGCCACAATGGTGTTGGTCCCCCCGTGACCACAAGATCCACCATGACTAGACAATGGTCGTTATCATGTCCTTGGCCCCTACACTTGATACACCAAACTTCTTCCCAAACTTCTGACGCCTAGTCTTGTTTTAACCTCTGTATTTCCAAACAAAAATTTTGGACCTGTGCTTGGATTTGTTGAACTCCCAACCCTAGGTCCTATACCACGGTTTTGTGCAGCCGCATTGCTGCCTCCAGTGCTTCTGCTTGGGTTGAGATCTTCTGCTGTGACAAAGCCGATTTCAGATATGGTGTTAGTGATGCGATGAACTAAGCACGGTGCTATGCATCTGCCAGGGTCATGTTGCCCTCGCAAATAGTGCTTTTTAACCTTTGATCCAGATCTCACGGGGTCTCACTAGGCATCATTGTGATCTCTTTGAATCCCACAACCGACTGCGATTCTTATTTTGGTTAGCTAAACTCCTTTTTTAATTCCGTGTGGATGTCCGTTATCCCTGCTGTTGGGTTGATGCTTGAATACTTCATATACCATGTTAGTGCTCAGTCCTACAGTGTGCTGACCAAGATGACTTTCTTGATATTATCATTTGTGATCTGCTGTGCATCCCATACTAAATTCAATACAAACCAAAAGTTTTCCGGATCTTCACTTCCTGCTCCTTTGAACACTGGTAACTAGATGACACTCAATTACTATCGTTCTGATCTTTCATCACTCTTTTCTCTAGCATCCCCGCATTTCACACCAAACACCCCTTAGGCAGATCCTGGTCTTAGCAACAGAACCATTTGTTGGCTTATTGGGGCCTGACCTAGGTTAGGAAGAATTATTTAGCCAAACAAATACTGCAGCTACCGACCCTTTCGGCAATAATCTGCGAAGCGCGGACTGAGGTCTCACCCGAGGTAGCAGGGGAGGGTGTTGGAGCCAGGCTTCCACACCCTAGGGATTTCTTGGATGTGGTTTTGTCCTAGCACGCTGTCCTGCAACCCCGCACTACACCAGATCCATGCGGATCGGAATGCCCTTATCATGTTTATTACAGATTGAATCCCTTATTATGATTTTGATCTAGGTAACATGGTCTTTAAGCAAACATTTATTGCTTTTTGGTTACTTTGCGCATCAAGATTAACCTAGTTCACATGTATTCAATAGTATAAAATGCAAAGATCATAACAGTTCATTTATTATAAAAGAGTAGAGTCATAATTAACATAGAATTAAGAAGAAACGTATCTTTATTACCAATCCTCAACAATACATCCAGTTCCACCCTGCGCACTCAGCTGCAAGGGTCCGCGCACATAGCTGCAGACTCTCCAGGCCTTTGCGCACATAGCTGCAGAGCCTCTACCTTCTATCCTACTCCCTTGACTCGGACTTACAGATGCTTCCAGACTATTTCCTTTAAGAACCCATTACATTCCATCTTCGAAAGAACTACTTTTCCCTCATAGAGCCATGCTCTATTTATACTTTCCCTTGGCCCGCAATCCCTCCGCGGGCTAAATCTATTACTATTACTTTACATTATTTTCGGGTGGACTACCCTTTGACTCAACCTCCTATAGTTTTCACTCCGCACTTTCCACATAGTCTTTTATCCTAATATTACCCAAAATTCCGGGCTTCGCACCCCATACTCGGTCCACAGGGCTTACGCTACCCAACACTTTCTCAATGAGATGATCAACGCAATGACGGTGGAGTTTTAGGTGTATCATCTGAAGAGCACACCCTATCATCTATAGGCTAATGGGATGGTGGAAATGTTTAATAAAATATTGGAGAGCACACTCACAAAGGTTTGCAATGCTCAAAGAAGTGACTGGGATGTTCGTGTACTCACGGTGCTATGGGCTTATAGAATGACTTGTAAGAAGTTGACTGGAAAAACTCCATTCAGACTGGTTTATGGCATGGAAGTTGTGATGCCGAGGGAGTACATTTTACCTAGTCTATGCATAGCGGCATTCATGGAATGGCAGATCATGGAGCCTTGCAGGAGAGACTCGCGCAGCTAACAGAGCTTGAAGAAGATAGATTTCTAGTTGGATTCCATCAACAGGTTCAAAAGGAGCATGAAAAGGCATGGCATGATCGACATATCAAACTGCTCACCTTTAAGGGAAATGATCTGGTTTTGTTATATGACAGAAAGTTTGATAAATTTCCAAGGAAATTTAGGATGCATTGGCTAGGGCCCTATGTCATTAAGGAGATTATCGATGGTGGAGCAGTTCAGTTGGTAAAATTTAATGGAGAACCATTCCCAGGATGGGTGAATGGCAACTGACTGAAGCCCTACACCAGCAATCTAGCTAGATGACTACATGATGGAAGCACAGTCTTAGCGCTCCAGGCAGCTGAAAGGAGGCGCGAACTATAAACTAGATTGCCCGGGTTGGGGAACTACGTGAAATGAAGGAATGTCATAGTGTTAGCAGACACATGTAGGGAGTTGTGCTACCCAAGAATGGACCACGCAGGATAGCTATAAAGTGACCGTTATGGTCACTGTTCACGACTTGACAATCAGAAAATGAACAAATGGAGTGGGAGGGGTAGAATTTAAGTTAGAATTTAAGGGAAAGATCTATGAAATCTGCCACCAATCCAGCATTTATGAATGAGTTAAGGGGGAAACAGTCGGATTTGAATTTGAAAATCCCTATAAATTACATGTGGTTGCCCAACGAAAAACACTTGGCATTTTGAGAATTGAGGTATTAAGCTCTCAGGCGCGTATGAACCCTGAGATCTTTGAAGCCATGATAGCAAGTTCAATGTTTGAGAAGTTGTCAACAGAGACATAGGTGTTGTTGTTTAGCATAATGTTAATGCCCACAGAAACCATGAGTGTAGGAGAAGCAATTACAGCGGAAGGAATGACACTGGAGGTAGTAATGGTAGCTGAGGGAGTTGCCCCGCAGGTTGAAATTCTAGAAGTACTGACAGAAATGCCTAAATCCCCAAGGACACCCAGGTTGAGGCCCATGCCAACCAAGGAGGGTCCAAAATTAAAGAAGGACTGGTAGAAAGTGCAACATCAAGTGTGTGCATCACCCAGAAAGCACCCCCAGATAGGAAAGTCCACTGCGCAGGAAAAGGGTAAGGTTATTGACCTAGAGCCTGAAGCCGAGGTTGAAGAACTCCATGTGGGCATGGACAACATTGATATGGAGGGGGAAAAGGACGTTGATGTGGAGGGGTTTGACCCCATTTCTAAATTTCCCGATTACATTCCTTCGTGCAGAGGCAAGATGAAGGTTCTGAAGGATATTTATGAAAGTAAGGTCACATTGCACACACCCTTACTACCGGACCAAATCATCTTTGAAGGTTTGTGCCTAGGACACATCCCCCTTTTGCAATTGGAGGACTAGGATTTGGCTGATGCAGAATGTTTTCCCCATTTAGTGATAGACCAACTCATGCACTGCGTCTTCTATAAAGACTCTGGTGTGACCAAGTTGGAGACAAGAAAGTGGGTGAAAGGGGTGGATAAGGCGGGTCTGTTAAATATGCTATGGGTGCCGCATTACAAACACGCACCCATAACCATGGTAGTGATTAAGAAACTACTGTGATTGGTGCATGATGGGTGTCTGTGGCTAGAAGAGACGATACCCATCATTGACATGTTAATCCATAGGATCACTCGGTTGTCGCACTTAGGAGAAAATCCGGCCATGGCATTTGGCGGAAAGACAGGCGAGCATGACCTCACTGAAGCAATGAAGGACAAATTTAGACTTACGAAGAAGCCACATGGCTACGCCATCACGAGTATAGCTAACCCCACGGTCAAAATAGCAACGCGAATGTTGGCAGGAAATATTATACGAAAGTGTCGCGTAGATGAAGTGCCAGCACCAGTAGTAGCCTTGGTGGCCCTATGTGAGGAGGGCGTATAGTTTAACTGGGTGCGCTACCTCTATGGGGAGTTCCTTGTGAACTGTAGAGAGGCGAAGGATAACAACGAAACATTCCACTATGCCTGGTTGTTGTTGTCCATAGTGCTGGCCTCGTGAGATTTAGTTGAGGATAGCCAGTTTCCTCCAGTTGCACTCGACCTACCAGAAGCAGCGAAGTTCACTTCGCTATGAGCTACGAAGGACCCTCAAAGGGTCAAGGATAGGAAGGTATTTTGGATCTTTATGGAGATGAGCATCCACATGGCCATCAACTGCAAACCATGGCTGTCACCAACTGTTTTTGAGAAGATCCAAGAGTATGTGGAGTGCAAGGCCGACTTCCACCGAGTCTCGATACATGCACAAAAGGATCCTGAACGGAAATGGTATGACCTACCATACTTGGCCACAGATGATGCGATTACAGAAGTCCTCGACCGTTGGCCGTTAGATTGGCGCACTGCCTTGGACTTGACAAATGGGTCTAGCAAGACCGCAGCACAACAGTAAATGGAAGAGGCCAAGCTGAAGATGGAGCAGTTGGCCGCAAAGAGAAAAAAGGAGGCTAAGGACAAGGCTAAGGCAGAGCATGCCACCATGAAGCAGACAGAAGGACAGGTGGAAGAAGAGGAGCGCAACTCTGACAAGATTCAGAAGTTGCCTTCTCTAGAGACAGAGGAGGAGGACCAGTAGTCAGACCAGGGAGGAGCGGACATAGAGACCACTCCATTTTGCGTTAAGCGCAATAGAGATCCAGAGAAGGTAGGGTAGCAAAAGAAGTCTAAGGCTAGCAAGACTTCTCTCGATCCAATCACCTCAATAGAAGGTGATTTAAATGAGAGCATGTCCAAAGTGGTGGCTAAGGCATGCAGGTCTATCCTAGAGCTGGCCATTCCCAATGATGAGCCAGTAGATGTGTGGATTTGGAAGCTCGCTACTAGAGTGCATGACGCCAGAACATAGTTGGCAAAGGTTTAGTTTGACCTAACCCTCAAGATTGTAGAACTGTAGTTGAAGGACCAACCTTCAACCCCGCTAGAAGTCATAGAGCACCGCAAGATAGCTATGAAAGACTTCGTGGCAGCAGTGAACATTGTAATAGAGTGTACCGCGCTCTTCGAGCAGGGGCTTGAAGTGGATACCAATTTGTAGGAGGATCCTACCTTACAAAGGTTTGAAATGGAGGCCCAAGAGCTGCAACAGAGATATGATGAAGTCAAAGTGATAGCATGTGCCATCTCCCTTATGCAGAGGCTAGAAAAACTAAAGGAGGAAAAGGTACTAAAGGAGCAGGTGGATGCAGCGCAATGCAAAGAGAGCATCCTCAAGGCCAAAATAGGGCCTTGGATTGATGAAGCATATGCACTCACCACCACCATTGAAGGAAATTTGGCTGGTTTGTAGGTGACTCAGCATAAGATATAGTCAGATAGTACATTGCTAACAATAGAGCATCTAGTTGAGGATATGAAGCAGGCGGAAACACAGTGCACTGGTGAAGTTGTAGTAGTCCAAGTAGAGCTAGGAGGTCTTCGCGACAAGATCTTCGCGTCAGCTGAGTGACTTGAGGGCGATTCACCATGTTTGTGTTGGGGGCCTATTGGGAACGGGTCCCTTAGGGTCAAGTTTGGAATTAAAAACCCACGTTTTGGGGCAGAAAGCCTGAATTTTTTATAAATAAATGTAAAGTCTCTACATTTTGTGATTGTGGAGCGTGAAGATATCAAGAGTTAAAAATGGTTTCCACCCTTAGTTTAGATAGGTTGTGTCGACTTGATGAGATCTGCCCTTAGTCCATGGACCATGGGATTGTATAAAAAGGAGGTCTTAGAGGAGTCTAAGATAGTCAACACAGTTTAGTTGATGGAGATAGAGTCATTGATGAGACTGTAAAGAGCTAAGAGCAAGAGTCTTAGCATAGGAAAGAGGCTTTACAGCTGAGTGTGCGGACCCCTGCAGCTGTGTGTGTAGGGTAGTCAGAGTCTGTACTGAAAATCTAGATCATCAATAAAAAAGAGTATTTTAAAATTATTGTGTATTTTACTTCTATCAATTACATGCGATTATGTTATGTTAAGCACTGGGTTTATGTTTTATTGATAAATTTATGCATGAATCTATATGTTTCCTCTGTTATGTGAATGCAAGTAGAGATATGTGTATGCAAAGATAATCTTAATTGCATGATAGAATTGGCCAACACTTAAGATAATTCAGGGAACTATACAACAAAGTAGTTACAGAGGCGTGTAAGTACCAATATCACTTGTTAGGGTTATGTGAAGGATGATCATAGACCTTTTCGAGAGTTATAAAAGACTAATAGAGAAGTACAACGATAAGCCCTAAAGGCTTATCGATCTGTGCGAAGGCAGAGCTAAGGTATAAAACCGACATCACAAACATCTTAGGGTGCAGAAACTTGGTCCTGCATCCCCCATACTACTTCGGGTGAGACTTCAGTCCGCACTCCGTGGATTGATGCCGAAAGGGCTAGTAGTGTAGGTATTTGCTTGGCTAACTAACGCTGAACCTGGGTCAGGGCCCATCAAGCCAACAATAGGGAGTGTTTTTATTGTCCACTCTGAGTTTTGAAATGATGCCACAGGGGTCATAAGACCATGTGAAGCTCAAGTTGAACTTCATTTCCTTCAGTATCTTATCTACCTCCTCACATACTATCCTTGTGTTGCACAAAAATGGGCCCACCTATGTTTTAATTCTGAATTGTGCCTTCTTCTTGGCTACTACATAGTGGATGTCATCTGAGTTCAACATCTTCCTGATATACTCCAGTGAAAAGATCCTCATTTGGAGGTACTTGGGGAGTTTATAGTGGGAAAATTCACATCTATAGACTCTAATCTCTGTGTAGTTTTGATATAGGTACAAATCCCTAGTCTTTTATTGGTTTGATAAATGCAAAATTCTTTTGATCTCCTCATTGATTCTGGGCTACACTACACTATAGATAATGTTCATAGCTGGATGAAAAAAATCTTCTACAAATTTCTTGTAAGTGAATTCCTGTTATTCTTTCATGACCAATGAGGTCCAAAATATCACTGGTTGTTGGTCCCCTACATCATCCAACTTCTACAATGAAAAACTGAACTTTTCTGCTTGATAGTAGATGAACATATAAATTAAAACAAAGGTGTAAATGAACACCTGCTCTGTAGGAAACTTAATGAACTGCTCATGGATATTTTCAGCCAAGAATTGATTAAAATTGAAAATTGTAGAGGGTTTGTTGCCTGTGGAAAATGTGGAGAGGAATCATAAAATGGGCTCATCTACCCACTGATCAGAACGATAGCCTAGAATGTAATAAATGATGGAAATAATATATTTGACCTGATTAGGGAAAATGGAAGAAGGATAAGGAGGATTCTTCTTGGGAAATTGGGCATTCTCTGGTAAGAAAATCTCAAAAAATTTAGCTCTAGTGGCAAAATACAGCTTTTGATAAAGTCGGGTGAGGGCCTCTATGGCGAAAGGGGTAGAATTTTACAAAGAAGGGGCCAACATCATTTGATCAATAGATTTGGCTATAATGGTGAAACAAATGTCACATGTAGGGGAAATTATGGCTATTTGGGTAGGGACATAACAAGATTGGCATATTCTGGTAAATTCTGGGGCTTTGAATATCAAAGGAAAGATTTTGTGGGGGAGGTTTGACTCCCAAATTCCTATCTCATCAGCCTTATCAGTGTTTTTATCCTCTAACTAGCAATACAACTCCAGGAAATTACAGTCACAGAGAGTCTTAATTATCTTGTAATCCCTGTCTATTAATGGTGTATTGTCCAAATCTATAGAAAGTGGAATTAAAGGGTTAATGGCCTTGTCCTGGGTCTTAGCTTTAGAAGGCATGACTGTAGAAGTTTTATGAAAAACATAAAATATGCATAGGAGGCTTATTAGGATAAAAAACAATAACAATCTGTCAGGCGAAAAGGGAAAAGGAAGGTTGGTGAATGTCAGAGTGTCGGTGGCAAAGAAGCTTTGATGGAGATTGCTGCAAGAAATTATGAATAGCAGGAACAGTGAAAGATTGAGAATGTTGGGTTTTGGACTTATTTAAACATTTGTGACAGAGTCCGTTTGGAATGGTGTGAGACTGTTATTGAATGGCTACCTAGGAAAAAGTAAATGAGAAATGGGTATTAAGTAGGAAAGCATTTAATTGGTGCAACAGTCTTGACAGGTGGCAGGCGGAGAGTGGTGGAGGAAGATTGGTGATGGGAAGTAAGAAATATCGGTCGGCGGGGTGCGAAATCACCGTGGCACGCCACGTAGGGAGTAGGGCCCGATGGGAGAAATCACCTGTCGGACCCCCCCCCGCAATAGTGAAGGGAGAATGCGAAGGGTGGTCGAAAAAGGACGAGGGCCATGGATGGGGTGGGGGATCAGATCCCGAGGTAGTGATCATGATTGAGGTTTAATCACAAACGAAAAAAATAGTTGTCCACTTGCACCTTTATCATTTCCTTTTCAAACCTAAGATAAGGGGGAAATATAAGGTATGAAGTACTTTATCCCCACACACATATTTATACTTTAAACTTAGGATAAGGGATTAACAAAAAATATTTTGAAATACATTATGCATAGCATGCACTTCTGATCTATCTACCCTTAGCTATATTAGAATTTTTTATTTTGATCTCTAGGGTGCACATAGACTAGAAAACCCATTTTTATTAACTTTTATGCAAAAGAAAAACTATCTAACCTCTCCCTTATTTCTCCTATTGACCCAGGTTAAATAGTTGGGTCATTGTCATTTCCTACCTAGCTAATGATTTACCTAGAGTAAACTATTGGATAAACGTTTATTCTCCATCTAATTTATAGAAATTTAAAGAAGTCTAATTATGATTAAACAATATGATAAAACTAAGGCTACTGATTGTGGCATTTTGAACAAGCTGCACATAACTTTGTTTTTCAGAAAGGAAGCAAAAACTAGATATGATTAGTGACCTTTAGACTTGCAACACTTTTAGTATTATTCTTTTTTGTTTTCTTTCTTTTGGTGGGGTTTGTTAGCTTTGCTGGCAAAAGGCCCACAAATTGATCCATATAGGCTCTTAAAGTCTCCAAATTTGCTTAAAATCATGCCAATGAGTCCATTAATGGGCTTGAAATCTTCAATTTTTGCTCAAAGATCATCCATTGATCAAAATCTACACAAGATGAGAGCCCTTGGAAGGGCAGAAATGCACTATCGGGACGCTAAAATGCTTAAAAACCCATGAAAAACCCACGAATGTAGGCTTAAACAGTGAATGTACAGTCACCGTTAGATCTAGCCAATCAACGACCTAGATCTAGGCGACTAATCGTAATCGGCTGAGTAGAGGGGACAGTCTAAAGGCGGACGCATGACACTGCCAATCAGCGATTGCCGATGGTCGGATTGATGGGTTGCATCGGCGGTCGCGGTGTTGGAGAACATATGTTATGTTATATAAAGTCCTAGGCATTGAGCGATTAACGATTGTGATTTATCGCATCGCTATGTCGCATCGACAATATACCATGGGCGGGGCCTATGCACATACATACAGGAGACGCGATGGGCTAGACCCAACAGCATCATAGTTGGGAATTCATAAAATTTGAGATCCACGCCCAAGCGATTTTCAACATTTTTTTTGTGTATTTTCGTTGTTTCAACAGAATACAAAGGGAACTGGGGCAGTGCGATTGCGATACAACGCGGACCCGAAAGGGTTTCGGGAAGCAAAATGGATATATTTTCAAATCTGTAGAAGGCCCATTTTGAATGTATTTCATGTATTTTTGTTGTCTAATGAAAATATGAAGGGAGCATTGGCCAGTGTGATTGTGATGAGCCCCAAACCTAAAAGGGTCTAGGAAGTGAAATATATGATACTTGAAGTCTGCCAAAGCATTTTTCAAGCATTTTTCAGTGTTTTCGCATATTTCATTATATAAGGGAAATACACAGGCCAGGCTAAATGTGACTTGTGATGGCAACGAGGGTGGACTTGATGGGTAGTTAAACCATATTTTAGGACTTTTGAAGTCCAAAATACATAGAGAGGGCGGGACTTATCAGTGTTGTAGCGTTTTCGTTGTTTATAACCAAAACAGTCACTGTTTGCAGTTTAAAGGGAAACACAAAGGCCCCAAGACCTATTTCACCATATAACAATGCCTAGGAGATAGTTTTCCAGGAAACAAAGCTTGGAAAGGGAAAGAGAAGGGTCACAACACGTTGTAGCCCAAAACAGAAAGTTTAGGGAGCTTAGACAATGCAACAACCACACCAACAAACGTTATGGAGCATCTCTGGCATAGAAAAACTCCTAGACAAAGCAACAAGCCACCAAAAATATCTGAAATCGGTTACTCTATTGTCAAAAGGAGAAAAATATGATCCCATGCTTGCCTAGAGGGCATAAAATCAGTTAACAATGCATATCAGGTAGATTAAGACTCTGAGCCTCTTATAGCTCAGGGGCATTGTAAACAGGCTATAAATAGTTTAAAGTAAGATGTAATAGGGGTTCAATCTTTGGAGATTATTCCTCCTCTATTCATTCAAGCTTCTCATATTCATTTTAACAATATAAGCTTCTTTCACCATTATATGTTCAATGTCCATTCTCTTTGTTGTTCTATGCTTGCACTTGAATAGTTTGTTCATGTTTTCTTTGTGTCTAATTACAGATAATTGTCATCTTATCTCTGCTTTGATAAATTAGATTTGCAAGCTTCCTTGCTGCCTGTAGCTAGCCATCCATATGTGGTCATATATGCATCTGCCAGTACAGTCAGTATTCTCTTTTGCTACCTGTAGCTAGCCATTGATGTATGTTTATGTATGCAATTTGCTGGTATATTCAGTATTCTCGGTCCATCCATTGAATTTATAACTTATTGAGCATTAGTGGTCTAAAGCCTTGTATTGGTGAGAGCATTCATGCATGCATTGAGTGAAGATAGAGTTGAAATGGTTATCTAACTTGATCCAAACCATCATTTATTCTAATAGTTCAGAGAACAATATTGAAGATTATATGTTACCAGGCATCTCCGAGCTACAACCTAGGAGAGTTTCTTGGAGTGATAACAGGGTTCAATATTTTTTCTTTTTTCAATATTTTTCTTTATCTCTTTATTTTTCTTCTTTATACCCTCCTTTCAATTTTAATTATACTTTTTATTTTTATTTGGAAATCATTAGCAGATTGACAACTATTTACAAAATGGGATTCCTAAGATATAATACTCAATTACCTTGAGCTCCTATAAATTATAGGATCCTAACAGCTCCTGAAAGGGTAATAATGATCCTTGATGGTGTCTCAGAAAGAATTCCAAGTGGGTATAGCTGAAAATAGTGAGGGTTCCTTCTCATCCCTCTGTTCACAGTAGGTTTCCCACCAGTCCATGACATTGGAGGCAACTTTGAGGAGTGAAAAAGTAATATTTTCCTTATTGGAAAAACCATGAACTGAAAAATATCCTTCCAGCATATTTAACCATTTATCTACATAAATTGTGTCTATCTTTCCTTCAAATCTAGGGATATCGAAGTTAAATTATACCTTGAAGGGGGCTGAACCTTCGAAGTTATTTTTGGCTGAAGATGCATCACTGGTTGACATACACCAAAGGATATGGGAAAAGTTGTCCATCATCTCGTTCCTTTGCCACTAGAGGGTTTTTTCAAGCAATAGTTTGATAAGATCTCTTGCTCCCTCATAGTTACTTTTTTCCGCCATGGGAGGCCATTGGTGTTGGCAGGGTCAGTCTTGCAAGGGCTCAACTAGTTCAAGTCCCAACTCCTTATACCTCAACCTCATTGGGGACATGCACATAAAAATTGAGAAAGAGCATACCACTATGATACCACTAATCCAGATTAATGAAGGAACGAAATGAAATACAGATTTAAATAGAACAAAGAGATACATAACTTCAATTACTTAATAACAAGTATTGAAATTGTCTACATGTAGAATGGAACAAACTAGCTTAGATGAGGGTATCTTATCTCTAAGAAGAGATGTGACGACCACATGCCTTTTGAACTATCTTATAATCAAGCTCGAAGGCCTTTTTATTATTGAGAAATAATGGAACACCCTAAACATCCAAAAACCTAACCCGCAGAGATGAAACACCAAATATTTGTGGGACCTGTTGCGGGTTAGTTGGTATACCAACTTCTCGAGGTTGTAATTTTAGCATATGATCTCCATATGATGCATATAAGACCTCATTAGAAATATCTATCTGAGGACTAAAACATTCGATTATAAAGCTTTGGGTTTGCATGTTTTCCAAAAAAACGTCGCTTAGGGTCTCCAGAATGACTCTAGAAGTTCAAGACCCAAAAAATTGTGAAAATTCATAAATTGTCCTACAATTAAGGAAATTGAAAGAAACAGTCTTGGGGGTCCAAGTGGAATAGGTGAGTGGCCACCAATATCCACCTAGATCACCAAGAAATGTATCTCAAGAGTTATTCTTTCCATTCATGTAAAATACATTTCTTTCCATGAAATCTATCTCAATAGTTATTCTTTCCATGCATGTAAAATACATTTCTTTCCAAGAAATCTATCTCAATATACATTCTTTCCGACATAAAGCTAATCATAATAAATACTCTTTGATGCATGCAAGTGTATATATATATATATATATATATAGATGTATATATTACTTTTCAAGTAAAATTAGCACAACAAATGCATATTGTTATTCCATAAAATTAGCAAAGAATACTTATCTTTCTTGCCATTTAGATGTAGCTAGAGTCTTAATGCCCCGCTTCAATAATGAATATGGCAATCACGGTGCAAACCAATAAAGCTTCTGGTTCTTGAGCATGTAACAACTAATGCCCCATCCTTCAAAATTGCCAAAAAACAGGAAGATTTCCATTTCAAATCCCCGCCCCTTCATTTCGACAAATTCCATTTCTAAGAAAAGAGATGGAGATTAAATGTAAACGATAGAGCATCAATGTGGAAAGTTTTTTTCGACTCAAGACGTAGCTATGACTTCCCTTCCCTGCTTCAGTGATAAATAAAATTTGGAAATACACAGGTCTTTATCATTCATTATTGAAGGGTTTCATAACAGGGAAGTGCAGGGTGTGTTTGTGTAGGAAGTAGACATAAAGAGATTAAATATGGAAGGTTGGGTGCCCACATAGCGTCCATTGCAGGACTTGCATTGAACCCATCGAATCTCGCTTCTTGTATCAATCTTCATTAGTACCTTCTAAGGTGGGGTTTCAAGCATTATAGGAATTGCAAGAGATACATTGTAGTGAAATAAAATTGTTTAGTGGACAAAGAAATAAGGGATTCACTGTAATTTGATCTCCTGTATGCTTATTGGTTGAGAGCAACATACAGATAACCAAAATATTATTTTTCCATTACCATGCACTGGAAGGTTGATAGTAGATCATAAGGTATGTTCATAATTGTAAGGTAAACTATTTGAAAACCCTAATGAATTCTTGATATTTAACATATAATAAAATAATGTTTTATGAAGGTTGAGTAGGGATATTACATGTAATGTCCATATTAATTAACATAATTTTATATCAACTTTATATAGAGAAACATATAATAATTTAAATTTAAATTTTCCTTATATTTTCACTTCCCATTATGAGAGAGATGTGTAATTTATTCCATTTTTAATATGGAGTTAATATATAATTGCACCTAAAAGACACTCTACAACCCAATATGAGTAAGATGTTGCCCTGTAACATTACATTTTAAACTAATAAAATAACACTAACAAGTTAAAAAATAAAAACAAAAACAAATCAATTTTGGTCCTAAATCAATGTTGGTCATAAAAAGAGAAAAAGGTACTTTTTACTATTAAGGCCAATATGGAGTTAATAAATAGCACGTAAAGATAATATTATTAATATTATATGATGTTTAATTCATTTTATGATCAATTAATATGTAATATTTAAAACAAAAATATATCAATTTAATATATATTTTTTACTATTAGCCATAAATAAAATATTACAGTGTTCATATTAAATAACATAATTTCATATCAACTTTCTATAGAGGAAGATAAAATATTTTAAATTATTGTTTTTTTTTAAAGTTAATAAAATGGTTAATTTTTTGTAGTAGGGAGATATGTAATGCCTTCACCAGATAATATGGAGTTGATAAATACCATGTAAAAATAATATCATTAATATTACATGACGTTTAATTCATTTACAATCACTTGATATGTAATATTTAAAACAAAAATATATCAAATATAAAAAAATAAATTAGTTTACTATTAGCCACAAAAAAATATTCCAATATCCATATTAAATTACATAGATAATATAATGTTATTCATAAATAAAAGTTTCAATGCCAATTATGTATATTTCTACAAAATTTTCTTTTATGTATATTTCTACAAAATTTTCTTTCTTTATTACACGAAATGTAATAAAGTATGCCGTAAAACTGCTTTTGCTTGGCTAAGAGCTCGTCTTCCTTGGACGTAAGGAAACAGGTTAATGGACCAAGACCCAGAGTCATCTGGCAGGAGTGAAAACCTGCTCCCTTACGAACCACCAGCGGGTTATTAAAGGTGGCGTGGTTTTCCTTGATAACGGTGATGAGTCAAATCGATATTTGCGGATAACAGCCAGAGATGGTTGTCCTCACTGTTGGTTTGACACCTGAGTTTGATAGGTTTTTCCACCTTCAGGAAAAAAAAAATGTAAATTAATTATATATGTGTGTGTGTGTGTGAAGTAAAAAGAAAATATAGTTATTAGTGTGTTGCTCAAAACCAACATAGATCCATCTTGATTCTAGATCTACCAAGAGAATCACATTTTTTGAGGTGTAAACATTTCCTTATGTTTTGCACTCAAAAATAGGTTTTCATATTGATATATTTGATCCCTCTCAATACTTAATATATTTGAAATTAAGATGAATCTATGTTGGTATTTAATGTGGGTCATAAATTAATATTTCACTATGCATGTTGAGAGAAAGTTCTTATTCCATTAATGTAATATCCCAAACATGCAAAAATCACATTCCCATAATGTGAAATATTATTAAATTCATTTAAACATTCCCTCAATATTTAGTTAGGGTTTTATTTGACACGGTTGCAACTACCAAAGAGTTGCTCCTTTTCACCATTTTCTTGGTCGATACGGGGAACCACTTGGGGGTGCATTTCATGACAAAATCTTGAAGGAGACATTTCGTTGTTGGTGAGATAGAAGAATTTGGTGGTAGTTCTGGTAGTCATCATGGGTGCGCTCTCAACATGGAGATTAGTTAATGATGGTGGAGGCCAAATCCAGGATCTTGATCAAGAGGGAGATGAGATATATGAGACACATATTTGTGAGGGCAAGTTTGGCCCATGACCATCCCACATATGTATTCCTTGCCCTGAGATAGTCAACCTTGACATTAAAAAGCTCAAAATTACTTGGACCTTTAAAATGAGGGTACCCATATTTTACAGTTTTTGAATTGGTTGATTTGAATTGATTTTCAACTGTTTCTATCGAGTGAACAAGTAAAATTCCAAACAAGATGACATAACACTCGATTTCCAATATTTTACTATAACACAAGGGATTGACGAATGAAACACAAATGATGGCAGGTCATATCTCAATGGAACGTCTATTCTATATTGTGTAGAATCATGTTGAACTTGATTTGGTAGACAATTATTTGCTTGGATGCAATAGCGATTAATGCATTTTGCATTTGTGGTGCAAATTGGCCATAGCCACCTGCTCCTCACCATGAAAAGTGATGCAAGACTACACCAAAGAGATAAGTAGTTGTGTCTCTTTGGTTAAAAGAGTAGATAATTCTTGTGGTATTATTTGAAAAGAGCAAGTTGTTTGATGGTTAGTTATGGTGAATATATCTATCTATCTATATATATATATATATATATATATATATATATATATATATATATATATATATATATATATGAGCATGAAATAAGAGAATATTCTCTTGGAATAGAAAATATATACTTACGTGCAGTAAAATAACAATTTCGTAGAAAAGATAATATATATAGTTACATGCAGAAAATGAATAATTGTTGTGTAGCATTTCTTTAAGATAATATATTGCTATTTTTATTAACTATTGAAAATAATTTATTGGAAAGGAATATATATATATATGTGTGTGTGTGTGTGTGTGTGTGTGTGCAAGAAAACTAGTTTTTAGGAATTTGAATTCTCGAGAAAGAAGTATATGGTTGCATGCAAAGAAATAATTGTTGTGCATTTAATTTCTTGGAAAAGAAAAATATAAGCTTGCATGTGAGAGAAATATATATATGTGCAAGAAAACTAGTTTTTAGGAATTTGAATTCTCGAGAAAGAAGTATATGGTTGCATGCAAAGAAATAATTGTTGTGCATTTAATTTCTTGGAAAAGAAAAATATAAGCTTGCATGTGAGAGAAATAGCTACTATGTATTTGAGTTCTTGAAAAGGATACATGAGACCCTACATACAAGAAGATAAGGAAGCCATGGAAAACTAACTATTTGTTAGATTTCTTGGAAAGAATTGTGTGCACATAACTAATAACTATTATAGTAATTTCTTGGAAAGAAATTTGTGCACATAACTAATACCTATTATAATACTTTATTGGAAAGAAATTTGTGCACATAACTAATAACTATTGTATTAGTTTCTTGGAAATAAATTGTGCACATAAATAATAACTAATTTATTAGCCCTTGGAAAAGAAACATGTGTTTTTATGTTTTAATTGTGTTACAAATTCTCAGAAAATGCCATGGCTCTTGTGTGCATGATCATAGGTTAAATATATTTATTTACTTGAAAAAGAACTTGTGCATTTCTTGGAAAAAATTTCATGGCTTTTGAGTGGAAGAGACTTAAATTATCTAAGTTGTTTCCTTGAAAAAGGTTATATGTGAACCTTTCACAACAAAAAAAATTATGTTTCCAAATTTTTGGAAAAAGAAGTGTGTATTTACATGCATAAAAGATTAGTTGATTATGGTCAATTTATTTATGCATATGAAACTAAAGCTATTGTGACAGAGGAATACAAATTTTTATGCATCAAAATAATAAAAATTGTGTTAATTTTCTTTGGAAAAGGAAGTATGTATTTGTGTACATAAAAAGAACAACTAAGTGTGGTAGGATTCTAGAGAAAGAAAATATGTTTTGCATGCACGAAAATAATAGTAGAATGAGATAGATGTTTTGGAAAGATTATCAATTTGCATGAAATATTATGTTAGCTTTCCTTTGGAAAGATTATGGATTTAAAAATAAGATTATGTTAGCTTTCCTTTGGAAAGATTATGCATTTGCATGCAAGATTATGTTAGTTTCTTTTTGAGAAAAAATTATGTATCTGCATGCATAAATAACAACTATTATGAACAGTTTATGTATTTGCATGAAAAGACATAATTAAGGTGCTAGTTTCCTTTAAAAGAATAAGCACAGTTGTAACAATTTTATTTTTTGTGTTTTTTCCAAGGGAATAAAAGTTAATGTGGTATTTATCTTGGAAGATTCTCCCTCTTCTTATTGGTAAGAGAACATAATGACCATGGAGGTTCTTTAATGTTATTCGATTTTTTGGATAGAAGTGGTTGTTTCCCTTCTCATGATAGAGGTAGAATAGTGACAAACAAGCATGCCTTGGAAAAACATGTGTCATAACCATACACATGTGAAAACAAGTAGACATGCTTTGATAGTCAAGAGCTTTTAATTAATGCATGCGATGTATTGATAAAGAAGTCATGTCATAATATTTTGTTTATGTTTTATGAATGCACATGAATAGATGTTGAAACATCACTAATAAATATTTCTTATTGGTCTGATCACTATTTTATCTAATCATAATATCAAAGTCCGTAACAACACTAGTTGCAGGAAAATATTACGATGTATGTGAAGGATAGATTATGTTTAACATTGTGGTAGGTAAAAAACTAATGGTATGTGCATATTAATGAGTGTCAGCTACAGGATGGTCCATTGATGAGAATACCTAGGCCAAAAGGACATGGAGATTGAGGATTTGTGGGTAAATTATATCGTTATGATTGTAATAACTTTTAGCTAGATATGTTGTATTTAGGTGATGTTTGTTTGTAAGATTTTATGACAATGGTTAAGGAATGGACTCCCTCACAATCCATTAAGTGGGGGGTGAACACCCTCATGAGTATTTAATAATAAAATTAAACATTTGATCGTTTTCACCCTATAGGGTTTCCAGGGTATATCGATGTCTAATGATATGGTTGTCTGTTTTGCCATTTTTATGATGTTGATTCCTTGCATGATGAGACATTTATATTATCAAGTATGTGATTAACTAACTCAGTTAAAAGAATCATGGAATTGATGCAGGGTTACATCAAGAAGTTTAAATTAATATGCCACAAAAATGGTAGTTAATGATTGCGTAACTCACTATTCCTTTACTAAAGATTACTCTATGTAATGATGATGGTTTATCTAATGGTCATTAAAGGAATGTTGAAAGTAATTTAGAAAGTTATGCCTTGGTAAATGCTGTGAAAATTACTTAACACCATGCATTTTCCTACAAGGTTACCGAGGGATGTTGCAGTTAATAGATTCTTTTTAATCCAAGTGTGACATGTAACAATTAAAAAAATATTAATAACACAAATTTCAATGTCAACAAGGGACATTTTAATAATTAGATATTGCAATGCCAACTATGTATATATTATGTAAAACTAGTGAAAATAAAAAAATAATTAATGATTAAAAATTTTGAGGTTTTCTCAAAACCATCATAGATCCATTTAACTCTAGATCTACCAAGAAGCATCTATATTAACTCTAGATCTACCAAGAAGCATCTATATTAACTCTAGATCTACCAAAAGTTTAGAAACAAGAATCAAATCTCTCTAAATATACTTGGTAAATAAGAAATTACACATAATTTATGCTACATTTTTAAATAATAAAAAAAAGATAATAGTAATTTTTAATTAGCATTACTTTTTAATTTAATAAAGTGTTGTAATTAATATAAAATAATTATTCATATATATATATATATATATATATTAAAAGATAAAGTAATGATCATTTCTAAATTAAAATTATTTTTTTGGATTTTATATATATCCATAATTTTTTAAAATAATTAAATTAAAATAATAAAAAATTATAAATTAATTATTTTTTTTAATGTTTATACAAACCATATTTTAAAATAATCCCAAGGAAAAAATGTTATAAACACTAAATCAAGATCAAAGTAATTTTTTTTTCAATAATAAAATCATTTTAAAATATTAAAATAAATATTATTAAAACAAAATATTTTTAAGTCAAATACATATACATTACAATAAATAAATATATGAAATAATAAAATCTTTTTAAAATATTAAAATAAATATTATTAAAACAAAATATTTTTAAGTAAAATACACGTACATTACAATAAATAAATATATGAAATAATTTAAAAGGAATTGGATTTAATGGTAAAAGTAATTTTTTATAACATTGAAATAAAAAAATTTAAATAATAAATTAATTTTACAATATTAAAATAAATAAATTATATGAAATAACTTTAAAGAAGTTAGATTTAATGATGATGATTATGCTGTGTCCACTAAGATCAATGTGGTCTATCAGAACTCAAGAAAAGAGAGTCTAATTGTTATTCTTCAAAATCTTGTTTCTGTGATCGAAGAGTAGGGAAAGAAGCATTCAAAGATCGCTATAGTTGTGCTAGCTTAATAAGTCAAGAATATTGTAGGTGTGGATGATGATAGGGAATTAAGAATAGATGTGTGCAAGAGATGGGAAGTCTAAAAGGAAGTCCTTTCATCTTCCACCTTCCGAGTATCACAAATCTAACAAATTCTATCATCTCAGGGAGCCTTGGGCATAGACCACCGCTCGATATCACTCCGAATCTCATGAGAGTTAGTTTTAATCCTAGCAATGTTCATTTTATTCTTGGTGCTAGTCAACATAGAGAGATAATTCTGGTTATCGAGGGTGGGATTGATCACCTCCTTATAGTAGCTTAGCTTCCTTTTACCCTCCAACTCCTTAGCATCCCACATCTTGTCCGTAAAACTGGAGGTAATAGTATATTTGATACCGTCCTTGCTTCCCACGATGATCTCCTCCTTAATATCCCAAAGGTTGATCCAAGACTGAGCATCTTGAAGCGCAGGTGGGGGTTTTGACTAAAGTTAGAAGCAATTTTTGGGACCATCTTGGATTCCATATTGGGAAACTTCTTCTTATACATTAGATATCTAAACATACCCACACTTTCAATGGGGATCATTCCAACTTCGATCAAGAGGATATGATAGGGAGTATTTCCCTTAATCTTGAGGTTATAGGTTATGAATTGCTTTTGGATCATCTCAATCTTTCTCCATGACTCCCTAGATATACTGCACCCCCAAACTTCTCATCCGTATAAGATAACAGGGGTGACGAGAGTTTCAAAAAGGAACTTTTTTTCACACCAAATGTAAAGATCGACTGACTTACAATTGTTTTCAAGCTCATAATAAAATTTCCAACCTCCAATATTTTTTTCTCGATGTTATAATTCCAGTTGAGTTGATGAGGAAAGTCAATACCCAAATATTTATAAGAAGAAACTTGCTCAAGAAAATTGTTATCATAGACGAAACTACCATGGGTGATCTTTTTGGATTTAATGATCATGACTTTAGTCTTTTCGGTATTAACTGTGATACCCATCTTGGAGCAGTAGACATGAAGAGTCTTAAGCTTCTTGTCTAGGTCATCATGACTCCTTGCAAGAAGAACGATATCATCAGCATAAAGGAGAAGAGTAATGATAATACCAATGAGCTCAGTGACTTTATAGCCTGCAGTTTCCAGACACTCCTATATTTTATTGAAGTGAATACCAAAAAGGGTAGGGGAAAGGGGACAACCTTGCTTAACCCCAATATTACATTTAATATGTTTATTTTGGAATTAGATTGCTATAATTTTAATTTAATTATTAATAATTAGTAGGTAGATGGCAGGGATGTAACCCCATAGAATATTTTAAGTAGTATATACAAATAAAAGACTAAGATTTATTTTCAAAGTTGTTATATTTAAATTCATTAATTCAAAAATAAATGTTATGAACATGTATCATATGAAATGAGTTATGGTTTTGTGGGCTTGTGGTATTGACAACCCATGACATTTACTCATGGTATCGTAACAAAATCTATTTATAAATTAAGAATCTCCATGGTAAAGTGGGGTGAATCTCCATGATTATCTATTTATAAATTAAGAATCTCCATGGTAAAGTGGAGTAAATCTCCATGATTATGAATTTTGTTACATGTTTTTTTTTTTAAATGTATATATGTTTAACTTACATATTAATTATTATTTTCATTAATTAAAAAATAAATAAAATATATTTGATTAAAGTTATAAATTAGTTAAATGGTTAATTTTGTTACATTTTTTTAAATGTATATATGTTTAACTTACATATTAATTATTTTTTTCATTAATTAAAATAATAATAAAATATATTTGATTAAAGTTATAAATTAATTAATTGTTACTAAGTTATTATGTAATTGTTTTCTTTTCTTTCGCCTTCTGTAAAAGTAGTCTAATTTAAAAACCATGAAATAACTTGAAATAGTGATAGAATGTGTAATTATATCAACCAATCTACATCCATATCAATTAAGTAGTTGGTAAATGATGATACACATCAATCCATAATAAACATAACATACTTACTTCATTATTCATGTCACATTTTTTAAATTAAAAAAAATCATAAAACTATCTATATTATAATTTTATTTTAAACTATTATTATTAACTATAAAAATATAATATATAAGTTAAACATATCTACATTGAAAAAAAACATGTAACAAGATTCTTGAGTCTTAAACATGGATATTATCACATTTATCACATTTTATCATGGAGATTAAATTCTCAATGTGTAAATAGGCTTTGTTACAATACCATGGGTGAATACCATAGCTTATTAATATTCTTTTACCATATAATGGGCCAATATTATGGCTTATAAACATCACATCACCAAAAACCATAAGTCACTTCATAAGAATTGTTTTTAATTAATCAATTTAATTAAAAGAGAAAAATATATAATTTTGGAGATAAATTTCAATCTTTGATTTGTGTTATTACTAAGTTGGTTACAATACTATGGACCGATAATATAGCTTATAAATATCACATGACCAAATATCATAACTCGGTAAAATACTATTTTTAATTAGACAATTTAATAAAAAACAAGATTTCGAAAATTCACCTAACAATCAATTTAACTTAAAATGGTTTTAGGGACTCTTCTGATATTAATTGATACACAACTTGATTAAAATAAATTATCGTTTTAAAAATTAATAAAAATTATTTTATATTATAATAAATATATAAAATTTTAGTTTATTTAATTTATTTGATTATTAATAAGGAGAATCTGTACATTTACCATCTACTGAGCTAGAGTCTAGCAATTACCATGTAAATCAAAAGATTTAGAATTTACGTTGTAATCAAATAAATTATATAATATATTAAGCTTGAGTACGATCACATAACACTAGAACACAACAAAGCCCTTAATATATCTTCATCCAATCTGGGAAATAAAATAATATATGAACATTTGCTTCTATATGAACGTATCTAATCATAGGTTGAGAAGATTCATATAATCTACAAAGAAAAGCACACATATGCAAAGACAAGCACACATATGCATCTATCAGTCTGACTAATATGATCTTCGTATTCAAGACCTTACAAGGATCTGCGTATCAGACGTTGTTAGGTGTGGCAGATGGCCATCTATCTCAATTATGTGCACTGAATTCTTCTTTCCTCCAAGTTTGCTTTGCATGTAATATGAGACGCTCAATGGAAGTGCCAAGTCCTTTCTAGTCTGGATGATGCTACACGGGATATTCACATCGCATAATATGCTTAAAACATCACTCTCGAAAATGCTTTCGGCAACCACAAGAACGATTTCAGAATTCATAGTCATCGTTTTTCTACTGAATTCCTTCACCAAAGAGGGTTTATCAACGCCTATTAGCAGAGGTGTTATCACTCAGGTTGTCCTTAAGATCCGGAAAAGGATACGGCCGAGGTAACCACAGACCAACTTTGGACTGCAGGTTCTAGCCAACCTGCAATCACAGAGGGCTCTCTCTTTATGATTTAGCTTTGTTGAAAAGGATTTTAGGCTAGGTTTTGAGTTCAGGGGGGTTTTGTTTTGTTTTAGTGGGAAAATTGATGTTTTCAGACAGAGAGGCAAGGCATAGTCTGGAAGTTTCAAACCATTGGGCGTGGATTCGAGAAGGAGAACTGCTGGTGCATTTCTTCGGTCACAAGAGAGGTAAAATGGAGCAAGATAGCTGAGCATGAAACAATATTTCAGGTTTAAATGATGGGAAGAATGCTAAGTAATGAGAGGCAGTTAAGAATCTCTCAATCAGCTTAACATATGGAGGTAACGGAGCTCTACCTAGGGGCAGTGAAGAATCCCTAGATAATTGGCCAACATAAGTGAATCGAGGTAAACATGAGCCAGGAGGAATTCATATTCATAACCAATTCAATCAGAGGAAAACATAAAGAAATAGCAGAAATTGAGCATAGAGTGTATTTAAACAAATTCTAAGCTATTCTTTCTTTCTGCTATTTAGATAGTGGTAAACAATAAACAGAGGTAAGATGCACTTATTGCTTCAGGCTGCAGCACAAGAATTCCATCTTCATATCTCCAAAAACATTCATTTACAACAGTCAGTTTGCTCTCCAAGCTTTCAGCAATCTTTGATTATAGAAAAACTCAGGTATACAATGCGAGTCTCTAGTGAAAATTCTCAATCAACCAACCCTTGTAACAATGTAGAGGGTGGTATATATAGGGCAAAACTATCTACAGAGTTCCTTTATTACATCTTGACCTAATCAGGTCTGAAAGAAAGATGATTACTTAACCTAATCCTATCGAGAAATAAATGCAAAAAATATCTCGGGCTGTGCTCAGGGCCGCCGTATCAAAACTGAGTAAATGATGTTGTCCTTGGTGGCTTGCTGCAGTGTTTTCTGAAATAAATGTGTATGGGTTTCTACATCTCTGCTGTCTATCTGCATTTAAAGCTTTAACTGTGATTTGAGGGAAAGGATGGGCTTACGCCTCTTGATTTGACTTTCTGGGGGGGCTCATCAATGTTCAGGTGCTTCGAGCCCCTAAAAAATCTTCGGCTGATACTCTTTGGCTCTTCATCTTCCTCTGATACTCTTTGGCAATAAACTGATGTTGTTCTGACATGCTGTGTGTTAAATCATCATTTAATGGCCGTTGTTCGGCCTACGTTTTCTTCAAAACTATTTTCTGCTCCTTTATGAGTGCTTCGCGAAGAAAAATGGTTCATTCGGCGCCTTTCGGGCTTCCTGGGGGTTGCAGAATGAAAAGATTCGCTGAAGATTCCCCATTCTGGCCCAAAAATCTAGCGATGAGCGATTTGCGCTTATCAAATCGATCATCAAAAATTGCCTCAGAAACTGATTCTGGGGCTCCGAAGTGTGATTTTTGCCCTTCGTGCCAAAAGTGCTGATGACGTCAGCATGATGTTAGCGGATGTGACTTCGTACGACGGGTGACGTCAGCGATGATGTCAGCATGATGACGTGGTAGGATGACATCAGCGGGTGACGTCATCATGTACAGACGGTGATGTGGCATGTACAGTGGCAGGGTACGGTGGCAGGTGACTCGGCAGGTGACGTGGGGCTTACGTCACAGGGGAGGGCGGTAAGCGGTTTTGAGCGCACTGCCTTAGCGCCTGGGCGGTTTTGGGGGGAGGGGCTCCGCCACACCCCAGAGCCTGACGCGTGGCGGGGGTACGGCGGTAATACCGCCCATCTCCCGGATGCTAAAGCTTGGGCGGTTCGAGGATGGGAGGGCCCATCAGCCATAGATCTGTGGGGCGGATGATCCAACGGCTGGCGGCGATGGCGAGTCGGCGAGGATATACGGGCAGGGAATATGCGCAGAATATTCCAAATTTAATAACACGCGCAGGTGGGGTTTTAAACTTAGGTTTAGTGGGTTTGGGGGTTAATACGAGCGCGGGTTAATGTATTTACAGTTAGGACTTAGGAAAAGGGGTAGAACATGGGTTTTTGCACGCGGGTTTAGCAATCTTATGCCCGAAACTTAGGATAAGGGGGAAAAAAGTGGGTTTTTGAGGGTTTTTAGGGCTAGGGAAGAGGTTATTAATCTGGCCAGGTGTCAGATTAATCCCTACTTGGACACGGATGGGCTAAAAGCAGCCCCACATGGACTGCTCTTTCCCTGACTTAGAAATAATATGGCTATATTGCCAGGGGGGAATATTTACATAGGGGAATTTTATATACAAAGTTTTAGTAGGGGAAAGGGGAAAACTGATAGGGAGTTATACAATACTTGTTAGTAGTTAATATGAAGATGATAAGCAGGCGCCAAGGTCAGGGACCTTAGGCTAATTTTGGGGAAAAGAGTTTGAAAAGAAATAAAATCCTTGAGTGAAGCAGATCTTCACCAAGGCAACTGATATGGATGATGATGAAACTAAGAGGAATCAAGTAGATCTTGACCTCTTTGGGAAGTTAGTAAGTGACTTGGGGAATTAGAAGAAGGGGGAGTTAGTTATGTCCACCTTTGAGCTCCCTTGCATGAAAACTGCCTGCACTGTGATCTGTAAAGATAAAGCACTTTGTAACACAAAATTGATCATAAATTGCCTTTCTGCAACCACACAGCTACCTACCTAGCCTACCTTCCTAACATTTTTTCTTCTTTTGAATTGGGTGCACTTAGACTTGCAAACCCAGATTTACAAATTTTCTTTTGAATTTTTCCTATCTAAATCTACACTTATTTCTGCCAGGGCCCGGATTAAACAGTTGGGTCCCTTTCATTCTCTACCTATCTACAAATCTACCAAGATTAAACTGTTTGGACATATATCATTCTCTATATTCTAAAACAGGAAATTGAAACCTAGGGAGACCAAGATTAAACTGTTTGGACCTCCCTTAAATGAAAACTCTTCAAAAACTGGAACTACTCATCAAAAATTGGAATACAACAGTGCATTTGGACTAAGCATACTTCATGGCACCTCATGGAAATATAGAACACTGTAGCCTGCAAAGTATGACATATTTGGCATGTAAAATGTCAATCATGAAAGATGATACCCTGTTGCAACATGAGGCTAACAGTGGCTCCACTTGGGGATGGCTTTTCCTTGTGAAAAGTCAAGAACAGCAGGTCAGATTGCCTTGATCTTCTATTTGTTGCTGTAGACTGGAAACACTTTCTTTGTTCTGGTTGCTGAAAATATAAACTTTGAACTATGAACAACCTCCTCCTCAACTGAATTACTGTGAACTGTACAGCATCGCCTACTTTTTTCTGCATGCTTGATAATTATGTACAATGCTGCTGGAACATGCCTTTGATTGCGGATAGTTCTTTTCTACCATTAATTGCTTGTAATGTGACAGTTTTCCTTTTGTTGTTTTGTGCCTTGGTGCAAAGACAAAGTTTTCAGAACTGGGGTACTTGCATTAGTTACGTCTTCATAGAATTTACTGCTGCTTCTTAAACAATCGGCTTGTTTATAAAAATGAAAACAAAGTACTGATATATACAAATAAGACTGTACAAAGATATATACAAAACTGCATTGTGTCCCTTTAAAAGGGGTCATGGTAATTCTTCAACATACGACCATTGACAGGGCCTTCTTTAGCAGAACAATCCTCCACAGATCTGAGAAAATAAGTGTTATTTCCCTAAACAACAGAAATAACCAATGGACCTCTCCATAGAAAATCAAACTTGGCATGTTTGCCCTTGTCTTCCCTTCTTGAGTCCCATCTTAGAACTTTGTCACCAACATTGAAATCCTCAGCCTTAGCTCTCTTATCAAACATCTTTTTGAGCTTTTCTTGCACAATTTGAGCTCTGTCATAAACTTGTTCTCTGGTTTGCTGCAGATGGATGGTCCGATTGATTCTTCTTTGAATGTCATTCGGTTCAGCTTGAATCTCTTGTAACAGCTTGATAGTAGGAATGCCCAGGGATGAAGGAAATCTGGCCTCCATGCCATATACTATCTCATAAGGGCTCATCCCAATTGATCTTTTGCTTGAAAGTCTGTCTACCCATAGGGCATTTACCAGTTTTTTGTGCCAGTTCTTCTTGTTTTCTTCCAGCACTTTCTTTATGATGTTGATGAGGATTTTGTTAGATGATTCGGCCAAGCCATTACCTTGAGGGTAATAGGTTGTGGAGTGGCCCAAGGTAATATGAAATCTGTGGCAAAAATTGATCATCTTTTTGGATTTAAAGGCAGCGGCATTGTCAGTGATGATTTTCTCAGGGCAGCCAAATCTAGAAAGGATGTTGCACTCAAGGAATTGGATAATGATGGTGTCATTGGCTTGTCTATAGGGAATGGCTTCAACCCACTTAGTGAAATAGTTGGTGGCTGTTAGGATCCGTTTGTGTTGGCCTGAGGAAGAGGGATGGATTTCTCCAATGAAGTCAAGACCCCATTGTTGAAAAGGTTTTTCGGTTGAGATGGGTTTAAGGGGCAGGGGTAACAACTTTCTCTTGCCCTAAAAAATTTGGCATTTGTGACATGACATGGAAAAATTCTTTACATCTGCAAAAAGAGAGGGCCAATAAAAACCAGCCCTTAAAATTTTATCAACAGTGGACTTCCAATATAGATGTCCTCCACAGTCACCTGCATGGAATTCTTTCATGACATTGTTAGTTTCATTCATGGTTAAACAATTAAGCAATATACCTTCATGATTTCTCCAAAACAATGCACCATCTATAACACAAAACTTTAAAGCCTTCATTTTCAAAAATCTTTTCTTGGTTCTGGACAATCCTGGAGGAGCACACAGGTTTAACAATGCAAAGCATATATCAGCGTACCATGGGGATTGTAAAAAGATTTCACTGATCTGTGGAGTCGCCAGCTTCGGTTCATTTTCCAGCTGGTTAATCTCTAAGGCTTGAAAATTTGTTTCAGACATCAGTTTAGCTAAACCTTGTCCCTTTATCAGCTTGGTTAGTTTTATTTCTATGTCATATTCAAGGATATTTGCAATCCACTTGCCTCTTTTGCCTTCTAATCCTTCTTGAGTCAATATGTCCTTTACAGCAGCATGTGGGACATAGGCAATCACGTGTGAATATAAAATGTACACTCTGAAATCCTTTATGGCCTTAACAAGTGCATAGGCCTACTTTTCCATTATTGGGTACTTCAAAGGGGCGTCTCTTAGAGCTCGGCTGAAAAAAGAAATTGGCTTTTCGGCTCCCTGTTCATCCTTTTGCAAAAGGACAACGGCTATAGTGTGATCAGATGCAAATGAAAATATGATAAAGTCTTTGTCAAACTGTGGGCTAGTTAGGACAGGGGTTTGCGTTAAGGCTGATTTGATACTCTCAAATGCTTGCTTGGTTTCAAGAGATCATTTTACCTTGGCATCTTTCTTTAACATGTTTCTTAACAATCTTATCAGCTCAGCTAGATTTGGAATAAATCTTCTCAAGAAGTTGATTTTCCCAAGGAATGCTTGTAGCTCTTTAATGTTTCTTGGAAATGGGATTTGGAGGATGGCTTGTATTCTTTCAGGATCAATTCTGATCCCATCCTTTGATATGATGTGGCCAAGTAATTTGCCTTCTTCAAGGCCAAACAGAGACTTCTTGGGGTTCAAGGAAATGCCATATTTCCTACATGTCATGAAAATTTGCCTGAGATGCTTGAGGTGTTCTTCATCAGATTTGGAAAATGGGGTTAAGTCATCAAGGTAGACAACTAGGAAGTCATGTATTTCTTTGGCAAAAGCAATATCCTTTGCACGTTGAAAGGTAGCACCAGCATTTTTAAGACCAAATGGCATCTTTACATACTTGAATATTCCCCAGGGTGTAGTAAAAGCTGTCTTGTCTTGGTCGTCCGGGTGAACAAGTATTTGGTTAAAACCTAAAAAACCATCTAGCAAAGAGATTCTAGATGATCCCACTACTCTTTGCAAGATTTGGTCCATTTTAGGCAAAGGGTAATGATCTTTTAGGGAGACTTGATTTAAATTTCTGAGATCTGCACAAAGTCTGATTTCGCCTGTCTTTTTTCTCGTAGGAACAAGATTGGACACCCATTCAGAAAATCTGATGGGTGCTATGATGCCTACTTCAAACATCCTCTTTACTTCCTTCTCAATCGGGGGAATAAGCATAGGGTTAATTCTTCTAAGTTTCTGCTTGAAGGGTTTCTGTTTTGGTTTTAAAGGAATGGTGTGTTGGATCACCGAGGTGTCATAGGATTTCAGATCCTCATAGCTCCAAGCAAATACATCTTGGAACTCTTTGAATAAGTCAATGTACTTGGGCTTTTGATCAGGTGGAAAATTTTTTGACAGTTTGTTCATTTTTTGATTTTCTGCTGTCCCAATGTTATGTTCCTCTATATCAGTGTTTATAGGCTGCAGTTTTGGCTTTCTTGGCACGTCATTAGCATCAAACATGTCTTCTAATGGGGTTAGGCCAGCAGGCAGAAAGTTATCCTTTAAGTCAATGATGTCTGCCTCTGTTGTGGCTATATCTTCCAAGTGTATTTGTTTCAGCTATTCTATGTTTTCTTTGTCAAAAATAGTTGGTTTCAGGATTTGCTTGGCTGTTGCAGCTGTTACATCTTGCTGATTTTCAGTTGTTTGGTGTTCTGGATCTGTCATAGCATCCATGTCGATGTTAATATTCGAAAACTCATGCTCAAGGGTGAGGAAATTATTAATCCGGGCATCGTTTTCGAATACTTGCCAATCTTTAACGTTATTTGGGACTGCGGGCCTATGTTTTATTTTCAGCTATGAAGTTATGGTTTGGGTCAAAAGGAAGCCTACATGTACTAGCAAAGGTGGCTAGGCTGTGTGCATGAATGTTGTGATTTCTGGAAATCTTGTCAAGCTTGAATTCAGTGAATGCCTGGAGTATATTAGTAGCAGGGGTCCTATAGGCTCTCATTCTGTTGTCATTGGTTACGAAATTGCCTTTCATCTATTGTATGATTAAATCAGAGTCTCCTAAAATAGACACTTTTGCAGCTCCCAGAGCTCTGAGGAGTTTAAGGCCTAAAACCAGAGCCTCATATTCTGCCATGTTGTTTGTGCATTTAAAATTCAGTCTGTAGGCATGACCTTCTGCATGGTTGTTATATGTGTTGTGAATCCAGACACCTACCCCTACTCCTAACTTGTTAACAGAGCCATCAAACTCTAAATACCATGTGATTTCTTGCTTATGGTCGGTATCAAGAGATTGAGCTGTTTTAGGATTGGGCAGATTTAAAATTTCTGTTTGGGGAACTTCTTTTGGTAGGCTGGTTGCATCAACTGCTGTGACAGCTTCGTCAGTGTGTGCAACTGACTCTTCGTTGATGTGTGCTTGTTGCTCTAGAGTGAAGGGCTCATTATCAATTGGAACATTTGTATCATCATTAAACAAAATAAAGGAATCCATATCAGAGTGGATTGAGTAAATGGGAAAATTTTCAGGCTTGCTCTCACTACTTACCACATATTTCATGAGCATTTCTGTATACAGTCTCTTTGGTTGCCCAAAGATTGAAATGGTGGCATAGTAAAGGTCTAATTGAAGGGATCCTTGGAGCTTTGCTCCCCATGATCTTGACAGGAGCATACCGTATTTTGGTGGAATGTCAGCAACCACTACATCCATGAGGATGCTCTTGTTG
Source organism: Pinus tabuliformis (assembly GCA_031772625.1). Lineage (NCBI taxonomy): Eukaryota > Viridiplantae > Streptophyta > Pinopsida > Pinales > Pinaceae > Pinus > Pinus tabuliformis. Next base: position 392,849,320 of record CM062810.1, read on the forward strand.
GGATATTGGACTAAGGAGACACACAAGTCTTTGATGAGGCCTAGACATTTCACTTGACTTGAGTCAAATGAGTATAAATCTTTGTAAGGTCTTGTAACGTCAAGATTCAGTTTTTCCATAACTGCTTTAGGCATAAGATTGTGTGATGCCCCTGAGTCAAACATAGCGTTGTGCAAAAGTTTGTCGTGTATATGCAAACTGACATAAAAGGGTGGGACCGGTCCATGTGTTGATTTTCCATTAACTTCTGGGCCAAATAGGAGCTCTGGGGTGTCGTCTAAAACATTTACATCATCCTTAACCTCTGGCAATTGAAGTGATCTTTGAATTTGCTGCCTATATACATCATGTTTGGCAAGTTCTGAGAGGGGAATGGATATTTTTAACTTAGCTATTTTTGTTTCTAAATTAAATGGCTTTTCCAGTGGAGTCTTGGTGTTGATAATGGCAGTTTTTTCTGTTTCATTTGAATTGTCTGCATTTTTCTCTTGTTTATCGGCATTATGGGAAGTTTTTGCTTGCGGTTTTTCAACTTCAGGAAAGTTTTTTGGGACCTTGTTCGAGCTTTCTTTCGAGGAATAAGGTGGCAAAGACTGATCTTTGGAAGGCTGTATTTCTGTTATGTCTTCTACAGTCACTTGATGCGGGTTTGGAATAGGTATATAAACTGGTTCTGTTATGACAACCTTGCCTTTGATCTTGTTAGGCTGTTTGCTATCCTTCGTTTTACTAGGTTCGGAAATGTCAATGGTCCTAGTTCTCAGCTTATATTGTTTGTGTACTTCGTACACAGCGGTATCATAACCTTGTTTAAAATCAAAAGACTCACCAGACCTAGTCTGAAACTGATCGTAATCAGGTTCATTTTGGTCTTCTTGGGACAGGACAATTTGGTGCTCACACTTTAGATCCATTAAGTTCGTGTGAGTGTCCTCTAGGTTCACTAGAAGTAGATCCTTCGACATAATTATCTTGGAAAGGGGGTCTTATATCATGGTCTTGGTTAGGCCTACCAGCATTTGTGTTCTGTGCTTTTCTAAAATTTGGGTTCCTTATGGTATTAGACTGTTGTCCTTCCCATGATGCTTTTCTCGCAACATTTTCTACTCTTTCTCCCAGCCTTTGCAGGCCACTGATGATAGCATCAAGCTTTTGATCAAAATCTGAGGGTTCTTCCTTAAAGGTGGTTCTTCTTTCCATTATAGCTCTATTTCTTTTAGCAATTAAATTGGCTTCTACACTGACAGCAACATTTTGCATGCCCGCAAGGGTTTGAGGAGCTCTTTCTTTTAACTGGTATGCCATATCCGGGTCGAATCCATCGAAATTTGTACAAGGCCAGATCAGGTGGAGGCCTTAAGTTCTGTGGTATTGCGTTATATACATTATTGAATCTTACACAGTACTCCAAAACAGTCTCTTGAGGACCTCGTTTGATCGTATCATATTCAGCTAGTATGTGCAAGGGGTATTTCTTTTTCTCCCATCTGTTGGTAAAGGATTGGTAAAGCTCATCTGGGGTGGTTATGGAATTTGTAGCAAGTGATCTGAACCAAGTTCTTACATCACCTGTTAAACTCTGAACAAAAATTCTCATTCTCACACTATCATCATCTATTTCGTAGTTTTCAAAATAGTCTTGCATCTTTTTGGTGTGCTGAAGGGCTGTGAAAGGACCGGTGTTGTCAAAATATGTGATTTTCGATTGGTACTCTTGAGGTAAAGCCCTAGTATTAGCAGGTAATTGCAGGGGTGCATATCTATTAGCCATATTGGAAAGTATAAGTGGAACAACGGGGATAAGTGGAACAGCTGGAGTAACGGGGATCATAGGAGTAACTGGAATGCTGGAAACAACAGTAGTGTTATTATGTACAGTGAATGAAGGTGTGGAAGGAGTACTACGAGATGTAGATGATGAACTCAGGGAAATAGGGGTTGACCGGAACAAAACCTTGACAGGAGTCGGAATACTGCTAGGGTAAGCTGTTTCAGGGTTCAAATCAGCAAAATTTTCCTGTCTTTCTTGCTTCCTAAGGTTTTTCAAGATTATGTTAGGGTTTTCAAAAACAGCTGGAGGGTTGGGATCTGGATTTGATCTGGTATATCGTGGATTTTTCTTGGGAGCCAACTTCCAAATTATTTTTTGGGTATTTTTCCTGGGAATGTTTTTGTAATCAACAAGGGGCTAATAAAAATATGGGACAGCTTGTTTGTAACTTAAAACTAGCATGAAGGTTGACTAAAGCAGCATTTATTTACTCCTGTTAATGCAAAGCAAAAAACAGTTTCAAAGGCTTCCTGGCTGACATTCAGGCTTCATCTGTAGTTTTAAGAGATAAACAGGAGTTGGAAAGTTTGATTTATGGTCTCAGCGGAGCTTTCTTACCTTCTTCGTGAAACTATCTGAGGAAGTTCCCCAGTGGAGTCGCCATTATGTTATCACTCAGGTTGTCCTTAAGCTCCGAAAAAGGATACGGCCGAGGTAACCACAGACCAACTTTGGACTGCAGGTTCTAGCCAACTTGCAATCACAGAGGGCTCTCTCTTTATGATTTAGCTTTGTTGAAAAGGATTTTAGGCTAGGTTTTGAGTTCAGGGGGTTTTTGTTTTGTTTTGGTGGGAAAATTGATGTTTTCAGATAGAGAGGCAAGGCATAATCTGGAAGTTTCAAACCATTGGGCGTGGATTCGAGGAGGAGAGCTGCTGGTGCATTTCTTCGGTCACAAGAGAGGTAAAATGGAGCAAGATAGCTGAGCATGAAACAATATTTCAAGTTTAAATGATGGGAAGAATGCTAAGTAATGAGAGGCAGTTAAGAATCTCTCAATCAGCTTAACAGATGGAGGTAATGGAGCTCTACCCAGGGGCAGTGAAGAATCCCTAGATAATTGGCCAACACAAGTGAATCGGGGTAAACATGAGCCATGAAGAATTCATATTCATAACCAATTCAATCAGAGGAAAACATAAAGAAATAGCAGAAATTGAGCATAGATTTATTTAAACAAATTCTAAGCTATTCTTTCTTTCTGCTATTTAGATAGTGGTAAACAATAAACAAAGGTAAGATGCACTTATTGCTTCAGGCTGCAGCACAAGAATTCCATATTCATATCTCCAAAAACATTCATTTACAACAGTCAGTTTGCTCTCCAAGCTTTCAGCAATCTTTGATTATAGAAAAAATCAGGTATACAATGCGAGTCTCTAGTGAAAATTCTCAATCAACCAACCCTTGTAACAATGTAGAGGGCGGTATATATAGGGCAAAACTATCTACAGAGTTCCTTTATTACATCTTGACCTAATCAGGTCTGAAAGAAAGATGATTACTTAACCTAATCCTATCGAGAAATAAATGCAAAAAATATCTCGGGCTGTGCTCAGGACCACCGTATCAAAACTGAGTAAATGATGTTGTCCTTGGTGGCTTGCTGCAGTGTTTTCTGAAATAAATGTGTATGGGTTTCTGCATCTCTGCTGTCTGTCTGCATTTAAAGATTTAACTGTGATTTGAGGGCAAGGATGGGCTTACGCCTCTTGATTTGACTTTCTGGGGGGCTCATCAATGTTCAGGTGCTTCGAGCCCCTAAAAAATCTTCGGCTGATACTCTTTGGCTCTTCATCTTCCTCTGATACTCTTTGGCAATAAACCGATGTTGTTCTGACGTGCTGTGTGTTAAATCATCATTTAATGTCCGTTGTTCGGCCTCTATTTTCTTCAAAACTATTTTCTGCTCCTTTCTGAGTGCTTCGCGAAGAAAAATGGTTCATTCGACGCCTTTCGGGCTTCCTGGGGGCTGCAGAATGAAATGATTCCCTGAAGATTCCCCATTCTGGCCCAAACAATCTAGCAATGAGTGATTTGCACTAGGCACCGCAAATCGCTCATCAAAAACTGCCTCAGAAACTGATTCCGGGGCTTCGAAGTGCAATTTTTGCCCTTCGCGCCAAAAGTGCTAATGACGTCAGCATGACGTTAGCGGATGTGACTTCGTACGATGGGTGATGTCAGCGATGACGTCAGCATGATGACGTGGCGGGATGACATCAGTGGGTGACGTCATCATGTACGGACGGTGACGTGGCATGTACAGTGGCAGGGTACGGTGGCAAGAGGCCACGTGGCAGGTGACTCGGCAGGTGACGTGGGGCTTACAGCACAGGGGAGGGCAGTAAGCGGTTTTGGGCGCACCGCCTTAGCGCCTGAGCGGCTTTGGGGGGAGGGGCTCCGCCACACCCCAGAGCCTGACGCGTGGCGGGAGTACGGCGGTAATACCGCCCATCTCCCGGACGCTAAAGCTCGGGCGGTTCGAGGATGGGAGGGCCCATCAGCCGTAGATCTGCGGGGCGGATGATCCAACGGCTGGCGGCGATGGCGAGTCGGCGGGGATATACGGGCGGGGAATATGCGCAGAATATTCCAAATTTAATGACGCGCGCAGGTGGGGTTTGAAACTTAGGTTTAGTGGGTTTGGGGGTTAATACGAGCGCGGGTTAATGTATTTACAGTTAGGACTTAGGAAAAGAGGTAGAACATGGGTTTTTGCACGCGGGTTTAGCAATCTTATGCCCGAAACTTAGGATAAGGGGGAAAAAAGTGGGTTTTTGAGGGTTTTTAGGGCTAGGGAAGAGGTTATTAATCTGGCCAGGTGTCAGATTAATCCTTGCTTGGACACGGATGGGCTAAAAGCAGCCCCACATGGACTGCTCTTTCCCTGACTTAGAAATAATATGGCTATATTGTCAGGGGGGGAATATTTACATAGGGGAATTTTATATACAAAGTTTTAGTAGGGGAAAGGGGAAAACTGATAGGGAGTTATATAATACTTGTTAGTAGTTAATATGAAGATGATAAGAAGGCGCCAAGGTCAGGGACCTTAGGCTAATTTTGGGGAAAAGAGTTTGAAAAGAAATAAAATCCTTGAGTGAAGCAGATCTTCACCAAGGCAACTGATATGGATGATGATGAAACTAAGACGAATCAAGTAGATCTTGACCTCTTTGGGAAGTTAGTAAGTGACTTGGGGAATTAGAAGAAGGGGGAGTTAGTTATGTCCACCTTTGAGCTCCCTTGCATGAAAACTGCCTGCACTGTGATTTGTAAAGATAAAGCACTTTGTAACACAAAATTGATCATAAATTTCCTTTATGCAACCACACAGCTACCTACCCAGCCTACCTTCCTAACATTTTTTCTTCTTTTGAATTGGGTGCACTTAGACTTGCAAACCTAGATTTACAAATTTTCTTTTGAATTTTTCCTATCTAAATCTACACTTATTTCTGCCAGGGCCCGGATTAAACAGTTGGGTCCCTTTGATTCTCTACCTATCTACAAATCTGCCAAGATTAAACTGTTTGGACATATATCATTCTCTATATTCTAAAACAGGAAATTGAAACCTAGGGAGACCAAGATTAAATTGTTTGGACTTCCCTTAAATGAAAACTCTTCAAAAACTAAAACTACTCATCAAAAATTGGAATACAGCAGTGCATTTGGACTTAGCATACTTCACGGCACCTCGTGGAAATATGGAACACTGTAGCCTGCAAAGTATGACATATTTGACATGTAAAAATGTCAATCATGAAAGATGATACCCTGTTGCAACAGGAGGCTAACAAGAGGAACGAAGCCTGAAATCCATGCTGAATAGTTGGATTTTATTGCACTGAAAAGTGCAACGATATCTCCACGTTCGAATCCTCCCTCGTACTATTCATCGTTCAAATATCTGCATAAGAAATAACAACGTAACAAGGTGTAAGGATTTTATTGAAATTGGATTAATATTTGTTGGTATGATTTCTAAGTTTTGGATTAATCACATTATTAATATTTGTTGATTAACTAAAAAGTTATGTGTTATTTAATTAAAAAAATTTAATTGGTTATTAGAAATTTTTAGATTAATCATATTATCAATATTTGTTAATCAATTTTTAGAACCTCTAAAATGGTTCGTAGAAAATTCATTCTAACCATAGTTACCAAATTCATTCTAACCATAGTTACCAAATTCGAATTCGATTCGGTACGCAAAAATTCGACTATCTAAAATACAATACTGAAAAAATTTGGAAATATAGATCTTCCAAAATTAAATTATTTTTAAAATAAAATAAATAAATCTATATTGACAATGTATTTAAAAAATCACTTAGTCAAATTCTGAATTTTAATATAAGGCTTAATAATGAAAAATAACATTATTAATTAATAACTAAAACAACCTAAATGTCTCTTTGTAGATTTTTCAAAGAGTTGTTTACAGTTTGTAGATTTTTCAAGGAGTTGTTTAGAGTGTAGATAGAAGCACACCCAAACTTTAATTCATGGTTTCGATTTCTTTACTATGGGAAGAAGAGAAGTATGAAATTCAAATAGAAAAAAATCGAGATTATATATTTTATAAATATTTATAAATAAAAATTTATTATTCTTTGTTATAAGAAATTATTATTTTTAACAAGTATAAACTTACTATTTTCTACAATATTTTAATATAAAATTTATTGTTTTTTATAACTGTAATTTTTTAATATGCAATTTACTATTTACTATACTTTTTTAATATAGAAATTTCTATTTCTAATCTTTAAATATTTAATTTTTTATTAACAAAAATTTTGACCAAATTAGATCACTTTTTTTAATATTGAATATTATGTTTTTAATGTTTTGAGTAATATAGAAATTTCTATTTAAATATTAAAATTTTTATTAACAAATTTTACATCATAACAATTTTTTTTTTTTAAATTGGAAATTTATGTTTTTAATGTTTTGAATAATATAGAAATTTCTATTTAAATATTTAATTTTATATTAATTTTTTTTATAGAATTAAATAATATAGAAATTTCTATTTTCAAATATTAAATTTTATATTAATAAAAACACTTTACCAGATTCCATCATAAATGTAATATTATATTCCATCATAAATGTAATATTATTATTAACCTACAATTTACACTTTATTATAATTTTTTTTTAATATAAAAAAAATTATTACCTAATTCCATCATAATTGTAATATTTTCAACTTACCATTTACAATTCAGTATAATTTTTTTAATATAAAAGAATTATTTAAAAAAAATACCGTACCTAATTGCAATTTCCGAATTTATACCGAATTGCAATTTCCGAATTTGCAGCCTAACTCAATCTTACTGTAGTATTTTCGAATTTTTTGGGCCAGTACGGCCGATTTTGGTAGCTATGATTCTAACTGTAACGCCTTGGAGATTCGCGACGGGCGGGCGCCAGGCGCCCGGGCGCGCGCGCACACCGGGCGAGCGTGCACGACGGCATGACGACGGGGCGTGGGGCGCCATCACAGAAAATGCGACGAAGTGATGAACGCGGATGCGACGAAAGGTGGAACAGTCTTACGACACTTGGAAATGCGTAGAGGCGAACGATGACTTATACCCCGCCACGCATGGATTGAACATGAAGGCAGGTCGACCGATAGTTGGGCGTGCGTAAGGGTGTGTGGAGGTATTTTGGGGGTCGGTTGGAGAGCCACCGCCCACACTACACACACGCAGATATGCATATAAATAAACGCATTGTAACTCATTTGGGAACAACGAACTCGCTCAAGCTTCTTGCCTTCGCACATCTTGTGGTTGGTGCGCAGTTTTTATGCGCATAACTCATGCGCATGGCATGGTGAATGCGCAGAGGTTCTACTTGGATTTTGGTTGGTCGAAGATGCTATGAGTTGCAGTTTGGGCAGGTATTTGTGTAGGATTGTACGAGCGTCTTGGTGACCCGTGTGGGCACCCGCTCTTGGGCAAAGGTGCACAAATGTGTATGTAAAAGGCAGGTTGCCTGACATTGTAAAATTGGTTAAGTGTTGGCCTTGGATTCTGCCAGGCACACTTGTACATTATATTGTAAACTAATATTCTTAATAAACGGTTGGGCAGACTCACGTTACGGGGAGTTGCCCCTCCCCTTTATACTTGTTGCAATTGTTGTTCTTGTTTTATAATTGCATTTGGATAATGAATGAGTATGGGCTTCATTAAGTATAAAGGATAATGCTTTTACTTGGTTGCGAAACACAAACTAAGTATGTTAATGTGAAGTAGGCGTAGTCCATGTGCACGAGTATTGTTAAAAAGAAAGTGTTCGGTGGTGCCGCACCTCGCCGGCACGGTTGGAAGACTACCGTAGACTTGGGGGCGTGACAGTTGGTATCAGAGCAAGGTTTGCTCGTAAAGGTTTGAGCAGGGTTGCTCGTGACAGTGGAAGCAGGTACTTGCAGGTGAAGGAAGTCGTTTCACACGAAGTGAACAAGGGCCGGTTCATGGTTGCAGGGAACTTGGTAAAGCTGGTAAAGGTTGGAACCGGGTGTTGTAGAGTTGGGCAGTACTACGTGCTGATCATACGATTTGGGCATTTGTCAGATGGGCAAGTGGGACTACATGTGGGCAGGTATACACGGTTTGGGCGCCTATGGACCAAACAAAGTACGAACCGGGGAAGACGAAGTACAAGGCATGGCAAGTTTGGGAGAAGGCGAAGGGAAGCTCTTGCTTACCTTATACAGGTTGAAAAGGTTGAAGCAAGAGAGGACCCGAATCCATGAAGAGCTTGAAGTCTTGGAAAGGAACATTGAAGAAGGGCTTCTTCAACTTGGTTGGACAACGGAGCAAGGTGAAGTTGCAGATTGTGCTATCAAGGAAGAGGAAGTGATGATGATTAGAAATGTTGCAGACATGACCATGATAGAGGATGAACTTGAGATTTATCAAGTTGGACCAGGATCGTGCAGTTTGCCAGCATGGATGAATGAGGATGCTCATATGGAGGAACCTCATGACAATGATGATGAAGTAAGTATTGATACTTGTGTTTCATTTGGGCATTTGGTGGATGGACCATATGCAAGGAAGGGCAAATCCAGTTTGCCGATGCTAAGGAACATCTTACCATGGATGACTATGATGAAACCTTGTATGGAGAAGCAAGGATTATCGATCGTTGCAGGACTTGTTGGGGCTACTTGTGACCTTATGGTTGAAGATGCAAGGACCCTTGACAAGGGTGGAACTTGATGATCGTTGTGAATGATTGGGTCATGCTTTAGCCACTTTGGCTAAGTGCCCGGCATGACTCATGGACAGTTGAAGAGGGCACACACTTGTGATGTTTTGGGTGGACTTCTCATGGCCGAAATCAAGATAGTCTTGGTGGACTCTTTGGTGGAGGAGCTATGATGGAGGAGATTCATGATGCGATGATGATGATGCCTTGGTGGCTGCACTTGGGCATGGGTTGAGCCAAGACTCAACTACTTTACACACATGATGATGTTGGGATAGATGTGGCTGATCGCTTGTAGCACATTGACACCAAACATCATGGACAGCATGTTGTAGATGAGGTGGATGGAGTTCCATGGAACTGAGCATGGATTACAGAGATAGATTCTTGATGAGTTCAGGATGTGACAGGATGCTTTGAGGAACGACTGATGGTGGCATGAGGATGTGCATTCTCATGATTTGAGCGTGATAGTTGGATTAGCTACCCAACTAGTTCAAACATGACGGAGCTCAATGTGCAGAGATGTGCTAGCATCGTGTTGGAGTATCATGGCAGCAGTTCACATGAGAACGACACATGATAAGGTCGATACGATATGTTGCAGTGAGCAGGCAGCTTGGATGGAGGGACCAGCCTTCCACGATGGAGAAACATGTGGAGATTGTGACATGATGGTTAATCATCATGGATTGAGATGACTTCCGATAGATGACATATTGTTGAGATGAGATGTTGGCACATGGTTGAGGTGTGTTAGCACTTGTTGACATATCATGAGCAATTTTGCACATGGTGGTGATGACATGATGGAGTTGACACATTGTTACGATGGACATGTAGCTTGAGTTGGAGGGATCAACCTTCCATGGTGGAGAGCAGCATGGAGAAATTGTGGCACGTGACCGGTGATCATGGACATATGATATATGACATACATTAGTATGGACTATCTTAGTGACAGTTGGTCACTTAGATGAAACATGGTGGAGATGGAGACCTACATATGTTGCAGGATGGTTGCCATATATGTGAGGGGAGTCGACATCATGGATTGATGCTTGGAGGATAGTATGTTGTCGAGGACGACAACGACTTCAGGTGGAGGAGGATGTAACGCCTTGGAGATTCGCGACGGGCGGGCGCCGGGCGCCCGGGCGCGCGCGCACACCGGGCGAGCGTGCACGACGGCACGACGACGGGGCGCGGGGCGCCATCGCAGAAAATGCGACGAAGTGATGAACGCGGATGCGACGAAAGGTGGAACAGTCTTACGACACTTGGAAATGCGTAGAGGCGAACGATGACTTATACCCCTCCACGCATGGATTGAACATGAAGGCAGGCCGATCGATAGTTGGGCGTGCGTAAGGGTGTGTGGAGGTATTTTGGGGGTCGGCTGGAGAGCCACCGCCCACACTACACACACGCAGATATGCATATAAATAAACGCATTGTAACTCATTTGGGAACAACGAACTCGCTCAAGCTTCTTTCCTTCGCACATCTTGTGGTTGGTGCGCAGTTTTTATGCGCATAACTCATGCGCATGGCATGGTGAATGCGTAGAGGTTCTACTTGGATTTTGGTTGGTCAAAGATGCTATGAGTTGCAGTTTGGGCAGGTATTTGTGTAGGATTGTACGAGCGTCTTGATGACTTGTGTGGGCACCCGCTCTTGGGCAAAGGTGCACAAATGTGTATGTAAAAGGCAGGTTGCTTGACATTGTAAAATTGGTTAAGTGTTGGCCTTGGATTCTGCCAGGCACACTTGTACATTATATTGTAAACTGATATTCTTAATAAACAGTTGGGCAGACTCACGTTACGGGGAGTTGCCCCTCCCCTTTATACTTGTTGCAATTGTTGTTCTTGTTTTATAATTGCATTTGGATAATGAATGAGTATGGGCTTCATTAAGTATAAAGGATAATGCTTTTACTTGGTTGCGAAACACAAACTAAGTATGTTAATGTGAAGTAGGCATAGCCCATGTGCACGAGTATTGTTAAAAATAAAGTGTTCGGTGGTGCCGCACCTCACGTTTGGAAGACTACCGTAGACTTGGGGGCGTGACACTAACCGTCTAAAATAGGTCTTTGAGAATTCATTCTCATGACGAAGAAGGAAAAAAACTGATCTATCACTGGAAATAAACGTGTAAGAACATCAATCACCAGAAGGAAAAAACTGATATATCACTACAAATAAACGTGCAAGGACATCGATACAGTGGAGGAAATTTTATGGTATTTAACGTTCTGTTACCTTGGGGAAGCACATAGTAAGATTAATCTTTCAAACAATTCTGGTCTTTTGATGGAGGCCAGACAGCCCACCATTCCAGAAACTGAATGACCTATGTACACGCACTTGTCAACTGTAATCTCATCTAAAATGGCGAGAAGATCGTCTGCATAAGAAGAGAGTGAATCTCTGTATCGATCGAAGTCGAAATGCATGGGATCGACACTGCGAGAGAAGACCATATCGAATAAGATGACTTTGAAATCAGGCACCAGGTATGGCAGAATATCTTTCCACATCGACTGGTCTCCCCCAAAGCCGTGTGAGAGAACTAATACCCGTTCGCCAGAGCCGAAAACTCTTACGTTAAGGGCTTCTATCAGTCCACGAGTTCTAATTTCACCATTTTTGGAGGCCAGGAACTGATTTCCCTATTTTCCTTGGCAACTAGATATATCTAATCGACTAGGGTGTGAAGATATGGGAGTCCTGCAGCTGTAACGATAGTGATAATAACATAACCTAATTCAACTCCAATCCAATTGCGCAGACAGCCTCAAAAAATTTTATGAAACAAGAGAACTTTTTAACAATTTATTGTGGAATCCAAGGGCTTCACAGAATCCATAATACAGAGAAAGCCTCTCCCCTTGACATATATTTAAAGTTCTCGTCCTGACACACTAGGGGAGGAACCACCTGTCTGGTTACATGGACTGATATTCACAGAGATTAGGTATGGGTAAGGTAAGAACATTTTTAATGCTGGTCATATTTTTAGGTATTTTGGCCACATGGCAGGTGCAACGAGCCTGTCTGGGGGTAGGTTTGATTAAGTTTATTGCTGCGTTCAATGCATTACACATATATGGACAAATAAGCTTTTAGAATTAAAAGTTGTCCTCCGTAAGCAAATGATGTTATTGGTTGCGTACAATTCGAACTTTTCAGCGAACTTTAACGCTCAGACAAGCTTGTTATAAATGAAGATGGAACTTTGATATTTGATTCTAGATTCTAGTTTGGGAATTGTTTTCCAGTAAACATTATCATATCAGATGGGATTATTGTAAATTGATTTTAAATACCAAAATTCTAGATGTTAGAGTTGATTATGGGATTTGCATTTATTTTGGTTGTATCTTCCTAAATCACTGGCGTATGGGTGACACTTCCAGATATTTGAACACAGGTGAGATTACTGCAAATAAATTCCAAACACTAAAACTCCAGACACTTTGTAATAAATGAAGATGGAACTTTATGTGGTAAGAGGTGGGAGATTTCTTCAAGCTAACTTTTAGGGTAAATATATGTAGTGGTTTAGGGTTTCTTTTGTTAAAACATTTTTTTATGGTGAAACTTTATAGCTTTTATAAGGGTTTATAATAAGAATATTTTATAGAAAATATTTATAATGGTGTAAAAATATAATATTTTTTTATAATGTTTGGAGTAAAAAAATTTAATTATGTTTATGGGTGTGTTTATTTCAAAAGATAGTATTTATAATTTTAATTTAATTATTAATAATTATTAGGTGGATGGTAGATATTTACCCTCTACACATATTATTCTAGAATAATTGAGGAAGACTTCTTATTTCAACTTAAGGTGGATGATGATTTATTGACTTTTTTATTATTATTTTAATTGAGGGGCTAGATTGATTCTCAAGGGAATATGCTCAGCATATGCTTAGTCTTAATGATGATGATGATTACCCTCCACTATGACCAATGTTTATCAATCGTTGTAGTGTATTAAAGAGCTTTTAGGTTGCATTGACTTTTAATAAATTTAAGAAATTAGATTCGTGCCCTGCCCACCAATTTCCTTGGGATTTGAGATTATTCCAATTCTAATAGGTTCCTCCATGATAAGTTCCTCATTATTATTTATAACATTAATTTATATATAAACAAGTTTTATTTAGCAAAATGGTCCATTATATGTATGAACCGTTCTGCTATATCAACCACATTAATATTTTTAATGTGGTTGTACTAGTCATAACAATAAATACAAATGAAAGGTTGAAATTTATCATAATAATAAACACAATAAAGATTCTAGAATTTTGGTTTTCCAAGAGAGAAGTCCTCTCTACTATCAATGAAATATATGCCCTCTAAAAGATTAATACAAATTTTGGCGATTTTGAATATGTAGTATGTGCTCTTTTTGTGTTTTTCCATATGTTCTTATTATTCTTCTCAAATTACATGTAATAGTAGTTATTGGAAGTGTTTTCATGAATTTATGGATTCATCTAAGTCTAATTTTGATGAGAGATGCCTATATTGATATGAAAGATAATCATTAAAATGCGCTCCATATATCTTTGCATTCCATTCGATTATTTGTTTCGTCTATTTCACTTTGAATTTTGATGCATCAAATTCTTAGATTTAAGCCATGTGCATCGATTTTCCCTCTTGCTCAAGTCTTCTAATAAATATACTATAATGATTGATAAATTACAAGTTCATGTGATGTTGGCCGCTATGAATATAATATTAATGCAAGTTCATGTGATGTTGGCCGCTATGAATATAATATTAATGCTTTTGTGAGTCATAGTTTACATTTGGCTTTGCATTTACTCTCTTAAAGAAGGCTCTGAATCAATTTTCTCTCATACATATTAAATACTAAGTGTGATATAAATGTCCAGCAAATCTTCAAGATGGTCATCAAGATGTCTTAGGCCCTGGTCTCTCCTCAGCCCAGGCATTGTCTCTAGGAGTTACAACACCATCCTCATAGCCTTTTATTTTTTTAAAAGCTACAAATTCGTCAAAATTTTGACGAACCTTCCAACCCCATAATTTTCTCGCCACAATGTCGCAATTTCAACGCCTAAGCGTCGCAATTCCTACACTTGAACATCATAATTACGATGCCTAAATGTCATAATTTCCATGCTGAACTGTGAAAATTTCCATGCCTAATTGTCGCAATTTCCATGCCTTAAACATCACAATTTCGACGACACAAAACAGGCTGTCTTCAAATGAAATGTGACGACATTGTTGTCAAAATTCTGATGCCATGAATTGCGACAATGATTTTCGCCAAACTTTCAATGTTAAAGGAGACATAAAAAATACGAATGTAAAATGTTTGATGTTTCACGAAATATGTTTTTCTTCGTTATAGATACGAATGATCTCAATATGCAGTAATGTCTCCAAGTTCTAGTTTATTTTTTGAAAGCAACGAGTGAGAGTCTAAATGTTTAATTGAGGACCGGACAAGTTACAAAAATCAGAATGTAACATTTTTCTCTCACATCTACTCAAAAAACTCGCCAGTCAAGGTAAACATGTGATGGGAGGTCATTATGATATGATTCCACCTCCTAGGTAAATTTAAAGAAATAGAATCGATAAAAACACAACACAAAAGATCTATTGAATAATTTATTTATTTATAAAATTTAACTTCTAATATTATTAACAATAAATTCCATTTAAAATTTTAAAATTTTATAATGATTCTAACTTCAACTACAATTGAGTAATCAATTCAATTTAAAAGATAATTATCGAATTATCGAGTCAGTCTTATGCTAGTAATGATAATATCTTTATCTAATCTTTTTCAACTAAAATGTTATTAACATTGAACTCAATTTAAAAGATGAAAAGTTTTATAATGATTTTAACTTCTAGCATGGTTGAATAATAAATTTAATTTAAAAGTTAAAATGGTTTAATTACCACATCATTCATTCTTATGGGAGAAATGATGATATCTATATTTTATGTTTTGATTTTTTTTAATAGTTTGAAATAGCTGATTTATTTAAGTTAAATATTATATTTAATTATAATTTAACAAAAACAATTTGAATAAAAATTTCCTCGCTAATGAACGCAGGTGGTAAAATCGATTTGGGCATTAATTGTCCTTTTATGTGGTAATTATAATGACGGAGTGTGTTTGGAAAGCAAGGCCTCATCGCTTGCAAAAGAATGTTCTTGAGTCAACCAGCGCTATTATTCCAATGGTGATGGAATTCAAATGCATTTTCAACAGTTGGGAGATGAGAGCTTGCGTTATTAACGAAATTTCATACTTCGATCATTTGGGGGCCCCTCTGAAGAGCCAAGCTTGGGGGGCCCTCTAAAGAGCCAAGCCTGTATCCTGACTAGTGGAGGTGCAAGCGTGTGGATATCTGGGTGAACATTAAGACACATTTCCTACATTTGCAACCCAAAATGTAATTTGGGACCCTAGTTTGATTCACTCCCGGTAGTTACACCTCTCTAGAAGTCAGGTTCGTGGCTAAAAAAAATTAATTGGTTATTAGAAATGTTTAGATTAATCATATTATTAATATTTGCTAATCAACTTTTAAAACCTCTAAAATAGTTCTCAGAGAATTCATTCTAACCCTCTAAAATAGTTCTTTGAGAATTCATTCTCACGACCGAGAAGAAAAAAACTGATCTATCACTAGAAATAAACGTGTAAGGACATCAATCACTAGAAGGAAAAAACTGATCTATCACTAGAAATAAACGTGCAAGGACATCGATACAGTGGAGGAAATTTGATTGTATTTGACGTTCTGTTACCTTGGGGAAGCACATAGTAAGATTAATCTTTCAAACAATTCTGGTCTTTTGATGGAGGCCAGACAGCCCACCATTCCAGAAACTGAATGACCTATGTACACGCACTTGTCAACTGTAATCTCATCTAAAATGGCGAGAAGATCGTCTGCATAAGCAGAGAGTGAATCTCTGTATCGATCGAAGTCGAAATGCATGGGATCGACATTGCCAGAGAAGACCATATCGAATAAGATGACTTTGAAATCAGGCACCGGGTATGGCAGAATATCTTTCCACATCGACTGGTCTCCCCCAAAGCCGTGTGAGAGAACTAATACTCGTTCGCCAGAGCCGAAAACTCTTACGTTAAGGGTTTCTATCAGTCCACGAGATTCTAATTTCACCATTTTTGGAGGCCAGGAACTGATTTCCCTATTTTCCTTGGCAACTAGATATATCTAATTGGTGTGAAGATCTGGGATTCCTGCAGCTGTAACGGTAGTGATAATAACATAACCTAATTCAACTCCAATCCAATTGCGCAGACACCCTCAAAAGCTTTTATGAAACAAGATAACTTTTTAACCATTTATTGTGGAATCCAAGGGCTTCACAGAATCCATAATAGAGAGAAAGCCTCTCCCCTTGACAGATATTTAAAGTTCTCGTCCTGACACACTAGGGCGGGAACCATCAGTCTGGTTACATGGACTGATATTCAGAGATTAGGTATGGGTAAGGTAAGAACATTATTAATCATTCAAACAACGCTTGTCATATTTTTAAATATTTTGGCCACATGGCAGATGCAACGAGCCTGTCTAGGGGCAGGTTTGATGAAGTTTATTGCTGCGTTCAATGCATTACACATATATGGACAAATAAGCTTTTAGAATTAAAAGTTGTAGGGTTGTCCTCCGAAAGCAAATGATGTTATTAGTTGCGTACAAGTTCGAACTTTTCAGTGAACTTTACGGCTCCAGACAAGCTTGTTATAAATGAAGATGGAACTTTGATATTTGATTCAGGTTGGGAATTCTTTGTCAAGACATCAAAACACCCGTAGGACTACTGAAAATCGATTCCAAACACCAAAATTCCAGAGGTAGGAGTTGGTGATGGGATTTGCATTTATTTTCCTTGTATCCCCCTACACTACTGGCTTATGGGTGATGCCTCCAGATATTTGAACAGTGGTGGGACTATTGAGAATATTGTTGAGGATAATGCTTAAAATAAAGCTATGTAATTGCTCACAGCCAACAAATTTTGTGGAATTAGGACAACAAATTTATAGATGAAGTCAGTCATCATTCAACGAATTATTAAGGATAGTAGATTAGTCAGATAATGGATAATGAAATTAGAAATATGTGGGCTATATAATAATGTATTCATTGCTCCTATGAAGATATGAGATTCCAATGAGAGTTCAGCTCATGGATTGAGAATAAGTGTCTCTTATTTTTGTTCATTGGTTTTGTTTATGTTTTCATATGCATGCTCTTGCTAGATTTAACATGGTATCAGAGCTAGGTTAAGAGAGTTGATTTATATGTAAAGTGTGTGTTGTTGGTAGGAGGTTTCAAAAGTTTGTGAAAGCCATTTGCAAGAGTTTTCATAATTTTGTGAAGCCTGTGCAAATTCAAGTTATTGGTTGGAGTGCTCAGCAGTTAGCAACAATGGCCAACAATATGAATATTTCTTAGCCACAAATACCAATGTTTAAAGGTGAGAACTTTGGTTTTTGGAGCATTAAGATGAAAACATTGTTTCTCTCACAAGATTTGTGGGATTTCGTAGAGAATGGATATATAGAACCAGATGCTCACACACTTGCCCGCTGGACTCAAGACCAAAGAAACTAGCTAAAGGAAAATCGTAAGAAAGATTCAAAGGCTCTCTTCCTAATCCAGCAAGCAGTGCATGATTCTATTTTTAGAGATTAGTTGGAGTAACAAAATCAAAGGAGGCATGGGATGCTTTGCAGCTTGCATATCAAGGAAGCGATAAGGTAAAAAATGTTAAGTTGCAGTCATTAAGAAGAGAATTTGAAACCTTGTGCATGCAAAACTCTGAATTTATTCAAGATTTTCTCACTAGAGTTATGGGTATAGTGAATGAAATTAGGTCTTATGGAGAAGATTTAAAAGATCAAAAAATTGTTGAGAAAATTTTAAGAAGTTTGCCTGCAAAATTTTATGGGGTTGTTGTTGCTATTGAGGAGTCTAAGGATCTAACTGAGTTCTCTGTGAATGAGCTAATGGGGTCTCTTCAATCACATGAGAAAATAATCAATAGATCTTCTGAAAAATCTATTGAGCAAACTTTTCAAGCAAGAGGAAATATTTTCAAAGATAAAAGTGGTTCCTCTCATGAGGAAAGCCATAACACTTTTGGAAGGGGAAGAGGAAGAGGATAAACATACAGAGGAGGCAGAGGTCGAGGAAGATTTTTTTCTGCATACAATAGAGGAAGAGGTAATGATGACAATGATGGAGGTAAAAGGTTTAATAAATCCCAAGTTCAGTGTTTTTATTGTAAAAGATTTGGCCATTATGAAAGAAATTGTTGGAAAAAACAAACACAACAAGCTAATTTTTCTGAAGAAAAAGAAGAGGTTGGCACTTTATTCTTGGCTTCTAATTCAACTAATAATGTTTCCAAAGAGGTGTGGCTTATGGATAGTGGTTGCAGCAATCACATGACAGGAAACAAAGATGGCTTTGTAGAGATAGATGAATCTACAAAATTTGATGTACTATTGGGAGATGACAAGCCAGTTGAAGCTAAAGGTAAGAGAACAATTGTTGTGAAGACAAAAGAAGGAAAACCAAAGCACATTAATGATGTTTTATATGTTCCTGGTCTAGCACATAATTTGTTGAGTGTGGCGCAGCTCCTTGAAAAGGTATATTTAATTGTTTTCAAGGACAAGCAATGCATAATCTATGATAAAAATGATCACAGTAAAATTATTGCTAAGACTAGTATGCTGTAAAATAGAATTTTTGCTTTCAATCAACATTAAATGTTTCTTATGATGATAGTTCTTGGCTATGGCACATAAGGTATGGACATTTGAATATGAAAGGCTTGAAATTGTTATATAACAAGCAAATGGTCAAAGGGTTACCACTTATTGGTTCCACTGATAAAGTCTGTGAAGGGTGTATTCTTGGTAAGCAACATAGAAATTCATTTACAGTAGGAAAATCATGGAGAGCAAGTAAACCACTGGAACGAGTGCATGCAGACATATGTGGTCCTATGCAAACCTTGTCTCTCAACAAAAATAAGTATTTAATTATTTTTGTGGATGATTTTAGTAGAAGGACATGGGTATATTTCATTAAAGAAAAATATGATGGATTTGTCATATTTCAACAATTTAAAGCTCTTGTGGTAAAGCAAAGTGGTTATTGTCTAAAAACGTTACGCACAGATAGAGGGGGAGAATTCACTTCTAATAAGTTTGATTCTTATTGCAAAATGAATGGCATTCAAAGGCAATTGATAGCTAGTTATACTCCACAATAGAATGGCATTGCAGAACGTAAGAATAGAACAATTGTTTAGATGGCTAGGAGCATGATGAAAGGTAAAAACCTTCCAAACATTTTTCAGGCCGAAGCTGTAGCTACATCTGTTTATTTGTTTAATAGATGCCCAACAAGAAGTGTGCAAAATATTACCCCTTATGAAGCATGGTGTGGAAGAAAACCCAATATTTCTCATTTAAGAGTCTTTGGTTGCATTGCCTATGCTCATGTTCCTATTGAAAAGAGAAGAAAGCTTGATGATAAAAGCGTCAAATGCATTTTTATTGGATATTGTGAGGAAACCAAAGGCTATATATTGTACAATCTACAAATTGAAAAATTAATGATTAGTCGTGATGTGTTATTTGATGAGAAAGAAGAATGCCAGTGGAATCATGATGTGCAACAACACACTCCAAGTATTGTTATACAAGAAGATGAATCTTTTGTTTCTACAAATCCATCTAGTAATCAAAATACTTCAGAGGCCACATCCACTCCATCATCTTTTGCTACTTCAAGTCTTGTTTCAAGTCCAAGTCCTCCTCCAAAAAGGACAAAATCTTTAAATGAAATCTATGGTTATACTAATTTTGCTTTGATGTCTAAGATTGAAGCAGAACGAGATGTTTTGAAGATGCAGTCAAAGAGTTAGTTTGGTGCAAAGTAATGGATGAAGATATGGCAACAATTAAAAAGAATGCAACATGGGAGCTTGTGGATCCTCCTACTGAAAAAGAAGTCATTGGGGTGAAATGGTTGTATAAAACCAAGCATACAACTGATGGATAAATACAAAGGCACAAAGCAAGGTTAGTAGCAGAGGGATATGCTCAACAACCAGGTATTGACTACAATGAAACATATGCTCCTATTGCAAGATTTGATACAATCAGAACTGTTTTGGCATTGGTAGCATAATATAAATGGTTAGTTTATCAATTTGATGTTAAATCAACCTTTCTAAATGGTGAGTAGAAAGAAGATGTATATGTTCACCAGCCCCAAGGATATGAAGAAGCAGAAAATGAATACAAAGTCTACAAACTAAAAAAGGCTCTTTATGGGTTTAAACAAGCTTCAAGAGCATGGTACAGCAGAATTGAAACTTATTTTTTGAAAAAGGGGTTTAATAGAGGTTAAAATGAACACACATTATATATCAAGTCAAATGGTAATGATATAATAATTGTGTGCTTATATGTAGATGACTTGATATACACATATTCAAGTGATTTGTTAGTGGAAGAGTTCAGGGAGGCTATGATGACTGAATTTGAAATGACTTATTTGGGTTTGCTCCATTATTTTCTTAGCATAGAAGTGACACAGATGAATGATGGAATTTTTATTTCACAAGAAAAATATGTTTCAAATCTTCTTAAAAAATAGAAAATGGGAAATTGTAAACCCATGGGCACACCCATGAATACAAATGGAAATTTTTATGTAGAAGATGGCGCTGAAAAGGTAGATGTTCAATCCTATAGGAGTCTGGTAGGAAGTATTTTGTATATTACTACCACTAGGCCCGACATTATGCATGCAGTAGGCTTGATTTCCAGATTCATGCAAAGTCCAAGTAAGATTCATTTTGGAGCAACAAAAAGAATTTTGAGATAGTGACTGGGCTGGATCTTTTGATGATAGAAAAAGCACTTCAGGTTATGTATTCAGCCTTGGATCAGGTGCAGTATTATGGTGTTCAAAGAAGCAACCAACTATTTCATTGTCTTCTACAGAGGTAGAGTATATTGCAGCAGCAACAGCAACATGTGAAGCAATTTGGTTGAAGAAAGTATTGATAGATCTAAAACAAGAACCAAAATATGCCACAACTATTTACTGTGATAACTTGTCTACCATTGCCATAACTAAAAATCCATTGTTTCATAATCGCACCAAACACATTGATATCAAATATCATTTCATAAGAGACTATGTGGCAAAAGGAGAAATTCAAATAAAGTTTTGTATAACAAATGAACAGCTTGCAGATATATTTACCAAAGCACTACCTAAACGGAAGTTTGAATACTTAAGGGATATGCTTGGAATCACCTCATTAAGCATTAAGGTGGATTGTTGAGGATAATGCTTAAAATAAAGCTATGTAATTGCTAACAAACTAGCCAACAAATTATGTGTTCTGAGTTATCAGAATTAGGACGACAAATTTATAGATGAAGTGAGTGATCATTCAACAAATTATTAGGGATAGTAGATTAGCCAGATAATGGATAATGAAATTAGAAATATGTGGGCTATATAATAATGTATTCATTGCTCTTATGAAGATATGAGATTCCAATGAGACTTCAGCTCAAGGATTGAGAATTAGTCTCTCTTATTTTTGTTCGTTGGTTTTGTTTATGTTTTCATATGCATGCTCTTGCTAGATTTAACAAATCTATTCCAAACACCAAAACTCCAAACAACTTGTAATAAATGAAGATGGAACTTAATAGGTTGAGAGGTGGGCGATTTCTTCCTGCTAACCTTTAGGGTAAATATATGTGGCCTTTTAGGGTTTTTTTTTATTAAAACCTTTTTCATGGTGGAAATTTATAGCTTTTATAGGGGTTTATAATAAGAATATTTTATAGAAAATATTTATAATGCTGTAAAAATATAATATTTTTTTATAATGTTTGGAGTAAAAAAGATTAATTATGTTTATACGTGTGTTTATTTCAAAAAATAGTATTTATAATTTTAATTTAATTATTAATAATTATTAAGTGGATGGTAGATATTTACCCTCCACACATATTATTCTAGAATAATTGCTGAAGACTTCTTATTTCAACTTAAGCTCGATGAGGATTTATTGACTTTTTTATTGTTATTTTAATTGAGGGGCTAGATTGATTCTCAAGGGAATATGCTCAACATATGCTTAGTCTTAATGATGATGATGATGATGATGATGATTAACATCCACTATCACCAATGTTTATCAACTGCTGTAGTGTATTAAAGAGTTTGTTAGATTGCATTGACTTTTAATAAATTTAAGAAATTAGATTCAGGCCACGTGGCTCCCTGCCCACCAATTTCCTTGGGATTTGAGATTATTCCAATTGTAATAGGTTCCTCCAGGATAAGTTCCTCATTATTATTTATAACATTAATTTATATATAAGCAAATTTTATTTAGCAAAATGGTCCATTATATTTATGAAGAGTTTTGCTATATCAACCACATTAATATTTTTAATGTGGTTGTACTAGTCATAACAATAAACACAAATGAAATGTTGAAATTTATCATAACAATAAACACAATAAAGAGTTTAGAATTTTGGTTTTCCAAGAGAGAAGTCCTTTCTACTGTCAATGAAATGTATGCTCTGTGAAAGATTAATACAAATTTTGGCGATTCTGGCTCATCTAAATCTGTAGTATGTGCTCTTCCTATGTTTTTCCATATGTTCTTATTATTCTTCTCAGATTACATGTAATAGTAGCTGCTGCAAGTGTTTTCATGAATTTATGGATTCATTTAAGTCTAATGTTGATGGAAGATTCCTATATTGATATGAAAGATAATCCTTAAAATTCGCTCCATGTATCTTTGCATTCCATTCAATTATTTGTTTTGTCTATTTCACTTTGAATTTTGATGCATCAGATTCTTAGATTTAAGCTATGTGTATCGACTCAAGTCTTCTATTAAATATACTATAATGACTGATAAATTACAAGTTCACGTGATGTTGGCCACTATGAATATAATGTTAATGCTTTTGTGAGTCATAGTTTACATCTTGCTTTGCATTTACTCTCTCAAGGAAGGTTTTGAATCAATTTTCTCTGATACATATTAAATACTGAGTGTGATATGAATTTCCAGCAAATCTTCAAGGCACTCCTCAAGGTGTCTTAGGCATTGGTCTCTCCTCAACCCAGGGGCTGTCTCTAGGAGCTACAACACCATCCTCATAGCCTGTTATTTTTTTTTTAAGCTACATATTCATTAGAATTATGTTGAACCTTCCAACATCATAATTTTCACACCAGAAGGTCACAATTTCGATGCCTAAACGTCACAATTCCTACACTTGAACATCACAATTATGATGCCTGAACGTCACAATTTCCGTGCTTAACTGTGACAATTTCCATGCCTTAACATCACAATTTTGACGACACAAAACATGTTGTCTTCAAATGAAATGCGACGACATTGTTATCAAAATTCCGATGCCATGAATTGCGATAATGATTTTTGTCGAACTTTCGATGTTAAAGGAGACATAAAAAATACAAATGTAAAATGTTTGATGTTTCACGAAATATGTTTTTCTTCGATGTAGATAGAAATTATCATCGTAAGAGAGACAAAGAGTCATTGAAAATTGGCTCAATATGTAGTAATGTCTCCAAGTTCTAGTTTATTTTTTGAAAGGGGTGAGTGAGAGTCTCAATGTCTAATTGAAGTTAGGACAGATTACAAGAGTCAGAATGTAACACCTCCTCCCACATTTACCCAAGCAATTGACCAACCAGGGTAAACGTGCGACGAGAGGCCACTATGATATGATTCAACCTCCTAGGTAACCTTAAGGAAATGGAATCGACAGAAACACAACACAAAATATTTATTGAATAATTTATTCATTTATAAAATTTAACTTCAAATATTACTAAAAATAAATTCCATTTAAAAATTAAAAAGTTTTGTAATGATTTTAATTTCGAGTACAATTGAGTAATCAATTTCAAAGATAATTATTGAATTATCGAGTCAGTCTTATGGAAGAAACAATAATATCTTTATCTAATCTTTTTTACCTAAAATGTTATTAACATTGAACTCAATTTAAAATATGAAATTTTTTATAATGATTTTAACTTCTACCATGATTGAATAATAAACTTAATTTAAAATTGTTTAATTACCACAACATTCTTATGGGAGAAATGATGATTTCTATATTTTATGTTTTGATTTTTTTAATATTTTGAAATAGTTAATTTATATAAGTTAAATATTATATTTAATTATAATTTAACGAAAAGAAATTGTATAAAAATTTCGTCGCTCGGTGATGAATGCGGGTGGTGAACTGGATTTGGGCATTAATTGTCCTCTTATGTGGTAATTATAATGACGTAGTGTTTTTGGAAAGCAAGGTTTGGTGGCTTGGAAGAGAATGTTCTTGACTCAACCAGGGCTATTATTCCAATGGTGATGGCATTCGAATGCATTTTCAACAATTGGGAGATGAGAGCTTGGGTTATTAATGAAATTTCCTGCTTTGATCAATTGGGGGGCCTCTCTAAAGAGCCAAGCATGTATCCTGACTAATGGAAGTGCATGCATGTGGATATTTGGGTGAACATTAAGGCACATTTCCTACATTTGCAACCCAGAATGTAATTTGGGACCCTAGTTTGATTCACTCCTGGTAGTTACACCTCTCTAGAAGTCAGGTTCGTGGCTCTAGAATTTTTGGTGAGGGGCTTGTCTTGGGCTCCAAGGGTAGTGGAGTTAAGCATGACAGAACAAGGGATAACATATAATCTTAGGTAATTCATCTCTTCTTATTTTTTGTAGTGCTTTTGTGTGGAATGATCAATTTATGTGGCCCAACTAGTAGTTTGAGCAATGGGGAAAGGGAGCCACTCTCCTTTTGTGGGTGGCTTGGGTGAGCACTCTTTCTCAACCTCTTTTGTTTTAGTCCTGGGAGGCACCATAGACATTTGATCCCAACAAAGATTTGGACACTGGTGGCATTAAGAGCCCTCATGAAGAAGAGAAATCTTGATAGATGGGTTGGGGGATGCCTTGAGCGGTGCTTTTGTGTAGTAGTTGGAGGCTGCATTTACATGGAGGCCGCAATTGAGGTTAGTCTAGTGATTTTGAGTTGTGTCTTCAGAGGAGTGTTTAGTGAATTGGTTCGACCTCATCTATTTCGAGTCCTAGAGATAGTAGTGTGTATTATCCATGTAAGAGGAGCGGGGCTCACTGGAAGGTTGTTGGTTGTCATATAAATTTGGTGTGGGGTGAGGGATAATCCCAAACCATCAAAGGGGGTGTGTGGGTGTGATGAGGGTATAGGTAGTGGTATTGTGGTCTAGTGGCATGGTTTTAGGACTGAATCATTGCGAAGCAACCTCATGCAATGTCAAAGAGGCAGGTTGCGGGTGGTGGCTAGAGGGGATAGGGAGAACATCTTGATGTAGTGCCACTTGTTGATGAAGGTGAGCTAGAGTAGTTGTTCAGTGGTTCTCTAGGGTGAGTGGACTTGCCCCTTCCTTTCAATTCTCTAGAAGCTCAAATCTTCCTAGTCCAGACATTAGTCGACCAATAGGCTTGGGATTGCCACATTGACAAGAACAAAATTATCAACTTTCTCAATGATATTCAACACAACCAATGGCATATCCTTGATCATTAGGGCAACCTTTGCCATG
The DNA here is from genome assembly GCA_031772625.1 of Pinus tabuliformis. Taxonomy (NCBI): domain Eukaryota; kingdom Viridiplantae; phylum Streptophyta; class Pinopsida; order Pinales; family Pinaceae; genus Pinus; species Pinus tabuliformis. The sequence goes on from CM062810.1 coordinate 392,875,175, forward strand.
GACAAAAGAGGATCTAACATCAGATGGACAACTTCAAGGGTTGCATGGCACATATGGAATCACATGTTCATGATACTTTCCACCACCCCAACGAGGGAGGTAATGCTACTCAAGGTCCAAACAATGCTAATGTGTAATGAGGCAAGTGGGTTAGATTTTATTTTTTGCTCAATTTTGGTCCTTTTGGGGCATCAATATGTGGTTTTATAGCTTTGTATTATTGATATTGATGTTCTTCTACGTGTACTTGATGACCAAGAAATCCAGTAAGGGTGAGGCATTAGTTATCTAGAAGATTTTATCCCCACAATGTAATATTTTCAAGAATTAATAGAAATACTTGAGTTACCAAAAAAATAATTGAATCAAAATTCACTTAAAATAAAAAAATTTGTAGTGACTTTAAATTCAAATATTATTAGATAGTAAATTGAATTTAAAATTTTAGTTAATACTATATAAATTTATTTATCAATATTTATATTTTTCCCAATTTATTTTTATATAATAATAAATAATTAAAATATATTTTTTTAAATATATGAAAATATATTTTATTAATTATTAATAAATATTTTTTTAATATTAATAATAATATATAATTTATTAAAAAATATAGTTAATTCTAAAATTAGTAATGGATATTTATAAGTGCTTTTACCATGTCGTCAAAATATCTTTTACAAATTGACCTTATACAACTAAATGACTTTGTGTGTTGAACTTGCATTTATGAAAAGCTCATCTTATCACATTACTAACTTATAAGGATCAATACAACTTAACATATAATTACACATTAAAAACTTACAAGGATAAAGAAAACTTAACATATATTTCACAATTACAAAAGAATGATGTGATCTTTGGATAGGGTGGATTACATAGTTCAAGGAGGAGGTGGGGTTGATAGTTTGTTGTCACTTCATACAATAAAATAGGTATGTGTGGATCTCACCACCTTTCATTATAATTTACATGGGAGTTTCACCTCATATTTTCACTTCTAATGGATTTGTATGTTATTACATTAATATGGGAAGGACACCTCAAGTGAAAGTTTCTAGATCTTGGTTATTCATGGATGATGATGATAATAGATGGCTTGGTGGATTATGGTTTATAGAAACTCTCTTTCTTGGTTTCTTCTACTCTGCTCCCATGACTCAAACTCTCTAACTATCTCTCCACACTAGGGTCTTGACTTGATCTTGTAATTTCTTTGTAATATTTTACTTTTTACTAGAGGAAGGATCAGGTCCTTGTGGCCTACCATCCTCCACTTCTACCTCTTATTATAAAGCCACCCTTCATAGTTTCTCGCCTCCTGATCTCCTCTCTAGTCTCATTTATTTTGTCAATAATTTGGTGATATGCTTGTTCTCTAATGCTCATAAGCAAAGGAAGCAGTGCAATATCTCCTCGTAATGCATGTAGCAAGTTCAACTAGATGAAATTAAAATGGAGAACAAGGAGACGAACAATTATCTAGCTTATATTGAAACCTCCCTCTCACGAGGAAACAAACCAAACACCTTTAGATAATGCAACAAATCATATGCCTATTGACGCTTCTACCTTATATTGATTATCTAGATGTTGCTCTTCAAGTTCTTTTCAAATTTAGTTTTACTAGTTATTATGGATGCCAAGATTATATTACTTTTGTTTGGTTCACTGCAATTTAGGACTAGTCTCACCTACTATGATGTTTTTACTTTTCTATTTTGGAAAAAAACACTCTTATTTTGTTGTTGGTATAGTTTCCATTCTATCAAATATCAACACAAGGATAATTTTAGTAGTTCACAAACATAAATGTTTTAAACATTTAATAAGTAATTTAATGTAATTAACCATTATGCACTTTCAAATTTTATATGAACTTAGTTGACCCTTAAGAAAATTTAAAAGGATAAAGGGAAACTAAACATGTAGTTCACATTTATCTGGACTAATAATCCAAGCACCTACTATAATCAATTCAAAAATCCGACATATATAAATAAAATATATACACATACAAGGGAACATTTACTAACTCACTTAAATTTGTTCTCTTCAATTTCATATGAACTCACCTTATTACAATATCATTTGAATTTTATCCACGTTAAGAAAACTCATGGTGATAAACTATGACACCACATATGTTCACAATTACATGGTTTAATTAGTCTTTTTTTTTAAGTCATACAAAATATTTATATTGATAATAATAATTTCTACATTCACAACATATGTCCTCCAAAAAGGCTGACCTGGGACTATAAGTCTCCAACCAGGTATGACAAAGTAAGAAGGAAGACTAAATAACAAAAGACCCAAAAAACAAAAACATTAAAATCACCCAGCTTGGGGTAGGTCAGTAGTGCATCATTTATTTCCTTTCTTTTTGGCTACTTTGACCCAACCTTCTAAAGGTGGGGCAACCAAAGGTACCTGGAGATTATTCTAACAAGCTGAGGAGGTTTCCTTGTCAGAGTTCGAGAAGGATGATTCATGGGTACACTTCATGTCTCCTAGCGATACAATATTAATTACTTCTCTTTTAGTTGGTGAAAATTGGATCTCCTTACCTTCTTCACAGGGTTTTTGAAGATCTAAAGTCTAGGCCTCGTATACTGAGAGCATGCCATAATCATACTCAGTGTCTTCCTGATATGAGGAAGAGGAATCTTCCTCTTTGCCAAGAGGCATGCTGCATGGCTTCCATGCCTTATACCTTGACTTTTGTTTTACTATTTTTGGGAACATAAATTCTGAAGATGACCTGTTTGATGAAAAAGTTGACACTGAAAATAAGTGTTCTCATAGTTCAACATATGAGTACAATGAAAATCAACTATTTTTAAATTAATTTTGTCATGCAATCCTTTGTTGATGTCAATTTCTACACAAATATTGCATAGGTATATACTCCATACTAGCATCGTGAGGGATTTGTAGCCAATAAACAAACTAAGTTGTTTTTGATAGCCTAAAATAGTGAAGGGTGTCATAGATGAGCCAAAAAATTTGGGATTCGAACTGAGATGGGTAGGTTTGTGATCACTGCAATGGAGGGGTTAAAACCTGGGAACCAAGGGGTCAGGAAGAGCCTAAATTTTCTTGAGAACAAAGACCCTTTAGAAATAACCTTATGATAATCCTCGTCATTAAGAAACATGATGATGAAGAAACCCTTGGAACATAAGAGGACCTTGCAGTCCTTAGTCCAAGTTGAATGAATCCATTGGTAAAGGTATGTTGTGTGTGGACACAACCCATTAAAATGAGGGATGAGGCCATTTCCTTCCAAGAGCTCATAGAGTGCATATAGATCTAGATGAGTGATTTCCATGGAAGCGACCTCCTCAATTTTATCTACTAAAAGCTAACCTAGAGGAATATGGGCCTAAGTTGCCTTGTCTAAGGGCTAGGGACGTGCGTGAGGTGGAATTTCACTTTTGGGGAACTTGTTTTTGGATTGCGTATTTATAAGAGAAGGATTGGGAAGTGGAACATTTTCCCAAATCTCCCCCACGCAATCGAAGTGCCAAGAAAACTATGACATCCTTGCATATGTTATAAACGAAGAGAGGAGAGAGAATATCTAGTTTCCTACCTTAAAAAGGAAGGTGTTGTAAACCAGAGGGTATCCCTGTTTTGAGATCCAGCGAGATCTTGAGGTATTTTACCAGATCCATTTATCTCGCCCAAAAAAGCTCTTAATGCCTAAAAATCATTCTAATCAAGACCTGAAAAGGGCTTAGGAGATATGATGCGGTGACAGGCTCAACCTTCTCACCAACAAATTCCCCCTTTTTAGGCACAAATTCACTCACAGAGGTTTGCTCATTTGCAATGGTGATGTCTTTGGCAGACTACTCTTTTAAATTCCCTGTCTTCAATACTTTTTTCCTTTTATACTAGAACCTCGGGAAACTTAGTTTCTTCTACAGGAGTGGCTTCTTCTAACATCTCAATATTTTGAACAAGTTCAGGCTCAGAATTCAATAACAGGATCGTTTTGTTACTCTAAGCATTCTTATTTGGGCTCTTCATCTCAACATTTTTTGGAAGTACTATTCTTGTGGGCTGGTTTATAGCTCTAAAAGGCATGGCTTCTCTAAAAAATTCGAAACCCTTGGTATGGCAGGTGCTTCAAGTCCTCCTTAAACCCTTCCCGGAAAAAATATTGCCACAATCACATCTATATTCCCTAGTTCCATAGGTCTTGGAATGAGCCTTCTAGTTAGACTAAATAGCGTATCATTTAGAGCACCTATCACACTTCCACTTCTTCTCCCCATGCTTTTGACAGGAATTCTTCTTGATGCTAGTGAGATCTCCCAGTGCCCTGGCGAGATCATAATCCATGCATGTGGGTTATGCTCATATGTAAACTCTCTTCCTCATCTTTGAGCTTACTCTTTGTTTCAATTTCTATGGCAGGTTATGCACTTACTTGTGCAATTGTATATTTTGATCTTGCTGGAACCCTTTCCTATAGACCTCATAGATGAATTTGTTTTTATCCATTGTTAAAAATAAAAAATGTTTATAGTGTAAATAAGATGAAGATAAAGAGTAAGATCCTCGTTTGATATTATGATTTACGAATTTTAGACCTACATGGTTTAATTTGTTAAAAACCCATGGTAACCTATTCAAATACCCATTGTAATATATTCAAACAACTCTGCAAGATGACATAGCCTCCATGTTCACATGGCATGTTTATAAATTCTCATAGGTTATGACTATCACAAACATAATAATTATGCAAATAAACATATGTCACTAATTTACATTGCTATATATATATAAAATATTTTGAGCAAATAATTATTAAAACTTTAAGTTTAATTGGAGGAAAAAGTCTTAACAACATAAATATGAACTAGATTCACACAAAGGATATGTTAAATGAATTATTTAAACAATGTGCCTAAGGACATTAAAAATCACTATGAAGATAAATGGATATGGAGTATTACATTTTGTTGACATAATAATCACACAAAAAAGCCATGGAGAGTAAATTGGTGAGTATCCACCCATTCCATTGAATCAATATGGTTAGTCTTAGATTTTATCCTTTCATGAGTTACAAGTCCATGGTTTTGACAAACCATGGTATTCACCATAGTAATTCCCCATGGCATTTACCCATGGAATTCACCATGACATTTATCCATGGTATCCACTTATGGTATTCACCCATGATATTTAATAATATAACAAATAATGCAAGTACATGACTCCTACACGAAAAATCATCTGTAAATAATATAAATGCATACATTCACATTTGTAAAATCCATGAAGTTTCTCATGTTGTACTCTTAGGAAAATTTTCCCATTCACTAAGAGATAACAAATATATTTTCATATTATTCTTTCCTCTACATTATTTTCTATGCACTTGTGATGTACTCTAATGTTGATATTTCATATAATTTTTTTGTCATACATTTATGATGTGTTGTTGTCCATATATTGTATGATTCCTTAGATAGCATGGAATAGTGGTATCAGAGCAAGGTACCCCTTTCATTTCCCATTCCTCAATGAGACTGGATATAGAGACTTGAATCTCAAACTAGTTTTACTTTAGGGAAACCACTTTTTTCAACCAAAGTGTCATTAGAGAAATTTTGATGTAAAAAATGGGGCTCAAAAAAAAATACACAAAAAATTAACTTTATAAGAACCAATAGTTTTCAATATGATGATGTCAACCATGGGGGAAAAAGATTAAAAAAACGAAATATTTTACAACTCATATTTTCAACTTATCTCCCTATGATTTTACTAAAATTTCAAGTGGGAGCATTCACTGGATGAAAAATTTAATTGTTCATTGAAGGAGTGCCCATGTTGCGTACTTTTGATGGGCCCTACTCTAGGAAAAACGTGAAATATATGAAAAATGTGATTGCAATCAAGTTTGGTCATGTATTTAACATTTTTTTGTGTAGTAGGGTCCATAGAAAGTATGAAACATGGGTACTCCTTGGATGTAAAATTAAATTTCACATCCACCGAGTGCTCCCGCTTGAAATTTGAGTAAAATCACAAGGATATAAGTTGAAAAGATGAGTTGAAAATGTAGTTTTTTTCTTTTTTCCCTCAAAAACTTGAGGACGTAATATAATATTATTTTATTATTTTCACTATTATTTTATAATATTCCTTATGAGACCCATTTTATATTTCAAAATTTCTCCAATTCCTCATATGGTGTAAGAAAAGAGGAGTGACAAAGCAGGAGATCCTATCAAGTTGTTGCTGAAGGAAGCACTCACAAACAAAGGAATGAGATGATGCAATTTGTTTTCCCAATCCCTTCATTGACTTCCAACAATGGCCATGGAATGTTCAACAAGAAGAAATTTCAAAAGTGTTACATTCTTCAAGGTGCAAGTTAACTTTGATATCCCTTTATTTTAAAGCTAGATAGATGTAGATGCCCTCAAGAAATGGTTGCACATGATCAAGGGTAATTACTTTATCTAAAACATTTATAATAATGAAAGATTATTTTTTCATTCCATAAAACCCTTATGCATATCAAATCTTGGTGTGAAACTTACCTAGAGGGATGCATATTGGATGACTGATGTCATTCAAGGATGGACCCACTTGGGAAGCATTTTTGGATGCCCACAAGGAGAAATTCTACCCTGTGGGGTACTATTATTACCAATACATAAGATGTACCACTATGTGACAAGAGAGAGACTAAAGCATGTAGACCACACTAATACTTTCCATACCTTGCACTCAAATTTGGGTATTAGATACTTGGAGCAACACCTTATTCTAAAGTAACATAGTGGCATACATAGGTACATCCAAACAAATATGAATTTCTTGTAAATATACTCATTGAGAGTCACTTCAATTTCTTAGAAATTGAAGTGGAGGAATAATTGAGAGTTCAAATCTAGAAATCCTCCATAATAGAAGCTTGGAAAAGGTGGCCTAACACACAAAAAAATGAAAAGAGGATGGCGATATAACCTCAATACAACTAGCTCAACTCATAATAAAACAAGGACACCAAAAAGTGCAATGAGTTCCATAAAATCCCCTGACACAAAAATGATGAATTCTTCTTGAATCAATCATTAGTGATGGAGCTTAAAGAAAAGAAAAAAGAATTTGTCCCCAACTCTAATTCAAAATTGGATAAAGGAAAGAGGATCATTGATGTAGAAGGAAATGTTGCCATCACAACCATGAATATCTAATTAGAAGAGTCAGAGGAGCTCGAGGAGGGAGAAAACCTCTTTCATTCACAAATGTGGGTGAAGGGGACACAATTGCATTTAATTTCTAATAGCAGGAGCTAGAATAACTTGATCTCTACCAAGGTCATCAAGAGATTGAATCTAATGAAAGTGAAACACCCTCAACCATACACTCTTGGTTGGTTGAGCCAAGGAGAAGACATCCAATTCAACTAGCAATGCCACTTGTCCTTCAACATCAATCTCTTCAATGATGAGGTATTGTGTGATATTTCTATACTCGAAGTTTGTGATGTTCTTCTAGGATAACCTTATATGTGGAAATGTTACGCTGTTTATGAGACTCAACCCTATAGTGTCATTGTTACTTTCAGGAAATGTAATTTCCCACTTGATCCTATTAGGCTAATCTTGATTAGTGTTTAATTAAACTAAAAAATTTGACTTATAATTATTAAGTAATAATGGCATATACCTACACTTGTGAATCTATAATTTTATTTTACTAATATGACTTTTATTATTTATCATTATTCTATTCCCAAGGTGTTTTCTCAAATCTACTTTTGAATAAGATATGGTCTTCTCCAATTTATTTCTAAATTAAATATCCATATTTCTATTTCCAAGGTGTCTTCTCAAATCTACTTTTGGATAAGATATGGTCTTCTCCAATTTATTTGTAAATTAAATATCCATATTTCTATTCCCAAGGTGTCCTTTAAAATCTACTTTTGAAGAAGATATGAACTTCTCTATTTCATTTATAAATCAAATATCTATATTTCTATTCCCTTACTTTTGGATAAGATATGATCTTCTCCAATTTATTTCTAAATTAAATATCCATATTTATATTCTCAAAGTGTCTTCTCAAATCTATTTTTGGAAAATATATGGTAAGGAAAATCAAAGATATTAAATTAAAAGGATGAGGGGGTAGTCATGGCATTAATGGTAAGTAGTTGAGGTGGATGAGAACAAGAGACATAAAGGGAAGAAGGATTAGAGGAAAAGGGGTGGAAGATCCTTGTTCTTTATTTTGGAATTGGAGGATTTTATTTTGAAGAGGAATGTGGAAAATGAGAATATGTAATTCTCTACTTGATCCTATCAGGCTAATTTTGATTAGCATTTAATTAACCTGAAAAAATTGACTGATAATTATTAAGTAATAATGATATATACCTACACTTGTGATTCTGTAATTTTATTTTACTAATATGAATTTTATTATTTGTTATTATTTTATTCCCAAGGTTTCTTCTCAAATCTACTTTCGGATAAGATATTGTCTTCTCCAATTTATTTCTAAATCAAATATCTATATTTATATTCTCAAGGTGTCTTATCAAATATACCTTTGGATAAGATATGATCTTCTCCAGTTTATTTCTAAATTAAATATCCATATTTATATCTCTAATGTGTCTTCTCAAATTTATTTTTGGATAAGATATGGTAAGGAAAGTCAAGGATATTAATTAAAAGGATGAGAGGGTAGCCATGGCATTAATGGTAAGTGGCTGAGGTGGATGAGAGGAAGAGACATAAAGGGAAGGAGGATGAGAGGAGAACGGGGGCAAGATCCTTGTTCTTTATTTTGGCATTGGAGGAATTTATTTTGGGCAGGAATGTGGAGAAGGAGAAGGGAGAGAATGGAGAGAAAAATGAGAGAACTCAAACTTGGATCTATTGAAGAGTGTTGGTTTTAATTTGGACACACTACAATTGATTGAACTTGGGCTTGGAGGGATAGGGACCCTGTGGAGGTTTCCTGGGCTAGGAAACCATTCCTATTTGGATGGGAGGTAAATTTAGCTGGGTGGGCAGGAGGAGCATTCTAACAGAGTCAAGAGAATCCCAACCAACCCATCAGAACAAGTATTCTTCCATTTGTTGTTTTATTTATGCAAATTGTTGCAAAATGAAGTGTTTTACATGTTTAATATGTTGTTGATAAACTTTTATTTGTATTTTTTTATCAAGTAAATGTAGAGTTATAAAATCATATTTTCTTATTATTGCAATTAAATTGAATAGCAAATTTGGTTTAGCTAGAATATCTAGGTTAGGTCCTCACATATGGTATCAAATCTAGCTTCAAAATTTGTATCCTAAAAAAAAAATCAAGATCTCCCATATGAATAGATTTGTTCATCTAGGTGAGATACTTGTGATTAAGGTTTATAATGATCAAGTGATGAGAAAATTTCCAAGTTTATTTATAAAGAGGAGATTCCCTGTTTTGTGGAATGATGATTACTAAATAAAAAACCACTAAGAATAAATGAGACTTTAGTATTGATAGGAATGGAAGGCACTATATATTTTCTCCATAGTGATGTGCTTGTAGTCCATTGGACAAATATGTGGATAAAGGTTTGTCGAATATTGTAAATTACCATTCATCTAGGGGAAATATTATATGTATGATATAAGATTCATATAGAATTAGGAGTTGATGGGAAAGATAATTAACCTCTATGGAAGTGTTTATGTAATGCATTCATACATTCAATTGTCAAATGAAAATAAGTAGACATGCTTCTTGTTCCTTAGCTAAAATAGGATATACTACCTTAGTGGATACAGAGACTATATACATCGTGACTACTCCTCACTTTTTTTCACTATTTGTGATGAACACTTTAACCTATAAAAGTAACTCGGTTGAGGTCCTGTTTGCATTTTCATGTGTTTAATTTATGAACACTAGGTAATATTGATGCATTTTAGTTGGATAAATGAAATTACTTATTAAAAAAAAACAGTGGATGAATTATGGTTGTGTTGACTAAAGTATTTCAAGTATGACTTATATGATATATGATTTATTTATCTTATGGTGTATTTGGATATGATTTATCCAGTGCATGAGTTATCGAAGTTATGATTTATCTTATGTAATATTTACTTCCAGCATGCTGATATTAAATAAAAAAAATTGGGTATGCAGATACTAGACATATAACATGGTGATTATGATCAATTGTTTATATATATATATATATATATATATATATATATATATATATATATATATATATATATATATATATATATATATATAGATATATATATTGTTGTTATGTATCTGCATGGATGTGAACTAACCTACAAGATTGCAAAGGAAAATGTAATAGCTAAAATCCATGTTACTGAATGGGGAATGGCAAGCCATCCAAAGAGGAATGGTTTGATGTACATTATTTTATTACATTTCATATATACTTGATATGCATTATTATGACATGGGTAAAGTGAAAATGGTAGGTGACATGACTACCTGACTGAATTATTCGATGAAAAGTATCCAACCAGTGTTGTAGTATGGTTCATATTAGGGTGTTGACCTTAGTTTTGAGGAGGGGTAGAGGAATCTCCCATCGTGTAACTTCTAATTCTGAAATCATGGGAGGGAAGTGATGGAAACACTCCCCCAGATGTGTGATGATGATTTCCAATTTCCTACTAGGGAAGTTAGGTTGATATAGTTGACACTTCTGCCATATTGGTTTTATCAGTGGTTAGATTGATATAGTCGATGCCATAGTATATTGCAGTAGAGGATGTATAGGATGAGAGCATATGTAGGTTAGGGAGGATAGGAGGTTATAGATTAGTTGGAGACTCTTGATGGGAAATGGTATCATTGCTTGACTTACTTAATTTGACTACTATATCTATCTCTATTTTGTTATGTCTTATTTTCAAACTTCTTTCGAACTCCTTTTGTCCTTTTCACTCGAACTTCGGGACGAAGTTTTCTTAAAGAGGGGTGTATGTAATGCCCTACTTGATCCTATCAGGATAATTTTGATTAGTGTTTAATTAACCTAAAAGAATTGACTTATAATTATTAAGTAATAATGGTATATACCTACACTTGTGAATCTATAATTTATTTTACTAATATGACTTTTATTATTTGTTATTATTCTATTCCCAAGGTTTCTTCTCAAATATACTTTTGGATAAGATATGATCTTCTCCAATTTATTTCTAAATTAATTATCCATATTTGTATTCCCAAGGTGTATTCTCAAAGCTACTTTTGGATATGATATGGTCTTCTCCAATTTATTTCTAAGTCAAATATCTATATTTCTATTCCCAAGCCGTCTTCTCAACTCTACTTTTGAATAAGATATGGTCTTCTCCAATTTATTTCTAAATTAAATATCCTTATTTCTATTTCCATGGTGTCTTATAAAATTTATTTTTGGATAAGATATGGTAAGGAAAGTCAAGGATGTTAAATTAAAAGGACGAGGGGGTAGTCATGGCATTAATGGCTATTGGTTGAGGTGGATGAGAGAACGAGATGTAAATGGGAGGAGGATGAGAGGAGAAGGGGGGGGGGGGGGGCGGGGCTATCCTTGTTCTTTATTTTGGCATTGGAGGGTTTTATTTTAGGGAGGAATGTGGAGAAGGATAAGTGGGGTAAGATCCTTGTTCTTTATTTTCCCATTGGAGGATTTTATTTTGGGAAGGAATGTGGAGAAGGAGAAGGGAGAGAATAGAGAGAATGGATACAATACAATTGGTTGGACTTGGGCTCAAAGGCTAGGGAACCTGTGGAGGTTCCTGTTGTGCTATTCAACAACCCCCCATTTATTAATAGTGATAGTCAATATTATATTAACAAATGGGGACCCTTTAAAAAATCCTTCCAAAAATAAGTTTAGCACTTAGGCATTTTTCTTGTTAATTTTTGGAATAAAGCAAGATATCAAAATAAAACCTTTTGAAAAAGCTAGCAAATGTTTTCCTTTTCACATATCACATGATCAAGCATGTCAAAAGCCTTGCCATCCACCAAAACTAGCGAAAAAAGATCAAAAGAGAGCATCGCGCTAGACCTCGAGCTATTAGGCTTCCCATATGAACTAAGTTCTAAAGCATTTCTTATTAAATTAAGGCCCACATAACAAATCATCACTCACAAGGAGCGTGCCTTAAAAAAGTATCTTAAACCATGCGGTATGCGAGATTGCGATGACACAATCTCCCTTATCGCATCGCATTAAGAAAACTTAAGAGGAGTTGAAACCTTATCATCATACGAGATTGCGAAATGTGATTGAAGACCAGGACCTGATTCTGAAATATGTTATAAACAAGCACTCAAGTCCGCTTCTTAAGGAAAAAGGGATTTACATAGAAAATCCTAACATGTAAGCTATGCTTTGAAACCGATAATGAACAGCCCGCATTTTGCATCCTACAGAAACTAAAGAAACGTTAAGGAAAGCAAAATAATCATAATGTGATAATGCGATTTGTGATATTGCATCATAATCTCAAAATCGACATTTTCATAGTTTAATGGCTCGCCACCCTAAAAATTTATTCCCCGACTTACGATGTAGAGCATTAATGAGCAATAAAGCTGGGGATAAGGAACCATTAGTGGGCATTTAGTAAGGGTCAATAGCATTTACGTTTGAAAGACAGTTCAACGTGATACGATATCTTCTCACTTACGTTCAAATAACAACTCCTTTCTTGTTACCTTTTCAAAGTTATTTGCATTATTCATTCTTAGGTTCATTCTTATCTTTGTATATCCGATAGCTTCAGTTTTGCTCCATTTTCAGGAAAAATCCACAGAAAGAGTCATTGGGAGCAATGGCAAAGAGGGGTAAGGTAGTTGTGTCTGAGAAATTAGAAATGAATCCTTTATTCTCTTATACTACATGCAACATAGACGAACAAACCTCTACATGGAAAACCATGTATGATTTATTAGAAGAAGAGAAATCAAGACCTCTAGTAACAAAGGCCATAGCCGATGGTCATGCTTCCTCAGACGCCTCCATCTCTGAGATGGCGTGCTCATTTTTGCACCGCATAGTCGCAAGGCCAAAGATAATTCCATAGATAGATATGGTCAAGTGGATAATTGATCAGGTGGATGTCTCAGACAGATAATTTAAGAATAACAGGCAAGAGGTTATGGGATATTTTTCGCCAGACAACTTGCAACTTATGTACAATCTACTAGAGCCATAGACATCCTACATCAAATAGGTCCTCGAGAAATTTGCTAAAGAGAATGAAGACCCAGCAGACGTTACATGAACTTGGTTGCAAAATGAAGGCAAGATCAAAAAGGATAAATCAGGTATGTATTCTACAACATCTATAACTCCCCCTCATAGTTTTGTAGCAGCGATGCTATGTAGAATGTTTGGCAAGCCTGATAGTACCAAATTTTCCCCAGAATGGTTGCCATTAATAGATGTAGCCGTAAATGCAACAATAATGAATTGGGCCCAAAGTTTGTCTGATAATTTGGCAAAATCCATAATAAAGTATAGGAGAAAGAGGAGTATCTCTTCTAGGGTTTACCCTCCATTTCTCAGGAGTGCCTATATAATGGATGCTATCTATTTTAGTTCCAAATTTCCTATCATGGGGTGGAAGTGGACTGTGAAAGACCTACTTCCCATTCATATATATCATAAGAATATGTGGGAGTCTCAGTTTCACCCCCACTTTTACAGAATTTGTCAGGGGCTTATGATGCCTATTCATAAACAAGTCTACAACAGGAATGCCCCTAGATTTTCTAGAGAAGCTGAAGTAGATATCTTACCTGTAGCTAGATGGTTTGGGGAGGAGACATTTACATATATAAGAGTATTCAGGACCATTTCTTCACTGCATGTCCTCCCATACTATGTCCTTGATAAGTTAATGTCTAGAGAGATAGCCTACCAAACATCAGGAGAAGGTGGACTAAGAAAAGGATTGAAGAAACAGAAAAATGCCATTTGGCCTACATTTCCATTGCAATGTGGTGCGTTTGCACTACACAATTTTGGACATGCATGCAAGGAAGTAGAGATTATGAAATCTATGAAATTGGCTACATTTCTAGGAAGACAGTATGACCCAAATGGCACCGCCAAAGACTTTACTATTGTAGGAAGATGCATTCGATGACTTCTTCCTACAAAAGGACACATTTTCAGAAGTAAAGCATATGGCTTCACTAATTTTTTCCCCAAATGATCTTAAGGTCTTCCATGAATACAAAGAAAGGAGATTATTATAGTTCCCATTGGACCTACTACTGATTGAACCAATAAGGGATCCAAATCCCAATGTAAGCTTAGAGGAAATCTCCAGAGAAAATTCTAAAGATAATTCCTGAGCAAATTCCCAGGGGAAGTCTACCCATGAGTCACAACACTCAGAGCAACAGTCCTAGAATAGGGGTAATAAAAACAAAGAGTCCTAGAGAGACACAACCGGAACTACAGGAAAAGCAGCTGAGGAAACCTCGGTGAAGAAACAAGCTAAAATTCATTCTACCTCCACCTAGTCAGAAAAACCTCCAATTGTTGATTTTGAAAAAGAAGGGGATAATTTTAGTAAAAATCTCCATACAGAAGAATAAACATCTAAAGTACAGAATCCACAGCACAGATCAACTCAAGAGGTTACAGTGGAGAAAATTGTAAGTACTCAAGACATAGAGCTCATTCTTGCCACCCCCACTTCTAAAATTGTTTTAAGAGTTGAGGAAATTCTTCCCTTAGATTTGTTTTATAGCCCTACCCATAAAGTTGTCATCAAAAGGCAAAGGAAGAAAATAAAGTTGGATGCTACAGTTGTCACCACTCTCGACAATTAACCAATGGATATTGTCTGGAGAGATTCACCCACGGACCAATCTGAGAACCTTACGAGACTATCGCAATTTATGCCCATGCTATGACAACTATTGATAAAGCAACAAAGGTTCAAATGTTGCTAAGAGAAAAAGAACAAAAGATCCTGCTATTGGAACAACAATTAGAGCAAGAAAAATCTAACCAACAAGTAGAGTTACAAATTTCCAAACTAGAACAGGAGTTTGAACAGATGAAAATACAACATCAAGCCAGCCTAGCAGAAAAGGACGTGTGGATTCAAGCTATGATAGAGAAGTATAAATACAGTCCACAAATCGATCAGTTCGTAAAAGAAACACTCAACCTTAATGCCTAACTAACGAAACAAAAGGAACTTCTGTGCCAAGAAATCTCGCAAGTAAATCCTTACTGTGAGATCAGTGATAAGCTAACAAGCCAAGTTGTCAACATGAGGCTTGAGTATGACAAAATCCATAAAAGGATTTCTGACTTTATCACCTGGAAAGAATCAGAAGATAGGAGAAAGGATGATTTGCCAAAACTAGAGGAGTCACATAAAGAAATTCTATTTGCATATTGGGATTCTCGGCTCAAGAAAGAATAAAGGGCAATAGCATTTGCTGCACCAGCAGTAAACGACATCATTGAAGCCATTAACGAAAATATACATGGTGCCAACCTGGTTGTTGAATATATACCAGGATTTCTTTCAAATGCCAATCAATTGGAGCAGCAATGGTGACAAGCAACAAAGGAAAGGGAGGAGGTGATTAGAGAAATGAGCAAGTTGAACTAGGAAGCATACTGGGAATTCTTAGTCAAACCATATAACCAATGGATGACCCTGCATTGCCTAATTTTTTCCACATACAAAATGGTGCCAACACTAACAGATGCCATATTTACTAGGAAATTGAAATCTGCGATCGGCCAAGCTATATAGCTCTAACCAATGAAGGATATATGCAATATTAAGGATCAAATGCGAAGGAGTTAGTCACCTTGTTTTATTTCTATTTTAGTTTCATTTCGCATAATTTGAGGAAGGTAATTTAAACCTCCTCAGCTATTTTTGTAATAATCTATTTTAGGACTTACTTTTTTAGTATTTAAACCCCTCTCATGCATTTAGACAGGGGTCGAGAAATTTTATCAGAAACATTCTTCAAAACATGCACTTTTGTACTTTTCAGGAGGTTTTGGTAGAACGAATGGAAAATGATCTATTTTATTTTATATTTGGCATGTTCTACTAAAATTGCACTTTTGCACTCTTAGATGATGTTGGATTGGTTGGAATTAGATCGATATTGCTGAAACACATGAGCAGAACTTATTATAAATGGTACTTTTATCTTGTGATTTTGTTTTATTTATCTATTAGGCAATAAATTTTCTTCAATTGCTTTATGTATGAAAGTTTGAAGTTCGGTTAGCATTATTGCACTTTTGTATGGTGTTGGCTTTAATTTCCTGTTGAACATGTAAATGATTTTATATGCGATATATCTCTCAAAATCGTTTTGGCTAACTATTTATCCAAAACGATTATTGTTAAACGATTTCATTTCTTATTGCAGTTGAATGATATCTATTACCAATTGCTATAGGACATTATTTTAGATCACATATCTTGCTTTTATTCTTGGGTATCGTTATAGTTAGATAGTGTTTCTTGAACTAGGATATATGCATGTGGTTAATAGTTTAGATTATATTACACTTAGTTAAATCATTCCCCCGTTACATCATATATTACCCAATCAACACTACCAAAATCTATTTTTGAGAAACTGGTCCCATTATCCCCAGTCGGAGCCACTACACCAAATGGAAAAGGAGTTGCCAACTAGGGTCTGGACCGGGTGGTTTTCCCCCATGTTGTAGCAATGATTTTCGAGGATTCAACATTTTTGGCACTAGAAGGAGGGCATGAACTATGAATGGTAAGTAAATTCAAACCAACATGCCATTCTAAGAGTAAAAATCCCTCACCCTCACCTCCAACTTCCCGATCGCATTCTAAATCTCTGAATCCTAAGCAAGAACTTGTAAAAACGCCCTCAGAACCTACTGCTGAAATTCCACAGAAACCAGATTGTTCTTCTTCTATAGAAGCCCCTGAAGTCTAATCTATGATTCATAATTTACAAGGTTTTTCGATATCTCAAGAAGAATTTGAGTTATCCCAAGATATCGTTACTTCTCAGTTTCCCTCATCTCAACAGTTAACTAGAGCACATAGTGAAAAGTTTGGGATTCCCCCATTCGAATTCCCTCTGCCAAGCCATAAGAGAGCTAAGAATACATCATATGAATCTCATAGTGAGGTTCCTTCATCATCCCCTCAATCATCTTCATTCATTCCATCCATTTCATCACAAGATCAATCACCCACCTCACAACTCCGGATCATGATTTACATAGGTAAAGTAACTCAACCCTCCTCTACCAAATCATCTTCAACCATTGGAACATCTTCTTGTATGTAGACACCAACAATGGCTCAAAATCCTCCAAGGCCATGGACAAATCCAGTAGCTGTAAGAATGGCAGGACCTTTACATCCATTACTAGCTCATCTCGAAAAATGGCTGCCAAAGTTCAATCTTGATAATGGCCTACTAGCTGAGGAACCTATCAACAATTTTATGTTTTCTACTAATCTAAATGCAGTAGTAGAAGAAGATGTAGTTGTAAGATTATTTCCTTATACTTTACAAGGACCAACAAGATCATGGTACTTCTGTTGGTATCATCCAAGACCCTTTTTTCCTCCTAAAAACATATCATTTACCCATTCCTTTTCATTATATATCCCTTAGAATCCTTGAAAATTAATTATTAATAGTCTCATAGTTATTAAAATGCATTGAAATTGATTTAGGAATTTTATGTTGAAGAATTAGAAGTTTTTGGTGAAATGGTTATAGGAAGTTCCAATATCCTATAATTAGCTCATTGTTTGACATGTGGCGCAACAGCTGGGCTAGAATGAAAGGCATGGATGAAAAGTAGAATGTCCAAGCATGGACAAACACCTATCCTACAGCCGGATCGACTCTCCTACATGCGCGGTCAACTCAGGTCAAAGCATCGCACACTGGCGACAAAGGCAGAAACAGCAGCTCATTCTAATTTGGTTTAGTTTTTGTTCTTTTTGAAATCAGTTAGGATAGAAACATTTTGAAAAGCTCGATGTAATAAAAGCGACAACAGCCAAATTCTGAATGTACATTCATTATCGAAATGACATGGTTGTGCTAGACATATGTAAATACAGTCCGAGTAATGGATGTAGGGGTTAATCATTGTATCATTCTGAAACAGAGTTTTTAAACTTAATACTAAGAACCCAGTTGCAGTTACGACTTGTGTCTAGTGCATTGATTTGATATTCAGTCGAATATAGTCCAGTGTACCTCTGGAACGCGGACGGGCCCTGCGTTCAACCGGTATACTGTTCTTTTCATTTTATTTGCACTTAGGTTATCGTATGGTTTGCACAGTGATTACGATTGATTGGATTTCGATTTCAATAGGTATTATATGGTTTGCACAGCAGTTACAATTAATTGGTTTTGATTTCCATAGCTCTTGATTTCCATCGAATGTATATGGTTTGCGTTTATGGTAATGCTGAACAGCCATCATTGAGATCTGGAAGTGCGTCCTGTAAGGGATTCGATCCCCGTGTTGTCTTTTAAAAGCACTGTCATAAACTTTGTTTTCATTTCACAATCCATTTATGATCTCTGTATATTTTGATATTGTATAAATATTAGTGAATGCTGGGTGTTTACTGAACAAGGGTTTTATGTGTAATGTCTTTGTAAGGAGATTGAGATCATTGTTGCAGTGATACACAGTGTTTAGTTTCAGTGTGTAATTTGGTAAATGCATTTAATGATAGCATTGTAATCATGTATATTAGCAGAGTGACCTGAGTGTTTGGATGATAGGTGACATACCCCAGTCTTCCGTAAAGAAGCCCTGTGACCTACATCATAACCACTTAGCCAACAATCCTTTATGTCTATATACTTTAGACGCATGCCTCTAAGCTTGCGCATCCTGGTCGATAATTAATATAGTCTAGTCTAGTACCCTAGCTAGAACACTACAACTTCTCATTACCATCAGGTTCTATAAATAGTTGGGTTGCCTTTCAAGACTAGTTCCTAACAAAATTTGGAGATGATAGATCCACGACTACCCTAATTAATGATCTCTCTAGTTTGAAAGTTGAACCTAAGGAACCAATCAAGGACTTCAACTCTCGCTTTAATAAATTATTGAATAAAATACCAGTGACATCCAAGCCCATTGATGAAGACCAAAACGAGTGGTACATTTCTGCTCTCCCTTTGAACACAACTATTTTTCGTCGATATGGATGCCAAACCAAATTTGAAAGAAAACATGAAAGAAACAATAGTTGTAGAAAAAAGAATTTTAGCCTTGGATAAGAAGAATGCTTTAGAAGAATGAAAATCCAAGAAAGTGACTTTTAGGGATGAATCTAAGAAAAAAGCACCTAAATATCCTTTTGATCTTGAAGGTTTACAAAAATTCTTCAAAACCATGTCTAATGAAATGGTTGATATTAAGAAACAAATAGCAGAGACTTCCTCAAAGAAATCTTTCAGACAATATAAAAGGAATTCCCCTGTTGACCCTAAGCCTCCAAATGTTATATCGAATGCTGAATCAGATGGAGAGGAACATGAAGTCTCAACAACCCAAGAACAAACAGATGATGAGGAAGTGTTTGAGTTACAAGGGATGTGGGATTTTATCCTTCCCTATGAAGAAACACAAGAAGCCCTGCCTTTTGCAACCCAAAGTAGAGGCTCTGTTGATTCAACTCAAACAAATCCAAAGCCGAAGGTATCGACTCTAGCTCTCAAGGATAAAACAACAAGTAAGAAGTCTCCATCAAAATCTACCCAAACCACTCCTCTTCAATCAAATTCTTCACCTTCAACAAACACTGTGATAGTATCCGATGAAATGGAATACAACATTGTGGATGATATGAAAAAGACTAGTGTGAAGATTACCTTTCATGAGCTTAGCAAGTTGAAACATAAATAGAAGATACTACTCAAAGAACTCAAAGTAGTCCCTACTTCTCCTCTTCCTACCACTGTACTCTCACAAGCTGCCCAAGAAATGGGAAGCCCCCTAGTTCTTCACTAGACATAATTGATCCTACCAATATCACTCTAATTAGAGGAGGATCTAAATCCCATACTTCTCCATTTTTGTTAACTTTCGACATTTTCAACAAAAAAAGTACACAACTATTTAGTTTACTCTGAAGCTTCATCTAATATTTTACCAAGAACCATTTGTGCAAAATTGAATGTTCAACCTCAAAAATCCGTTGTGCGCATTGTGCAGTTAGACCAATCCCAAATCGAGGTAATAGGGGAACTTAATCAAGTTACCATTAGACTTTCATCGAACCCTAAAGTATGTCAAGTCATTTACATTCTTATAGCTGATATTCCCGAGTTCTACGGATTAATCCTTAGTAGAGTCTGGTTAGAGAAACTCCATGGTTATTTTGCGACTGACTGGTCTTACATGTGGCTTCCCTATAATGGTAAGCCAAATGAAATAAGGGTTGATCGTGAAAAGAATCAAAAGTATATTGTTACAGAATTAGAAGGAGAGAACAAACCAGTCGCGTATAGTAGCAATATCATAAGATACTCAATTGAATCATTTCTAGGAAATTTCAATGCAAATACTTCACCTTTCTTGGAAAATTATGTTTTATAACAAGTTGAAAACTTTTCTCAAACAGATACTTCTAAGTGTATAAATTTTGTAGATAAACCTATAGTTAGCTCTTTATTTTGGAAATTAGTTTTCTATGGATCTAAATCGAACAATGGCACAGGAGTAGGATGCATATTAGTTAGCCCAGAAGGGGAAAAAACTATGTTAGCATGCAGACTTGAATTTGATTGCACAAACAACACTGATGAATATGAAGCATTAGTTCAAGGCATGTATAAAGCCACCGACCTTAATATCAAATACCTACAAGTGTTTGGGGATTCATAAATTGTGATAAAACAAGTAAGAAATACTATACATTGTTTGTATGAATATTTGAAACATTATCAATCATTAGTCCAAGACCTCACTTCTCACTTTACGACGTTTAATATTTCCCCTATCCCCATACTCCAAAATGCAAGTGCCAACCTTTTGGCTAATGTGGCTTCCAAGCTCATTCAACCAGGAGATTACAGTCCCGATCGATTTTCTATTGAATTGATTTTTAGGCCTTCTATTCCTGACAATGTCACCAATTGGCGAGTCTTTAATAGTGATCCGGATATCATAAGATTTTTGACATCAGAAGGTTCATATGATGACCAGATAATTTATGAAGATCAACATGACGACCAACTTAAGCAAGACACAACAATGAATTCTATACCTAAATTTGTTGTTAAGCTAGAAGACTTATATGACCTTAAGGACATATTCAAAATACCAAACAACTTAAAACTTCAGAGTTCAACTCTAACGTTTCAATTGGTTAATCTCATAACTAACCTTAAACCTCAAAATATCAATCTAGGTTTTGGACTTACATCAAATGAAAAATCATCTTTATACAATTGTTGAATAAATATAAGATTGTCTTTGCTTGGAACTTGTTGAAGGCCCGAAAATCGGGTCGACAACAAGGGGGATACTCGCCCGGTCCAGACCTTGGTTGGCAGCTCCTTATCCGTTTGGTATAGTGGGTCCGACAGGGGATAATGGGACCAGTTTCCCAATCTATGTGTGTGTGTGTAGAATTCGTTGTTTCTGATCTAACAATCCCTATTTAAGCTATTCTAATTAAAACTTTAATCTAATTCTATGCTATTGTAATCTAATAAACAACACATCTAAATCTATGCTAACCCGGGATGTAATTCTTCTATTATGCGATCTAAAGAGATTTCAAATAACAACTGGTAATAAAGATCATTCAACGATTATAAGAAAGGAAATCAATTAAGATGAACTATTTCACATAAAAAGTTAGACGAAACAGTTGGGAACAACATATCGCATAATGAGCTATTCATATATTAAACATAAATAAATAGCTACCACCGTACAAAAGTGCCAAATGATAACTCAAGCATTCATGCAATAACATATAAAGAACTAAAAACTGTATATGACTTTAACATATAAGCAGAAATGGTCAAGAGATAAAAGTACCATTTATGACTGGTCCTACTCATAAGCTTCAAGCAACAATGATTTATCTCTCCTTGCTCTAACATCTACTAAGAGTACAAAACTGCAACATCAGTAGCAGATATCAAATGCAAACATAAACAAATCTTGATCCATTCATTCACCAAAACCTCCTCTGAGGGTGCAAAAGTGCATGTTCTGAGGACACGTTTTTGATAAATTTCTGGACCCTTCTCTAAATGCATGAGAAGGGTTTAAATACTACTAACTAAATAACTTAATTACACATATTCAGGATACGGTTCAAATGACCACCCTTTTTCTAAGCAAAACTATTTCTAAAAATTAAATCTAATATATAACTATTTCTGCATTTGCTCCTTAATGTTGCGAGCATTCAATATTTGCTTGGTTAGAGTCGGCTAACTGTCTTCCGCTTTTGGTTGAGCTAAGCAAACAGAAATGGCAAGAGATGGCACCATCTTTTCAGCAAAATAGAAGATATACTTGAGAATCATCCTCTGGCTATGTGGATTTACTGTGTATGCTCAGTAATAATCCAAATTCCACTTGGTTAATCCTCGAATTGCCTCTGCCTTTGCTTTCTCGCGTTTTCCAGGCTTATGAGTGACTGAGAAGTTAGGGACTTTGCTTTTTGAGAAATTTTCTCAGCGATGCGCGATTAGCGCTAGGCGCTAATCGCGCATCGGAAACTGCCTCCGTTCTTTGATCCGGGCCTTTCTGGTGCGTTTTCGCCTTTAGCACCTTTTCCTTCACCGGGTATAAGCTTCAAAATTTTGTAAACATACTACTTTCATGAGCTTCTGACCTTGAGCGTTAAATCACTTGTTGATATCAGCATTGTTGAACTACTCATTCAATCATGGCTCTGACTGAAAGATCTATAATGGATAGCTCAGTAGCGCTCTGGAATTTGTAGCTCTGTTGCATGTGGTATCCGTTTATAAGGGCATATCTTCTCTGTTTTTGAGCATTTGGAGCTTTACCCTTTTCCTTTATCACTTCCTGCACATTGCTTCATGTTGTTTCTGTTTTTCATTCCTGCAGTTCACACATGAGGAGAGAGTAATGATAATAAAAATCGACAAGAAAGCTCTGAGCTCTACGGATGTACAAAAACATGCCACCTGACGTGAACTAACTCTTCGAAAAACACAAAATTGTCTTTCATTAACACTTGGCGTATCATTCATTAATTTTCATTAAAGCACGTATTCAATTTTTGGTTTGTGGACAGCTTTTCTTGAATGTTGAGTCGGGAAAATTTGCGATGGACAATTTCTGCGATTCGCATCGCAACATCGCATTATCGCATTTTTCATTAAGATGTGTTATCGCAGGGTTTCCTGGTCGCGCTTATCGCAGATCGTTGTATCGCATGATCGCAAGATCGCAAATTGCACTGTCACGTTATCGCAAGATCGCAGATTGTTACAATCGTTAAATGGTTGTGTTTTTTATGCGATATTGCGATATCGCATATCGCATATCGGCCATCGGCGATTTTTTAAGGTTATTCCAATATGAGTGTTTCTTAATGTATGCGATGCGATGGAATTTGCGTCGCACTTTCGCAGTTTATCATTTTACTCATAAGGAAATATCCTATCTTCTTCGCGCGATGCGATGTTTTCTTGAGTAAAATACATGATTTTTAATTGAATTTTTTGAATTTTTTACTAAGGGTCCCCACTTACCTAGTATTATTGCTAATGCTAAATAAGGAGGGGGGTTGTTGGTGGCCACAACAATTGGCGATTCACTTGGAAGAACCAGTTATCTCTATTTTTTTATTGAATTTTTCAAACTTCCAAAACAGAAAATTTTTCAGAAAATTAAACTTTGTTATGGAAAGATAGAGTACATTATGCTCTAAACTGTCAATGATATTTTGTTTCAACCACTTTCTACTCTAATTATTTTCTTCCTCAGGCTAGCCCTTGTGTTTACATCAGCCATTACTGGTCTTGTAAAAATAAAATAAAATCTCCTCTGTAAACCAGTTTTAAATATGTTCATCTGTTGTAGGTAGAGCCTCTGCTGCCAACAGGCATTTATAGCCTCGATAGGGTTACCTGTTACCCAGCAATGATCCTCTATCCTACTTAAGGTGACCTACAATTTTCAAAGAAAAATCCATATCCACACTTATTGCTTTGATTTTCTTTTTTATTCTTAAAGAACAATGTCTTGGTTTGGTAGCCAAATTATGACACAGTCACTCACTTGATTCATAACTTTGCTGAACAAGCTGGCTCGTGATGAGACCCCTCATCTTTTGATTGCAACAATCTTGAGTCATTGCCCTGTTGTGGTGGAAAGTATTGGCAAAGTCAGCAAGTTATAATATCTGTGATCGTGATAAGTCGGCTCGTGATGAGACCTCTCATTCTTAAAGATATAGTGTATCCTTGGATTATCCCTCTGAAAGCTGCGATTTTCCTTAGCAGGGAGGAAGTCATTGTTTCCTTAAGATAGCTCTGGACGACAATAATATAGTTTTTTGGAAACATTTGTTCTACAGAGAATCTTTATTTTGTTATTGATACCTTTCATTGTACTGAGATAAAACAATTTCTTCACTAAAGGTTGCTTTCATCAAATTCTTTGAAGTTGAAACTAGTATCATATCTAGGATAAAGTTTTTTAACTGTATCTGTCAATAATAAAAATTAGTTTTCCAAAAGATTTGCTATTTATACAAGTGAAAAGTTCAAAATCTGAAAGAGAATTGGTGTCTTTTTCGTAAATACCTAATGTAACCACTCACAACTGGTTTTATTATGAAAAGAAAAACTATTCTACAAAAATAGAAGAATAATCTTCTATGGAAAATATTTCTTGAGGATTTTTCCATTAACAGGCAAAGGATCCCTCTTGCCTGCTAAATCCTGTAACACAAATGTTGATGGACCTACGACTTCAACTATCTGAAAAGGACCAAGCCACATCCTTTGAAATTTTGTATGTTTGCCCTTTTCTTCATGAGCCTTATCCCACTTTAAAACTAAATCTCCCATCTGAAAATCTTTTCTGGTCATTATGTTTGAATCAAAAGAGGATTTTACTAGTGCTTGATGATGAGCATGCGTTTTCTTAGCTTGTTTTCGTTGTTCTTCTAATTTAATTATTTCAATTTGTCTTAGCTGTAAGGAGGAAGCAGGTACTTCATCAATGTATTGTACTAAAGACAAAGAGGGAATGGCTAAGTGAGTCGGAAGAACCAATTCTTTCCCATAAACTAAATTAAAGGGAGAAGTGCCGATAGAAGCTTTTTGCGTTATCCTATCTGCCCATAAAGCATATATCAAAGCCTTGTGCCAGTTCTTTTGATTCTGGTCAACTGTTCTTTTAATAATCCTGATTAGGTTTTATTTGTTGACTCAACTAACCCATTACCTTGCAGGTAGTAATTGGCCGAACATTTAAGTTTGAATCATCTTTTAAGTGAAAATTCAGTCATTGCATTTCCAGAAAAGTATGATGCATTATCAAACATTAAAGCGGATGGCAATCCAAACCTGGTGATTAAAAATTGATCTATGAACTCAATGATATTTTCATAATTAGCTGTCTTGAGCGGAATTGCTTCTACCCATTTAGTAAAATAATCCATTGCTGTGAGGATGTATCTATGTTGCTTAGAAGAGTGAGGAACGATCTCACCTATTATGTCCAAGCCCCACTGACTGAAAGGTTGCTCGATGTTTACCGGCTGTAGTGGCAGGGACGGCTTCTTTTGTCTTCCAGCAGTAGTTTGGCAGACATGACATCTTCTCACGTAACTGTGCGAGTCTTTGAACAACATGGGCCAGTCATATCTTGTGCATAAGATTTTATGTGCAGTAGCATCTCCAGCGTAGTGTCCACCTACTGGCCCATCGTGGAGTTCCTGCAAAACTTTTTCAGCTTCAACTATCTCAAGACACCTAAGAAGAACAAAATCATAATTTTTTCTAAAAAGAATATCATTTATGAGCTGATATTGCTTAGCTTTCAACCTTAGGGCTCTTTTCTTAGTATGATCAAGGTGTGAAGGAGCGTACCCGTTCTTAAGATAATAAATGATATCAGCATATAGTGATTCTGCATCGTTTAGGCTTACCTCACACATTTGTACCTCTTCAGATGGAATTTCAGAAATTTGTGATGCTCCAGCCAACATTTTGCAAAAGCCTTGACCTCTTACAATGTTTGTTGGTTTGATTTCAAGGTCATATTCCTGTAAGGCAGTAACCCAATTGGCCCTTTTCTCACCCACATCCTTCTGTACTAGAAGATTCCTTACCGCTGGAAATGGTACTATGATCTTAGTATGGGTTTTAAGTAAGAAAGGTCTGAAGTATCCGACCACTTTGAAAACAGCATAAGCCTGTTTCTCCACGTCTGAATAATTGAGTTCAACACCCTGTAAATTTGAGCTAAAGAACACAATTGGAGCTTCCACTTTTTCTTGAGTTGCTTGAGTTAGAATCGCAGCATGTGACTTATCTGATGCAAATGTGTATAAAATAAAAGGCTCTGAAAAATTCGGGGTTGCTAAAGATGGAGCATTAATAATAGCTTGCTTGATCAGGTTGAATGCTTCATGTTCATCTTGACCCCATTTAAAATTTGAATTCTTTTTAATCATGGTTTGCAAAGGAGACACGATTCATGAAAAATCTAGAACGAATCTCTTTACAAAATTCATTTGACCAAGGAAAGATTACATGGTTTTTTTGTTATGAGGTAGGGATATTTCATGGCTTTTTGGTTATGAGGTAGGGATATTTCATAAATTTCTTTGATTCTGTTGGGGTCAATGTGAATACCGGATTTTGACACTATGAATCCTAGAAGTTTCCCTTCACTTAGTGCGAAAAAAGATTTCTTTGGGTTAAGTGAAATTCGATACCTTAAACACCGTGGAAAGATTTGTTTCATGTCTTTGAGATGGTCGCTTCGATTCTTCGAGTACACTGTTATATCATCCAAATAAATTACTACATATTTATTGACTAAACCTTTGAATGTGATGTCCATGGCTCTCTGAAATGTGGCACCAGCATTAATCAAAGCAAATGGCATCTTCCGATATGCATATGTGCCCCATTTAGTTCTGAATGTGGCTTTCAACTGATCATCAGGATGTACCAACACTTGATTGTATCCTGAAAATCCATCCAAGAAAGACATTAATTCTAAGCTCACCACTGCCTGCAATATCTGCTCCATAGGTGGAAGAGGAAAATTGTCTTTTGACAGGCTTTGTTAAGGTTTCGAAAGTCAATGAAAATCCTAATATCTCCGTTTTTCTTTCTAATAGGTACCATATTGGAGACCCGTTTGGAATTTCTGACAGGAAAGATTATTCTGGCTTTCAATAACTTATTGAGCTCAATTTTTATCTGATTTTCTAAATTGGGGTGGATTTTTCTCAGCTTTTGTTGGACAGGTTTTTCGTTATTGATTATGGGAATAGTATGCTGGATGATAGAAGTGTCGTATGTTTTCAGCTCATCATAATTCCAGGAAAAAACATTTTTATATTGTCTCAAAAGACGAATATACGTTAGTTTCTCTTCAGGGGCTAGGCCGAGGCCTAGATTAATGTTTTGTGGTTTAGCATCGGTCCCTAGGTTTACTAATTCATAGTTCAAGGTTGAAATTTGGAGTTTTGAATTAGTAGACCTCTTAAACCAATCTTTCAAATCACACAAGTCTTCTAACTTGACCACCGACTTAGGTATAGCATTATTAGTGCTATTTTGTTGCAATTGTCGATCGTGCTGGTCTTCGTCAATTATTTGATTGGAGTAGGATCCTTCAGATGTGAGGAAATTTACGATATCAGGATCATCATTGAATACTCTACAATTTGTGATGTTGTCAGGAATGGACGGTCTAAAGATTAATTCTATTGAGAATCTATCTGGACTAAAATCTTCGGAGGGAATAAGCTTAGAAGCTACGTTAGCCAAAAGGTCTGCACTTGCGTTTTGGAGTCTAGGGATTGAAGAAATATTAAACGCTATGAAATGCTCAGTCAGATCTTGTACTAAGGATTGATAGTGTTTTAAATGACCTGATAAGCAATGTATAGTGTTACGTACCTGATTAACCACAATCTCAGAGTCTCCAAAAAATTGAAGATACTTGACATCTTACCTGATTGCTTTGTACAGGCCTTGAACCAAAGCCTCGTATTCTGTTGTATTGTTTGTGCAATCGAATTCGAGTCTGCATGTGAGCATGATCTTATCTCCTTCTGGACTAATCAGAATGCATCTTGCTCCTGCTCCGTTGTTAGATCTAGAGCCATCAAAAAATAATTTCCAAAACAAAGATTTATTTACAGGTTTATCTAAAAAATTGATACATTTCGAACTATCAGTTCGAGAAAAAATTTCGACTTGGGACAAAACAGAGTGTTCTAAATAGGGTGACGCATGAGCATTGAAATTTCTGAGGAAAGAATCTACCGAGTAATTGCCAATGATGCTACTGTTATATGCTACTAGTTCATTTTCTCCCTCTAACTCTGTTACTGTGTACTTCTAGTGTAGCTCTCGTTCAACTTTTATTTGATTCGGTTTATCGTTGTAGGGCAGCCACATATGCGACCAGTCGGTTGCGAAGTATCCATGGAGTTTTTCTGACCAATCCCTACTAAGAATTAAGCCATAGTATTCTGGGATATCGGCAACTAGAATGTCAATAACCTGATATAACTTCGGGTTGGATGACAATCTTATGGTTACTTGATTTAGTTCGCCAATCACTTCAACTTGAGATCGATCTAGATGAACTATGCACACTGTGGATTTCTGTGGTTGAACATTTAATTTGGCACATATAGATCTGGGTAAAATATTCGATGAAGCACCGGAATCTACCAAACAATTGTGCACATTTTAATTGAAGATTTCATAAGTAAGGAGAAACGGGGGAGTGTGAGATCTTGATCTTCCTCCAATTAAGGCGATGTCATTTGGATCAATCTTATTGATCGCGTTAGTTGGAGGTCTTCCCATGTTGTGGGAAGCTTAAGAAAGTACAGCGGCAGGCAAAGGTGCAACTAGCACGGCATGTAATTCTTTCATCATTATCTTCTGTTGATGTTTCAACTTGCTCAGTTCGTAAAGGGTGATATTAGCCCTAGTCTTCTTCATGTCATCAATAATATTGTACTCCATTTCATCCGACACTATCAATGTTTTCGATGGAGTCGTTTCTTCTGCTTGGACTGGGCTAGTTTGAGTCGCTTTAGATGTCGTTTTCTTTGTTGTGACTTTATCCTTTGTTGCAGAGCTTGTGCTCTTCGGCTTAGGGGTTGTTTGGGGAGGATCAAGCTGATTTTTGCTTCGTGTGCTAACTGGAAATACTTCTTGATCTTCTTCTTGTGGGAGGATGAAATCCCACATTCCTTGTAATTCCACAACTTCTTCGTCATCGGTCTGCCCTTCAGTGGAAATTTCCTCTTCTTCTTCCTCGGATTCAGCATTTGAAATGGCATTGGGTGGCTTTGAATCCGTTGAAGGACCTCTTTTAAAAGCTCTATAGGGATTTTTCGAAGAAGCTTCTGCTACTTGATTTTTTATGTTGACCATCTCATTGGACATGGTCTTTAGAACTTTCTGCAATCCTTCCAAATCAAAAGGATCTTTTGCTTGTTTCTTCTTAGAGTCTTCCTTGAAGGTAACTTTTTTGGACTTACGTTCCTCTATCGCGGATCTCTTTCCCAGGGCTATTATTCATTTCTCTACTGCTATCACCTCTTTCATGTTATCAGCTAAAGTTATTTTATTTGCCCTGTCCACGAAGATTGCTATGTTCGATGGCAGAGTGGTAATATACCATTCACATCGTACTTCTTCGCTGGGCTGGGAAGCAGTAGGAATTTTGTTGAAAATTTTGTTGAACCGTAAGTTGAAATCCTTGATAGGCTCTCTAGCTTCGGCTTTAAGATTGGATAGGTCATTGATTAACGTTGCTGTCGACCTGTCATAACCAAACTTGGTTAGGAATTGGTCCTGGAAGATGTCCCAACTTGTGATGGATCTGGAGGGTAATGAAAAGTAGCATGACCCAGCTGTTCCTTGCAG
The DNA here is from genome assembly GCA_031772625.1 of Pinus tabuliformis. NCBI lineage: Eukaryota > Viridiplantae > Streptophyta > Pinopsida > Pinales > Pinaceae > Pinus > Pinus tabuliformis. Next base: position 392,905,394 of record CM062810.1, read on the forward strand.
TGTATAGGGAAAAAGTCGAACAACAACATCTTCATTAGTAACTCCATTGAGATTAATGGAAAGCATGAAGTTGTTTATGTTCTCTTGTGCTAGCATGCTTGCCTCGGGATTGAATTTAGGCAGCCATTTCTCAGGATGGGCCGGTATTTGACTCAAGGGTGCAGGCATTAAGACTGCCCCAGGGTTATTCCATGGAGACTGGGCCATTGTTGAAATGCTAACAGAGGAAAGTGCAGAAGATGATCCCTGTGGCTGGGAGGATGAGGATACTACGATCGTAGATGATTGAAGAGGGGTTGTGGGGGTTCTAGTGGATGGATGTATGCTGATATGGAGTGGAGGTGTGGATGGTTGACTTCACGGTGAAGTAGTTGAGATGGATGATGCAGACGAAAGAGTCTCACTGTCAGACTCTTGCTGTGATTTCCTCACTCTTTTCCTGGTGGGAAGAGGTAATTCGGTTGGTTAGACGCCAAACTTTTCACTCTTTAGCCTGGTCAGGGGATGAGTTGGGTTGTACTGCGAAGTCACGCTGCCTTGAGATTTATCAGACCTTTGAGGAGAAATGGAAAATCGCTGAAGTTTGTGAATCAGTGATTCGACTTCAGGAAGTTCAACGGTAGATTTTTTTTGAAATATCAGGGTGTGTAGCTGCGGTTGATACTCGAGTGACTTCTGACTCTGGATTTAAATGTGATGGGGAAGTTGGGGGAGATGATGAGGGCGATTTACTCTCAGAATGGTATTCAGATTTAGATTTACTTGCCATTCATAGTTCAGGCCCTCCTTCTAGCACCAAATATGTTGAAGGCCCGAAAATCGGGTCGACAACAAGGGGGATACCCACCCGATCCAGACCTTGGTTGGTAGCTCCTTATCCGTTTGGTATAGCAGGTCCGACTGGGGATAATGGGACCAGTTTCACAATCTATGTGTGTGTGTGTAGAATTCGATGTTGCTGATCTAACAATCCATATCTAAGCTATTCTAATTCAAACTTTAATCTAATTCTATGCTATTGTAATCTAATAAACAACACATCTAAATCTATGCTAACCCGAGATGTAATTCTTCTATTATGCGATCTAAAGAGATTTAAAATAACGACTGGTAATAAAGATCATTCAACGATTATAAGAAAGGAAATCAATTAAGATGAACTATTTCGCATAAAAAGTTAGACGAAACAGTTGGGAACAACATATCGCTTAATGAGTTATTCATATATTAAACATAAATAAATAGCTACCACCGTACAAAAGTGCCAAATGATAACTCAAGCATTCATGCAATAACATATAAACAACTAAAAACTGTATATCACTTTAACATATAAGCAGAAATGGTCAAGAGATAAAAGTACCATTTATGACTGGTCCTACTCATAAGCTTCAAGCAACAATGATTTATCTCTCCTTGCTCTAACATCTACTAAGAGTACAAAACTGCAACATCAGTAGCAGATATCAAATGCAAACATCAACAAATCTTGATCCATTCATTCACCAAAACCTCCACTGAGGGTGCAAAAGTGCATGTTCTGAGGAAAAGTTTTTGATAAATTTCTGGACCCTTCTCTAAATGCATGAGAAGGGTATAAATACTACTAACTAAATAACTTAATTACACAGATTCAGGATACGGTTTAAATGACTGCCATTTTTCTAAGCAAAACTATTTCTAAAAATTAAATCTAATATCTAACTATTTCTGCATTTGCTCCTTAATGTTGCGAGCATTCAATATTTGCCTCGGTAGAGTCGGCTGACTGTCTTCCACTTTTGGTTGAGCTAAGCAAACAGAAATGGCAAGAGCTGGCACCATATTTTTAGCAAAATAGAAGATATACTTGAGAATCATCCTCTGGCTATGTGGATTTACTGTGTATGCTCAGTAATAATCCAAATTCCACTGGGTTAATCCTAAAATTGCCTCTGCCTTTGCTTTCTCACGTTTTCCGGGCTTATGAGTGATTGAGCAGTTAGGGACTTTGCTTTTTGAGCAATTTTCTCAGCGATACTATTGGAAACTACCTCCGTTCTTTGATCCGGGCCTTTCTGGTGCATTTTCGCCTTTAGCGCCTTTTCCTTCACCGGGTATAAGCTTCAAAATTTTGTAAACATACTGCTTTCGTGAGCTTCTGACCTTGAGCATTAAATCGCCTGTTGATATCAACATTGTTCAACTACTCATTCAACCATGGCTCTGACTGAAAGATCTGTAATGGATAGCTCAGCAGCGCTCTGGAATTTGTGGCTCTGTTGCATGCGGTATCCGTTTATGAGGGCATCTCTTCTCTGTTTCTGAGCATTTGGAGCTTTACCCTTTTCCTTTATTGCTTCCTGCACATTGCTTCATGTTGTTTCTGTTTTTCGTTCCTGCAGTTCACACATGAGGAGAGAGTAATGATAATAAAAATCGACAAGAAAGCTCTGAGCTCTACGGATGTACAAAAACATGCCACCTGACGTGAACTAACTCTTCGAAAAACACAAGACTGTCTTTCATTAACACTTGGCGTATCATTCATTAATTTTCATTAAAGCACGTATTCAATTTTTGGTTTGTGGATAGCTTTTCTTGAATGTTGAGCCGGGGAAAATTTGCGATGGACAATTTCTGCGATTCGCAACGGAATGTCGCGTATCGCATTATCGCATTTTTCATTAAGATGTGTTATCACAGGGTTTTCCGATCGCGCTTATCGCAGATCGATGTATTGCGCGATCGCAAGATCACAAATTACACTGTCACATTATTGCAAGATCGCAGATTGTGACAATCGTTAAATGGTTATGTGTTTTTTATGCGATATTGCGATATGCGATATTGCGATATGCGATATCGCATATCGGCCATCGGCGATTTTTTAAGGTTATTCCAATATGAGTGTTTCTTAATGTATGTGATGCGATGGAATTTGTGTCGCACTTTCGCAGTTTATCATTTTACTCATAAGGAAATATCCTATCTTCTTCGTGCGATGCGATGTTTTCTTAAGGAGTAAAATACATGAGTTTTAATTGAATTTTTTGAATTTTTTACTAAGGGTCCCCACTTACCTAGTGTTATTGCTAATACTAAATAAGGAGGGGGGTTGTTGGTGGCCACAACAGAACCATGAAAATATAAAAACATATGAAACTTCTATAATTAAACATACCATCCCCGTGACATCTGATGAAAAACCTGTGCACCAGAAATTGAGAAATATTCATCCCAATTTAGAAAATTAGATTAAGTCTGAATTAAATAAACTGTTGAAAGCCAAGATTATTTTCCTGGTCAGACATTCCATGTGGTTCTCCAACCTTGTCCCAGTCAGAAAAAAGAATGGTGATATTTGAATATTTATAGACTTCCGTACTCTCAATAAAACTTGTCAAAAGGACAACATTCCATTGCCTCCTATGGAACAGATATTGCAATCAATTATAGGCTCGAAAATAATGTATTTCCTGGATGGATTTTTAGGTTATAACCATATTCTAGTACATCCAGATGACTGGCTAAAAACTACATTTAGAACCAAATGGGGCACCTACGCCTATCAAAAGATGCCATTTGGATTAATTAATGCTGGTGCAATGTTCCAAAGAGCCATGGATATAGCTTTCAAAGGTTTGGTAAAAAAATCAGTGGTAATCTATTTAGATGACATAACTGTATACTCCAAAAAACACAGTAATCATCTGAGTGATTTAAAACAAATCTTTCAACGTTGTCAAAAGTACGGAACTTCTCTTAATCCCAAGAAATATTTCATTGCGTTAAGTGAAGGAAAACTCCTTGGATTCATTGTATCCAAAGAAAGGATTCACATTGACCCTGATAGAATAAAAGAATTTCTGCAATTCCTTTACCTCATAACAAAAGGTCTATGTAATCTTTCCTAGGACAGATAAATTTTGTTAAAAGATTTGTCCCTGACTTTCCAGGAATTGTTTTACCTCTCAATCCATGATTAAGAAAATTTTTGTTTTTAAATGGGGACACATAGAGCATGATGCCTTTAATTTGATTAAACAAGTGATCATAAATGCTCCCTCTTTGGCAACTCCGAATTTTTATAATCATTTCATTTTATATACTTTTGCTTCTGAGAAATCATATGCAGCTATATTAACACAGGTCAATGATGATAAAGCTGAAGCATCAATTTCTTTCTTTTGCTCTAATTTATAGGGGGCTGAATTGAACTATTCAGATGTTGAAAAACAAGCCTTCGCTTTTTTCAAATCCATAAAGAATTTCAAACCCTTCCTCCTCAAAACACACACAAAGGTAGTAGTACCATTCTCAGTAGTGAGAAATTTGTTAATACAAAGGGATGTAGGTGAAAAGAGAGCAAATTTGGTAACAACACTGCAAGAATATGACACTGAAATCAGACCAGCTAAAATTGTAAAAGGTCAAGGTTTTTTTAGAATGTTAGTAGGTGCATCCAACTTACCAACACTACAAGATTCAGGTAACGATATACAAGTATACGAGGTAAGCCTTAATGACACTAAATCCAAATATGTTGATCTGATTTGTTATGTAAGAAATGGGTATTCCCCTCCACAACTAAATTAACAAAGAAAAAGGGCTTTAAGGATAAAAGTTAGACAATACCAAATCATCAATAATGTGTTATTTAGAATAAATCATGACTTTTCTTTGCTTAGATGTCTTGAAAAATATGAGGCAAACAAGGTTTTGTAGGAACTCCATGATGGGCCAGCTAGTGGACGTTTTGGAGGGCATACAACCGCACATAAAATCCTGCATGTTGGCTATTATTGGCCAACCTTATTCAAGGATGCAAACAATTATGTAAGGAAATGTAAAGTTTGTCAAACAGTTGTTGCCAGATAGAGGAAACCTGCATTACCATTGCAACTAGTCAACATTGAACACCCATTTGAACAATTGGGACTGGACATAATAGGGGAGATTGTTCCTCACTCCTCTAAGCAACATAGATACATTCTTACAACAATTGATTATTTCACAAAATGGGTGGAATAAATTCCACTTAAGGTAGCCAATTTTGATAACATCATTGAATTCATCGATCAATTTATTATTACCAGATTTGGTCTGCCCTCTGCCCTTATGTTTGATAATGCATCTTACTTTTCATGAAATGTTATGACAGAAATTTCTCTTAAAAGAGGTTTTAAACTTAAATACTCTGCTAACTATTATCTTCAAGGAAATGTCTTAACCAAATCTACAAACAAAAATCTCATAAAAATTATTAAATGAACAATTGATCAAAGTTAGAAAAATTGGCATAAGTCTTTAATATTTGCTCTATGGGCAGCGAATAACACAAAAGGCCTCAATAGGCACTTCTCCTTTTAGAAGTTGTCCTCCCAACAAATGTAGCTATTCCTTCACTAGCCCTAGTTCAATTTATTGAAGAAACTCCTTCCTCCTCTATGAAAGTGAGACAATTACAAGTCCTTAAGCTTGAAGAAGAAAGGGGAAAGGCCAAAATTACACATGCACATCATCAACAGTTAGTCAAAGCTTCCTTTGATGCTAATTTTGTAAGTACAAAATCCTTTCAACTCGGAGACCTGGTATTAAAATGGGACAAAGCACACAAGGAAAAATGTAAGCATACAAAGTTCCAACGAATGTGGCTTGGCCCGTTTCAGATTGTGGAACACATAGGCTGATCAACCTTTTTATTACAATATTTATCAGGCAAGAGAGAATCCCTACCTATTAATGGGTAGATCCTTAAAAAATATTTTTCATAGAAGATCACTTCTTCTATTCCTTGTATATTATTGTCTTTACTTCTTAGGAAAATAAAAAATTGAGTAGCATTTACTGTTGGCTTTACAAATAATAGTCTCTTTTATATTTTGACTTTTTTCTTGTATAATTAAAGATGGTTAAGAAGATGATTTTCGCATTTGAAAAATGAGTTAAGTTTTATTACTTTGATATTTCTTGTTCTCTGCCGAAATTATTTGTCTTTTGCTAAAACTCAACTTTATAAGGAAACCTTTCCTCTACCACCAGTCAAGAAAAGTATTTTCAACAAAGCAAAGTCTCTCTACAGAAAAGCATATTCAAATCTACAATTGTCATCCAGAAACTCTTAAGAAATCAATGATTCTCCTCATCTAGTGAGCTTTCATCCTCAAAGTGTAATTCTAAAATATGCTTAAACTTAAAGGATAAGAGGTCTCATCAAGAGCTAGCTTACCATGAGAATAGGGAAATAACTAGCTGACATTACCAATACTGCATATCAAAACAGGATAATGACTTGAGATTCCATCAATCAAAAGACAAGGGGTCTCATCAAGAGCCAGCTTGTTCAGCCAAGTTACAACCAGTGAATGACATTGTCAATTTTGGTCACCAAACCAAGACAATGGCCTTTGAGGAGTGAAATGAAAACTTTAAAGAAAATAAAATTATTTAGAAAAACAAGTATATAAATTTGAACTTATCTTTAAGGATTTCATTCTTATCTAGATGGGATACTAAATCATTGCTAGTTAAAAGGTAACCCTATCGAGGCTATGGACGCCTATTGGTAGTAGAGGTTCTACCTATGGCAACTGAGTATACCAAAAAGTTGATCTGTGAGAGTCCCCCCTTTTTTGATCTTTAAAGCCAAGTAATGACTGATGTAGACAAAGCAACTTTCATATTGAAGACGATGATCAAACTAATGATAGTTAGGTAAATGTTGTTTTATTATTCAGAGAAATAGAAATTACCTTATATTTCATGTAATTTTTATTTTCTAAAATTACCTTTCTTTTGGAAGTTTTTAGAAATTTCAAAAAACTGTTAAAGATAACTGGTTCTTCCAAGTGAATCGCCAATTGTTGTGCTATTCAACAACCCCCCATTTATTAATAGTGATAGTCAATATTATATTAACAAATGGGGACCCTTTAAAAAATCATTCCAAAAATAAGTTTAGCATTTAGGCATTTTTCTTTTTAATTTTTGGAATAAAGCAAGATATCAAAATAAAACCTTTTGAAAAATCTAGCCATTGTTCGCCTTTTAAAATATCGCATGATCAAACGTGTCAAAAACCTTTCCATCCACCAAAACTAGTGAAAAGCGATCAAAAGAGAGCACCGCACTAGACCTCGAAACTACTAGGTTTCCCATATGAACTAAGTCCTAAAGCATTTCTTATTAAATTAAGGCCCGAATAGCAAATCACCACTCATAGGGAGTGCACCTTAACAAAGTATCTTAAACCATCCAATATGTGAGATTGCGATGACACAATATCCCTTATCGCATCACATTAAGAACACTTAAGAGGAGCCCGAAATGTTATCATCATGCGAGATTGCGAAATGCGATTGAAGACCCGGACTCGAATCCAAAATATGTTATAAACAAACACTCAAGTCTATTGCTTAAGGAAAAAGGGATTTACATAGAAAATCCTAACAAATATGCTATGCTTTGAAACCGATAATGAGTAGCCCGCATTTTTCATCCCACAGAAACTAAAGAAACGTTAAATAAAGTGCAATAATCACAATGCGATAATGCGATTTGCGATATTGCATCACAATTGCAAAATCGACATTTTCGCAGTTTAAAGGCTCGCCACCCTAAAAAGTTCTTCCCCAACTTACGATGTAGATAATTAATGAGCAATAAAGCTGGGGATAAGGAACCATTAGTGGGAATTTAGTAAGGGTTAATAGCATTTATGTTTGAAAGACAGTTCAACGTGATACAATATCTTCTCACCTGTGTTCAAATAAAAACTCCTTTCTTGTCACCTTTTCAAATTTATCTGCATTATTCATTCTTAGGTTCATTCTGATCTCTGTATATCCGATAGCTTTTTTTTTGCTCCATTTTTAGGAAAAATCCATAGAAAGAGTCATTGGGAGAAATGGCAAAGAGGGGCAAGGCAGCCGCATCTGAGAAATCAGAAATGACTCCTTTATTCAATGATACTACATGCAGCAGATACATAGGAACCTCTACGTGGGAAACCATGTATGATTTATTAGAAGAAGAGCAACCAAGACCTCTAGTAACAAAGGCCATAGCCGATGGTCATGCTTCCTTAGACGCCTCCATATTCGAGACGATGTGATAATTTCTGCACCACATAGCCACGAGGACAAAGATAATTCCATATACATATATGGTCAAGTGGATAATTGATCAGGTGGATGTATCAGACAAAGAATTTAAGAATAGTAGGTAGGAGGTTATGGGATATTTTTCACCAGACAACCTACGACTTATGCACAATCTGCCAGAGACACATAAATTCTACAACAAACAGTTCCTTGAGAAATTTGCTAAAGAGAATGAAGACCCAGCAAACGTTACACAAACCTGGATGCAAAATGAAGGCAAGATCAAAAAGGATAAATTGGGTATGTATTATATAGCATCTATAGCTCCCCCTCATAGTTTTATAGTAGCCATGCTATGTAGAATGTTCGATAAGCCCGATAGTACCAAATTTTCCCCAGAATGGCTTCCATTAATAGATGTAGCCGTAAATGAAACAATAATGAATTGGGCCGAAATTTTGTCTGATAATTTGGCAAAATCCATAATATAGTATAGGAGAAAGAGGATTATCTCTTCTAGGGTTTACCCTCCATTTTTCATGAGTTCCTATGTAATGGATGCTATCTGTTTTGGTTCCCAATTTCCTATCATGGGGTTGAAGTGGACTGTGAAAGACCCGCTTCCCATTCATATATATCATAAGAATATGTGGGAGTCTCATTCACCCCCACTTTTACAGAATTTGTCAAGGGGTTATGCTGCGTATTCATAAATAGGTCTACAACAGGAATTCCCCTAGATTTTCTAGAGAAGCTGAAGTAGATATCCTACCTGTAGCCAGATGGTTTGGGGAGGAGACATTTACATATATCAGAGTATTTGGGAGCATTGCTTCACCGCATGTCCTCCCATACTATGTTCCTGATAAGTTAATGGCTAGGGAGATAGCCTACCACACATCAAGAGAAGGTGGGCTGAGCAAAGGATTGAAGGAACAAAAAAAGGCCATTTGGCCTACATTTTTGTTGCAATGTGGTGCATTTGAACTACACGATTTTGGACATGCATGTAAGGAAGCAGAGATTATGAAATCTCTAAAATTGGCTACATTTCCAGGAAGACAATATGACCCAAATGGCACCGCCAAAGACTTCACTACTATGGTGAAAGTGAAAATATTCACCCATGAGGAAGATGCATTTGATGACCTCTTCCTACAAAAAGAGACATTTTCGGAAGTAAAGCATATGGCTTCACTACTTTTTTCCCCAAATGATCTTAAGGCCTTCCACGAATACAGAGAGAGGAGATTATTACAGGTCCCATTGGACCTGCTATAGATTGAACCAATAAGGGAGCCAACTCCCAGTGTAAGCTTAGAGGAAAGCTCTAGAGAAAATTCTAAAGATAATTCTGGAGCAAAGTCCCAGGAGAAGTCTACCCATGAGTCACAAAACTTAGAGAAACAGTCCCAGAATGGGGGTAGTAAAAACAAAGAGTCTGAGAGAGACACAATCAGAACTATAGAAAAGTGGCTGAGCAAACCTTGGCGAAGAAACAGACTGAAATTCACTCTACCTCCACCCAGTCGGCAAAGCCTCTAGTTGTTGATTTAGAAAACGAATGGGAGCATTTTAACAAAAATCTCCATATAGAAGAACAAACATCTGAAGTACAAACTTGACAACACATATCAACTCAAGAGGTTATAGTGGAGAAAATTGTAAGTACTCAAGATATAGAGCTCATTCCTGCCACCTCCACTTCTGAAATTGTTTCAAGAGTTGAGGAAATTCCTCCCTTAGATGTGTTTTATAGCCCTACCCATAAAGTTGTCATCAAAAGGCAAAGGAAGAAAATAAAGTTGGATATTGCAGTTGTCATCACTCCCGACAATGAACCAATGGATATTGTCCGGAGAGGTTCGCCCATGGACCCAGATGAGAACCTTACGAGACTGACACAATTTGTGGGAGCCTATGCTACGACAATTATTGATAAAGAAACAGAGGTTCAAATGCTGCTAAGAGAAAAAAAAAAAAGGTCTTGCTGTTGGAACAACAATTAGAGCAAGAAAAAATCTAACCAACAAGCATAGTTACAAATTGCCAAACTACAATAGGAGTTTGAATAGATGCAAATACAACATCAAGCCAGCCTAGCAAAAAAGGATGCGTGGATTCAAGATATGGTAGAGAAGTATAAAGACAGTCCACAAATCAATCAGTTCGTAAAATAAGCACTTAGCCTTAACTCCCAACTAATGCAATAAAAGGAGCTTCTATGCCAAGAAATCTCGCAAGTAAATCCTTACTATGAGATCAGTGATAAGCTAATAAGCCCAGTTGTCGACATGAGGTTTGAGTATGATGAAATCCATAAAAGGATTTTTGACTTTATCACCTAGCCTGAATCAAGAGATGGGAGAAAGGCTGATTTTCCAAAACCAGAGGAGTCACATAAAGAAATTCTATTTGCAGACTGGGATTCTCAGCTCAAGCAAGCAGAAAGGGCAACATCAGTCGCGACAGTAGCAACAAACAACATCATTGAAGCCATTAATGAAAATCTACATGGCGCCAACCTGGTTGCTGAATCTATACTGGGATTTCTTCTAAACTCCAATCAACTGGAGCAACAATGGTGATAAGCTGCAAAGGAAAGCGATGAGGTGATCAGACAAATGAGCAAGCTAAACTGGGAAGCATACTAGAAATTCTTAGTCAAGCCATATAGCCAATGGATGACCTTGTGTTTCCTAACCACTTCCACACAGAAAATGGTGCCAGCACTAAAAAATGCCATATTTACTAGTCAATTGAAATTTGCCGTCGACCAACTGACACAGCTCAAACCAATGACAAATATCTGCGATCTTAAGGATCAAATGCAAAGGAGTTAGTCACCTTGTTTTATTTCTATTTTAGTTTCATTTTTCATAATCCGAGGAACTTCGTTTAAACCTCCTCAACTATTTTTGTAATAATCTATTTTAGGACCTACAGTTTTAGTATTTAAATCCGTCTCATGCATTTAGAGAGGGGTCCATAAATTTTATTAGAAACATTCTTCAAAACATGCACTTCTGTACCTTTTAGGAGGTTCTGGTAGAATGAATGGAACAGGATCTATTTTCTTTCATATATGGCATGTTCTACTGAAATTGAACTTTTGCACTCTTAGATGATGTTGGATTGATTGGAATTAGATCAATATTGCTGAAACACATGAGCAGAACTTATTACACATGATACTTTTATCTTGTGATTTTGTTTTATTTATGTATGAGGAAATAACTTTTCTTCAATTTCTTTATGTATGAAAGTTTGAATTTTGGTTAGCATTATTGCACTTTTGTATGGTGTTGGCTTTAATTTCCTGTTGAATATTCAAATGATTCTATATGCGATATATCTCTCACAATCATTTTGGTTAACTATTTATCCAAAATGATTATTGTTAAACGATTTCATTTCTTGTTCTAGTTGAATGATATTATTACCAATTGCTATAGGACATTATTGTAGATCACATATCTTTCTTTTATTCCTGGGTATAGTTATAGTTAGATAGTGTTTAAAACTAAGATATATGCATGTGATTAAGAGTTTAGATTTGATTACACTTAGTTAAATCATTCCCCCGTTACATCATATATCACCCCATCAACACTACCAAAATCTCTTATTGGGAAACTGGCCACATTATCCCTAGTCGGAGCCACTACACCAAACATAAAAGGAGTTGCTAACCAAGGTCCAGACTGAGTGGTTTTCCCCCATGTTGTAGCAACGATTTTCGAGGCTTCAACAGTTCCATGGGCTAGGAAATCATTCTTAGTTGGCTGGTGGTAAATTGAGTCAGCTATCTAGGAGGAGCATTCCAATAGAGTCAAGAGAATACCAACCAAGCCATTGGAACAAGCATTCTTCCATTTATTGTTTTATTTATGCAAATTGTTGCAAAACAATTTTTTTTACATGTTTAATATGTTGTTGATCAACTTTTATTTGTATGTTTTTCTCAAGTAAATGTAGAGTTATTAAATGTTATTTTATTATTATTGTTATTAAATTGAATGATAAATTTGATTTAGTTAGAAGATCTAGGTTATTTCCTCATAGGAAATAAACTCTACAAAATACTATAGGTAGTTCCGGCTATGAAAAATTCATTAGTCTTATAAAAGTGATGCCAAAAAGTAGTCTCTAAGTCTCTCATACTTAAAGTTTTGTCCTCTTCATGGTTTGGTCAAAATGAGAATGAATGGTCACCATGAACACCACAAATTCAAGACAAGCTATCTCTATAAAACATAAGAATGTGGGAAAGCTAGTACAAGCATGAAGAGACATATTCACCTCACCTACAAGGGTGCGCCTAAATTTCCAAGTCAAACATCCACATACATGGGATGACAACTTTCCATATGCTCAACATGGTTGTAGTAGAGTTGTCTACAACTCTATTGGCCACATATATTTTCAAATGTGATCAAGGCTCTAACTAGAAATCACTTTGGATGTCACTCTTTTGATTGGATCTTTACCAAGAGAGTCCCCCCTGCTCAGGTTGTGTTGGGTGTGGATCCTGATTATCTTCTTTATTCAGAGGTATCACTGCATTGGACCCTAGTTCATAATGGGGAGGAAACTATGCCCGTTTGTTCACCGCCAGGGGGATGACGATGATTTTTATGAGCCCCCCTGGCGGGAGTTCGAGGGTAGTGCAACTAAAGCTAAAAATAGATGTAAAATTGCCTTGTAAAATATTATAATTTTGTAGTCAATTTGGGCCATTCATTAGGCGGATGATATAATGGTAGAAGTTATGTTTAATTTGGGGCTTTTTTCCTTAGAAGGAAACCCCTTTCTATATCTGAGCGAATTGTATTGCAGATAAATATATGCGTATTTTGAGTGAGAAAGAGAGAGGAGAATGTGTGAGAGCGAAGAGGAAATTATAGTGGATCAACTGTAGGTTGTATCTCTTCATTTTGATGGATAATATAAAAGGAAGGACTGGTTGTTTCTCCATGGATGTACCCAAATTGGGCGAACCATGTATATATGTGTCCCTCTCTTGCTTTATGCATTTTCTGTATTTGTGTTTCTGCAATATTTTATGTGTTCTATTGCTCTGTAATATATAATTTTCTCAGAATTGGTATTAGAGTCGAAGGTCTATTTGGCTGATAAACTCATAGGAGAGAAGGATTCCTGGTTCGAGTGGGAGAAATGGTGGAATATGGTAGGTTTAGGGTCGAAAAATTTAATGGCCAAAACTACCTGTTGTGGAAGATGTAGATGGAAGATTATTTGTATCAGAAATATTTGTACCTACCATTGAGCGGAAAGACAAAGAAGCCGACGAGTATGATAGACATAAAATGGGATATTCTTGACAGAGGCACTTGGAACAATACGTCTATGCCTAGAAGTGTTGGTATCCTTTAATATTTCAAAGGAAATGAAAATAGAGGGTTTAATGTCGGCATTGGCCAAACTATATGAAAAACCCTCAGCCTCAAATAAGGTATTTCTTATGAATAATTTATTTAATATGAATATATCAGAAGGTGGATATGTTGTTGATCATTTAAATGAATTTAATATGGTTACCATTCAATTAAGTTCTGTAGGGCTAACTTTTGATGATGAAGTTAGGGCTGGAAAAGCTCCGGTGAGACATCAGGTAATGATTTGACTGCAAATGCCAAGGGAAGAAAAATGGAAAGAGGAAAGAGCCCAAGATTTCGCAGTAAGTAAAGGAAAGGTAGATCTAAGTCCATGTTGGGGATAGTGTGTTGGAAATGCAGGAAGAAAGGACACGTCAAGAAAGACTGTAATTCTCAGAAGGGAAAAGAAGGAGATGAGCAACATGAAAATAATCATGAAGCGAATGTGACAGGTGATGTGTTGAAAGATGCTTTGATTATTTCATTAAAAAATATTAATGACGCCTGGGTGGTAGATTCAGGGGCCTCATTCCATGCCATACTTGATAGGAAAAAAATTTCATGATTATGTTCAAGGAGATTTTGGACAAGTTCATTCGAGTGATGATAAACCCTGTAAAATCATTGGAATGGGTAAAGTTTTCATAAAACAACAGAATGGAAACCAATGGTTATTGAAGGAGGTAAGGCATGTTCTAGATTTGAAGAAAAATATAATTTCAACAGGGTAGTTGGGAGGTGAAGGTTGTGTAACTACTTTTACAGATGAAACTTGGAAGGTCAATAAAGGAACCCTGGTAATAGAAAAAGGAGAAAAGGTTGGTACCTTGTATTTATGAAATGAAGTTTTTAATTTTTTTAATGCTTTAACTTCTAAAAGAGAATATACAACATTGTGGCATCATAGGCTCAGGCACATGAGTAAGAAGGGGATGGAGATTCTTGACTCAAGAAATTTGTTGCTAGGTTTGAAGCATGTTGATTTGGAATTCTGCGAGAATTGTGTTAATGGAAAACAAAAGAGAGTCAGATTCCTCAGAGTTGGGAAAGAAAAGAAGAGTGAAACATTAGAGCTTGTGCATAAAAATGTATGGGGAACAGCTCAAGTATCATCCGTTGGCTACTCTCGCTATTATGTTACTTTTATTGATGATGCAACCAAAAAAACTTGGATTTATTGTATTAGAAATAAATTTGATGTATTTGATACTTTTAAGAAATGGAAAGCTTTGATTGAGAATGAGACAGGAAAAAGGTTGAAGTGTCTCAGATCATAAAATGGAGGTGAATATTGCAGCAAATAATTTGATAAGTACTGTTCAGAGCATGGAATTCATAGAGAGAAGATAGTTCTAAGAACACCACAAGAAAATGATGTGTAAAAAGGGATAAATAGGAAAATCATGGAGCATGCAAGGTGCATGAGATTGCATGCATGATTGCCTTTACAATTTTGGACAGATGTTGTAGACATTGTTGTTTATCTAATAAACAAAGGGCCTTCAAGTTCCTTGGATGGAGGTATTTTAGAGGAGGCATGGACAAGTAAAAATGTAAACTATTCATTTTTAAATTATTTTGGTTGTGAAGCCTTTGTCCACATTAATAAAGAAAATAGAACAAAGCTTGAGGAAAATCAAAGAAATGTACCTTTATTGGATATGGTGTTAATGATTTTTGTTATCACTTATATTATTATGAAATCAAAAAATCATTAGGAGCAAAGATGTCATATTCAATGAAAAGGTTTTGTATAAGGATCAAATGTAGGAAAAGAAACAGGAAAAATAAAATAGAGAATACACAATGCTTGATGAGATCACAGAAAAAGTAAAGGTGCCTAAAAATCATAATGATCAATAGCCAGAAAACCAACAACAACATGCACATCAAACACCTGAAAGTAGTGTTAGAATATCTACCAGGATAAGTAGACACCCTGAATGATACTCTCCTTCATTATATTATGTATTGTTGACTGATTCTGGTGAACCAGAATGTTATGAAGAAGTAGTGCATGTAGAAACTAGGAAGAAGTGGGAGCTAGCCATGAAAGAAGAGATGGACGCCTTGTTACATAACTAGACTTGGGACTTAGTCAGGTTGCCTACAGGTAAAACAAAATTGTAGAATAAATGAGTTAATAGGTTGAAGGAAGAAGATGGAGGTAGAAAAGGGTATAAAGCTAGACTTGTGGTGAAGGGGTTTGCATAGAAGAAAGGTATAGACTTTGATGAAATATTTTCTCCTGTTGTTAAAATGACTTCAATCAGAACTATTTTAAGTCTAGTAGCAACAAAAGATTTGCATCTTGAGCAGTTAGATGTAAAGATAACCTTTCTCCATGGGGATTTGGAGGAAGAGATATATATGTAGAAGCCACAAGGATATGAGGTCAAAGGGAAGGAGAAACTAGTGTGCAGGTTGAAGAAGAGCTTGTATGGCCTAAAACAGGATCCAAGGCATTGGTATCTAAAACTTGGCAGGTTTATGTCTGAAAAAGGTCATACTAGATGTAACTCTGATCATTGTGTTTATCTCAAGAGGGAAAATGATGGCAGCTATATTATATTATTATTGTATGTAGATGACATTCTTGTTGTAGGGCCTAACATGCAGGAAATAAATGTGCTCAAAGGGAAATTGGCAAATTCATTTGCAATGAAGGATTTGGGTGCTGCAAAACAAATCCTTGGTATGAGAATAAGTAGAGATAAGAAAAATCTCAAATTAACATTGTCTCAAAGTGAGTACATACAAAAGGCGTTGGAAGGATTTAATATGCAGAACACAAAACCAGTTACTACACCTTTGGCTAGCCATTTCAAACTAAGTAAGGAGATGTGTCCCAAGACATAGGAAGAGATGGATTATATGTCTAAAGTTCCATATGCATAAGCAATTGGAAGCTTAATGTATGTAATGGTCTACACAAGGCCTGATATTACACATGCAGTGGGAGTTGTAAGTAGGTACATGAAAAATCCAAGAAAAGAACATTGGATGGTAGTGAAATGGATTCTCAGGTATTTGAGAGGTACCAAATATCAAGCATTATGATTTGGTGGTTCAAACATTTCTCTATGGGGATATATTGATGCAAATATGGCTGGTAGTAGAGATAACAAGAGGAGCATCATAATGTATGTGTTTACTGTAGGTGGAACAATTGTTAGTTGAGTTTCAAAATTGCCGAGTGTTGTTGAACTCTCAACAACATAAGCAAATTATGTTTCTACTGCAGAGGCTAGTAAAGAAATAATTTGGTTACAAAGGTATTTGGATGAATTGGGTAAGAAGGAGGAGTTGGGCAGGTTATACAGTGACATCTAGAGTGCCATTCATCTTGAAAATAACTCCATGATTCATTCCGAGACTAAACATATACAACTCAACTACCATTTCATATGGTCAGTGTTGGAAGATGGACAATTGAGGTTGGAAAAGATACACACTAGCCAGAATCCTATAGATATGTTAACAAAAGTTGTAACTAGGGAGAAACTTAGATTTTGCTCCGTTTCAATTGGTCTTCAATTATGATGATGAATATGAGAAAAAACCACATCCAAAGTGGAGTCATTGTCAAGCAAATGAAGCAACAGAGAAGTTACTATAATCAGTCTCTAAGTGGGATATTGTTGGGTGTGGAGCCTCATTATCTTCTTTATTCAGAGGTATCGCCATATTGGACCCTAGTTCATAATGGGGTGGCAATGCAACCCATTTTTTCACTGCCAGGGGGGTCCAGGGGGGGCAATGGCGATTTTTATGAGCCCCTCCTAGTGGGGGTTCGTGGTCAGCACCCTTGAAGCTAAAAATAGATGTAAAATTGCCTTGTAAAATAGTGTAATTTCATAGTCAATTTGAGTCGTTCATTAGGTGGATGATCTAACAATAGAAGTTATGTTTAATTTAGGGTTTTTTACACTAGAAGGCAACCCCTCACTATATATGAGGCAATTGTATTGTGGTTGTGTAGATGTGTATGCTGAGCGAGAAAGAGAGAGTAGATTGTGAGAGAACTGGTTGTTTTGGTACCAATGGATCTGATGTAGGTGGTATCTCTTCATTTTGCTGGATAATATAAAAGGAAGGACTGCTTGTTTCTCCATGGACGTAGCCCAAATTAGGTGAACCACATATATCTATGTCTCTCTCTTGTTTTATGCATTTTCTGTTTTTGTGTTTCTGCAATATTTTATGTGTTCCATTGCTCTGTAATATATAATTGTCTAACATGTTGAAGTAGATAATGCAACTAAAATTGTTGAATGGATCTAACACCTCAAAATATAGGTTCATGATGTCCCAAATTTCGAAGTAAAAACAATGACATGACCAACATCAGGTTCCACACACGTTTCAAACTACAATGGATTGAATCATGGACACTAGGACAAATGATATCTACTAGTATAATATACAATTGCACTAGGTTGTTAAAGTAGGGAAACTCCAATTCATGAAGGAAGTGGCTCACTAAGATCCAAATTTAGCATATGTTTATCCATCTGATGAGGGAACTTGACATAGTGGGGACCATTTCTTCCTAATAAGGGAGGACTAATATGAGTGCAAATTAGTGGCTATCATATTTTCCAATAAATCAACATAGTTAATCTTTAATTTTCACTACATTTCACAACCATGTCATTCCCCACCTAATGTTTAACCCTTATAATATTATTTGAGTGGAAATTGGTGGGTATCCACCTTGTCCATCGAATCAATATGGTTAATCTTATATTTTTTCCATTCATGGGTTACAATCCCATGCTTTTGAGAAACCGTGATATTCACCATGAAAATTCCCCATAGTATTCACCCATGGGGTTCATAATGGTATTTACGCATGGTATTCGATGTTGGTATCCACCCATGGCATTCACCGATGATATTTAATAATAAAGCAAATAATGAAAGTATGTGACTTCTATGTTAAAAGGAATCCACACATAATACAAATACAAGCCTACACTTTGTAAGATCTATGAAGTTTATCATGATGTATTCTTATGACATTTTTACCATTTAATAAAAACGAATTAAGACATGCATTGACATGGTGAGAAAACCTGACAGAGAACTTGACGTTTGAGGGAGATGCTTCAATGAATAAGTGGAAGGATTCAAAACCCTCACAAAATCACATTTCTACCCTAATGGGTATGCACAGGACTAGTGGATCTTACAACATTCCTTCAGGTAGAAGCGGGGGTAGAGTGTACAAGAGTAGATGAAAAATTTAGAAAGATGGCCATAATGTCCCGTATCTCTTAAAATAATACAAAAGTACTCCTCAAGTATCTAGGGAGTCTAAACAACCCTTTTTAGAAACAAGGGATGTTGTTGAAGCCCATATCAGTGGACGAGGATTAAATACAGACACAATACCTGAAGAACATAGGCTAGAATAAAAGGAAATCAAGTGGGTCACATAAAGAGCATCACAAATATTCGGGGGGAAGAAGAAGTTGAAAGGGAGAAAGGATAAAATGGAAGCATTGGGCTCCCAATTTTTTTTTAATTTTTTTCAACACTTTATTTTTATTTTTACTTCTCATAACCTACACTTGAAACCACATATTGTTTTTTTATTATGCATTTTTAACCCTTTGAGACCAAAACATTTTAGACATGAAATTTGATGTAAAAGTTGCTTATTTTCATTAATTCTTGTCTCTAACGAGTTAATCGAATTTTAAGTGTTTTTTTACTAATGATGAATTGTATAGCTTTATTTCAGTACTTGATTGTGGTTAGAATATTGGCATCCTTCCAGAAGAAATTATGCCACATGAGTTTTGAATCCTAAGGTGTCAAACTAATTCTATATTGGTGACATCACACTCAAGTTGCACATTTGAGACTCCAACATTAAAACATTGTTACAGATCAAAGTTTCTAGACTGCCAAATTTGGGCACAATTATCGAGGTGATGAAGGTGAATCTGAAAATACTAGAACATGGGTTTTGTTCATAGTATGGAAAATTAGTTAATTAATGATCTGTTTTAAAAAATCCGTTATCGTTTGAAATATATATGTGGTTCTTTAACGTTAATCTGCTTAAAATTCACAATTTGCCCATATTTCCAAATAACGGTAAGATTTGAGGAAGATATCAACTCAGTGATCAAGACAACAAGGAGAATGAATCTTAGCTATTTTCCAATTTAAATAAATAATTTGATGTGATGCATTTGTATATTAAGGAGCATAATCACCCAATCTTACCTTAGATGATTCATTTTGTTATCTTGAATGTATCTCATGGTTAATAAAATCTAAGATTGGGGAATTAGTGTTGATCCATGTTAATTCTCTCTTGTACTAATATTCGGATTTGAAATAGAGCTAGGGATATTAGAAATTCGTTCATGTAATATGCTTGGGATAGATAGTTGATTAGGAGGATTATTATGGTGACAAGATAAGATGTTGCCCTATTTGTAAATAGAGTTGGTTTTCCATTGAATGAAAGTTGGTTGTTCCTGATATTTTGTGTATCATCTCAGTCTGATTTAAGATTTTTTGGTAGCATTAGTCAAGTTGGGAAAATCCCCTCAATCCTGGGTAATGATATAGCCTTTTTTTTTGCTAGTTTAATTTAGATTAATCTAATGATTTGCCTTTTCATTTTACTAGTTTAGATTGGATTAATTAAATTGTTCTCCATGCTTTTACACTACTTTATGTTTTAATAATTTTCCTTTAAATTCTAGCCTTTGGTTTTAAGAAACTAACCATAAAAAATAGAATCCTTTGTTTATTTAGATCCAACCTATTATTGAATGCATGAATGTTGTCCTAGAGAAGTGAAAGATTGCATTATGGGGCTATCCCAGGGGATCCGAGTCAAAGAAACATTAGATGGTATTTAGTTTCAAATTGCATTTATTTTCTTTATGAGTATGTAATTTATTTTTTAATTTGTAGTAGTAATCATTGGAATTAGATTAGATTAGGTTAAGTTAGGTTAGGTTAGATTAGATTGGGTTAGGTTAAGCTTTAATATTTCATATATTTCACTATCTTCTCCAAAATTTACGGTCTTTATTTGATAATTAAATGTTAGAATATAATACATATGTGTTACCCAATATCTAGTAGCCACATCACACCAACTAGGGAAAATTTTAGGGGCTAATTTTCCATGTTCTTTTCTAAAAAATGATTCACCAATTTCTATTCTTTCTAAAAGTGATTCACCCAAATTTTACAGCATGAAATTATTTTTCCTTAGAAATAAAAAAAGAATTATAAGACTATATAAAAATTCATTGGAAATTTGAATATTTTTACAAAATATCACAAAACATTTTACACTTTGCATATTAGAGACTATTAATATCTCCCAAAGTTTCTAAAATTTAAAATAATTTTTCTTCCTTCAATTTTTCCATGACACTAGTGCAAAGGTCCCAACAACAATTATAGTATTGAAGATCATACATAGGAGAAGTGTTGGAAGTTGCCTCCAGAGGTCGACAAGAAGAACAAAAAGAAAGATACTAAGAAGAAACATTTCATGGCCACAAATTCAAGTAATCAGGTGGAAACCAACTAAGACATGGATGATAAGATTGTTTATAAATTAGTGTAGATTTGTGTGAATCTAAATATCCATTAGCAACTTGAAGAGAAAACAAATACCAAACTCTTCCATATAAATATATACGTCAAGAAGAACAAATATTGATGCTTTGTTTGACTCAAGATCACAGGAAAATCCCATTGTAGCAGAACTAGTCAACAAATTGGGATTAGAAGTTCATGATCATCCAAGCCCACATCCATTGGGATGGGTAAATGAGGTTGTAGAAATGAGGGAAACCAAACAATGCAAAACCATATTTGTTATCAATGTTGATTTTATTGATGAAGTACTACTAGATGTATGCGGAATGGTGTTTGGAAGCCTCTATATGTACATGCAGGATGCAACATTCATGTGGAGATCCAAATAGTATTATCTCATCAATGATGGAAAATAGTTAATAATCAATCCACATAAGGGAAAGTCCAAAATTTCACTAGTAAGTGCCAAAGAAGCCGAGAAAATGATACGTTATAGCAAGAAGCATGTTTTATTACTTTTAAGATAAAATCAATCATTAAAGAGTCGATAAGAGTGAAGTCATACATATAATGGTTTACTAAGGAACATAAAAAAAAAAATAGAAGAGTTTCTATAGTCATACATGGGTGTGTTCTAGGGGCCTAAAGGGATAGTTCCTAGGAGGGTAGTGGAGGACAAGATCCATCATAGAAGAATGTGAGGTGAAGAAGTAGTTGCAGTAGCTATTAGAACAAGGCATATTTTAACCAAGTATCTCACCGTGTGGGTCACCCATTATCACTGTGCCAAAAAATGATGGGAGTTGTTAGATGTGTATTGATTATAGGGTTTTAAACAAAATCATGCTCAAAAATAGGTACCCCCTACCTAGGATAGATGATCTGTTGGGTAAGTTGGAACAATCCAAATACTTCACCAAGCTAAAATTAAAGTTGAGATATCACTAGGTTCATGTTAGGGAAAAAGATACCTAGAAGACTACCTTCAAAACCAAGAAAGATTTGTATGAGTGATTAGTCATACCATTTGGCCTATGCAATTCACTAGCTACATTTGTGAGGTTAATGAATGGTATATTGTGCCCTTTTGTAGATTTATTTGTTATTATCGATTTGGATGATATAATAGTATACACTATTATCTGGGAGGAGCTCATCTCACATTTGATGTAGGTGTTAAAGAAATTAAAGTAGCAAAACTTGTTCAAAAATTATAGTAAGTGTGTATTTGCATAGTAGTATCTTGTGTATCTCGGATATGTGGTAGGTATGGGAGAGTTGAAGATAAATCATTCCAATATGGATCACATCATGAAGTGGATAGTTCTTACTATTGTCTTTGAGGTTAGTAGTTTTGTTGAGGTAGCATAGTACCTAGGGAAATTCACAATGTTGTTTTCAATAGTAGTAACAACACTTTAGGTTATAATAGTGAATGGAAAGAGTTTCCATTGGGGAAAGGGTCAATAGAGATCCTTTGAGGAGTTAAATAAGAGGATTAGTCAAGTACCAGTTCTGGTATTACCAAAATTTCAACAATGCTTCGAAGTGGAGATAAATGAAACTTAGTAGGCTATGGGAGTCATCTTGATCTATGTTGGAAGGCATGTATGCTACCATTTTGAAGTATTTCATGGGGAAGTTATTAAATACCTTACGTATGACGAGGATCTCTATGCCTTGGTGCAAGTTGTAAAGAAGCGGATACTATTAGTTTTTGTAGCATCGAGCAGGTGTTCTAGTCTTGATTTATGTCAAAGAAGTTAAGGAACATGATTTATCCAAAAAATGGAAAAGGTTTTGTGAGATAAGATTGCAAAAAGCCTCAATTAAATTAATTGATCAATAATTAAAAAATCCATAAGTCTAACTTAGGAAAAATGATTAATTAATGCAAACTAATTGAGGATGATCAATAATTCTCTAGAGAATCACATTGATCGAGTCTAATATGATATTAACCATTGATGAGGATCTAATAATGGTCATTGAAGCTCTAATGTGAGATTCTAAGAGAATATCGATGGGATGAGGAAAGGCACAAGTGAGGGAGAAAATTATCTAGGCAGTGTGAATTTCCCAGAGCACAATGATTTAGTGAGGGAAGAATTTGAGCTAGTAGAGGAAAATTAGTGATTGAGGGAACAACAATAGAGAGATATAGATAATTTTCTAGTGTATCTCCAGTGTTATTTTTGCAGAAGAGAGGAGGCTGAATATTTTTTCAAAGAAGGCTGCATAGCCAGTGCAAGTGAGCTAGAACCTAGCATGAAGTGTAAGAAAGGAGGTTGAATAAGTTTTTGGAGGCTAAATATTGTCTGGAAGGTAAAGCGTCTTCATTCTAGATGAAAAGAGAGATAATATGACATATAGAGCCAACTAGTAGCCTGTACAATTTTCCTAGGCTAGGCAGTGTGAATCTTGGAAGATGAGTTACTAGTGAGAGAGGTCAATTAGGCCAAAGGGAAGCCAAATTGTTATAGGAGGGAGATGATTCTCCATTATATTTTTGCGAAGTTTATTTTATGGAGGATTTATAGTTGGGCATCTATAATTTTATAATCATATTTTACTATTGCATAATAATAAAGTAAACCCTCATCTGCTACATCAGTTTTTCCTTTGGCTTTTTTCCGAGGACATTAGTCCAAAATAACTATGTTAATTGTGTGCATAAATTTCTTAGTTCCAGTTTAATTTTCCATAGCATATTTTATTTTTCGTGAAGAAGTGCAGTGAGAATTGTTTGATATTAATAAAAAAATTAATAAACTAATAACCAATTAGGAGAATAAATTCTAGTAGTTGTAGTTGAAGGAATTTTCACTTAGTATCAGAGCATGTTTGGTCATATCTGAATCTTAGAGTCAAGAAGAAGAGATCTTGTAGTTTCATAGGGAGATTAGGAGCACTCTATTCATATCTGTGTAGGCTAAGCCAAGGGTTTGATTAGCAGAGGAGTAGAAAAATCGATTTCCAGTGAAAAATATCTAGTTTCCCCAAGATCTATTGCCATAGGAAGTGGTATTTCTAGATAGGAATTATGGTAGGTAGATTAGTGATTTTGTAGAGTAGACTAATAACATCTAGGCATAGAATATTTGTAATAAGTGTTGCAGTTGTATATCCGTGCATGGGAAGAAGAGAAAAGCACATTGAAGAGAGGATATTTACAGATATCCTCAAATTTCTAGTTGCAGTAGGAAATAGTAGGATTGACAAACCAACTAATGCAAGTTTCCAGAGAAGGCCTTCTAGAGGCATGTAAAGAATATATGTGCATTTCAGATAAGGGTGTGATTAGAAAAATATGGACATAGAAACACTCAGGGATCAAGACATACTAGATGAAGTCTCCAAATTTGGCATATGGAAGGATAGAATGTCATTCCTATTATATGAGTATGGTCTAAACTAGTATACAGAGAACATTATTTCCATACCTATAGATGCTTAGAAATAGGAAACATACAAGAAATAAATTTCCATCCTAGGAGTATGATCCTAGATGGCATTCAAGATCATCTCATTCCACATATTGCTACACTAAACACAACAAAGGAAATGTGGGATTCCAAGTAAAGTTGTATGAGAATCCATTAGAGAAGAGAAAGGTGATTCTCAAGGAGAAGCTGAGGACTAGCATAATATAGAAGGGATAATATGTTACACCCTACCTCACTAAGATTCAGAATGTTAGAGATGAACTTACAGTCATTGGAAAAAGGCAATAAGATAGAGAGCTAGTTAGAAAAACTCTCATCGGTTTCACCAAGGAGTATTATACCTTCATCCAAGTTATTTATGGGAGAGATACACTAGCTAGATGGGCTTGTCTATGGAATGAATTCACTCAGAAGGATACAAGGCTCAGCCTTGCAAATGGTATTACTAGTAGCAGCAGAAACATGAGGAGGAGAATGAGGAAAACATAGCCCTTGCACCCAAGGTAAAGGTGAAGAAGGGTCCTAGCAAAGGACAAGGCTCATTGGGAGTAGAAAGAAAGAAGAAATATATGTCAAAGATCAAGTGCTTCAGGGGTGGCAAGTATGTCCACTGTTTCACCTAGTTTCCTCAAAGGAAGAAGGACAAGAAGTAGGAGCAAATAATATCTTTGACAAAGATTGATGAGCTAACCCCCAGATTGGAGGAGTCTGCATTGATAGCAATTATGCCTATGTGTGGAGTAGAAGCTTTATAACTATGCATATCATGTTAGGCATGGTCTAGTGCAGTTTTAACAAGGAGATCAGTCAGATCAGTTCTAGATTGTTGCAACGGGACCATCACCTTTTCTTTAGGGGTCATCTATATCACAGTACCAGGATTCGATGTCAATAGAGCTAGTTTTAGTTAATACATGTGAGACAGTGCAGAACTATCTATAGTGACACAGTGTCAACATGATGCATTTAGCTGACAGTTGTAGAATTAGTTGTAGTTAGTACATGTGATATATTTGCAGAGCTAGTTATGGTGACATGAGAATTGCCAATTTCCTAGTTGTAGCATGTAGGTGCAATTCCAGCTAAAAGATTCCCATCATATAGATACATAGTCTAGTATACAGTGCAAGACGATAGCATGAGTTTCCAAGAGAGAGTAGAGATATTTCCCATAGGCAGATCAAGACTCATTGGGAGTTTAGATTCAAAAGGATTAGCCCTATGGAAGCTAGCACTTCAAGATCTAGGGAGATCATACTCATTATTGTAGTAGTTGTAGCAGTAATGCAAAGATAGGAGCAGTGAAATAACAATAGAAACATGAGTATATGATAGTTTGTGCAGTGACACGATGGAAAATATTATCTTTGTAGTGATTTACAGTGAAAGGGAGATTGTTTAGTTTGGAGAAGTGTAGAAGGTCATTTAGATATCAACAATGCATGATTGTCCAGGTGCAGGGCAATAATATTGGTGGAGATAACACCTTCCTCACTAAGAGGGAATGCTAGTTTTTGTAGCATTAGATAGGTGTTCTAATCTCGATTTGTGTCTAATAGGCTAAGAAGCACAAGTTATTTGAAACCCAGAAAAGGTTTCACGAGGTAAACTTCTCAAACACCTCAATTAAATTAATTGATCAATAACTAAAAAATGCCCAAGTGTAACTTAAGAAAAATAATTAATTAATTGGAATTAATTGGGGATGATCCAAAATGTTTTAGATACTCACATCTATCAAGTCTAATATGATATTAGTCATTGATGAGGATCTAATCATGGTTGTTGAAGCTCTAACAAGAGATTATAGAAATAGATCAATAAGATGAGGAGAGGCAGATGTGAGGGAGAAAATTTTCCAGAGCATAATGATTTAGTGGGGAAAGAATTCGAGCCAATGGAGGAGCACCAATGATTGAGGGAGAAACAACAGAGAGATCTAAAGAATTTTCTAGTGTCTCTCTAGTGCTAGTTTGGCAGGAGGGGGGAGATTGAATATTTTTAAAGAGAGGGTCACATAGCCAATGTGAGTGAGATAGAACCCAAGGCAAAGTGTCATAAAGGAGGTTGATTCAGTTGTTGTAGGCCAAAATATTGTTTGGAAGGTAACACGATTTCATTCCAAAGGTCGGGGAGGTAGGATAGTTCATCTGGAGCCAGTTAGAAGGTTGTACAATTTTCACAGGCCAAACAGAGTGAGTCACCAGTGAGACAGTTCGAGCAAGCTAGGGGGAAGCTAAGTTGTTATAGAAGGAAGATAATTTCTCCATTATATTTTTGGGCAAATTATTTGTTAGATGATTACTAGTTAGGAATCCAAAATTTTGTACTCATATTTTACTATTGCATAATAATGAAATAAACCCTCATCTGCAACACCGATTTTCCCTTTGCTGATTTTCCAGAGACGTTAGTCCAAAATAATTGTATTAATTATGTGCATGAATTTCACAATTTCAGTTTAGTTTTCCACAACATATTTTATTTTTTGTGAATAATTCTAGTGATTATTATTCGATATTAATAAGAAAATTAATAAACTAATAATCAATTAGGAGAATAAATTCAAGTAATTGCAATTCAAGGAATTTTCACAAAAGCACTATACAATGGAAATGCAAATAGTAATCCACATAGATCACCAACCACTATAGTATCTATAGGCTTTGAGTAAGCTACAAGAGATTGGGCATTACAAGTGGATGGGGTTTCTATAGTAACTTCATTTAGCAATAAAGTATATGGACAACTTTCTTTCAATGTGACTCGCATAAAAAAACATAGCTATGTGATATCTTATGTACATGGAGCCTTTCTATTGAGAAATGGCAACAAGAAATTCCAGTTGAATTTGTCCTTCAATTAAATTGTGAATTAAATTTGAATTCTATTTTCATAGAAACTTAAAATAGTTAAATTAAGTTTATTAAACTTACTTACGAAATTCGAGTTGGAAGTATTTTGGAAGTCATGTATATGTTCTCCCTACTTTGTAGGAGACCAGTGTGAGTTAATTGTGAGTTGTAAAATAGAAGACTCAATTTCTTGAGCTAGTTCAGTTAAATTAGTTCTCAAACTGATTGAGCAAACTAATAGTGAGTTAACAGTCAGTGGTGACACTAATGAACTCCACTAGTGCTACTCTAGTTAATTGAGTATTTACTCATCAAAAAAGCATGCATGTCGATTCTGAGAAAGACCTAGTTAAGACTAGAGTGCAGGGACAATGTACTATTTGTTTTATATTTTTCTGAGTTGAACTGACAATGCATGCATTCAGGAACTAATCCTTGAGGGATTGTGCTATTTTTGGAGGCTTTATTTCCCTTTAAATACAAGCTATCCTTCATAGGACTTACACATTAGAATATAGGCTTGGAGAGCTTGTGAAGAGGCTAAGCTTTGGCCTTGAGTTTGCTTATGAGTTGGAGATTGAATTTGCTAAGTGCAAGGATTTTTCTAGAGAGAACAAGAATTGTAATTTCATCTTGAATTTTTGGATTAATACAAAAAATATAGTGGGGTTTTGAGCTGTGGTTTTCCACGGATATTTATTGTGTTATGTGCCTTTGTTTCTCTTCCTGTATTGATTATTGTTTTATCGATTTTTATGGGCTTTTGCTACAAATAGTATAAGTATATTATTGTCTCTTGCTTTAGCAAATTGCATTAGCTTGTGAATCTATGGGATTTTCTATATGGTATTAGAGCAAGATTATTTTTGGGGTGAGATTTTGAAGAGAATATTTGAGAATTTTTGTGCAAAATTTTCAAAAAAAAATTGCAGATATGGATTCCTTGGAAAAAGATACCCAAACTCAAAAGAAAATCGGCTGAATCGGAGTTTAGATGAGGGAGATATGGTTGATTTAAAACTAGCTCTCTAGATGAGATTTTGAAGTTTTGAGTTTCTGGGTTACAAGTGAAAGTCAAATTTGCATACATACTTCAGGATTGGCAGATGGCGTTCCATGGGTTGAGGCTTGAGTATACCTTGGAAGGAAGCACAAATTTTATAGCCTGGAGGGACCGGATCGAGGTTGTGCTAGAAGATAATGGCTTGAAGGAATTCATTGATCAAGAAGTCCGCAAGCCAGCAACTATGGATGCATAGAACTTGGCCGAATGGAAGAAGTGTGTGGTGAAGGCAAGGTGGATAATCCTTGATGGAGCTCGATACCACATTGTCTCAAGTCTCCATAGCAAGGAAACTCCGCATGCTATGTGGAACACATTGACGAACTTCTATCAGAATAGCGATGATCAAAGGAAGTTGGCACTGAAGGATAAATTTTGTAAAATCAAAATGGAAAAATGTGAGACAATTCCGAAGTACTTGACCAAGTTCACTCAATGTCAAGATGAACTTGGAAGTATTGGAATCATGGTTTCCGAGGAGGATATGGTGAGCCTTTCTCTTCTTGGACTCCCAAAGAGTTGACATAGTTATCAGGACTCTGTCAATGGTCGGGAGAAGTTGTCGGATTGGGAACGACTATGGTCAGATTTGATGCAGGATGAGATCAGGAGGAACACCAGGGATGACTCTTCATAAAGACTGATGATGAAGATAATTGTGCCCTAGCGATTAAGGTGAGGAAGGGGAAAGGTAAAATATCTCATTCCAAATAAGATTCTTATCATGCAGTTAAGAAGAAGGACATGAAAAAAGTTAAATGCTTTCATTGTCACAAGCTGGGTCACTTTGATACAAATTTTCCATTGAAGAAGTCCAAGGAGAAGTCCTCGCGAGGAGTGATGGGTGAGGCTTTTGCCTCCCAATTCAAATTAGAATTTTCCCTCATTGCATGCATGGTGTCTTCAATGATGGGAAGTGTCTGGTACTTCGACAGTGGAGATTATTTCCACATGACTGGCGACAAAAAGTTATTCAATGAACTGGAGGAGAAAGATCTCAAGATGCATATCAAAATGGATGATGACGGTAAGTATAGTGTTACTGGTGTGGGAACTATTAACTTTTAGAGGGAGAATGCGGCTGCACTCACCTTGAAGAATGTTATGCATGTACTCGAATTGACGAAGAACTTGGTATCTATTTCCATGCTTGAGGATAGAGGTTATGATGTGATCTTTTCGAAAGGAAAGATGTTCCTTTGACATATAGCCACGGGTCAAGTAAAGAAGATAGGGATTCGAGTTCAGAATCTCTATAAGATAGAGGTAGAGGATTGCGCTGCTTTGAGTTCAGAAGTGGAAAAGATGTTGAGCTAAGACGTCGACGAGTTGTGGCACAGAAAATTGGCCCACTTGCATCATGGGGATTTGAAGATATTGCACCAAATCTCTACTGGTCTTCCCAAAGGTATGCTCGAGAAAGTTGATACATGCAAGGGTTGTACTTTGGGAAAATACACAAAGTCTTCCTTTGGAGACAGAGATTGTCAAGCAGAGTCTATTCTTGAGAGAGTCCATTTAGAAGTGTGTTGACCATTCTCGACAACATCCACGGCCAAACATAGGTATTATGTTATATTTGTTGATGACTATTCTTGTAAATGCTGGGTAATTTTTATGTAGAAAAGGGATCAAACTTTCACAAAGTTTTGTGAATTCAAAGCATTGGTAGAGAAAGAGTCTGGCAATAAGGTTAAAGCTCTATGGAGTGATAAAGGTGGTGAGTATGCCTCCAATGAGTTTAAGAACTTCTGTGCAGTGGAATGGATTAAACGAGAGTTGATGACACCCCATAACCCTTAACAGAATGGGGTTTCCGAGAGGAAGAAAATGAGCATGGTAGGGGAAGCAAGGGCGATCTTGCATGATTAGGGCCTACCACTACACCTGTGGGCTGAGGCATATTGCAACACAACAATTTATGTTCAAAACTGTAGCCCACATTAGATACCTGAGATGAAGACACCAGAGGAGGATTATTTCGGTAAGAGGTTAGATGTTAGTCACTTCAGGATTTTTAGGTCATCAGTTCATTTCCATGTGACGAAAGATGCATGGAAGAAGATTGAGACAATATTAGAGTTTGGGATCATTGTGGGGTACACTGATACACCCCACAACTATCGGCCAACCAGTCGGATGACAGTGGTTTGCAAGGATATTAGGTTTGATGAGGAGAAGGCCATGTGAGTATCCCTTGAGAGGGAGCTTGAGCTACATGCAGATGAGGAGATTTTAGCTCTTAAGCTTGAGGGGCCTCAGATTGATGTGGAGCAGCCACATGTAGAGGTTCAGACAGTGGAGACATCCACTCAAGAAGAGTCTTCCAAAGAGGGAGGAAAGTGCACTAGAGAGGTTGATAGATTGTTGGATGATGCACGAGAGAATGTGGGAACACCCTCTTCTCAGCACAGATAGAGGAGGTCCCTAGAGAGGTACACTGGATACATGGCACTTATGGGTGCATGTGTTGTGACAAAGCCATCTTCCTTTTAGGAAGCATTGTAGCAGTCGATTTGGGTTGATGCGGTGGTGGAGGAGTATGACTCCATAGTTCAAAACAGTGTTTGGGATGTGGTCCTGAGACCAGAGGACAAGTCAATTGTGAGCTCCCGTTGGCTTTATAAGGTAAAGCAAGCTGCAGATGGTAGTGTGGAAAATCATAAGGCTAGATTTGTGGCCCATGGCTTTTAATAGGTAGAGGGGATTGAATATGATGAGACCTTTGCTCCTGTTGTAAGGTACTCTTCAATCACATCTATTTTAGCACTATCAACACAGATGGATTTGAAGACTGCCTTCCTCAATGGCATGATTAAGGAAGATGTATACGTAGAGAAGCCTGAAGGTTTTGAAACCTTGGACCGTGAGTCACATGTGTGCCAACTCAAGAGAGAATTATATGGGCTGAAGCAAGCACCTCGTGTTTGGTACACCAGGATAGATAGCTACTTCACTTGGTTGGGCTTCATGAAGAGTGAAGCGGATGTGAACATGTATCACATAGTGGTGGAAGGTAAGCTGTTGATCATTATAATTTATGTAGATGATCTTATACTCACAAGTGATGAGAAGCTCATCAAATATTTCAAGGAGGACCTTGAAATATAGTTTGAGATGAAGGGCATGGGGCTCATACATTACTTTCTTGGCATGGAGGTATGGAAGGGAGATGGGGAATTATTTGTATCTTAGTGCAAGTATGCCAATGAGATACTCAGGAGATTTTGCATGGAGAGCAGTAAACCCATGGAGACTCCTCTAGCTGGTAACTGGAATAAGGAGGATGTTGCTTTAGGGGAACTAGTGGAAGATATTGTTTACAGGAATCTTGTGGGTTCACTCATGTACTTAGTGAATACATGAATAGATATGTGCTATGCAGTTAACCATCTTAGTCAAGAGATGGTTAGGCCTACCAAGGTGTATTGGAAGGCAGAAAAGCATGTATTGAGATACCTCAGAGGTACTACTCAATTTGGGTTAATGTACAAATGAAAAAAGGGAGTGGAGCTTAAAGGCTTCACCAATATAGATTGGGCAGGGAGTCCATCTAACGGGAAGAGCACATCAGGAGGGATCTTTAGTATTGGGTCAATGACAATTTCTTGGTACAGCAGGAAACAGAGATCAATTGCACTCAGTTCGACATAGGTAGAGTACATGGCTGCAAGTCAGGAAACATGTGATGCTATCTGGATGAGGAAGATCCTGATTGGTTTGTTTGGTTAGCAGATGGATCCGACAATGATTTACTATGATAATCAGAGTTGTATCAAACTCTCTGAAAATCTAGTTTTTCGTGATCGGTCCAAGCATATTGATATCCAGTATCATCATATCAGAGATTTTGTATTGAGGTGGATCATGTTGCTAGATTACATTCCCATGAAGGAGCAAGATGTTGACATCTTGACAAAGGCATTGTTAAGATGTAAATTCGAGTTTCACAGAGACAAGATCGGGGTAGTTGATAATCCCTTTCTTTAATTTTTCCTTGAATTAAAATGTGAATTAAATTTGAATTCTATTCTCATATCAACTTAAAATAGATAAATTAAGTTTATTAAACTTACTTAACTTAGTAAATTCGAGTTGGAAGTCTTTTGGAGGTCAGGTATATGTTCTCCCTGCTTTGTAGGAGTTCAGTGTGAGTTAATTGTGAGTTGTAAAATAGAAGAGTCAGTTTAGTTAAATTAGTTCTCAAACTGATTGAGAGAACTAATAGTGAGTTAACAGTTGGTGGTGAAACTAATAAACTCCACCAGTGCTACTTTAGTTAACTAAATATTTACTCATTAGAAACTCATGCATGTCGATTCTGAGAAAGACCTAGTTGAGACTAGAGTGCAGGGACATTGTACTATTTGTTTTAGATTTTTCTGAGTTGCACTGACAGTGCATGCATTTAGGAACTGATCCTTGAGGGATTGTGCTATTTTTAGAGGCTTTATTTCCCTTTAAATACAAGCTATCCTTCATAGGAATTACACATTGGAATAGAGACTTGGAGAGCTTGTGAAGAGGCTAAGATTTGGCCTTGAGCTTGCTTATGAGTTGGAAATTGAATTTGCTGAGTGTTGGGATTGTTCTAGAGAGAACAAGCTTTGAAATTTCATTTTTATTTCCTGGATTAATACAAAAAATATAGTGGGGTTTTGAGTTGTGTCTTTCTCTGGATAATTATTGTGTTATGTGCCTTTGATTCTCTTCCTCTATTGATTATTGTTTGCTCGATGTTTATGGGCTTCTGTTGTAAAGAGTAGAAGTAGATTCTTGTCTCTTGCTTTAGAAAATTGCATTAACTTGTGAATCTATAGTATTTTCTACACTTTCACCCATGATGCATATAGAAAGGAATACACAGAGGATGGGGACTTCAAGGAGGTGTTTCAACAATTGCAAAGCTAGATCCATGTGCACGATAGTGATAGAAAAATTGACTACCATCTCCAAAATGGGTTAATCTATAGAATAGATAAGTTATGTGTTTCTAAAGGTGAGTGAGTATAGTTGATCAAAGAAGTTCATGCCTCCATGGTTGCACAAAATTTTCACATAAAGAAGCAAGTGGCCAACCTACAAATTTATGTGTATTGGCCTAACATGCAAGAAGATGAAGCTAAGTTCACAGAGGATGCACATTTCATTGTACCAACAAGCCTGATAACAGGAAACGAGGTCTATATCATCCCTTTCTTGCAACCACTTGTCCTTAGGAAAAAATTTCCATCGAATTTGTGGGAGGTTTACACACAATGTGTAAACCTCCCACAAGTAAGAAGTATTGTACTTATTCTTTGGATAGGTCTAGGTGCACTTTGGGATATTTAGGGTCATATTTCTGACATGAACACAAGGTCTCTTAGTGCATTTTTGACTACATTGTGGGAGAATATTGACATGAAGTTGAAAATGTTTGACATTCAATCCACATATAGATGGGAAAATAAAAGTAGTCAACAAGACTTTGGTGAAACTTTTGATGGCATACAATCATAAGTATTCGACGACTTACGATGAAAATATGGTATCAATAAAGACTCTTATAACATACAATGTCACACTTCTACGAGAAAGTCCCCATTTGAAATTTGATTTGGATATTTTCATCATCACCTTTAGATAATGCATATGGGAAGCAAGGAGTAAGGGATGATCTTAAAAGAGATTCCTTAAGGGTGAAAAAATTACGAAGACAATCAAGAAAATCCATGTATAGGTACAAGAGATATTGTAGAAGTCACAAGAAAATGCAAGGCGAAGCTTGATCAACACAAGATAGAGAAGTTATTCAAGGTGGGAGACAGAGTAGTTACAATTGAATAACAAGGTCCTAGTAAGAAAATTGACGCTCTAAAATATGGTGTCTTTGAGGTATCAGAGAAGGTGGGAGATAATGATTATAGAATTAGTCTACCTTCATACATTCACCTTTACTTAGTAGTGAATGTATAGAATATAAAACTCTATGAGCCTTCCTTGCTAGATCATGAAGAGGAACAAATCCTACCTTCACTAGAGGATTTGGCACTATATACCTAGGTAGAGATGAAATAGGATACATTTTTGCAAAATAGGTCCAAAAATCAAGACATGGGTAGCATGACCTTTGGAAAATTGGGTTGAAAGTAAAATTTATAGGAAAAGTTAAATGGTACACTTGAGAGGACGTGGAGGGAAAATTTCCTCGACCCTTTCAATAAAATATTTTGGCGACCAAAACCCTCCCAAAACGGGGAGGTGTGATCCAAATTATATCATTATATTATTTTCCATCCATCTTGATGCTATGAGATTGGAAAAAGTGGACGCATAGACTCATAGGACTAGTTTTACTAGTAGGTCCCAATTTGAAAAATTGGGATCTAAAACTTCTTAAAGTATTTTGAGGCATCAAATAGAATTTTTTGGGCTAAAACTCTTCCACTCAAGTGTAGTACCCCTAGTACTATTCTACACATAGATTTTTTCCAATAATGTAAGAATTGCCTCAATTAGAGTTTGCATGCAAAATTTATGCCATTCAGAAGTTCACCTTCCTATTTTCACTACCATGATTCAAGAGGATGCCATGCCTCCCCCCATTATTCATGGTAAAAGGGACAACGACATGATCATGTTTAAGAATACTCTAAGACGTTCAATATCGTAACCCTAGTTAATAGTTGAAGGAGTCAAAATTAACCACTAGTAGGCTATCAGATTATGTTATAATCAAGCCACTAGAAGGAAAAGAGGTTCCATTCCATTCGAGTGAATTTTGTTCCATGGATGAGCATAGTAGTAAAGAGTGGATATGAAGAGAGAAAAAAAAATATTTTTTGTGAATTATATCATCTCATGGGCTATACCTCTCACTTCTTTGTACTTGTATCCATTTCCTTTTATAGGAGGAGATAGTGGAACAACCTCACCTTCTAGTTGGGTTTTCTCCCAAAAGGGTTTACCAGGTCATATCTTGTGTTATTTTGGTTTTGGAGGGATTTTTCATTTTTTCTCTATTTTTTGCATAATTATGATTTGTATGTATATGAAATAAGCAATAACAGATCTAAAAATATAAGGAGAAATAAACCATCATAGTGTAGATTTTGGATTTTCAAAATGTTTTTGTAGATATATTAAATTATCTTGTGGGATATCCATGACAATTTATGGATAAAACATGTTCCCATTTTCATAATCCTATAGCGATAATGATCCATAAACCACCATCCCTTGAGGGCACTACCAAGTTCAACCCCACTCCCTTGAGGGCACTAACAGTGGGCCTATCAGCTTCATTTTCTATGGTCAGTGCTCCATATGGTAGCACTATTGCTCAGGAGTCCTTCACACGTAGCATCTCAGCAGCTTCTGAAGTACCAATAGAGAGGCTGGTGGACACCGTGTGAGCCTATGATGCGCATATCTGTAGATCATGCAGACTCGTTTGGATGGCCCCCAGTAGTTGTTGTTTCTACTGCTCGAACTGCTGCAAGACCTCTGCAGTGACATCCTGCACCGTGTCTCCAATGTCATTCAAATCTCCCTCTGTGAGAGTGATTGGGTCCAGAAACACCTTATTGGCCTTGAATTTCTTCTGCGACCCACGTTTTCTTGTTCTCTTGGACGTTTGATGCAGTACGACACTGTCTGCAAGTCCACTCGATTATGCTCTATTTTCTCATACGTTTCTTCTTCTATTTTGGGCGAAGGTGACCTCGCGCCTTTGCTAGAGCCACACTCTATTTTTACTATCTACTTTTTCACCTACTAGGCAGCATCACGCTTTACCTGAGCCTTGTCAATGGCCTCCTTCTTCCTTTTCTCGGCCAGATGCGCCATCTGGAGCTTGGCCTCCTCCTTTTTGTGCTACGCGACAGACTTACTCGACCCCGCTGCCAAGTCTAAGGCAGTGCGCCATTCTTTTGGCCAACGATCAAGAATTATACCCATCATGTCGTATGTTTCCAAGAAAGGAAATTCATGCCATGTCTGCTCAGGGTCCTTCCATGCCCTAATCGATATGCGATGAAAGTCTACCATGAACTCCGCGTACTCCTGTAGTTTTGTAAACACAGTAGACAAAAATCATAGTTATAGCCATTCGTATGTTCATTTCCATCAAGATCTAGAAGACCCTACTATCCTTGATGTGTTGAGCATCCTTGGTTGCCCATAGTGAAGCATACTTTGCTGCTTTTGGCAAGTCCGACATGACTGAGGGGAATTTACTATCTTATGGCAGCTCTTAGGCTACCAGCACAATGGACTACAAGAGCCACACATAGTGGAAGGTCTTGCTAAGCTCCTGTGCCTCACGGCAGTTCACAAGGAACTCATCGCAGAGATAGTGTGCCCAATTAAACTAGACTCCTTTGGCGCATTGGGCTGCAAGAGAAACGTCTAGTGCCGACACTTCATCCACGTGACACTTCCTCATAACCTTTCCTGCCAAAATATCTATGGCCACCTTGACTGCAAGGTCATAGATAGTAGAGATGGCATAGCCTCGCGGCTTCATCACGAGCTTGAATTTCTCCTTCATGGCCACTGTGAGGGCCTATTCGCCACCTTTTCTGCCAAACATCATGGCCAGATTCTCCCATGTATAGGGTAGCCATGTGATCCTATGGATCAAACTATCAGTGATGGGTAACGGCTCCTCTAGCCACAGACACCCATCGTGCACCAAGAATAACAACTAATTGATGACCAATACTGTAATGGGTGTGTGATTATAGTGCAACACCCATAGCAGGTTGAGTATACCTACCTTGTCTACTCCCCTGAGCCACTTCCGTGGTTCTAATGCAGTCATCCTAGTGGTTGTGTCAACAATGTGACACATTAGCTAATCTGGCACCAAGTGCGGGAACTTCTCATGGTCAGCCAAGTCCCAATCTTCCAGGTTTAACAAAGGAAATCGCCGCAAGTGCGGTCCTTCAAAGATAATCTCGTCCAGCAGCAGAGGGGTGTGCAAGGCGACCTTACTCTCGTCAATTTCCTTTGGAACCTTGGTCTTGCCCTTGTGCAGAGGGACGTACTCGGGTAACTTAGTGATAGGGTTAGAACCCTCGACTACAACTTCCTCTACTTCCACCCCCAAAATCCTCATCATCCATCAGGATGACATCAATTTCTTCCTCCTCCAACTCCAAGTTAATGGATTTTCCCTTTTCCTGTGTGGAGAGCTTGTCCTTCTGTGTGTTTCTTCTAGGTGATGTGTGCACCGGTATTCTAGCCTGCTTGCCCTTCTTATCCTTTGTACTCTCCTTGGTCAGGGTGGGCTTCGGTCTAGGCATTTGTGGTGACTTGGGGACTTGAGCTAGTACCTCTGCAACCTCTAGAGCAGCTCTCTTTGCCTCCCTAACAACCTCAGGCATAGGCCCCTCGACTATCACTACTTCAGTGTCCATAGCTTCAGATCCTGGGATGTAATTACGAATGAAATTGCGGTTGGATTCCGGGAATCGATCAAACACTGGGCAATCGAGCAATGCTTCAAGGAATGCGCGGATCATCCATGTCTGAGAGCTCATCAACTCAATGTTCAAAATTTCAAGTGTTTTTTGTTGGGCCTCCACCTGTAATTTATAAGCCATTTTCAACTCAAATCCAACCATTCCCCCTACATTTGGTTCATTAATGTCAGATTGGCAGCAAATGTACAAGGATCTTACCCATAAAGTTTGTCTTAAATGCCTTCTGCCCGCTCCATTTGGTCGCATTCTTCTTAGCAAATCATGAACAGTGACATTAACAGTCACTTTTCGGCCGACCTGCGTGATTTTTCCCTGGGTAGTGCAACTGACTCCGTGTTGTCGTGAATCTTGTGACATTTCCTTATTCTGCACAATCCTCTGATTGCGCAGTTCGCCAACCCGGGCAGTGTAGTTTATAGTCCCATGCCTCCTTTTAGCTACCTAGAGCGCTAACACTATGCTACCTCCATATAGTCACATTGTCGGATCACTGGTGTATGGCTTCAACCAATTTCAATCAGTTGCCATTCACTTTTCTTGGGAAGGGATCTCTATTCAATTTAACCAACTGAACTGCTCCACCATCGATAATCTCTTTAATGACATAGGGCCCTAGCCAGGGCATTCTGAATTTCCCTGGAAATTTATCAAACTTGCTGTCATATAACAAAACCAGATCATTTACCTTAAAGGTGAGCAGCTTAATGTGCCCATTATTCCATGCTTTTTCGTGCTACTTTTAGAGCTATTGGTGAAATCCAGCCAGAAATGTTTCTTCCTCAAGCTCAAAAAGTTGTGCAGCCTCTCTTCTAAGGCTCTGTGATCCATCATACCCATGAGTGACACTATGCACAGACTAGGCACAATGTATTCCATGGGAATCACTACTTCAA
Source organism: Pinus tabuliformis (assembly GCA_031772625.1). NCBI lineage: Eukaryota > Viridiplantae > Streptophyta > Pinopsida > Pinales > Pinaceae > Pinus > Pinus tabuliformis. The sequence goes on from CM062810.1 coordinate 392,944,188, forward strand.
CGCTGTATACAAGCCTAAAGGGTGTCTGCCCAGTCAACTTTTTGCATGTCATCCAATATGCCCATAGTACTACGAGTATGCACAGGTCCCAATCACTTTGTTGAGCATTGCAAACCTTGGTCAGTGCGTTCTCCAATAACTTATTGAATGCTTCCACCCTCCTATTATCTTGTGGGTGATAAGGCGTGCTTTTCTGGTGATATACCTAAAATTCCTCCATCAGCGCGCTGATCGTTTCCTTTGGAAAGTGCGTACCACAATCACTCATCAAAATATTTGGACACCCAAATCGCATCGATACATACTCAAAAAGAAACTTCGCAATGGTCGTGCCTGTGTAGTCCTTCACAGGCTGTGCCTCATCCCATTGAGTCAAATACTCAGTAACATTGATAATGTATTGTGCTCTTGTCTTCTTTCCTTGGGGTTGAATGGGTCCCACAAAATATATCGCCCATTTCTCGAAAGGTTGTAATGTCATTTGCGGGTTCAGAGGCAGCTCATCTCTCCGTGATGGCCTGCTAGTCCTTTGACACACATCACACACCTTGTAGTAAGCTTTTGAATCTTGATGGAGGGTTGGCCACCACAACCCTACACGTAGAATCTTCTGTGCAATTGCCCTTCCTGCATAATTCCCTCCTGCGACACCCCCATGACTGTCAGTGATGATACTGCTCCTTTCAAACTCCGGTACATATCATCGTAATACTTCATCAGACCCCATTTTGTACGGATGTCTGGTAATGACAAAAAATTCTACCACGTGTACCACTAACTCCTTTTTCCGCTGGATGGTGTAACCTTCCGGGGAATTTCCTGTCGTTAGGAACTGTATGATGTCTTCAAATTGACCATCTGTGATGCACACTGCAAATAGTTGTGCGTCACGCAATCCCTCCTCCAAATTAGTGGGTTCTTCCCCCATTTTGATGCACGACAGATGGTCTGGTCCTGCGTTCAGTTGTCTAGGCTTCACAATAACTTCAAAATCATACTCTTGGAACAATAAAAACCACCTACAGATTCTCCCCCCCCAACGCAAGCTTATTGACTAGGTATTTCAACACAGAATGATCCGTATACATCTTAAAATGCCTAACTTGCAAATAGTTTCTAAAATTCTGAAGCGCATATACCATGGCTAATCCTTCACACTCGGTGGTGGAATAGTTCTTCTCAGTCTTGGATAACCTCCTACTTGCAAACGTTATAGGATGGTCCAATTCTCCTCCATCGGCCTTTGTTAGTGTTGCTCCCAGTGCTATAAATGATGTGTCTACATGTACATGAAACTCCTTCTTCCAATCCGGGAAGACTAAAATCAGTGCGGTGACCATTTTTCCTTTCAGTACATCTAAGCTCTTTTGACAGTCCTCGTTCCAACAGAATGTGACATCCTTTTTCAACAACTTCTCCATAGGCATGGTGATCTGGGTGTAGCCCTTGATAAATTTCCTGTAGTACCCAGTATGTCCCAAGGTTGCACGTAGCTATTTTACACTCCTTGGCGCTTCCAAGTTAAGTATCTTTGTGATCTTCGTGGGATCTACCATCAATCCCTGTCTACAAACCACATGACCTAGTAGAGTCCCAAAAGGAACACAAAACAAGCACTTCTGCATATTGAGCACAATCTAGTACCTTCGACAAGTATCTAGCATTAAGCTCAAGCTTTCCACATGGCATTTTACCAACCCAAACATAGTCTAGTCATCAAAGTACACCTCCAAAAACTTATGAATAAATTCCTTGAATGTAGCAATGACTACGTGTGAAAGCATCATATGCGCATTCTTCAATCCGAAAGGCATTACAGTGCAATGAAAACATCCCCATTCAGTTGCAAAGGTCATCTTGCTTCTATATTCAAGTGTGATTTTGATCTAATGATACCCAGTGTAGGTTTTAACCCCGTACAGAAATTACCTGCATACGAATTCTAAACCACAGAAAATAGACAATGCGAGAGCATGCAACATAAAACACATATACACAGAGATTTTCCCCTGGATCCAAAAACTGGGACTACCAGCTTGATTTTTCATTATGTTCCTTTCAATGTTACAATACATATTTATACATGTCGAAGCATCCAATACCATGGACCGAAAACCATCGCGTCCAAAACCATGGACCGAAAACCATCGCATCCAAAACCATGTGCGAAAAATCATGCACAAAACCATAGGTAGGTCCGCTCAACCTAATATAGGGTCCAAAAACAAAACCCCAGACCCCATAGAGTGGGGTTACCTGCACCCCTCAAACCCCCTGTGACCCCCCCCCCCCCATTACGCAATCGGCGCAACGAACTCTAACCCCCCGGTTAACTACGTGGGCTAGTCGTGGAAAGAATATAACACAACCCAACATTCTCCCACTTGTTTTATTCTTTCCACAAGGGGCCACAAGAGAGCCTAGTCATTTATCTAGCCCTGCAACGCCCATTGTTTCTCTACACCAAGAGAACTTCTCAGAGCTCATAGATTTTTGTCAATGCATCTGCAGTATTCTTCAAAGTGTCCACATTTAGTAGCAACACCTTTTTTTCTTCTATCATATCTCTCACAAAGTGATACTGAACAATAATGTGATTTGTCTTTGAATGATATGCAGGGTTCTTTGCCAAGAAAATTGTACTTTGGTTGTCACAGTCTATCCTTATAGCTCCCTATACTAACCCCATACTTTAACACAATCTCTGCAACCATCGTTATCTGACCTCAACACCTTTATCTTCTTCTCTGTCTGGTTTTCCACTAGAGCCTTAAATTCTTTAAACCTGTTAAAGACTTCAGATTTCTTCTTAAGGAAATATATCCATGTATTCCTTGAGAAGTCATCTATAAATGATACATAGTACACAGAGTTACCTAGTGATGGAACCTTCACAGGTCCAAACACATCACTGTGCACAAGTTCTAATATCTGTTTTGCCCTCTTACCACCAAAGGGGAAACTCACCCGATTCTGCTTCCCGTATACACAATTTTCACAAAAATCAAAATCTAGAGAGCTATTACTCATACCTTCTACAATACCTTTACCATGAAGTATTCGAAGGCCCTTCTCTCTAGTATGTCCAAGCCTTTGATGCCGCAACATGGTCTTCTCTCCAGAGACCACTAGATTTTCTGCTCCGCTTTCAGGAACCACAGAACTGTTGCACCCATTAATAACATTGCTACCTTGCAGCTAGTACAGAGTTCCAATCCGAACTCCCCGCATCAATACCAGTGCCCCCCAAACCATCTTGCAGGTATCCTTCTTGAACATTGTTTTTACACTTGCATCATCCAGCTTTCTTACAGAAATAAAATTTCTGGCCAATGCAGGAATATGCAGAACACCCAGAAGTGTTCTAACCCTTCCACCTTGTAACTTCAACTTTAATTTTCCGCGAACAATGATTTTAGCCTTCCTGTCATCCCCCGAGAAGACATCACCACCATCATATTTCTCATACTCACAGAACCACTCTCTATGGGGAGTGAAGTGAAAGGATGCACTTGAGTCAATCAACCATGCCTCATGGTCTACATGTGTACTTGAAGAATCCAAGTACACATCCCCACCTTCATCTGAGGTGGTTTTCGCCTTTGCAGAAGGAGCATCATCAGATCCCTTTCCTTTATCAGGAGATTTAGATTTACAGTTCCTTTCGTAGTGCCCTTCCTTTCTGCATTTCCAACACACCACCTTTATAGGTTTTCCTGGAGATTTAGATCTCCAACTCGATGACTTATTTTTTTTTCTATTCTGGGACCATCCTCATACAGACAAGGCATCACCATTCTGGCTCTCCATATTTTTCCGCCTCATCTCCTCCATCAGCAGGGATGAGACTATTTCATCAAACTGCAAGGCAGTTGCATTGCTACCTATTGCAATAACCAGACTATCCCATGAATCTGGTAGAGAACACAACAAAGTAATGTACTTATCTTCATCTAAAATTTTGAAATCAACAGACAATAATTGAGTTACCACAGTATTAAATTCATTTAGATGCTCTGTCACCGAGTCTCCATCTTTCATCCTCAAGTTATACAGCTTTTTCCATAGGAACAATTTATTCACTAGAGACTTAGATTGGTACAAAGTCCCTAACTTGTCCCACAAAGCCTTCACCGTAGCTTCCCCTGATATAGTCAGCAATACTGAATCTGAGACACACAATCGTATTGTGCTCTTTGCCTTCCGATCCAACTTCTTCCATTCTTCATCAAACACTCTCGTTGGTTTAGTACCCGGATCTACCATGATCCACTGATCTTTATCCACCAACAAATCCTCCATCTTGAGTTTCCACAACTCAAAACTCTGACCATTAAATTTCTCGATATCTATTTTTCCACTACTCACCATCTCCTTTCACCACCAAAATCGATTCCGCAGATCTCCCACTGAATAGGGTCTACCACAAGCCTAAACAAAACCCCTCAACAACAAAGGCGTCCCCTTGAAGCCAAAACAGCTCTGATAAAGAATGTAGGTTTTAACCCCGTACAGAAATTACCTACATACAAATTCTAAAACACAAAAAATAAACAATGCGAGAGCATAACACATAAAACACATATACAAAGAGATTTCCCCAGGATCCCAAAACTGGGACTACCAGCTTGATTTTTCATTATGTTCCTTTCAATGTTACAATACATATTTATACATGCCGAAGCATCCAATACCATGGACCGAAAACCATCACGTCAAAAACCATGTGCGAAAAATCATGCACAAAACCATAGGTAGGTCTGCCCAACCTAATATAGGGTCCAAAAACAAAATTTTCTGAGGCGCCACCCCAGACCCCATAGAGTGGGGTTACCTGCACCCCTCAAACCCCCAGTGACCCCCCTTGCTACGCAATCAGTGCAACAAACTCTAACCCCGTGGTTAACTACGTGGGCTAGTCGTGGAAAGTATATAACACAACCCAACACCCAGAGAACCCATCAATAAAGGAGGCCACCTACATTATCCAATACCTCATCAGTGAACAGAGTCGAGAAAGGATCATGTACGCAAGCATCATTCAACTTCTGAGATCTAAGCATATCCTTATTTCATCCTTCTTCTTCTTTTCCTATACCACCATTGGGCTTACCCAATCAGATTCTTCTTCAAGCTCAATGATGCATGCCACGAGCACCTTGTCTAGCTCTAAGCGGACCTTTTCCTTATACTTCAGATTGAGATAGTAAGGTCTTTGCTTAACCGACTTTGTGTTGGTTTTAACGTGATCTTCATAATGCCCAAGTCTCCTATTATCCCCTTTAACTCTGTAAACTTGGTAGGGAACGAATCTTGGTATTCGTGGAGCAATTCGGTGACCTTATCTACTATCATGTCATCTTAGTAATCTCCAATCTTCATGAATTCGGGCTCTACCTATGTACCAATATTTACCTATTTTGCTTTCAGTGGCGCATTTATATCAAGATTCTCGATTTGCGGTCCCTCGACCTTGCGGTGACCCTCGGTTTCAGGGATATTAATCTTTTGTGGGTCCTTGTCATCTTCTTCAGCAGTCACGTTATAGCATTCAACGCATGGCTTAACTGAGTAGTCCAATTGGGTTGAACTAGATCCAAAGGATCCTGCGGTATCTTGAAGATCACTGCTTTAACTTCTTGTAGTGCTTCGTCAATATAGTCAAACCCATCCTTGAAGCTGAATGTCATCATGAACCCTTTGCACATAATATCCCACTCACCTATGCCATGGCAGAGCTCTGTCTCCAAGTACCAGTTCATCGGGATGACATCCATGGTTTGATAGAACAAGTGCACCCATTCAAGTTGGGGCTTCACTCCATATGCCTTAGCCCACTTGGCCAAGTGTGCACACGGATCATCCTTCCCATCATACTTGTCTGTCATCCGTACCTTCGAATTCCCAAAGCGTGTTCTCATCATTCCTCCTACACTCGTGCCAATCATCAAAACTACCCTTGTGCGTACCCCACCATCTCGCGGGCATAGCGTTTAGTGCCCTTTCCAAAGCCTAGAAGCATTGCTTCTCTAGTACTTCCCTCTCAAATGCATCCAAAAAGACATCCACATCATTCAAGCCATCATAATTGGGCAGAGTTCTTACCTCTGATGACACATAGCGCAACGACCAGGTCATCATGTTACAACTCAGCGTAGTTACTTCATGTAGCCAATTCTACTAGTGCTCTAATTCTTCATCCGAGTATGAGGCACAGGAACTCTCGCAATCGCATGTAATTCATCCATCCACTATCAGATTCACCCAATCTTGGTCTCACGTTGTTATCTTATATATGCAGTCCAAATCATCATCTCTTTCGTAATCATGGACTGGTTTAGTATAGCGAGATCCTTCACCAGGATCTAGGGGTACTATTACATGAAGCGATTTCTTTTCAAATATCATCTTTCACTTCTTTAGGATGATTACCCCGTTCATGTCATTGGCCCAATCAATGCCAAGGAACGCAGGGTAGGGGTTTCTGTCATCCACAATTTCTATCACTTCAAAGTTAGCCAATGCGGTTGTGCCTTCAATGTCTACAATTACTCCTTGCATCCATCCCATGGGGATGATCTTCTGTTGATTTTCCATCCTAGACTAAATTGGAGACCATTGTAGCGCAGGTCTCTCCATTCGCTCCCAAGTCTGCTTCAGCAAAACGTTCGCATTTGACCCCAGATCCAAAATAACCTCATCCATTTCATATTCTCCTATCTACACAGTGTGTCTCATCTCATGCCCTGTCCTTGCTTTATGCTTACCAATCTTCCATACCACGCGCGATTCACCTAGAGCATGTCTGGTGCATCTATTTATAAGTTCATGTAACCCCTTCATAGCCTTTATATCGCGCAACAACTTCATGCAGGTCTCTAGAAAGGCCATAAGCATAGAAGAGTCTATTTCCTGATCAGGCGTATCTCGTCTTCCTGAGGTAGAGGCCTCAGCGAAGCTCTTCTTTGCTACCATAAAAGTTTCACATGCAGGCTCCAAATCAAATTCAACCTCCTTCTCAGGAGCTTTGCGAACCCATGTGCTATCTTTGGGTTGTTTCCCCTTATTGTCGCTCGTTGCAACTCCACTTCGGAGCACTATATTCACATTCAGATCCTCTTCGTGAGGCTCAGTCCTCATCATCTGTAAGTCCTGAGTCGGTTGTAGTGGTAGCACCCCTTTGTCATGTATCCTTCCTATCAGTGTAGGAAAGTCCTCCGTATCATGATTAAACTGAGTACAATATTTGCACGATGGATGCATTCGATTAGTGCATTCATGGGAATAGTGTCCTGGTCCTCTGTAATTGTAATAGATCAGTTGTCCCCGACCTCTGTCAGGTCCTCCTCCACCTCTGCCTCAGCCCCGTAACTTCGGCAGTTGCGCTCATCATGCCCTACCAACCTATAGAAGTTGGAGAACAGTTGCTATGGTGTTTGTACAAACTTCTGCAGCAAATGACAATTATCAGTTGTATGTTTCCCTGCTACCTGATATATAGCGCACCACAACGTAAGCCCCACACTTGGTCCTACTTAGGCTTCGGGCCTTAAAGGCATCGGTCCTCCTCTTGCAATATAGTTCACAAAAACCAGGTAGTGGTCTTTGTCATGCCCCTGACCTTTACATTTCAGGGACCATATTTCTTCGCATGCCTCCAGTCGAACTGTTATGTCCTACTTCAAACTTTGCATTTCAAGGAAAATATTTTGCAACTGCGCATGGATTTGCTGAACCCCTAAATTCAGATCTTCCATCAATGTTTCATGCAATCTTATGGAAATATCCAAGGCCTCTGCCTAAGTCGTAATCTTCTGTTGTGACAGTGCAACCCTTAGGTGAGGCAGGAGCAAAGCCACGGACCACTCACAGTGATGTCCATCTGTTAAGTTCATATTAGCTTCGTGGATTTGACACTTTAATCTTTGATCCAATTCCCAAGGTGTTTCACCTGGTTTCGTCGCGATTTCCTTGAACCTCACAATCGACTGTGCCTCAGATTTAGGCCCATTGAATTCTTTGTTCAGCGTGGTCTGGATTTCTGCCAACCCAGCATTTGGGTTATCATTAGAGTACTTGATGTACCAAGTCAACGCTTGATCTTGCAATGTGCTAACCAATGTTGCCTTCTTCATGTGATCGTCTGTGATGCCTTGAGCTTCCCATACAGCTTTTATGTTGAACCAGAACTAGTTTGGGTCCTCATTTCCCAAGCCCTTAAACAAAGGCAGCTTCATTGAATTTGCCATGTTGAACTGCGATGGAGGCGGTGGTGGTGGTGTGGGCGACATTGTAGGTGATGGTGGTGAATTTGGAGGTGGTGTAGGTGGAGGTGGTAGTCACGGGAATGCCTATTTTATTAACTAAACTACACTTCACGGAGAAGCCTGCGCTACTCTCTCTTCGTCACCCAATGGAGGTGAAATCAGTGGGCTATATTCAGGACCCTTTCTTCCTTCGTTCCTGTAAGTCTTTCCACTTCGCATAGCTTCAAACATCAAGGTAGTTGCATAACCCGTTTTTCGCACAATAACATCTTAATCCAAGTATTTAAAGACTTCAAGTACTTACCTCATAAACCTTTGAAAAAGCATTGCTCCACCTTGTTGTAGCTAACTAAGGTATCGACCATGAATTCAATCACAAATCCCCCTATGATACGATCGAGCAAATGATTGACAGTGTGGGCGATCTTATCCTCATAAGCTTCCAATCTCTGTACTAACTCCCGGGTCCAGACAATAGGACCATCAAGCCTCCACCCTCCTTGGCTATCCGCTAGCTTCACGATCCACTCGTATAACTCAACTATAAAGGAACAAAAAAAGATCTTGTGGATTTATGTATACAGGTACCTGTCCACCCACTATTCCTTTGTCAGCTGTGGATTTTTGTTCTCCAGTGCCGCGAATTCGTGGATCTTCCTATCCAACCAGTCTTCGACCTATTTCTTAGTTGGATTCCAATGATACAACATCACACATCTCTTATGCAGATTCCGGTCCCGACAGTGGAACCATTTGTTGGCTTTGTGGGGCCCAACCCAGGTTCAGCATTAGTTAGCCAAATAAATCTCTACATTACTAGCCCTTTCGACATCAACTCGCAGAGTGCAGACCAAAGTCTCAGTCGAAGCAGTATGGGGGAATGCTGGAACCAAGTTTCCGCACCCTGATATGGTTGTGATGTAAGTTTGTTCCCTCTGTCCCTATTTTCGCGCAGGTCATTAAGCCTTAGGGCTCTGTTAGTCTACCCTTTATTCTGCCCTTCAGTATCTCCATGAAGGTGTACGATCGACCTTTGCGCGGCCCTAACCTGTGATCCAGGTACTTCTGCACAACTATGACATTATATTGTATAGGTTCCCAAGTTATCTTAAGTGTTTTACTTATCTTACTAATCAATCACAGTTAGCGCCATGTAAACTAATATCCTTACTTGCATTCAATTAACCAATCCAATCACATATATTTGTGCATCACATAAACATTGTAAATTAAACCCAAAATGTAATATAATCAGGTGCATTAACAAGAAACAAATAAACGGAATTTGCAAAATACTTCTCTTTATTGATATATTTCAATTTAATAAAGATTCTATCCGCCCTGTGCACACAGCTGCAGGAGTCCATGCACTCAGATGCAGACTTCTACCCTAGGCCTTTGTGCACTTAGCTGCAAAGCCTCTACTTATGCTAAGACCAGGAACACTTAGACTTCCCTCCCAAAACTCCAATTCTTTGCTCTTCGTTACTTACTTCCTTCTTAGAGCTTACTTACTTAGCTCTTTTTGATACAATCCCATGGTCCGCGGACCATGGGTAGATCTTTATAGCCAACTTGACACTTTACAAAATAAGGGCGGACAACCCTTTATGATGCTTGACGCCTTCGTGCTCCGCGACCAAAAATGCGGAGGCTTTACAACTTTATTACAAAATTATCCCAAAACATAGGCTTTTAGCCCCAAAACTGCTCTTGGGGGAACCCGTTTCCAACATATGTGCATCCTTCTTTCAGTAGGAGTGCACACACATATTAGAACACATGCATGTTCCTATGAAAGAAATCACAAACACTTTAGAATGTGTGTGCATTCCTAAATACGAGTGTGCATGTGTTCTAAACAATGTATTCATTCCTGTTACAATTTGTAAGGAGAAAAGACATATACCTAATGCTAAAAAAATGCTAATGGTAAGTATACACCTAGTTAGAGGCAAGGGATACCCTTGAGATGTAATTTTTGGTGGTTAAAGTTGTCATTCTTGGCCCCAAATCCCAGAAGTTTTCTTTAGGGAATAACTCTTGGATTTCATGCCTTGACCATATTTATCGTATAAAGACACAATATTAATGTTCATAACCTCATAATACTAACTATTTACATGAAAACATAAAGGATGCATTGGAAATTTCCTTTATGGTGGTTCAACATGTCATGGTCATCCGTAGATGCCTAGAAGCTTCCTTTAGGAACTAATGATTGGGTTTTTTCTCTTTATTGTATAAGAGATTTAAGACCCATACTAAGTGATTAATTTCTTTGTTGAAAACCTAGACTTCTTGCAACCAAATAGACTACATCCTGGGAAAAATGAGAACATACACATCATACACACAAAATAACAAAAATTGGGAAGGAATTCCACTCGAGTTTATATTAGTCCTAGTGTGTATTTATACATGATAGATATGGTTGGATCAATTTTACCTTCTCTAATAAATGACTAATACATTCACATTTTACTGATTATTACATATGTTCACTCATGTGAATTCTCCCCCACCTGTAATTCCTTTCCCATCCCAAGAAAGGATGGAACGATGTATTGGACCTATACTCTTTGGAGAAATATTCTTATGTTAAATCAATCATGCATACTAGTTTGCATAGGTAATTAAGTCACAATAACTGCGAACTAGATAGGAATATGCACATGTACATGACATACTATGACTTCTACTTTTTTGGTCGCCACTTATTACATATCTCAATTTTTCACATTCTCTGTGATCTCTCTATCATATGCACTACTACTCTAACCAGGAACCATCACTAAAATCCTCTCCAATTTGGATGAATATTTTTTTCTCTTTCTATGGAATATTTCAGTGCATGACTTTCGCTCCCGGGATTTCCTCATTCACACATAAAATTAGTGAAGTCTGCATCATTACCCACTTATTCCTTACCACTTCCACAACCCAAGAAACATTCTACAAATTTCATATTATGGGGATACAATCAATTCAATTGTTATTTTTTCATCATCTTTTTCATTCAATGCTTTGTGTGTATGTTCAACTTGTTTGTTCTCGTTATTGATTGCATCCTTTCTCTCCTCATCTATGATAAATATTTCTATAAGAGAATTGTTTCTATTCATTCGATGTCAACTTTTTTTCTTCTTTGATGCTATAAAAATTAGTATGTTGTATGGTACTCATTCAATTTTCTTCATGGTTGTAATAGGTGTATCGATATCCTTGTCTTATGTTGGCTTTGTTTTTATGGTTCCTAATTAGTGTTAATGTGTTACTACATTATAAAATGTGTTGTATAAAGAATGGTTGGTTTGATTACTTATTGCTTATTGTTGGGTATGTAATTAAATTTAAAGAGGATAACTTTAACAATTAGACACTAATTTTTTTTGTGGGCTGGTATTTTTAAAATAATTGTTGATTTGATATCAACTGGTGTCAACAAGGGGTTGATCTCATTAAAAAAACATTGATTTCAATTACAAAGGTAGCAAACATTTCTTGCCTTAAATAAGGCTCACATTTTACCCTCCCCTGACTTATGACTCTAATGACTGGCTGAAACACTTAGTCTACAACTTTGACTAAACAATCTTTCATATTTTATATATATATATATATATATATATATATATTCAAACTCATTTTATTTATTAATTTACATACTCAAAAAAGTAAATTACAATGAATTCTTACTAGAAAATGAAATAACAAAATATTATGTAGCCCAAGTAAATATAGTTTATTCCACCACATCAATTGTAGTTCCGTGAGTCCATTTAGTTTATTTTTTCAACAATACAGGTCCTCCACGTGATATTTCTTTTGGTCAATTCCTTTAGTCTGCTCTAGTTGGTCAAAATTATCTTCTATCGCAACATATACCTATGTACAAAACGGCAACTCATTCTATATTTTGTGGTTAAAATGTGTTGATTGTTATGTCAATAAAATTCCCCTTCTTAGTAAACTTTCATGGGGAAATTATCTTCGTAAAAATATGCACAATGAACTAATAGACAAGGGTGAATGTTGGAGAACCTCAAATATTTCTCTTAGTTATATTCCAACATGTTGTTTACTGTTCATAGTTGTGGGAAATTAGGATACATAAAATTTAAACATGGTTGTGATTAATACATATGTTCTTGCCATGCTATATGCTTTTGGGTGAATACATGAAGATGGGTTACACTTTTTGGCCAAATAGATGAAATTTCAAAATTTTACCCTTTTATCAATTGAAGCCCTCAAAAATTATATAGGAATTGTGAATTTTGATTCAGAGTAAAAAGGCAATTTGTGGAGAATTATGTTTTTGTCCTAATGATATTTTAATTAAAAAAAATTAATGTCGTATAATCCATCAATTTTCCATTAAATGAAATGCTTGTCCTTGCAAATTTTCACACATCTTAAGAGCTATGTGTGTGTTTACATAACATAACTTAATCCAAAATGTGTAATATATATATATATATATATATATATAGAGAGAGAGAGAGAGAGAGAGAGAGAGAGAGAGAGAGAGAGCTATGTGTGTGTTTACATAACATAACTTAATCCAAAATGTGTAATATATATATATATATATATATAGAGAGAGAGAGAGAGAGAGATATTCCTAGAGAGAACTAAGTTATGCATATTAATTTTTTTATGCAAAATTATATTTTTTATTATTTTCCAAAGTTGGCGAAGCAATATTTCAATTGCATTTTGTAGACACATGTGTTCACTTAATATTTTTTTCAACTATTTAAATAAATTAAAAAACCAAGAGTACCCTTTTGAAGAGGACTTGTAAATGAAGATAGTGGTATTTTTTGAAAATTTTCAACTGTGTACATTTTATGTTATTGATTTTTTATTGAGTCCCTTTAAAATTGTCCAAAAAAATTCAAGCATTATCCTTAAAATAGATTAGATGAAAAATATCATATGAATTTGAAAATGTCAAACTCATATGCCATTGGATAGAGGATTCCTTCACAAATACAACATGATCAACTCTACCACTTAAGGACAATTTTTTCCTTAAGTCATTAGGGTACAAAATGGTGTTGTAGAGAAATATGCAGAAAAGGAGCTAAAACCCTATTTTTTTGGATCTCAGTAGCTCAATCAAGTGCTTGAGATAAAAATTCAAATAACTTCATTGAGAGTTTAAGAAACCATCAATCAAACCCTTAACGTGGTTAAATAGAGGCTCAATTGAGCTATAGCTTGATCAAGCACATGCTCTTTAATGACAAATAAAGCTCTTTTGTAACCTCGAGTTACACAAGAGCTTGATCAAGGGTTTGTTTTAATTCTTGATTGAGCTATGTTTAAGCCCTAAAATAGCTTGATCGTGTGTTAAAATATTCATTGATCGAGCTACTTTTTTTCACCCAAAATGCATCCTCCCTTGCTAAAAAATGTAACCAAACTTCATACATAAACCCTTTAGAAGGTATTTGACTACACAACCTTTGTAAAGCACAATTTAACCAAAAAAAAATGCTACCAACTTATTTCATATGTAACTTAACATTTGAAAAATAATTACATAAAGTTTGTTCCATATTGAGTTAAACTCTATCTACGTCAATTATTCACCTTTCAAATTGAAGTCAAATTCCATAGTCGAAAATTCTGTTGAAATTGATTGGACTACAAGTCTACTTCATCGAACGATTTTTTATTAATTTCCAATTATGTCATATGACTCAATTGAAAAAAAAATCAATGTTGATTTAACTGACTAATGGTTCAGATTATGATGCTACGATTATGGTCAGTAAATGATTCCATACAACATATTGATCACTTGATAACATTCTTACAAAGAGCATAGAGATATTAGAATTTTGAATGTTATTATTCCGGCCTATAACTTTCATGGTGATTACAATGTCATTAATTGTAATAGTTTGCAGAGTGACTACAATAAACTCAACTTGTTTCTTCATTCTTGTCATAGGAAAAAAAGGATTTTATAAAATGACCAATGCCAAAGTCAATGGATGTGAAATCTAGATTTACTTTAATGTCTTGGGAATGCCTCTAGTATTTCCACTTTCCCCTCTTTTTTCCTCATCATTGGTTAGTATTGCGAAAAATTCGAGTTGAATTTCACAATACAATTCCTCAACCAATCCACACTAGTCAAATTTTGACCAATAATACCAAGTCCACTAGTAAGATGTGAATTTGACCATCCAAATGGTCTTGCCAAATGTGGACCTCAGATTCAACTAGCACAATCGATTTTTTTTTCTTCTTTATAACAAAAATAATAGTTACAAATAATATTGAAATTATTAAACTTTCATACAATATATAAGTAGTCTAATTGACTAAGTCAACTTGGTTCTCCATCGACCAAGGTGATTAACTCTTCTTAACAATTTCCAATGCAATTTGCTCCAACATCAATCCTCTTTACTTGAAACTTTTCCTTACATAGTCATTTCCTTGATTTCTTTATGCAAATTTTATTATTGAAATTTAATATAGCAACATGAACAAACATGTAACATCTATATTTATGCACAACATCCATGAACAATGACTTACATATTTTTAATTCTCATATTTTGCAAGTTTCCAGCATGCATGATTGAAATCAAAGTGGCCTGCAATACATAATTAATATTTTATGCACAACATCCACATACCATGAGCATATTCTTAAAATAATTTTCATATTTTGTTTATCTTCCACGAGCCTTAGCATTCACGAGGGTTTTTTCAGGTAGCATCTTGTTGAACACTCCTTCACTTATAAAATGATCCTCTTCATTTTTCTTTCTTCTTACAAGTTCTCGCCATATTTGTTTAGTATTACTACAATCACATACTCAATACCAACGAAAACAGAACCAATATGTTGAGAGCCTAATCTTTGTATAGCCATATAGACTACATCATTGAAATAATGAGAACATACACATCATACACAAAGAACAATAGAATTTTGGAAGGAATTCCAATTGAGTTTCTATTATTTGTAATGTGCATTTATACATAAGAGATATAGTTGGAGAAATTGTACCTACTCTAACCAATCACTCATACATTCATCTTTTATGAATAATTACATACATTTACTCATGTGAATAATATGACTTACATAGGCCTAAGAGGTCCCTCCAACAGTCTCCTAGTGGTTTCTATATTCCCACTTGAAGGCCAAATATCACCTCAAGAGGTCATTTATGGTATTTTGATGTGTCATTAATGACCCTTGATCCCTAGAAGCTCCCTAAAACCTCAAGACGTATAGCGTGGTCACTTAAGGTGTCATCTTTGACCCTAAATACCTAGATGCTTTGTGCTTTGGCTATGCCTTGGGTCTCCCCCACTTGACCATATTGTGGCTTGGATACCCATACCTAATGCTCCAAACCTTGTGAGGGAACTAATGTAATTATTTAGAGCTAAGGATACCATTTAAACCTCATGTATGGTGCTTCTAGTAATTATTCATGGGTATATGTGCCTCAAATCTATCTTTAGGACCTAATATATGGCTTTCTTTTACACATAATTTTTAGGACCCTTAATCAGATTTGTTGGTAAAAATGATTTGGGATCTTTACTTTGGTTAATATTTTCACAATTGAATAAAAGAGCATGTAAAAACAATATATGCAAACACTTAAAGAAGAAGAAACATAAAAGGAGACGATAAAGACAATGCACCAAATGTTTGATAATGGAGTTTTTCCAATGTGGACTATGTGTTTGGGCCCTGCTTCAATAGTCGAGTGGCCTCTTCATTCATCTTAACAAAAAGAAAGGAAAGTACATGGAAAAATGCATCATTCTACCTCAGTCTTGGGAGTAACCTGAAAAAGGGTTGCTCAATTCTCAAATCTGACTGCACCAATGAACCCGTTGCAAAATTATGAGTAAAATGAGCATAAAATCAATTGGGTTTTTTCACTATCAATTCTAGAACCCCAAAGAATCTCCAAGATTTCACAGTAGATTTTGTATGGGAATATTCTAGGAATATTCTAGGGAACATTCCTTGGGAATATGCCCTAAATCTATACACTCGTACAAGGTTCCACTACTATGGTTCACCTACATTAGGTTTCCACACTATTGTGAGTTCTACTCATTGACCTCATGAACCTCCTCCTCCTCGCTCACGACATTGTATGAGTTTAAATAGATTTGAATGGGGATATCAACCAAAGCTCACTAATTGGTGGGTTGGTTGGTGTGAAAATAATAGAACGATGGAGGGGCAAGGGTTGCAAGTTCAAACCTCATAGAATATTTTTAATAACAACAAACATCTGGATTGAATATAAATCGTGGTTTGAAACCTCTACCATATTTGGTGGTGCCACCAGACTTTGGTGGTTATGCCAAATCTAAACTACACCATGTGGCTGCAAACTTGCTCATAAAATTTTACCAAATGTAATTGGATTTGGTGGTTATGCCAATTCTATCCCCAACCAAATGTTTCACCAACTTTCCCTGCCAAAATTGGTCTAGGTTTGACTGGACAACCATGAGGTGCCATGTAGCGCCTAATGATTGGGTCATATATCACCCGTGGATTGGGCCACTTGCAAACATTATTATGCCACATGGCTCAATCCAAGGGTGAAATGTGGCACTTCCTGATTACCCCACATGATTTTGTACTAGCTGAAAACAATGCTAATAGGATTTCCATGTGGCATCTTTTGGGAGTGCCATGTGACACCCTGTGTACAAATTGCAATTTTATTTTTGGCTTAAACTTTAGATGTGAGTAACTTTCACATATGGAATCTGATTGAGGTGTCATTTACACCATTGGAAAGCTCTCATCGAGCTCTACATTTTGGTGCTAGTTTCACTCAGATGTGAGGATTTTTATTTTTAGGCCCTTAGGGATCCTCTTGGATCATTCCACCCCACTAAGAAGCTTTTTGGCTTCAAAAGCCTCATCAATCAACATGAAGGAGATGGAATTGATCCCTCACTTTCTCCTTTTCAATCCATCATGCCTTACTAGGATGCATTCGTTTGAAGCCCACTAAAAGGTACTCACCATCTCCCCGTCATGAAGTGATGATTCTCTTGTCTAGGATGACATCTTTGCGAAACTTGTCCAAGTATTTCAGAGAAAAAGCATCCACTGATGGAACTTGATCACTTTCCTCTAGATACATGATCATGGGTGGTTTATAGAGTTTCAAGTTTTCAACATTAACCATGAAATACATTTGCATATATGCTGGAAGATCAAGGTGATAAGAATTATTTCCAATCTTCTCTAAGATGGTTAAAGGAACATATCTGATTGGTCTCAATTTCTTGCCTTCTCCCTTCATCCCATCCTTGCTAATATGAAACATTATATATATATATATATATATATATATATATATATATATATATATATATATATATATATATATATATAGATTGCATACAAGAAAACTATTTGTTAGGCATTTGAATTATAGAGAAAGAAGTATATGGTTGCATGCAAAGAAATAGTTTTTGTGCATTTAATTTCTTGGAAAATGAAAATATAAGTTTTCATGTGAGTGAAATAACTACTATGTATTTGAATTCTTGAAAATAATACATGAGACCCTACATACAAGAAGATAAAGAAGCCATGAACAACTAGCTATTGGTCATATTTCTTGGAAATAAAATTGTGCACATAACCAATAACTATTATAATAATTTCTTGGAAAGAAGTTTGCGCGCATAACTAATAACTATTATAATAATTTATTGGAAATTAATTTGTGCACATAACTAATAATTATTGTATTAGTTTCTTGGAAAGAAATTGTGCACATAAACAATAACTAATTTATTATCTTTTGAAAAATAAACATGTGTTTGTATGTTTTAATTGTGTTACAAATTATTAGAAAACTACCATGGTTCTTATGTCCATGATCATAGGTTAAATATATTTATTTTCTTGAAAAAAAAATGTGCATTTCTTGGAAAAAAATTTCATGGCTTTTGTGTGGAAGAGACTTAAATTATCTAAGTTTTTTCCTTGAAAAAGGTTATATGTGAACATTGCACAAAAAAAAATAAAAACTATTTTTCCAGAGGTGTGTATTTACATGCATAAAATATTAGTTTATCGTGGTAAATTTATTTATGCATAGGAATGTAAAGCTATTGTGAAAGAGGAATACATAACTTTATGTATCAAAATAATAGTTGTTGTGTTACTTCCTTTTCCAAAGACAAATAAGTGTGGTAGGGTTTTGGAGAAAGAAAATATGTTTTGCATGCACGAAAATAACAGTAGATTGAGATAGATTTTTTGGAAAGATTATCAATTTGCATGCAAGATTATGTTAGCTTTCCTTTGGAAAGATTATGGATTTGCAAATAAGATTATGTTAGGTTTCCTCTTTTAAGATTATGCATTTGAATGCAAGATTATGTTAGTTTATTTTTGATAAAATATTATGTATATGCATGTAGAAATAACACCTCCTATGAATAGTTCATGTATTTGCATGAAAAACCATAATTAAGGTGCTAGTTTCCTTTAAAAGAATAAGCACGGTTGTAGTGGTTTTCTGTTGTGTGTTTTTGTTAAGGGAATAAAAGTTAATGTCTTATTTATCTTGGAAGATTCTTCCTCTTCTTATTTTGAAGAGATCGTAATAACCATGGAGGTTCCTTAATGGTATTCTGTTTTGTGGATAGGAGTAGTTGTTTCTCTTCTCACGATAGAGGTAGAAGAGGGACAAGTGAGCATTCCTTGGTTATCTTTATGTATTTACCTATATATACGAGTTATGGATGGAAAAACATGTGTCATAACCATACACATGTAGAAACAAGTAGACATGCTTTGATAGTCAAGAGCTTTTAATTAATACATGTACTATATTGATAAAGAAGGCATGTCATAATAGTTTGTTTAGGTTTTATGAATGCACATGAATAAATGTTGAAGCATCACTAATAAATATTTCTTATTGGTCTAATCATTATTTGATCTAAACATGATATCAAAGTCTACTAACAACACTAATTGCAAGAGAATATTATGATGTATGTGAAAGATAGATTATTTTTAACATTGTGGCAGGTAAAAAGCTAATGGCCTCTTCATATTGATGAGTGTCAATTGCAAGATGGTCCATTGATCAGAATATCCAAGCCACACATGGAGATTGAGGATTTGTGGGTAAATTATATCTTTAGCTAGATATGTTGTTTTTAAGTGATATTTATTTGTCAGATTTTATGAAAATGGTTAAGAAATGGACTCCCTTACAATCCATTGAGTGATGGATGAACACCATCATGAGTATTTAATAATAAAATTAAACGTTTGATGGTTTTCACCTTACAGGTTTCCAGGATATATCGATGTCTAATGATATGGTTGTTTGTTGTGCCATTTTTATAATGTTGATTCCTTCCATGATGTGACGTTTAAATCATTAAGTATGTGATTAACTAACTCAGTTAAAAGAATCATGGAATTGATGTGGGGTTACATCAGGAAGTTTAAATTAATATGTCACAACAATGATAATTAATAATTGTATAACTCATTATTCTTTTACTAAATATTACTCTATGTAATGATGATGGTTTATCTAATGGTCATTGAAGGAATATGGAAAGTAATTTAGAAAGTTATACATTGGTAAATGTTGTAAAAATTTCTTAATGCCATGCATTTTCCTACAAGGTTGTGAGGGGATGTTACAATTAATCGATTCGTTTTAATCCAAGTGTGACATGTAACATTTTAAAAAATATTAATAACAAAAATAGTTCAATGTCCACAAAGGACATTTTAATGATTAGATATTGCAATGCCAACTATGTATATATTATGTGAAACTAGTGAAAATAAAAAAAATCTTAATAATTAAAACATTTTGGGGTTTTCTCAAAACCATCATAGATCCGTTTAACTCTAGATCTACCAAAAACCATCTATATTAGATCTACCAAATTTTTAGAAACAAGAAAAAATCTCTCTAAATATGATTGGTAAATATGGAGTTACACTTAGATTTATATTAAATTTTTAAATAATAAAAAATAAGATAATAGTAATTTTTAAATTAGCAATAGTTTTTAATTTAATAAAGATTTGTAATTAATATAAAATAATTATTCATATATTTTGTTTTTTATTTTGAATTTTTTGTATAATAAAAAAATATTTTTTAAGTTATATATATGGAATTTTTTTAAATAATTAAAATTAAAATAATAATAATTTCAAAATTAATTAACTTTTTAATGTTTATACTAACCATATTTTAAAATAATCCCAAAAAAAATTTTATAAACACTAAATCATGAAAAAATGTTATAAAGACTAAATCATGATCCGAGTAAAATAATTATAAAATATTAAAATAAATATTATTAAAACAAAATATTTGTAAGTAAAATAAATATACATTACATTAAATAAATTATATGAAATAATTTAAAAGGAATTTTTAACATTGAAATAAAGAAATTTTAAATAATAAACTAGTTTTAAAATATTTAAAATAATTTTAAAATATTATTAAAACAAAATATTTGGAAGTAAAACAAATATACATTATAATAAATAAATTATATGAAATAAATCTAAAGAAGTTGGATTTAATAGTGAAAGGAAAATATTTTTTATTATGTTAATATGTTTATTTTGGAATTGAGTTTTTATAATTTTAATTTAATTATTAATAATTATTAGATAGATGATAGGGATGTAACTTTATAGAATATTTTAGGTAGTATACATAAATAAAAGGCTAAGATTTATTTTCAAAGTAGTTATATCTAAATTCATTAGTTAAAAAAAAATGTTATGAATAAGTGTTATATAAAATGAGTTATGGTTTTGCGGGCTTGTGGTATTGATAAACCATGACATTGGCTCATGGAATCGTAACAAAACTTATTTACAAATTAAGAATCTCTATAATAAACTGAGGTGAATCTCTTTTTTTTTTTTTTTGTAAATGTATATATGTTTAACTTACCTATTAATTATTTTTTTCATTAATTAAAATAATAATAAAATATATTTGATTAAAGTTATAAATTAGTTAAATGGTTACTTTAGTTATTAAGTAATTATTATTTTTTTCCTTTTGTGTTGTGTAGAGTTAGTTTAATTTAAAAACTATGAAAGAACTTGAAATAGTGATAGAATGTGTAATTATATCAATCAATCTACATCCATATCAATTAAATGGTTGGTAAATGTCTGTAGGCATCAATCTACAATAAACATCAACATACTTGCTTTATTATTCATGTCACATTTTTAAAACAAAAAAAATCATAAAACTATCTATATTATAATTTTATTTTAAACTATTATTATTAACTATAAAAAAAATTAATAAACATATATACATTGAAAAGAAACATGTAACAAGATTCTTGAATTTTAACAATGAATATTATTACATTTGTCACATTTTATTATGGAGATTAAATTCTCAATTTGTCAATAGGCTTTGTTACAATACCCTTGGTGAATACCATAGTTTATCAATATTTTGTTAGAATATAATGGGTCAATATTATGACTTATAAACATCACATCACAAAAATCATAAGTCACTTCATAAGAAGTTGTTTTTAATTAGTCAATTTAATTAAAGAGAGAAATAAATAATTTTAGAGATAAATCTCAATCTTTGCTTTTACTACTAAGTTGGTTACAATACTATGGGCCAATACCATATCTTATAAATATCACATGACCAAACATCATAACTCATTTGGTAAGATATTATTTTTGATTAATCAATTTAATAAAAGAAATTATTTTGAAAATAAAGTTCAATTTTTCTTTTATATATAAAATAGTCTAAAATATTTAATGAAGATTAACTCTTTTGATATATAATTAAATTAAAATTTTAAAATTTTAATTCTAAATAATCACTAATTAAAATATAAAAAAAACATATCACTATTATGATTTTATAATTAATTTTAATAAAGTGAAAGTTCACCCAACAATCAATTTTATTTAAAATTGTTTGATTTAAAATGGTTTTCAGGACTCTTCTGATATTAATGGATAACACAACTTAATGAAAATAAATTATTGTTTTAAAAAATAATAAAAAATATTTTATATTATAATAAATAAACAAAATTTTTGTTTATTTAAGTTATTTGTTATTATTATTAATGAGTATCTGTACATTTGCCCTCTACTGAGCTAGAGTGTGGCAATTACCATGTAAATCAAAAGATTTAGAATTTACGCTCTAATCAAAGAAATTATATTAACCTTGAGGATGACATAAGATACTAGAACACAACAAAGCCCTTAATATATCTTCATAAAATCTGAGAAATAAAATAATATATGAACATCTGCTTCTATGTGAACGTATCTAATCATAGGTTGAGAAGATTCATATGATCTACAAAGAAAAACACACACACAGATACAAAGAAAAACACACATATATGCATCTATTGGTCCGAGTAATATGATCTTCGTATTCAAAGACCTGCAAGAATCTGTGTAATCAGTTTTGCTAGCGTATCAGCTACTGTTAGCTGTGGCAGATGGCCATCTGTCTCAACTATGTGCACTGAATTCTTCTTTCCTCCAAGTTTGTTTTGCATGTAATATGAGACGCTCAATGGAACTGCCACGTCCTTCCTAGTCTGGATGATGCTACACGGGATCTTCACATCGCATAATATGCTTCTAACATCACTCTCGAAAATGCTTTTGGCAACCACAAGTGCGATTTCAGGCTTCATATTCATCATTTTTCTACTGTATTCCTTCACGAGAGAGGGCTTATCAACGCCAATCAGGAGAGGAACGAAGCCTGAAACCCATGCTGAATAGTTGGATTTTATTGAGCTGAAAAGTGCATCGATGTCACCACGTTCGAATCCTCCCTCATACGATTCATCGTTCAAATATCTGCATAAACAATAACAACGTAACAAGGTGTAAGGAATTTTTGAAATTAGATTAATTACATTATTAATATTGGTTAGTCTAGCTTAGAACTCTTTAATATAGTTTTGGATTAGTCAAATTATCAATATTTGTCGTTAACTTTTAGAACCATCTAATTGGTTTTTAGAGATCTAACTTTCTCATATAATTTTAGATTAATCACATTATCAAAGTCGACCTTTTGAACCCTCTAAAATAGTTGTCAGCGAGTTCATTCTCATGACCAAGAAGAAGAAAATTGATCTACCATTGAAGGAAAAAACTGATCTATCACTAGAAATAAACATGTAAGGACATCGATACAGTGGAGGAAATTTTATGGTATTTAATGTTCTGTTACCTTGCGGAAGCACATAGTAAGATTAATCTTTCAAACAATTCTGGTCTTTTGATGGAGGCCAGACAGCCCACCATTCCAGAAACCGAATGACCTATGTACACGCACTTGTCAACTGTAATCTCATCTAAAATGGCGAGAAGATCGTCTGCATAAGCAGAGAGTGAATCTCTGTATCGATCGAAGTCGAAATGCATGGGATCGACACTGCCAGAGAAGACCATATCGAATACGATGACTTTGAAATCAGGCACTAGGTATGACAGAATATCTTTCCACATCGACTGGTCTCCCCCAAAGCCGTGTGAGAGAACTAATACCCGCTCGCCAGAGCCGAAAACTCTTACGTTAAGGGCTTCTATCAGTCCACGAGATTCTAATTTCACCATTTTTGGAGGCCAGGAACTGATTTCCCTATTTTCCTTGGCAACTAGAGATATCTAATCGACTAGGGTGTGAAGATCTGGGATTCCTGCAGCTGTAACGGTAGTGATAATAACATAACCTAATTCAACTCCAATCCAATTGCGCAGACACCCTCAAAAGCTTTTATGAACCCTAATTATATTAAAATTGCGAGCTAAACAAGAGAACCTTTTAACAATTTACTGTGGAATCCAAGGACTTCACAGAATCCATAATACAGAGAAAGTCTTTCCCCTTGACAGATATTTAAAGTCCTCGCCCTGACACACTAGGGCAGGAACCACCGGTCTGTTACATGGACTGATATTCACAGAGATTAGGTATGGGTAAGGTAAGAACATTATTAATCATTCAAAGAACGGTTGTCATATTTTTAGATATTTTGGCCACATGGCAGGTCCAACGAGCTTGTCGGGGGGTAGGTTTGATGAAGTTTATTGCTGCGTTCAATGCATTGCACCTATATGGATAAATAAGCTTTTAGAATTAAAAGTTGTAGGGTTGTCCTCCGAAAGCAACTGATGTTATTGGTTGCGTAGAATTTCGAACTTTTCAGCGAACTTTACGGATACAGACAAGCTTGTTATAAATGAAGATGGAACTTTGATATTTGATTCTAGGTTGGGATATGTTTCCCCATTACGGCAGCAGACAGCTTTTCATAAATGAAGATGGAGCTTTATCTGTTGAGAGGTGCAGACAGCTTGTCATAAAGATGGAACAAGATGGAACTTTATTTGGGGAAAGGTGGGAGGATTTTTCTGGCTAATTAGTCAAAACAAAAAAAAATATGTAGTTGTTTAGGTTTTTTTTTATTAATTTATTTTTAGTTCTAAAATTTTATAGTTAATATTAATGGGTTTAATGGTTAAGAGTATATGTTTCTTCTTAAGATGAAGCAGGTTTAAAACTAGAGGGGTAGAGTATGTATGTTTTTTTAGATTTAGTAGTCAAGTAGTTGCTCTGAATTAGGTACTTTGTTCCACAAATAATAGGTCTCATACACCAATTTGGTGTTTGGCTTGGCCTTGACCTTAAAATTAGATAATAATAAGAATATTTTATATTTATAGTAGTGTAAAAATATAGTAACTTTTTATAATGTTTGGAGTAAAAAAATTAATTATGTTTATAAGTGTGTTTATTTCAAAATATAATATTCATAATTTTATTTAATTATTAATAATTATTAGTTGGATGGTAGATATTTAACCTCCACCCATATTATTCTAAAATATTCATAGCAATGAACACAAATGAAAGGTTGAAATTTATCTTCAAAGTAGTAATGTTTTTTTTCTTTTCTAAATCAATTTATTAAAAGAATTTCATATGAACTATTGTTATCTGAAGTGAGCTATGATATTTTTCACTTGTGCTATTGATGAGCCATGGTATGGTAACAAAGTCTATTTACAAATTGAGAATCTTTATGGTAAACTTGGGTTAACCTCCATAGTTAAGAATTTTGTACCATATTTTTTTATTTTTTTAAAATGTATATATGTTTAACTTCTATATTAATTGTTTTTTATTATTATTTATTAATAATAAATTAATCATTTAAAATAAGGTTGTACTTGAGCTAATATGCATGCCTATTTTGGAATAGGGCTTTCATAATGATTTCCAGAAAATTATTTTAATTATAACTCATTATTATGTGTATAGTAGAGATTTAACCTCCACATAAGAATATTCTAGAATATTAATAGGTGTATAGTAGGGATTTAACCTCCACATAAGAATATTCTTGAATATTAATAGTAGTATAGAGAAATCAAAGGTTGAGATTTATCTTTAAAGTAGTTATGCCCTTTTTGACCTTTTAATTAAGAATCTATTCGCAAATTAAGAATCTCCATGGTAAAGTGGGGTTACACCTGTCTCGTTAAGAATTGTGTTCTATTTTTTTTAATGCATGAATGTTTAACTTACATATTAATATTTTAATTAAAATAATAATAATTATCATTTAATATAAAGTTATAATTTAATTAGTTTTATGATATTTTTACTTTTGTAACATGAGATGTATTATGTAGGAAGTGTTTTGTTATTTATTACATATTGATTTCTATTGGTGTTTGCATTCATTTAATTGATATAATTGAACTAGTTTAATTAGTGTTTATAATTTTTTTAAATACACTAGTTTTTCATAAATAAAACAATAAATATATAATCAACTAATTATTTAAAAAAAAAGTTAAAAAAAAAATCATTTATATTTTATTTTATGTTATAATAAAAATTGAATAAAACTATAGATGTTAATTTTTTCTATTATTAAAAACTTTTAATTAAATTTTATATTTTACTTTTTTTTTTTGGTCAAGTAAGAATAGAGCCTTCTATTAACCGTACGAAATATTACATATATTACATGTCTTTACAAGTGTAAAGATCAACAAGGGCTAACCCAATGAAGATTAACCTGAAACAACCCGAAACCTTATACCTAAACCTTACATCTAAACCTCCGCCCATTATCCAACCCGATGGCCATTCGATAAGACCCCCAGTGATCCAATGGTCGTTAAAGAAATCGCTTTGGAGATATGCGCGACCTTTACCAGCTTTACGGAGCTTATAGGATAAATAAACTGTCAATGTATAAAACTTCGGGTCTGTTCTTGGACTTAACCTCCTCCCATGTTGAAACCCGATATCCTTTCGATCCAGATCCCGTAAGATCCGATAGTCATGAACACTATCACCTCGGCAACATGCACCCCTTTTACTCGGTTCACGGATTCGATAAGGATTATGAACCATTGGTTTATAAATGTTCAGGTCCGGTCTGAGATTTAACCTTCGATTACTCTTGGAACCCGATATCCATACGATTAGGCTCCTGTTGATCTGACGGTCCTTCGAGATATCAGATCGGAAACTTGCATGATCTTTACCCTGTTTATGGACCCGATGAAGATTATGAACCACTTATCTAAAAATCTTCGGGTCCACTTGAATAGTTAATGTTCGATCACTTTCCCACACGATAGCCATTCGATAACGAAGGCTGTCACGATATGTGGTCGATGACCTTCTAAGAAGCCTGCTATTTACCAAGTGCCCCTCCCCTATAGAAAGCTCTGTTTTAAGCATTGTTGAGGGATCAACGGTTAAGAATGACTTTCGCTTTTTCTTACTCCTACTTCCACTAGTCTTCCTTCTTGTTCATTCCTAATAGTCTAGAAGTACTCCATGTCTTTAGTCGCCTGTATTTGACAATCCTCATGCAATTTCCCCGAGGGAGTCGAATCCCAAGCATACCTGCTGTAACTTTCTTTACAAAAAACTCCTTTGTTCGCAAGACAATCAGCTAGCATATTGGCTTTTCTTCGCACATGAACAAAGCTAACGATTCTCAGGGTTTGTAGGTGGGAATGAATGCATTGAAAGACCTACAAAAGCTGCCAATGTTTTGAAACTTTTCCAGGTGCTTTTCCATTACATATCTTCTTGGCCGCACTAATAACCAATTTAGAGTCTGCTTCAATGATGGAATTATGTAAATTTGACTCGATCAGTATTTCCAGGCACTGCTCTAAGGCCATGAGCTCTGCCATGTTATTAGTGGCAGTCCCTGAATGACTCTGAAATATATCTGTAATTAACCCTTGCTCATCTCTAATGACCCCTCCAAAACCAGCCATCCCTTGGTTACCTTTAGAGGCTCCATCTATATTAAATTTCAAGAAACCATGAGAAGGAGGTTGTCAGAAGTCTTTACCAACATTTATCTGGCTCACACCCTTGTTTATGCTCTGGGGAACTCGCAAATGGATACCCAACTGTAGCAGTATACAAGCATCTTGGGGCAAAGTAGGGAACTCAGGAGGTCTCCCTAAAAGGGCTCCAACAGTGTCTTTGAGTTGTCTTAATATTTGTGCAATAATGTTCTGGGTTGAGCCAGTTTTATTCTTGAAAATCCTGCCATTGCGTTCCTTCAAGACATCCCAGATTAAGAAGCCTAGAACTAGAGTCCAAGCTTTGTTGATGATTTCATTGCCTGAGAAGTCTTTTCTCCAATTCTTCAAAGTGTTGGTAATACTAAGTCTGTCCCTACCAGTTTGCCTGAAGACTGAGGCCACCCAATCCCACAAGGTAGAGGTGAATGGGAAGAGGTTGAGTAAGTGTTCCATCGTCTCCTCTTGTGAACCACATAGATGTCATTTAGATGGGCAAACAAAACCCATTTTCAGAAGATTTTCCCAAGTTAGAATTTTCTTTTGTTGAACCAACCACATAAACAACTTTATTTTCATCCAGTGCTGGTGCTGCAAAAGGTCCTTCCATACCGTATCAGGGTTTTGATAATCGAACCCTAGGGCTATTCGTTTAACTTCTTTGAGGTTAAAGTTACCTTCTATGTTTCTTCCCCATCTCTGTTGGTCAGACAAGGATGACACCAAAAACTTTCTCTGTTCCAAGTCTAGAGCAAGAGAGCCTGCCTGAGCTTTCAAAGGGCTCTCTTTACTATAGCCCAGTTCCTTCCATATTCTCCATTTACCATTGTTCCTTTCCTGATCCTAGAAGTCACTTACCATGCATAAACATTTGTTGTCAATGTCATTCTTGAGAGCGATTAGTTCTTCCCTAAACAAGTTTGGTTCCTGCTGCCAGTTGTCCTCCCAGAATCTTGCCAGGTTCCCAGCTTGGATCTCCCAAAAGCTATGCTGCTGGACAATGGCTCTGTTTTCCCAAGCAAGATTCCAAATGTTGGAGCCCTTGATAAGCCCAGACATTCGGATATGATCCCTCTCTTGCCAATTATTTTCACATTTCCATTTCCAAAGCTTGGCCCAAGGGGTTGCCAATTCCTTAATCCACCTCCACCAAAGTTTTGCACCTGAAACTCTGCTGACGGTTTCACGGTCATGAAGCCCCAAAACACCATGGGCCTTAGGTTTGCAGAGCTTTTCCTAAGCTACCAAAGCCCATTTCTTTTTTTCTTCCCCTTTGCCCCAAAGAAAATATCTTTGAATGTTCCTGATCTGTTGCATAACTCCTATAGGAGCAGGAAGAGCTGACATCATGAAAATGGGTATGGCCTGCAGGATAGCCTTTGTAATCACAAGACACTCTTCCAAATTCAAAGATTTGCATGTCCATTTCCTGATCCTATCCTGAAGTTTGTTAATTATTGGCTCCCACACTCCCCTCCTTAGAGGATTGTCCGTAAGAGGAATTCCAAGGTACTTAGAAGGTAACTGATCCCTTTGAAACCCTAGAATTCTTGTGAGTTTTCTTGAATAACAATGTTAGTGTTAACAAATAAAACTTTTGATTTGTCAAGGCTTACCTCTGTACCAGTGGCCATGGCAAAGTCTTTTAAGATTTGTTTAAAAGCGTTGGATTCCTTGACCATGGGAATGCCCTGCAGCATAGTGTCATCCACAAATTGTTGGTGAGTTGAAGTAGCTCCATCTATGATAAGTTTCAATCCCTAGATTCTTCCTTCAGCACTTGTACTTTTTATCACTCTGCCTAGCCCTTCCATCATGAGTACAAAGAGGAAGGGGGAGATAAAATCTCCTTGTCTGAGACCCCTAGAAGGCATAAAGGTTCTTGAGGGCGAGCCATTAAGCAGGATTGAAAAACTAGCTGTGGATACAAGGGCCATAACCCATCTAATCCAGTTGTGGTCGAAACCATGAGCTTTCAGTACTTCCCTGATGTAAGACCAGCTTAGCTTGTCATAAGCTTTCACTAGGTCAAGCTTTATGATCATAACAACTTGCTTATTTCTCTTAAGAGAGTGTACCACCTCATGAGCTTGTATGATGTTATTGAGAATCTGTCTTCCTTCCACATACCTAGTTTGCTCCTCTAAGACAAGAGCTGGAAGAAGGGGATTGAGTCTGTTAGTGATCACTTTGGAAATAATTTTGTACACCACATTACATAAAGCTATGGGTCTGAATCTATCTGGTGTCATAGCTTTTTCCTACTTTGGAATCAAAGCTATGAAAGAGGCATTGAGAGCCTTCAAAACCATTCTGGATCTTCTAGAGTCTTCCACTACATCAAGGATGTCTTGTTTGACTATTTTCCAACATGCTTTGAGAAGTCCACATTGAATCCATCCGGGCTAGGAGCTTTCCCATTTTATATCTCATTGATAACTTCACTAACCTCATCTTCAGACACTGACCTGTTAATATTGTGATTGTCTTCCCTTGTTACAAGCTTGAGAATGTACTTTGTGAAATTGCTAATGAACCGTGACTTGTATAAGAAAGGCTCCTTTGCAATGCTAAGGAAGTGTTGTACTTGGAAACATTCCATTTCATTGTCGGAGATGAGCTCTTTCCCTTGAAAATATTTGAGTTTTTAGATTCTGTTATGTGACCTGTGATCCAAAGCTGATTTATGAAAAAAAATTGTGTTTCTTTCCCCTTCTCTAATTCACTGCACTCTCGATTTCTGTCTCCAGAATATCTCCTCTTGCATGCATCTATCTTCCCATTCCTTCTAAAGAGAATCAGCTTGAGTTTTCCTTTCCTCGGTAAAACCATCTGTGATTATGATCTGATTAATCCCCTGGAGTTTCTGTTCAACTTCTCTTTTGGCTTTAAAAATATTACCAAACTCTTTTTTGTTCCAATCTTTGAGTCTGGATTTGATGTGTTTAAGCCTTTGTTGCAACATGAACATTCTAGTGCCTTAAATGGGCAAATCTTCCATCCACCATTTGTCAATATTTCTAGTGAAGTAAGGGTGAGAGAGCCAGAAATTTTCAAACCTAAAAGGTTTGTTCCTCGGTGTACCCATAAAAGTGGCTTCAAGCTGGACAGGCCAGTGGTCTGAGCCTCCAAAGGGAAGGATTAGAGCTGACATGTCAAGGCCTGTGAGAAGGAGGTCCTCTGAGATTATGAATCTATCTAGTTTAGAGGCAACTTGAGAAGCCCCTCCTCTCTTGTTGTTCCAGGTGAAAGTGCCATTTATTGTTTCAGCATCCACTAGTCTCATTTTATTTATGAAGTTCTGGAAGGCAATGGAGTCTCTACCTAGTGTTCTGGTGCCACTTTTTCTCTCTATAAGAGATTTGGTCATATTGAAATCCCCTGCCAGAATCCAAGGCATAACAGGATATCTCTCTCTCAGCTCCTCAAGGGATGTGAGAAGCTTGAGTTTGTCTTCTAGTTTTTTAAGACCATAGACATTTGTAATCATGTAAGTCTCCCTATCACCTAGAGGTTGAATCACCAGCGATAGATAGTTCCTGGATGCTTCTGCATCCAAAATTCCAAGTTTCTGGGGATCCCAAAGCATAAGAATCCCTCCTGCCGAGTTATCTGCCTTAACCTCTAGATACTCATACTTGCTTAACCATTTGCTATGTATTTCTCTGATCTTGTCCATTGAACACTTAGTTTCCTGAATAAAAACCATATCTGGTTTTTCTTCTTTTATTCTACTGCTAAGATTTCTTTGTTTCCTTTTACTTCCTAGGCCTCTCATGTTCTAGGTGGTACGCTTCATTAAGAAAGGTCTGTAAAGGAGTAACTGGTGAGATCTCTCATCTTACCTGAATTAATCATGAGTTTTCCACATTCGATCAGTAGATCATTCTGTCTTTTTCTTCCTCTTTTCCTACCCAGATTCTTGGAAGAGTGCCCCGGCATTTCCTACATTGTTTTCATCCCTCTGTTCTCCTGGCTATCATGGTTTCTTTTGACTTCCAGAACACTTCGATTGGGATCTCCAAAGGAAGAGCTGTTGAACCCTATCAAATTCCTCCTTTAGCAGGGAGTCAACCCCTTTGGCAATACTCTGCTCCAGAAACCTTTCTAGATCTAAGTTCTCCCTCTCAAGAATCTCCTACAGTTCATGGTCTTCCGTTCCCGCCTCACTTTGGGTCATCTCATGGTCCCTACTGAGCTCCAAAATGCTTGGTAGATCATCCTTTTGCTGGTTGTTCTCTAGTATATCCTCCATGATAGCATCCCTATCCTTCTCATTGGTATTAATCTCTGGTTCCTGGTTTGCCTCATTGTTTCCAACTTCTTCTTCTAAGATTTTGAAACTATTGTGGCTCAATTGCCTGTCCTTGTTGATTTTCTTTTGGTATCACTTTCCTCCTTTCCCTTTACCCCCCACCTTAGTGAAACCCTTGGGATCTTTGCTTGTGGTGGTTTTTATGTTGCTCTCGAGTTTGTTTGATGGGCAGTCTCTGTATAGGTGCCCGTGTTCATGGCACTTATGGCACTTAAATGGGATATGTTCATAGTCCACCGCCTGCACCCATTCTTCATCATACACTTCTAAAATGATCTCATCGAGATGTGCCCCAGATAATTCCATTTCCACACAAATCCAGGGGAATGAAGTGTATTTACCTCTTAGAGTCGCATCTGATATCTTTATAAAATGCCCTAGTTTGTTGCCGATATCCTTTAGAGACTTGGGCAACTAATAATCTAAAGGAAGGGAGTATAGTCTTATCCATACTGGTACTGAAGTGAACGTTTCTCGTTCTGGGACAAAATTCAACACCCATGGTCACATGTAAAGGCTTGCAGTAGCATAAAAATAGGGTCCTCCCTCAAACACTCTATCTTTATCTTCTAAGCTCATGAACACCACTGTAAAGAAGCCCTTGGATCCAAGGTGAAGGTTTATTCCCCCCTTTGGTTTCCAATGGTTCCTTATACATGCGTGTAAGGCCTTATCTATCGGCCAAATCCCCATAAATTTGCATATAACCGCATGTTCCACCATGTGATCTCTATGCAGCTGTAGCACTGGGTCACTTAAAATGACTCGAGGAATAATGGGTGAATTGGGTTTACAAACCCCTGTCGCACTCATAGGTGCAGCTTTCTAACTGCTACCCTCTTTCTTCTTCTCCCTGCTATCTTCCTCATGATTTTCTTTTTGTCCATGAGGTTTAACATTTCCTGTATTAATATCCTTAGTTATCATCTCCGTTGGTTTCTTGAAGCGATGCAAACTAGTTCCCTTGCTTCTGTTCGCGGCTATTTGACTATAGGAGGGATCAGAACTCCCTCCTACACGACTCGCCATGGTTACCAGTAGTCAAACCCTAACTCAAACCCTAGTTCAGATTACAGAGCCACCAGTCGTCCCCTCTCCTCAACATTTCATATCAAAATATATATATATATATATTTTTTATTTTTTCTTATATTCTACTACTATTAAAAACTTTTAATTAAATTTTATTTATAGTGTGACATTTAGAGAAAATTTTAAATATTAAATATTAAAAATTAAATATTTATTGAATAATTTATTTATTTATAAAATTTAACTTCAAATATTATTAAAAATAAATTCCATTTAAAAATTAAAAAGTTTAATAATGATTTTAACTTCCAGTACAATTGAGTAATCAATTTAATTTAAAAGATAATTATTGAATTATCGAGTGAGTCTTATGGAAGAAATGATAATTTACCTTTATCCCATGTTTTTACCTCAAATGTTATTAACATTGAACTCCATTTAAAAGATGAAAATTTTATAATGATTTTAACTTGATGATTGAATAAGAAATTTAATTTAAAAGTTAAAATTGTTATTTTTTTCCCGAGGGAAAAAAATTCATTGGTAAATTATTATTTGAACCAAACTAGTTACATTTTATAGGTAATATATGTTTTAAAAACCCATTAGCCATTGTATAGGTACTAGGTAGATATTTAAAACTTAAATATTGTTTGTAGAGTAAAGTTTCAAAATAGTAAATGTTTTTGGAAGAAAACTATAGAATTTAAAACATGAGAATATTTGATAAAAAGTATGTTGGAGAACTAGTATAAACCAAAAAATGCCACTATTGGCAATCCTACCATCTTTTGAGATGTTTCTTGCAGTAAAGTAAGAGGAATACACGAAGCCATTTGGATCATGAATGTTGAGCTTGGAGAGAGAATCTACAACATAGTTGGATTTCCTGTAGATGTGGGTGATTGAGAAGCTCTGAAACTGACGCAGCATGTCCCTGATCCGCTCTCGCCACCCCCGAAGGATGGGTGAATCAAACTCCGATGTGCCTAGTAAGCCATCAATGGCGGTCTTAGAATCCCCATATATGTTTATGTTCATGATATTCTTTGATACTACGAACCAAAGTATTCCCCAAATGAAATTATCTCAACTCTGGTATTTGAGCCGATCCCACCCTTCCTATGTAGCTTGTAATATGAGAGTGCATCAATACGGAGCCAAGTCCTTCATCGACACAGATCGCGTTGGGAAGCACCATAAAATATCTAGCTAGTAAAGTGATGTGTGGCGAAGTGAATCTTCTGGACATGTCCTAGATGTCCACACACCGCAGAGGCATATAGTCTAGCCATGAGAGGACCTTTGAAACAATGGAGTGAGTGTTGATCGGCACCCATCGGAAAATTTAGTGGTTGTGGGATTTCCAAATCTCCTAGAAAGTAAACAGTGAGATGTAGGCCTAAAGACCCACCCTAGATGTTCCCCATCTCAGACAGTGCTCTATAGACAGAAATGTGGTGGAGGGTAACCTGCAAAAAGACAATATAATAGACCAAATATGTAAAGAAATTTTATAGTGAATGAGAAGATGGATTACTGATTCTGCCCCCTCGCTGCACATAATGCAACAGCCCGGTCCAGAGAAATCCATTTTACATAAGTTGTCCCAAGTAAGAATACAATTTCTCTGATGATATCTTATTGTATGTTTTGATTTTTTTAATAGTTTTAAATAGTTAATTTATTTAAGTTAAATATTATATTTAATTATAATTTAACAAAAAGAAATTGAATAGAAATTCCCTCGCTGGGGTGACAAATGCAGGTGGTACAGTGGGTTTGGACATTAATTGTCCTCCTGTGTGGCAATTATGATGACAAAGCGTGTTTGGAAACCAAGGCTTGGTGGCCTACAAGAGAATGTATCGAGACAACGAGTGTTATTATTCCAATGGTGATGCCATTCACATGCATTTTCAACAATTAGGAGATGAGAGCATGGGTTATTAACGGAATTGCCTACTTCGATCCTTGGGGGGGGGGCTCTCTGAATAGTCAAGCTTGTATCCTAACCAGCAGAGGTGCACGTGTGTGGATAATAAGGTGAACATTAAGGTGCATTGCCTACATTTGTAACCTAGAATGTAATTTTGGACCCTGGTTTGATTCACTCTAAGTAGTTAGACCTATCTAGAAGTCAGGTTTATGGCTCTAGAATTTTTGGTGAGGGGCTCGTCTTGGGCTCTACGTGTAGCAGAGTTAAGGGTGACAGAGCGAGGGTAGCATATAATCTCAGGTAATTCATCTCTTTTTGTTTTTTGTAGTGGATTTTGTGTGGAATGCTCAATTCGTGTGGCCCAACTAGGAGTTTGAGTAGTGGGAAAAAGGGCCACTCTCTTTTTGTGGATGGCTTGGGTAGGTGTTCTTTCTCAGCCTCTTCTTTTTTAGTTCTGGAAGGCATCGCAGACATTTAACCCCAACAACGGTTTGGACACTTGTGGTCTTAAGAGCCCTCATGAAGAAGAGAATCTTGATAAATGGGTTGGGGGATGCCCTAAGCAGTGCTTTTGTGTAGTAGTTGGAGGCTACATTTAGTACATGGAGGCTGAAATTGAGGTTAGTCTAGTGATTTTGAGTTGTATCTTTAGAGGAGTGGCTAGTGCATTGGTTCGACCTTGACTATTTCAAGTCCTAGAGGTAGCAATGTGTGTTATCCATGTGAGAGTAGCGGGGCTCACTAGAAGGTTGTTAGTTGTCATGTAGATTTGGTGTGGGGTGAGGGATAATCCCAAACCATCAAAGGGGGTGTGCAAGTGTAATGAGGGTGTATGAAGTGGTATTGTGGTCTAATGGTATGGTTTTGGGATTGAATCGTTGCCTGCGAGGCCGCCTCATGCAATGTCAAAGAGGCAGGTCGCAGTGAGGTGGCACTTGAGGGGATAGGGAGAACATCTTGATGTAGTGCCACTTGTTGATGAAGGCAAGCTAGAGTAGTTTCTCGATGCTTCTCTAGGGAAAGTGGACTTTCCCCTTCCTTTCAATTCTCTAGAAGCTCAAACCTTCCAGTCTAGACATTATTCAACCAATAGGCTTGGGATCGCCACATTGACAAGAACAAAATTATCAACTTTCTCAATGATATTCAACACAACCAATAGCATATCCTTGACCACTAAGACTCCCTTCGTCATGGACAAAAATGGCTGCAAGATTGGATGGACAGCTTTGAGGGTTGCATGGCACATATGGAATCACATGTTCATGATACTTTCGATTGCCCCGACGAGGGAGGTAATGCTACTCAAGGTCCAAATAATGGTAATGTGTAATGAGGCGAGTGGGTTAGATTTTTTCTACACAATTTTGATCCTCTTGGGGTATCAATATGTGTTTTATAGCTTTGTATTATTGATATCAATGTTCTTCTGCTTGTACTTTATGGCTAAGAAATCCAGTAAGGGTGAGGCCTTAGTTATCTTGAATAATTTCTCCCACGATGTAATATTTTCAAGAATTAATAGAAATACTTGACTTACCAAAAAAATAATTGAATCAAAATTCGCTTAAAATAAAAAGTCTTATAGTGGCTCTAACTTCAAATAGTTTTAGATAATAAGCTGAATTTAAAATTTTATTTAATACTATATAAATTTATTTATCAATATTTATTTTAAAAATTTATGAAAATATATTTTATGATTTATTAATAAATATTTTTTAACAATGAAAATTTTAAAAATACTAATAATAATAAATAATTTATTAAAAAATATAGCTAATTCTAAAATTAGTAAGTGTATAATTATACGTGCTTTTAATATGCCGTCAAAATATCTTTTACAAACTGACCTTGTACAACTAAATGACTTTGTGCTTAGAACTTGCATTTATGGAAAGATCATCTTATCACACCACTAACTTATAAGGATAAATACAACTTAACATATAATTTACGCATTAAGAACTTACAAGGATAAAGTAAACGTAACCTATAGTTCACAATTACAAAAGAATGATGTGATCTTTGGATAGGGTGGATTACATAGTTCAAGGAGGAGGTGGGGTTGAAAGCTTGTTGTCACTTGCTAAATAAATTAGGGATGTGTGGATATCACCACCTTTAATTATAATTTACATGGGAGTTTCACCTCATATTTGCACTCATAATGGATCTGTATGTTTGTACATTAATATGGGAAGGATAGCTCAAGTGAAAGTTTCTAGAGCTTGGTTATTCATGGGTGATGATGATAATAGATGGCTATGGTGGATTGTGGTTTATAGCTATTCTCTTTCTCGGTTTCTTCTACTCTGCTCTCACGACTCAAACTCTCTAACTATCTCTTCACACTAGGGTCTTGATTTGATCTTGTAATTGCTTTGTAATCATTTCTTTTTTACTGGAGGAAGGATCAGGCCCTTGTGGCCTACCCTCCTCCACTCCTGCCTCTTATTTTAAATCCACCCTTCATAGTTTCTCACCCCCTCTCCTCTCTAGTATCAATTAGTTTGTCACTAATTTGGTGATAGGCATGTTCTCTAGTGCTCATAAGAAAAGGAAGCAGTATCATCTCTCCTCGTAATGTAGATAGCAAGTTCAATTAGATGAAATTCAAATGGAGAACAAGGAGACAAACAACTATCAAGCTTGTATTGAGGCCTCCCTCTCATGAGGAAATAAACCAAACATCTTTAGACAATGCAACATATCTTTTGCCTATTGACGCATCTACCTTATACTAATTATCTACATGATGCTCTTGAGTTTTTTTTTGAATTTAGTTTTTACTAGTTATTATGGATGGCGAGACTATATTTTTTTGTTGGGTTCCCCAAAATGTAGGACTAGTCTCAGCTACTATGATGTTTTTACTTTTCTATTTAAGACAAAAACACTCTTATTTTATTGTTAGTCTAGTTTCGATTCTATTAAATGGTAACACAAGGATAATTTTATGAGTGAAAAAACATAAATGTTGTAAACATTGATGAAGTAATTTAATGTAATTAACCATTATGCACTCTCAATTATTATATGAACTCAACTAATTACAAAAAACATTTGACCCTTAAGACAATTTATAAGGAAAAAGGAAAATTCAACATATAGTTCTCATTTACGTGGACTAATAAGCCAAGCACTTATGATAATCAATTCTAACAACTTACATATATAACTAAAATATATATACACACAAGGGAAAATTTACTAACTCACTTAAATTTGTGCTCTCCAATTTCATATGAACTCACCTTATTACAATATCATTTGAATTTTATCCCCATTAAGAAAACTCATGGTGATAAACTATGACACAACATATGTTCACATTTACATGGTTTAATTAGTCTCTTTTCTTTGTAATTCAGTACAAAAGATTTCTATTAATAATAATAAGGTTTACATTGATAACATATGTCCTAGAAAAAGGATGACCTGGGAGTATAAGTATCCAACCAGGTAAGACAAAGTAAGCAGGAAGAGTAAATAACAAAAGACCCAAAAAATAAGAAACATTAAAATCACCTAGCTTGGGGCAAATCACTAATGTGTCCTTTCTTTCCTTTCTTTTTGGCTACTTTGACCCAACCTTCTAAAGGTGGGGCAACCAAATATACCTAAAGATTTTTCTAATAAGTTGAGGAGGTTTCCTTGTCAGAGTCTAAGGAGGTTGATTCATGGGCATGCTTCATGTCGCATGACAACACAATATTAATGACTTCTCTTTTAGTTAACAAAACTTGGATCTCCTTACCTTCTTCACAAGGCTTTTGAAGATCTGAAGTCTAGGCCTTGTCCAATGAGAGCATGGCGTCATCATACTCATCATCTTCCTGATATGAGGAAGAGTAATCTTCCTCTTCGCCAAGAGGCAGGTTGCATGGCTTCCATGCCTTATACCTTGACTTCTGTTTGACTAGTTTTTGGGAACAAAAATTTTGAATATGGCCTATTTGATGACAAAGTTGACATCGAAAAGTAGTGTTCTCATAGTCCAACATCTAAGTCCAATGAAAATCACTTATTTTTAAATTATTTTTTCATGCAATCCTTTGATGATGTCAATTTATACACGAATATTGCCATAATTATAGGGTCCACACTAGCGTCATGAGGGATTTGTAGCCAAAAAATAGCCCAAAATGTTCATGATAGCTTAAAATAGTGAAGAGTGTCATAGATGAGCTAGAAAATTTGGGAGTTGAACCCAGATGGGTAGCTTTTTCATCACTGTTGTCGAGGGGTAAAAACTTGGGAACCAAGGGTCAAGAAGAGCCCAACTTTTCCCGAGAACAAAGTCTATTTAGAAATAACCTTATGATAATCCTCATCATTGAGAAACACGACGATGAAGAAACCCTTGGAAGATAAGAGTACCTTGCAATTCTTAGTCCAAGTCGAATCAATCCATTGATAAAGGTATGTTGTGTGTGGAGACAACCCATTGAAATGAGAGATGAGGCCATTTCCTGCCAAGACCTATTAGAGTGCATCTATATCTAGATGAGTGATTTCCACTAAAGTAACCTCCTCAACTTTGTCTACTAAAAATGAACCTGGAGCAACTCGGGCCTAAGTCGCCTTTCTTAAGGGATGGGGATGTGCCTGAGGTGGAATTGAACTTTGGGGTACCTAGTTTTGGACCACATATTTATACAAGAAGGCTTGGGAAGAG
This sequence comes from Pinus tabuliformis, assembly GCA_031772625.1. Lineage (NCBI taxonomy): Eukaryota > Viridiplantae > Streptophyta > Pinopsida > Pinales > Pinaceae > Pinus > Pinus tabuliformis. The sequence goes on from CM062810.1 coordinate 392,983,836, forward strand.
GAATTTTTTTCCAAAGCTTCCCCATGTAATCAAAGTGCCAAGAAAACCATGAAATCCTTGCATATATTATAAACAAAGAGAGGAGAGAGAGGAGAGAGATTATCTAGTTTCTTACCTTTGAAAAGAAGGTGTTGTATATAAAATGGTATCCTTGTTTTGAGTTCCAACGAGAACTTGAGGTATTTTACCAGATCCATATATCTCACCCAAAAAAGTAGTGAATTCCTAGAAATCATTCTGATTGAGATCTGAAAAGGGCTCAGGAGATATGATGCAGTGACAAGCTCGACCTTCTCACTAATGGCTTCCCCTTTCTTAGGCACAAATTCACTCACAGGGGTTGGCTCCTCTGCAAGGGTGATGTATTTGAAAAACTGTTCTTTTAACTTCCTATCTTTAATACTTTTATCCTTTTGTACTGGTACCTTGGGAAACTTAGTTTCTTCTGCAAGAGTGGCTTCATCTAACATCTCGACATTTTGAATAAGTTCAGGCTCAAAATTCTATAGTAGGATCTTTTTGGTACTCTGAGCAATCTTATTTGGGCTCTTTGTCATGAATTTTTTGGGAAATACTATTCTTGTGGGCTGATTTATAGCTTTTGGAGGCATTGTTGCCCTAAAACAGTCAAAACCCTTGGTATGGCAAGTGCTTGAAGTCCTTTTGAAACCCTTCCTGGAAAAAACATTCCCACAATTACATCTATATTCCCTAGTGCCATGGGTCTTGGAATGAGCCTTTTAGTCAGACTGAATAACGTATCATTTGGAGCACATATCACACTTCCACTTCTTCTCCCATGCTTTCACCATAAATTCTTCTTGATGCCACTGAGATTTCCCAACACCCCAGTGAGATCATAGTGCACACATGTGAGTTATAGGCATATGTAAACTATCTTCCTAATCTTCGAGTTCATTCTTTGTTTCAATTTCCATGGCAGGTTATGTCCTCACTTGTGTATTTGTAGATTATGATCTCACTAGAACCCTTTCCCACATACGTCATAGATGAATCTATTGGTATCCATTGTTAAAAATGAAAAATGGTTATAGTGTAAAGAAGACGAAGATAAAGGGTAAGATCATAGTTTGATCTTACGATTTATGAACGTCAGACCTACATGGTTTAATTAGTTAAATACCCATGGTAATATATTCAGATACCCATTGTAATATATTCAAACAAATTTACAATATGGCATAGCCTCCATGTTCACATGATATGTTTATAAATTCTCATAGGTCATGAATATCACAAACATAATAATCATGCAAATAAACACATGTCACTAATTTACAATGCTAAATATATATAGAATATTTTTAGTAAATAATTATTAAAACTTTGAGTTTAATTGGATGAAAAAGTATTACCAACATAAATATGAACTAGATACACAAAAAGGATATGTTAAACGAATTATTTAAATAACATGACTAAGAACATTAAAAATCACTATGAAGATAAATGGATATGGAGTATTGCATTTTGTTGAAATAATAAGCACACAAAAAATGGATAGAAAATTGGTGCATCATGTGTAAATGTTAAATATGCACATTCTACATACTGATCCAAACCATCAGCGAATACAAAATGTAGAAGCTATAAACAAACTTAAGATGAGGAAAATTAGGACCTTTGACACAAAAAAAATTGAAATAGGGGATGTGACATCTCATAAAAATATTTAAAAATGATGGTTACAAGATATTGAATAATTCATTCTCTTTGTTATGTGGAAAAAATACACAACAAGTAAACTAATTTCTCATTGCAAGTGAGGTTGAAGGAACACATCACATACAAATTAGGCAATTCTATTACGAAACAAGTGTTTGTAATTTTTTCTTACAACATGAATCATCATATTTATAGGGCACTTGCATAAAGTTGATGGTGAGAAAGGTACCAATGGGGTGTGTAAGAACACACACATAGGAATGCACATGTGTTCTTAAATTGATCCCAGTGGAAATTGGTGCCTATCAACCTTTTTCATCAAATAATCATGGTTAATATTCAACGTTTACTATATTTCACAAATATGAGATTCATCACCTAATGTCTAACCCTTGTAATATGCTTTGAGTGGAAATTGGTGACTATCCACCCGTTCCATTGGACAATATGGTTAATATTGGATTTTATCCTTTTATGAGTTACAAGTCCATGGTTTTGACAAGCCATGGTATTCACCATAGTAATTCCCCATCGCACTTAACCATGGAATTCTCTATGATATTTATCCATGGTATCCACTTATGGTATTCTTCCATGGTTTTTAATAATATAACAAACAATGAAAGTACACGATTCCTAAGCGAATGTAAATAATATAAATATAAACATTCACATTTGTAAAAGCAATGAAGTTTCTCATGTTGTACTCTTAAGAACATTTTCCCATTCGCTAAGACATAATTAAGCTCTTTTCATATTATTATTTCCTCCACATTATGTTGTATGCACTTGTGATGTAGTCTAATGTTGATATCTCATCTAAATTTTTTCCCATACATTTATGACATGCTATTGTCTATATATTTTTTGATTCCTTAGATAGCATGGACTAGTGGTATTAGAGCAAGGTTCCTCTTTCATTTCCCATTCCTCGATGAGGCAATGTATATAGACTTGAATCTCAAGCTAGTTTTACTTGAGGGAAACCACTTTTTTCAACCCAAGCGGCGTTAGAGAAATTTTGAGGGAAAAAATGGGCCTCAAAACAAAAATGTACAACAAAATCAACTTTATAAGAACCAATAGGATTAAATATGATGATGTCAACCATGGGGGGTGATTCACCAGTTTTGGAGTAAAAAGATAAATAAATAAAAAACTATTTTTACAACTCATATTTTCAACTTATCTCCCTACGATTTTACTCAAATTTCAAGTGGGAGCACTTGCTGGATGCAAATTTTAATTTTTCATTGAAGAAGTGCCCATGTTGCGTACTTTTGATGGACCCTACTATAGGAAAAACATGAAATACATGAAAAAAGGTGATTGCAATCAATTTTTGTCATGTATTTAACATTTTTTGTGTAGTAGGGTCCATCGAAAGTATTCAACGTGGGTACTCCTTGGATGTAAAATTAAATTTCACATCCAAGGAGTGCTTTTGCTCGAAATTTGAGTAGAATCATAGGGATATAAGTTGAAAATATGAGTTTAAAATGTAGTTTTTTCCCCTTCCAAACTTGATGATGTAATCTAATATTATTTTATTATTTCCACTATTATTTTATGATATTCCTTATCAAACCCATTTTATATGTCAAAATTTCCCCAATGCCTCACATGGTGGAAGAAAAGAGGAGTGACAGAACATGGGATCCTATCAAGTTGTTGCTGAAGGAAGTACTCACAAACAAAGGATTGAGATGATGGGAATTTTTTCCCAAGTCCTTCGATGACTTCCAATAATGGCCATGGAATATTAAACAAGAAGAAATTTCAAAAGTGCTAAATTTTTCAAGGTGCAAGTTAAATTTGATATCCCTTTATTTTAAAGCTAGGTAGATGCAGATTCCCTCAAGAAATGGTTGCACATGCTCAAGGGTTATTACTCTATCAAAAACATTTCTAATAATGAAATATTAGTTTTTCATTCCTTAAAACCCTTATGCATATCAAATATTGGTGTGAAACTTACTTAGAGGGACACATAGTTGATGACTCTATGTCATTCAAAGATGGAGCCACTTGGGAAGCATTTTTGGATTCCCACAAGGAGGAATTCTACCCTGTGGTGTACTATGATTACCAATACATAAGATGCACATTATGTGACAAGAGAGAGACTAAAGAGTGTAGATGACACCAATACTTTCCATACGTTGCACTCAAAGTTGGGTATTAGATACTCTGAGCAACTCCTTATTCTAAAGTAACATAGTGGCCTACATTGTTACATCCAAACAAATATAAATTTCTTGTAAATATACTCATTGGGAGTCACTTATCAATATATTATCAAAATTGAGTAGAAATTGAAGTGGAGGAATAAGTAAGAGTTTAAATCTACAAATTGTTCATAATAGAGGCTTGGAAAAGGTGGCCCTAACACACAAAAAAATGAAAAGAGTATGGAGATAGAACCTCAAGACAACTAGTTCAACTCACAAGAAAAGAAGGACACTAAAAAGTGCGATGAGTTCCATAAAATCCCATGACGCAAAAATGATGAATACTTCTTGAAGTAATCATTAGTGATGGAGCTTAAAGAAAATAATTTTTTTTTTGTCCCTAATTCTAATTCAAAACTAGATAAAGGAAAGAGGATCATCAATGTAGAAGGAAATGCTACCATCACAACTATGAAGATCCAATTAGAAGAGTCATAGGAACTCGATGAGGGAGAAAACCTCTTTCATTCATAAATTTGGGTGAATGGGACACAATTGCATTTCATTGCTAATACCAGGAGCTAGAATAACTTGATCTCCACAAAGGTCAACAAGAGATTGAAGCTACTGAAAGTGAAACACCCTCAACCATACACTCTTGGTTGGATGAGCCAAGGACAAGACATCCAATTCAGCTAGCAATGTCACTTGTCCTACAACACCAATCCCTTCAATGATGAGGTATTGTGTGATGTTTCTCTACTCAAATTTTGCGATGTTCTTCTAGGATAACCTTATATGTGGAAATGTTATGTTGTTTATGAGTTTCAACCCTATAGTGTCATCATTACTTTCAGGAAATGTAGTGCTCTACTTGATCCTATCAGGCTAATTTTGATTAGTGCTTAATTAACTTGAAAAAAATTACTTATAATTATTAAGTAATAATTATATATACCTACACTTTTGAATCTGTAATTTTATTTTACTAATATGAATTTTATTATTTGTTATTATTCTATTCCCAAGGTGTCTTTTCAAATATGCTTTTGGATAAGATATGGTCTTCTCCAATTTATTTCTAGATTAAATATCCATATTTTTATTCTCAATGTGTCTTCTCAAATCTACTTTTGGATAAGATATGGTCTTCTCCAATTTATTTCTAAATTAAATATCCATATTTCTATTCCCAATGTGTCTTCTCAAATCTACTTTTGGATAAGATATGGTCTTCTCCAATTTATTTCAAAATTAGATATCAATATTTCTTTTTCCAAGGTGTCTTCTCAATTCTATTTTTGGTTAAGATATGGTAAGTAAAGTCAAGGATATTAAATTAAAAGCATGAAGGGGTAGTCATGGAATTAATGGTAAGTGGTTGAGGTGGATGAGAGGAAGAGACATAAAGGGAAGGAGGATGAGAGGAGAAGGGGGGAAGATCCTTGTTCTTTATTTTGGCATTAGAGGAATTTATTCTGGGGAGGAATGTGGAGAAGGAGAATATGTAATGTCCTACATGCTCCTATAAGGCTGATTTTGATTAGTGTTTAATTAACCTGAAAACATTGACTTATAATTATTAAGTAATAATGGTATATACTACACTTGTGAATCTGTAAGTTATTTTATTTTACTAATATGAATTTTATTATTTGTTATTATTCTATTCCCAAGGTGTCTTCTCAAATCTACTTTTAGATAAGATATGGTATTATCCAATTTATTTCTAAATTAAATATCCATATTTCTATTCCCAATGTGTCTTCTCAAATCTACTTTTGGATAAGATATGGTCTTCTCCAATTTATTTATAAATCAAATATCTATATTTCTATTCCCAAGGTGTTTTTCCAAATATACTTTTGGATAAGATATGGTAAGAAAATTCAAGGATATTATATTAAAAAGAATGAGGGGTAGTAATGGAATTAATGGTAAGTGGTTGAGGTGGATGAAATGAAGAGACATAAAGGGAATGAGGATGAGAGGAGAAGGATGGGGGGGAATCTTTGTTCTTTATTTTGGGGAGGAATATGGAGAAGGATAAGGGAGAGAATGGACACACTACAACTGCTTGGACATGAGCTCGAATGGCTAGGGAACCTGTGGAGGTTTCCTGGTGTTACGTCCCTATACTAATATTGTATCCCCTTATTGTTATTAGTGTAACCCCCTTATTGTATTATTATGCCCATATAGTCCCCGTGTTATTATTATTGTGCCCCATAGAAGCCCACTATTGTTATTGTTGTGCCCCTACAATATTATTGTTATGTAGGCTCTGATTGTATTGGGATCCCTTAGACTCCTATATATAGAAAGGAGGTATTGTCATTTGTATCATCCAATAATTGTTCATTTTTGTAATGTAGAGGAGGTTTCCCCCTCGAACAGGCTGATTTTGAAGTTGTTGATCTATCATTTCTATCTTTTTGTGAGATGGTTTCATAACGTTTGGTATGAGAGCTTTGGATTCTAGGGTTTTACTGCTCCAAACAGGTCATCATGGAATTTTTGCAATAATTTTTTTTACGACATTTCAGAATTTGAAATTAAAACCCATTTGAGCCAAAATCGTGATAAACCTTGGGTTCAAATTTCAGATCTTGTCTCAGTATAGTTTCAGAGATATGATCCAGGGAAGTTATGGTTTTTGCAGGGTCCCGAATTACATCCCAAATAGGTGACCATGGGAAAATCATCATAACTTTGTCTCTGAGTATCAGATTTAAATTTCATAAGAATTTATAGAAAGAGGACCCATTATATCTTTCATTGTATTGTTTATAGGTCTGCAGGTCGAAACATTAACACTTTACACTTCGTACAAGTTTGCTCTACTGAAAAAGTATATACTTAAGTCATCTTGGGAGATTGGGCATAACTCTTTCTTGGAGGATCCAATTTTGATCAGACTGGTGGCATTAGAAAGACGGTGCAGAGAGATACCATAATTCACAATTTTAGACCTTTGAGATCTGAAATTTAAGAGATACAATAAATTCAAGATCGACTTCCTAAAATAAAGAAAAAGAATGACTCTAATCAAGAAAATAGAAACACCTAATAAGCAAAATTGGAGGGATGATTTCAAAATGTGATCGAAGATATGATCAATAAGATAAATGGTATAAAAGAAAAATTGAATGACAACATGGAATATTTGAAGAAATACATGGAAGGTTTGAAGGAAGGTAGGACAAAGTCACTACAAGAAAGGCTTCCTAATGCAAAAAAGGTAGTAGAGGAAACTCATGATGAGAATAAAATAAATGTTAATCATGATTTCATAGTCTCTAACGTTGGATTGAAGACCCACCATATTCCAAATATAGATATGAGAAAATTTGATGGCAAGAATCTTGTAACTTGGATACTACAAATGGAGCAATATTTTGATCTACATGATGTGCAACTGCCACAAAAGGTATATATTGCATCTTTATATTTAGAACTGAATCAGTTTGTATGGTATATAGGGATTTGTTCTCAGAAACCACGTGTCACCTGGTCAATTTTCACAAAGGAAATGGTAGCACATTATGAGGTACAAAGACAAACACCTTCTTTAGCCAAGTAATAAATCTCAAACAAAAGGGTTCAATGGAGGAGCACATTGAGAACTTCAAAAAATTGAATATAAACATAAATGATATTCCAGAGAAGCATAGGATTGAAATATTCATAGTGACTTTAAATGATAACATCCGACATCAGGTTCGCCTTTGGGAACTTGATTCATTGGAGAAGGCATACAGGTTGGAAAGAAAATTGAAAGAAAAATTATGGCAACAAGGAAGCCTACCACTCATAACTATAAAGATGGAAATGTTGTTTCTCCTATCCTTTCACCACCTACAAGGTTGACACCACAACAACTGGAAGAGGAAATAGAAAAATGGATTTATTACAATTGTGATAGAAAATACACTAAATGTCATAAGTGTGGTGAGAAGAAATTAATTTACATAGATGGGGAAGAGGAGCAAGAAAAGGAACAAGAAACGTCAAAGGAAGAGGATATGCATTAGGAACCAATCCCAGAGAAAGAAGAAATGAATATGACCATATCTTGTAATGCATTGACAGGAGTTACCACAACTCAAACTCTCAAGATAGAAGGGCATATCAAGAAGAAAAATGTAATCGTGTTGATTGATTTGGGTAGTACCCATAATTTTATTCATTGTAAGATAGCCAAGGAATTGAATTTCTTCTTATATCCAGCACCAAACTGTCAACTAATGGTTGCAAATGGAGGAACAATAAATTTCTATGGAAAGTGCCATAATATCAAGCTATCCATGGGAGAATATGTCTTGAGTAGTCTAATTCTTTCGATTCCAATGGGTGGTGTTGATGTTGTACTAGGAGTCCAATGTCTACAATCTTTGGGTACAATAACTTTTAATTTTCAAGAACTTCTCTTGAATGTTTTTTGGGAAGGAAAGGAAGTTGAATTAAGGGGTATCATAGGGAAACCCAGAAATATAATAAACTCTAACGACATGACAAAGCTTCTAAAGAAATAACAAAGGGCATACTTACACAATTATGCTCACTAGAGGTTCCCAAATCAAAATCATATATTTCTCCAGATCTCCAAAAACTTTTGGATAATCATTCCAAGGTATTTGAGACTCCCAAAGGCCTCCCACCTGTTCATGATCATGATCATGATCATGCAATTCATTTGATTCCAGGAAGTGTTCCCCCAAACACCAAGCCTTACAAATATCCATATGCCCAAAAGAGTGAAATTGAACGTATGGTTGGCTAAATGCTAGAGGTTGGTATAATTCAACTTAGTCAAAGTTCTTTCTCTACTCTAGTGGTATTGGTACACAAGAAGAATGGATCATGGCACATGTTTCCAGATTATAGGGAGCTCAACAAGCTTACTATTAAAGATAAATTTCCCGATCCTATCATTGATGAATTATTGGATGAATTACATGGAGAAATTTACTTCACCAAGTTGGATCTTCCTTCAGGATATCATCAAATTAGAATTAAGATTGAAGGAATTCCAAAAAAAACATTTAGATCTCATGAGGATCATTATGTATTTTTGGTCATGCCTTTTGGCCTTACCAATACACCTTCTACATTTCAAGGTTTGATGAATTCCATTTTCAAACCCTTCCCTAGAAAATTTGTGTTAGTATTTTTTGATGATATACTAATCTACAACAAGTCTTGGAAGGATCATGTTCAACATGTTGACAAGATGCTCAAACTATTGGAGGAGAAAAAATTATATGCAAAAAGATCCAAATGTTTCTGTGGAGTACAAGAGGCATAATATTTGGGTCATATTGTATGTCATGAAGTTGTTAAGGTAGACCCTAGAAAAATTAAAGCCATTAAGGAATATAAAATTCCCACATCCATAAAGCATCTGTGAGGATTTCTCGGGTCGACAGGGTATTATCGCAAGGTGTTAAGAATTATGGGAGAATATAAGCACCTCTAACAACATTACTAAATAAAGATGCTTTTTCTTGGACTCCAGAAGCAACGTAGTCCTTCTAACATCTTAAAGAGGCAATGTGCCAAACAACGGTCTTAGCTATGCCAGACTTCACAAAAACCTTTATTTTGGAATGTGATGCCTCAGGAAAGTCGTCCAATTAAAGGAAAGTATTTACACAAATCTATTTATGAGAAGGAAATGTTGGCAGTAATACATGCACTTAAGAAATGACAACCTTACCTAATGGGAAGACACTTCAAGGTAAACACATATCATGATAGTCTTAAGAACCTTTTAGAAAAAAGATTATCTTCAGAAGAACAAAAAAAGTGGGTCACAAAGATGTTGGGTTATGACTTTGAAATCATCTACAAAAAAGGGAAGCAAAATGTTGTTGCAAATGCACTCTCAAGAAAGGTTGAGGATGTGGAATCATTGTTTTGTGCCATTTCTATTATCCAACCTGGTTGGATAAATGAAGCAAGGGATGAATGGAAGAATGATGAAGAAGTGTGGCCACTCATTCAAAAGTTGCAGAAGATCCCATTTCAAATAATATTGCCGGAACTTGATGAGGAAGGAAAAATCATATTGCAACCTGAAGTAGCCATAGAAACAAGAAATCGACAGCTACAAAATCGATCAATTTTATATTATCTCATCAAGAGGAAGAAATTACCCGCTCAAGATTCCACATGGGAGGATGAGAATTTAATACAGAAGCATCCATAACTACTGAAGCTGAGGACAACACTTTTTGAAGGAGAGGGGCATGTTAAGTCCCTATAATACCAGTGTAAAACCCCTTATTGTTATTAGTGTAACCCCCTTATTGTATTATTGTTCCCATATAATCCCATGTCATTATTATTGTGCCTCATAGAAGCCCACTATTTTTATTGTTGTGCCCCTACAATATTATTGTTATGTAGGCTCTGATTGTATTGGGACCCCTTAGACTCCTATATATATAAATGAGGTATTGTCATTTGTATCATCCAAGAATTGTTCGTTTGTGTAATGTAAAGGAGGTTGTGCCCTCGAAGAGGTTGATTTTGAAGTCGTTGATCTATCCTTTTATGAACTGGTTTCATAACACATGGGCTAGGAAATCATTCGTAATTGACTGGGAGGTAAATTCAGTCTGGTAGCTAGGAGGAAATATCCAATAGAGTCAAGAGTATACCAACCAAGCCATTGGAACAAGTATTCTTCCATTCGTTGTTTTATTTATGAAAATTGCTGCAAAATGAATTTTTTTTACATGTTTAATATGTTGTTGATCAACTTTTATTTCTATGTTTTTATCAAGTAAATGTAGAGTTATAAAATGTTATTTTCTTATTATTGTAATCAAATTAAATGATAAATTTGGTTTAGTTAGAATATCTATGTTAGTTCCTCATAAGAAATCAACTCTACAGAATACTAAAGGTAGTTACACATATGTGAAATTCATTAATCTTGTAAAAGTGATGTGAAAAAGTAGTCTTTGAGTCTCTCATACTTATAAGTTTGTCCTCTTCATCGTTTGGTTAAAAGGAGAATGAATGGTCACCATGACCACCACAACTTCAAGACAAGCTCACTCTATAAAACATAAGAAGGTGGGAAAGCCAGTATAAGTATCTAGAGACATTCACCTCACTTACAAGGGTGACTCTACATTTCTAAGTCAAACATCCACATACATGGGATCACAACTTTCCATATTCTCAACATGGTTGTAGTAGAGTTTTCTACACCTCTACTCACCACAAATATTTTTAAATTTGATCAAGGCTCCAACCAAAAATCCCCATGGATGTCACTCTTTTGATTGCATATTCACCAAGAGAGTCCCCTTGTAGTATTCCTAACCCAGAATATTCCTCAAACCCCAGAAAAAACTCCAACCAAATATGTGCAAATGATATAATAACCCAGAAGTGATAAAATAACAGTGGAATAGCATATAATAATGTAAACCGAAAATATAACCAGATACATAAGAAATGCAGCGAGAAATGCTAAGCCATTTTATTATACTAAGCAATAAATGAGTAGAAGAGGTGATTAGACATATGGCACCTCGACTTGCACAAGGCAAGTGAAGAAATAATCTCAGAATAACAAGAATGGCCTCTCTGCGTGGACGCTGCTCTGTGCTACTACTACTACTAGAAAACAAATGATGATTTGGGGCTGCTCCCCTCCTCGGAAAAAGCTGAAACTCTAGATTCGGGCTCTACTCAAGAAACCCAGAAAAACCCAGAAAGCTTTCTTGGAATGGCCTCACACTAATCTGCATCCCCGCTACTGGAAAACTATCGTGCTACTAGTGCTGCTGGAAATCGAATGAGGATTTGGGGTTGCTCGCATACTTAGAAAAGGCCAAAACTCTGGAATCAGACTCTACTCAAGAAACGCAGAAAAACCCAAAAAGCTTTTCTAAAATGGCTGACCCCCGAAAATCACCCCCTTGGTGTTCTACGTAGTTCCTCAAAGACGCTTATGAAACTACTGCTGAAATGCTGATGAAACTACTGCTGGAATGCCAATGGAAATACCTTGCCCGAGTAGGCACTTGAAGTCCCCCAGGTCTAAGGGTGAGATCTCCGAACGGAGACACTCAATGCACTAAACAGTGTTGTAGACTAGCTAAACAGCCAGCGTGCTCTAAGTCAAAATGACTATCACAAATGCTCATAATCGGAATGATCAAAATGAGGGGGCTCCTCTCTCATTTATAGCCTTTGCCTCTCTCAATCCCAAGGCTCACCTCCTCCCACGTGATTCCTCTCTTGCCACGTGTTTCTTCCCTCCTGCGCAGTCCCTCCATGTGTCTGCGTGGGCTCCATTTCTGTGTCCCCCTTTGGCCCCCTTAGCTCCCCTCTAAGTCACAATGTTGTGCTACTAGGAAGTGACTTTTTATTCTAAAAGTGAGTTATGTCCCCCGTCCTCACTTTTTTTATTTACAAATAACTATAGAAGGCAAAAATTGAACAAAATCAAATATTCCAATTAGCCATGGCTAATTAGGAATATTACAGTCTCCCCCGGCAAAATGTTGCTTGTCCTCAAGCAACTGAAGTGATGGATGCTACAAGATCTTCCCACTCTCCCAAGTTGCATCCTCATCCGGCAAATTCTTCCACCTCACCAATAATTCTCGGACCATCTTGCTCCATAGCTGCCTCTCCCTGGTATCAATGACAGCCTCTGGCTGCAATACCAAATGCCCCTCATCATCCATGGGCAGTAGCTCATCTGTCACTGTCACCTGCTGCCCCAATGTCTTTTTCAGGCATGATACATGAAAAATGTTATGAAGCTTGCTGCCTTGGGGCAGCTCCAACTCATATGCAACCTGTCCAATCTTCCGTATCACCCTGTATGGCCCATAAAAGTGAGGCTTGAGCTTCTCAGCCCCCTTATGCTTCAATGATGACTGTCGGCATGGTTGTAATCGTAGGTAGACCATGTCCCCTACCTCGAACTGCCTCTCCACCCAATCCCTGTCGGCATACAGCTTCTGCTGGTTCTATGCTGTAATCATGTTATCCTTGAGAGCTCGGAGGATATCCTGACTCTCTTGGATCCAAATCTTGGCTCTAGGAACCCTACTATCACCAAACATCACATCAACAAAAGATAAAGGATGATACCCATATAAGGCATAGAATGGTGACATACCAATGGACATGTGATGTGAAGTATTGTAGCAGTACTCCCCTAGATGCAGCCATTTCAACCATGCTCGCTGTTGCCCACTGACATAGTTACGCAAGTAGCCCTCCAGCCACTTGTTAACTATCTTTGTCTGTGCGTCTGTCTATGGGTGATAACTGGTACTCGGTGTCAACTTCGTCCCCACCAACCGGAAAAGCTCCTGCTAAAACCTACCCATGAAACGACTGTTGCTGTCACTGACAATGGTCTTAGGAAGACCATGTAGCCTGAAGATCTCTCTAAAGAATAGATCGGCCACCTGTGTTGCTATATAGTGTGTGGATATGGCAAAAAAATGTGCGTACTTTGTCAGTCGATCAACGACGACAAAGATACAATCCTTGCCCTGTACCATGGGCAACCCTGTGATGAAGTCCATCGAAATACTCTCCCATTTCCCCTCCAGAATGGGAAGAGGCTGCAATAAACCCGTGGGATGGCTCATCTCTCCCTTGTTCCTCTGGCAAACATCGCACTCTCGGATGTGCTGGAGTACGTCCTCCTTGAGGCCCTTCCATGAGAACCTCTCTCTAATGGCCCTGTAGGTTTTGGTAAACCCCTGATGTCCTGCCAAAGGTGAATCATGTGATGCCTGGAGTATCTTCTTCTTGAGCTTAGACCCCTCAGTCAAGAAGATCCGGTCCCTGTAATAGATGATCTCATCGACCACCCTGTACCTTGCATCTGCCACTTGCCCATCCAGAACCTCACATGCAAGCCTGTCCTTGGAGTACTCTACTAAGAGTCGAACCCTCCAATCTGTATCCAAGCTCATAAGAGACAATGTGGCTGGTCTATGTGAAATGGCATCTTCTACCACGTTGTTCTTACCCTTGACATACTCAATGTCAAATTCATATGCTTGGATCTTACTGATCCACTTTTGTTGCCTCTCCTATAGCTCCTTCTGCTCCAAAAAGAACTTGAGGCTGTTGTGATTAGTCCTCACCCTGAACCTATTACCCACCAAATATTGTCGGTACTTAGCCAATGCATGCATGATGGCCAGCATCTCCTTGTCGTATATGGAATACAACCTCTTGTGCAGAAGGAGCTTCCGGCTCTCAAAGGCTATAGGGTGACCTCCCTGCATCAATATTGCGTCGATCCCCTCTCCTGACGCGTCACACTCAAAAACAAATGGCTGCTGAAATCTGGCAATGCAAGCATTGGGCAGCTACTCATAACCTCCTTGAGCCTATCAAAGGCTCGCTGCACTGTATCCGACCAATTGAATGTCCCCTTCCTCATCAAATATGTCAGGGGTGCAGTAAGCTGTGAGAAACCTTTGACGAACTTTCGATAGTAAGTACAAATGCCAATGAATCCTCGAAGTTCCGTCATGTTCTCGGCTCTGGCCATTCTCTGATGGCCCTAATCTTCTCCTCGTGGACCTTCACTCCATCCACCCTTATGATGTGTCCCAGATACAACATCTCCATCAACCCAAACTCACACTTGGAGAGTTTGGCATAGAATTGTTGTTCCTATAAGATGCACAATAATGTCTCAATGTGCTGGAGATGCTCCTCCCAAGTCTTGCTGTAAATGAGAATATCATCGAAGAATACCAACACAAACTTCCTCAAGTGACTACGGAAGATGTGATTCATGCAGGACTGAAATGTAGCTGGGGCGTTGGTTAGCTCAAAAGGCATCACCAAGAACTCAAAGTTCCCATAGTGACACCTGAAGGCGGTCTTGGGAATGTCATGCTCCCTCACACGAATCTGATGGTACCCAGATCTCAAATCAATCTTTGAGAAGCAACGGGCCCCTCTCAACTTGTCCATCAACTCATCGATCCTGGGTATGGGGTACCTGTTCTTCAGGATCTTCTTATTCAGGGCCCTGTAGTCAATGCACATCCTCAATGTACCATCCTTCTTCTTCACTAACACCACAGAAGAAGCAAAAGGACTCGTGCTTGGTCGGATATGCCCAAGAGCCAGCAACTCTTGGATAGCCCGCTCAATCTCATCCCGATAGGCCTTGGGGTGCCTATAGGGGGTGGTAATCATGGCCTATATGGCCTGCTCAAGCTCGATGGTGTGCTCAAACCCCCGATCCGGTGGTTGTCCTGGTGGAATCTCCCCAAGCACTATGGCATACCAATCAAGGATAGACTGTATCTCTGGGTGTACCGTCTGCCCTGTAGTCCATGCCTCTCATGCACGCAACTCCACTGCCCACTCTATGTCTCCCTTTCAGAATACTGCCCCCATTTGATGAGCCAAAACAATCTGAGGCGGATATATATGTTGTCCTCGTATCTTCTCATGCCTCCCTATCATCTCAGCATCCCACTCCATCTCCAAGGTCTTCCAATCTGTCGTGACCTTCCCTAGAGTGATAAGCCATTGAACACCGAATATCATGTTGGTGTCCGGAATATTGACCATGAAAAAGTGGTCAGTTAATGTGTAGGTGCCCATCGTTACGGAAAGCTCTGGAACATAACGAGCACACGTCATGGTCTGATCTCCTGGGACTAAGATTGAAAACCCATCGAAGCTCTCTGTCTGTATACCTCTCCGCTCAACCATCTGGGCATCGATGAAGTTGTGGGTCACCCCACTGTCAACCAAAACCGATACTCTCTGGCCACGTACTGTCCCTCGTACGTGTAGCGTTAGATACTTGGGAAATCCTCGCAATGCTACAAGGGCCCCTCCGGTGGGTGCAAAAGTTGCACCACCTGCTGCTGAAGGTGGTGGTGGCAAAGGACCTTATACGGCATGGCTATCTCCTGCCTCCACATCATCCTCGTCATCCTCCTCTCCACAGCTCTCGGAGAAGACCTCAATAAAATGTGCTTTACCAGTAGCACATCTATGTCCTGGTTCCCATGGCTCTTGACAAGTGAAGCACAACCACTTCTTCTTCAGCTCCCTCCTGGCATCATCGTCAAGTTGTACTCGTCCTGGATTCCCCTTTGGAGGTGGAATCCTCACATCCTTCCCCTTAAACTGGAAAGTTTGTCTCTGGGGGTAAGGTGTCCGGGTCCTGGGTAAGACATCCTGTAAGCCCTGGGTCCTGCTGATAGCGTCCTAGAGTGTGGATGGTCTAGTGGATCGGACTAAACCCTGAAGTGGCTCTGCTAACCCCTCAACATAAATATAGACCCTTCGTGCCATGGATAGGTTTGGCACCATCACAGAGACCCTCAAGAAATTTTCAATGTAGGTCTCTGGGCTCCCTATCTGTTTGAGCCTTGTCAGCGCAACAAAATGTTGCTCTGGACCCCTCTAATCAAATCGCTCCATTAGTCTCCTGGTAAACTCGGTATATGTCGTCACTGTGGAGTGCCCTAGTGTAACCATCCCAAGAAACCACCAATACTGGGCCTCACCATCCAAATGCAATAGCCACCTTGATGGCCTCTGTCTCCGACATCTGGTTAAGCTGGAAATAAATGTCCAGCTTCTCCACCCAATACTTTGCCGAAATGTTTGATGAACCATCAAACGTAGGCAAGTGGAATCTACTCACTGCACGGTGGGTGTCACCATCATGGTAATGTCGATACCCTCTGTGATGGTCGTGGGGTCTACTATCCCATTGGAGCTTAAAAAAATCTTTGAATGAGAGGGCTTCCATGAACTCCTGCCCATAGGCTTGGTACTCTGCAAAATAATCGCCCATATGTCCGGGCTCTGCCTCTTGCTGGGCTACGACCCCTGTGTCGGCTCCTAAGAAAATGGGCATGGTAGAGCGTGTAGGGGCATGTGAGGCCACTTGCTACATAGTATCACGCTGCTCTAGCAAATGGTGGGATGTGCCTGATCCCTGACCAACCTGAAAAACCCGTGGGCTCTCACACTGTCTGGCCTCTACTGCGGTGAATCTTTGCCCCATCACCTCAATCTGCCTCAACAGATCCTGCACAGATTTGAGGAGCATATCTGCAAATCTCTTCCCATCATCATCTGCCATCAGATCCTCCTGTTCTGCATCCACCACCAGAACACAGTCTCCCTCTCCGTAAGTGTTCTCCAACCTATGCCTAGCGTCTCTGTATCTTTGACCTCTGTAACAGATATAGGATTTTTCCCCTGGTGTCATAGATTGCTAGCTCCATAGGCTGAGCCAGATCTATGCTCTAATACCACTATAATATTCCTAACCTAGAATATTCCTCAAACCCCAGCAAAAACTCCAACCAAATATGTGCAAATGATATAATAACCCAGAACTGATAAAATAATAGTGGAACAACATATAATAATGTAAACCAGAAATATAAGCAGATACACAAGAAATGCAGCGGGAAATGCTAAGCCATTTTATTATACTGAGCAATAAATGAGTACAAGAGGTGATTAGATAGATGGCACCTCGACTTGCACAAGGAAAGTGAAGAAATACTCTCAGAATGACAAGAATGGCCTCTCTGCGTGGACATTGTTGTTGTGCTGCTATTGTTACTAGAAAACAAATGATGATTTGGGGCTGCTCTCTTCCTTGGAAAACGCTAAAACTTTGGATTCGGGCTCTACTCAAGAAACCCAGAAAAACCCAGAAAGCTTTCCTAGAATGGCCTCACACTGATTCCTCTCTTGCCACGTGTGTCTTCCCTCCTGTGTTGTCCCTCCATGTGTCTGCGTGGGCTCCATTTCTGCACCCCCCTTTGGCCCCCTTGGCTCCCCTCTAAGTCACAACATTGTGCTACTAGGAAGTGACTTTTTATTCTAAAAGTGAGTTATGTCCCCCGTCCTCACTTTTTTTATTTACAAATAACTATAGAAGGAAAAAATTGAACAAAATCGAATATTCCAATTAGCCATGGCTAATTAGGAATATTACACCCCCTCAACTCAAGTTGAAGCATATAATGAAACTAAAATTGTTGAATGGATCTAACACCATAAATAGGTTCATAATGTCTTGAATTTCCAACTATAAACAATGAAATGACTAAGATCAGGTTCCACACAAGTTTCAAACTATAGTGGATTGAATCATGGACACTAAGACAAATGATATCTACTAGTAGAACATACAAATGTACTAGGTTTTCAAAGTAGGGAAACTTCAATTCATGAAGGAATTGGCTCACTAAGATCCAAATTTAGCATATGTTTATCCATATGATGAAGGAACTTGACATAGTTGAGACCATTTCTTCCTAATGGGGGAGGACTAATCTAAGTGAAAATTAGTGGATATCACATTTTCCAACAAATCAACATAGTTAATCTTTAATTTTCACTACATTTCACAACTATGTCATTCCCCATCTAATGTTTAACCCTCATAATATTATTTGAGTGTAAATTGGCAGGTATCCACCCTATCCATCAAATCGATATGGTTAATCTAAGATTTTTTCCATTCATGGGATACAAGCCCATGGTTTTGAGAAATCATGATATTCACCATTAGAATTCCCCATAGTATTCACCCATGGGATTCATAATGGTATTTACCCATGATATTCACTGTTGGTATCCACCCATGGAATTCACCCATGATATTTAATGATAAAACAAATAATGAAAGTATGTGACTTCTAAGTTAAAAGAAATCTATAAATAATAAAAATACAAGCCTTCACCTTTGTAAGATCCATGATGTTTATCATGATGTATTCTTATGACATTTTTACCATTTAATTAAAATGAATTAAGACAGGCGTTGACTTGGTGAGAAATACTTACAGAGACCTTGAGGTTTGAGGGAGATCCTTCAGTGACTAAGTGGAAGGATTTCAAATGCCTCATAAAATCACATTTTTACCCTATTAGGTATGCAAAGGACTAGTGGATCTTACGACATTCCTTCAAGTAGAAGCGGGGGTAGAGTGTACATGAGTAGATGAAAAATTTAGAAAGATGAACATAATGTTGTGTATCTATCAAAAAAATACAAAATTACTCATAAAGTATCTAGGGGGTCTAAACAACCCTTTTCAAAAGTAAGGGATGTTGTTCAAGCCCATATCAGTGGACAATGATTAAGTACAGTCACAATACCTCAAGAACATAGGCTAGAAGAAAGGGAAATCAAGCGAAGATTTCAAGGAAAGAAGAAGTTGAAAGGGAGAAAGGATAAAACGGAACCAATGGGCTCCCAATTTTTTGTTTTCTCAACACTTTATTTAACCTTTTTTACTTCTCATAAGCTACACTTGAAACCGCATATTGATTTTTATTATGCATTTTTAATCCTTTGATTCCAAAACGTTTTAGACATGATTTTTAATTTAATAGTTGCTTATTTTCATTAATTCTTGTCTCTAGTGAGTTAATCAAATTTTAAGTGTTTTTACTAATGATGAATTATTTAGCTCTATTTCAGTACCTGATCGTGGTTAGCATATTTGCATCCGTCTAGAAGAAATTATGCCACATGGGTTTTGAATCCTAAGGTGTCAAACTAATTCTATATTTGTTAGATCACACCTAGGTTGCACATGTGAGACTCCAACATTAAAACATTTCTACAAATCAAAGTTTTTATATTGTCGAATTTGGGCACAATTCCTGAGGTGATGAAGGTGAATATGAAAATACTAGAACATGGGTTTTGTTCATAGTATGGAAAATTAGTTTATTCCTGAACCATTTTCGAATATTCATTATGGTTTGAAACATATATGTGGTTCTTTAATGCTAGTTGACTTAAAATGCACAATTTGCCCATATTTCCAAATAATGCCCAGATTTGACGAAGATATCAAATCAGTGATTAAGAGAGCAAGGAGAATGAATCTTATTCATTTTCCAATTTATACAAATTATTTGATGCAATGCATTTGTATTTTATAGAGAATAATCAACCAATCTTACCTTAGATGATTCATTTTGTTATCTTGAATGTATCTGATGGTTAAGAAAAATATAATATTGGGGCATTAGTGTTGATCTACCTTAATTCTCTCTTGTACAAATATTCAGATTTGAAATAGAGCTAGGGATGTTAGCAATTCATTCATGTAATAGAATCGGGATAGGTAGTTGATTAGGAGGATTATTATGGTGACAAGATATTGTGTTGCCCTATTTGTAAATAGATTTGTTTTTCCATGGAAAGTTGGTTGTTCCTGATATTTTGTGTATCATCTCAATTTGATTTAAGAGTTTTTTGTAGCATCAATCAAGTTGGGAAGGGCCCCTCAATCCTGGGTAATTATCTACCCCTTTTTTTCTGCTAGTTTAATTTAGATTACTTTAATGATTTTCCTTTAAATTTTACTAGTTTAGCTTAGATTAATTAAATTTTCTTCATCCTTTTACACTACTTTATGTTTTAATAGTTTTCCTTTATATTCTAGCCTTTGGTTTAAAGAAACTAACCATCATAACTTGTTAGTTCCCTATAATACTAGTGTATTCCCTTATTATTATTGTCATTGTACCCCTTATTGTTATTGTTGTGCCCATGTTGTCCCCATATTGTTATTGTTGTTCCCCATAGAAGCCCACTATTATTATTGTTGTGCCCTTACATTATTATTGTTATGTCAACTCTGATTATATTATGACCCGTTAGACTTCTTTATATAGAAAGGAGGTCTTGTCATTTGTATCATCCAAGAATTATTCATTTTTGTAATGTAAATGAGGTTTCCCCCTCAAAGAGGCTATGTTTTAATTCGTTGATCTATCTCTTTCTTCTATTTTGTGAGCTGGCTGCATAACAATTGGTATCAGAGCTTTTGGATTCTAGGGTTTCGCTGCTTCAAACAAGCCATCGTGGAATTTTCACTATAACATTGTTTATATGAAGCTTCAAAAGCTGAAATTAAAACCCATTTGAGACAAAATCATGATTAACTACTTGACCAAATTTCAGATCTTATCTCGCTATATTGTCGGAGATATGAACTAAGGAAGTTAGGGTTTGTGCAGGCTCCCGAATTGGATCTCAAATAGATCACCTTGGGAAAATCTTCATAAATTTCTCTCTGAGCATCTGATTCAAATTTCTTAAATGTTTTAGAAAGTATACAGACTTTGGTTTGTTTGGTATCGATTTCAGAACCTAAGGTCGAAAAAGTGACATGTGGCATGTCGTACAAATTTACTTTACTCGACCAGTATATAATTATGTCATCGCAGGATATTGGACATAAATATTTCTTCGAAATCCAATTGCAGTCATACTTGCGGGGTTGGAAAGAAGACTCAGAGAGCTATCAGAAACAAAAATTTCAAAAATTGGAGATCCGAAATTACAGAGTTACATGCATTTCAAGATCCAGCTCATACAAAGAGGGAAAAAATGGTGTGTAGTTTTGTTTTTAAACTTGCATAAGCCTTGTTTCAGAAAGTATTTTGAAGTGATTCAAAGGGCATTGTGAAGTATAATTATTATTCCTTGATGACCCGAAGAAAGAAAATGGAAACACCTAGTAAGTGACCTGAAATTTCTACTATGACACATGAAGAAGAGGAAGAAATGAAACATGATATATCAAAATTACGAGACCAATTGCAACAAATTTATCTCACACAAAAAGTAACTGAAGCTAAGATGGATGGTTTAAAGAATGGAATGGAAGCTAAGATGGATGGTATATAAGAAAAAATTAAAGGCAACATGGAAGAATTGAAGGTATAGTTGACAAAGTTGCTAGAAGAAATGCTTACTAATGGCGAAATGGTAGTAAAGGAAACTCGTGATGAGAACAAAAGAAATGTTAGTCATGATTTCATAGACTCTAACTTTGGATTGAAGACCCACCATGCTCCAAAGATTGATATGAGGAATTTTGATGGCAAGGATCCCATAACATGGATACTATAGATGGAGCAATATTTCGATCTCCATAATGTGCAAAGCACACAAAAGGTAAGCATTGCAACTTTATATTTGGAACCCAATCAGTTTGTACGATATCGATGGCTTTGCTTTCATAAACAAATTGTCACTTGGGAAATTTTTATGGAAGAAATGATAGCACATTATGGGGATACAAAAAGAAACACCTTTTTTAGCCAATTGATAAATCTCAAACAAAAGGGTTCAATGGTGGAGCACATTGAGGACTTCCAAAAATTGAATATAAGGGGAAAAGATATTCCAGAGGAGCATATGATTGATGTGTTCATAGGGACTTTAAAGTTCAACATCCAACATGAGGTTTTTCTTTGGGAACCTCATTCATTGGAGAAGGCATTCAGGTTGGCAAGAAAAATTGAAAGAAAAATTATGGCAACAAGGAAGCCTACCACTCACAACTATAAAGATGGAAGTGTTGTTGCCCCTAGCCTTCCACAACCTACAAGGTTGAAAACACAAAAATTGGAAGAAAAAAGAGCAAAAGGGCTTTGTTACAGTTGTGATAGAAAATACACTAAAGGTCATAAGTGTGCTGAGAATAAATTATTTACATAGATTGTGAAGAGGAGGAAGAAAAGGAACAAGGAACATCAAAAGAAGAGGATACACACCAGGAACAAACACTAGAGAAAGAAGAAATGAATCTGACCATAACTTGTAATGCATTGGACGGAATTACCACTCCTCAAACTATCAAGAGAGAAGGACATATAAAGAAGAAAAAGGTAATAGTGTTGATTGATTCTGCCAGTACCCATAATTTTACTCATTGTAATATAGCCAAGGAATTGAATTAATTCATATATCCAACATCAAAATGTCAAGTGATGGTTGCAAATGGAGGAACCATAAATTGCTCTAGAAAGTGCCCTAATATCAAGCTATCCATGGGAGAATATGTGTTGAATAGTCAAATTCTTTCCATTCCAATGGGTGGTGTTGATGTTGTACTAGGAGTCCAACGGCTACAATCTTTTCGTATGATAACTTTTAATTTTCAAGAAAGTTTCTTGAAATTTGTTTCACAAGGAAAGGAAGTTGAATTAAGGGGTATCACAGGGAAATTGAGAAAGATAATTAGCTCTAATGACATGACAAAGCTTCTAAATAAATAACAATGAGGCGTAATTGCACAATTATGTTCACTAGAGGTTCCCACATTGGAATCATCTATTTCTCCATACCTCCAAAAAGTATTGGAAAATAATTTGAGTATTTGAGACTCCCAAAGGCCTCCCACCTATTCATGATCATGATCATGCTATTCATTTGATTCTAGGAAGTGTTCCTCCAAACATCAGGCCTTACAGATATCCCTATGCCCAAAAGAGTGAAATTGAACATATGGTTGCAAAAATGCTAGAGGCTGGTATAATTTAACCTAGTCAAAGTTATTTCTCTGCTCCAGTAGTATTGGTGCTCAAGAAGGATGGATCATGGCACACGTGTCCAGATTATAGGGAGCTCAAAAAGCTCACTATTAAAGATAAATTCCCCATTCCTGTCATTGATGAATTAATGGATGAATTGCATGCAGCAATTTACTTCACCAAGTTAGACCTTCGTTCATGATATCATCAAAGCAGAATGAAGACTGTAGACATTCCGAAAACAACATTTAGAACTCATGAGGGTCATTATGAATTTTTGGTCATGCCTTTTGGCCCTACCAATTCACCTTGTACATTTAAAGGTTTGATGAATTCCATTTTCAAACCCTTCCTTAGAAAATTTGTGTTAATATTTTTTGATGATATACTAATCTAAAACAAGTCTTGGAAGTATCATGTTCAACATGTTGACAGAGTGCTCAAACTATTGGAGGAGAAACAATTATATGAAAAAACCTTCAAATGTTTCTTTGGAGTACAAGAGGTGGAATATTTGGGTCATATTGTATCTCATGAAGGTGTTAAGGTAGACCCTAGAAAAATTAAATCCATTAAGGAATGGAAAATCCCCACACCCATAAAGAATCTGTGAGGATTTCTTGGGTTGACAGGGTATTATCGCAAGTTTGTTAAGAATTATGGGAGAATAGTGGCACCTCTAGCAACATTACTGAAGAAAGATTCATTTTCTTGGACTCCAGAAGCAACAAAGGGCCTTTGAACATCTTCAAGAGGCAATGTGCCAACCATCGGTCTTAGCTATGCTAGACTTCATAAAACCTTTATTGTGGAATGTGATGCCTCGAGAAATGGAATTGGTGATGTTTTAATGCAAGAAGAATGACCCATTACTTTCGAAAGTCATCCAATCAAAGTAAAATATTTACACAAAGATATTTATGAGAAGGAAATGTTGGCAATACTACATGCACTTAAGAAATGGCGACCTTACCTAATGGGAAGACACTTCAAGGTAAAAACAGATCATGATAGCCTTAAATACTTTTTAGAACAAATATTATCTTCAGAAGAGCAGAAAAAATGGGTCACAAAGATGTTGGCTTATGGCTTTGAAATCATATACAAAAAAGGGAAGAAATATTTTGTTGCAGATGCACTCTCTAGAAAGGATGAGGATGTGGAATCATTTCTTTGTGCTATTTCTATTATCCAACCAGATTGGATAAATGAAGAAAGGGATGAATGGAAGGATGACGAAGAAGTGTGTGCACTCATTCAAAAGTTACAACAAGATCCCAGTACATCTGATACATTTAGCTAGAAAAATAGCTCTGTATGGTACAAAGATTGCTTATACCTATGTAAGAATTCCCAACTCAAAAAAAATATTCTTAGGGAATTTCACATGTCTCCCTTAGGAGGGCATTCAGGATTTTTAAAAACTTTCCATAGGGTTAAGAAGGAATTTTTTTGGGATAGCCTTAAATTTGATATTCAAAAGTTTGTGGTGGAATGTTTTGTTTGACAATAAAATAAATTTGAGACGATTAAGATCCCAAGTCTATTACAACCTTTATCCATTCCAAGTCAACGTTGGGAGGAGGTTTCAATGGATTTTATCACCGGTTTACCCAAGTCCGAAGGAAAGAGTGTCATCATAGTGGTAGTTGAGAGACTTACCAAGTATGCACACTTTTGTGCATTATCTCATCCATTTAAAGCCAGTACAATTGCTACATGGAAACCCAAAGATTATTGTAAGTGATATAGATTCTATTTGCACTGGAAATTTTTAGACAAAATTATTTTCTTGTCTAAGTACTCAGTTAGCTCATAGCTCATCTCATCATCCTCAATTTGATGGGAAACCTGAGATAGTGAAAAAATGTTTGGAAGGATATCTCCATTGCTTTGTATTTGATAAACATACACAATGGGTCAAATGGTTGCCTCTCACTAAATGGTGGTATAACAATTCCTTCCATACTGCAGCAAAAATGACCCCATTTATGGTCCTTTATGGATATCAACCACTGTCCATCACATCATATTTAAGAGAAAATTCTATGGTTCAAGCAGTGGAAGATCACATCGAGCATCAAAAAAGAGTTCTCCAACTCTTAAAGGAGAACCTCACTTTGGTGCAGAATAGAATGAAACAACAGGCAGATCAACATCACAGCGAATGAAGTTTTGATGTAGTGACTGGGTATTTCTAGCTACAACCATACAAACAAATGTCCCTCAAGAAAGCTAACAATGATAATAAATTATCACCAAAGTATTATGATTTGTACAAGGTGTTGCAAAAAATTGGTACTATGGCATACAAATTGGAACTTCCTGCATCTTCCCATGTGCACCCAATTTTCCATGTTTCATGCTTAAAGAAGGTTATAGGTGACAAGCTCCAAGTTCAAATATTGCCATAGCTTGAAGAGGAAGGAAAAATCATATTGGAACCTGAAGCAGTCATAGAAACAAGAACTCGACAGTTGCAAAATCAATCAATTTAAGAGTATCTCACCACGTGGAAGAACTTACCCACTGAAGATTCTACATGGGAGGATGAGAATTTTATACGGAAGCATCCAGAACTACTCAAGCATTGAGGACAACACTTGTTTGAAGGAGAAGGGAATGTTAGGTCCCTATAATACTAGTGTATTCCCTTATTATTATTGTCATTGTACCCCTTATTGTTATTTTTGTGCCCATTTTGTCCCCATATTGTTATTATTGTGCCCCATAGAATCCCCCACTATTGTTATTGTTGTGCCCTTACATTATTATTGCTATGTCGGCTCTAATTATATTGTGACCCCTTAGACTCCTATATATGGAAAGGAGGTCTTGTCATTTGTATCATCCAAGAATTGTTCATTTGTGTAATGTAAAGGAAGTTTCCCCCTCAAAGAGGCTATGTTTTAAGTCGTTGATCTATCTCTTTCTTCTATTTTGTGAGATGGTTGCATAACATAACTAGAACCCTTTGTTTATTTCAATCCAACCTGCTATTGAATCGATGAATGCTGTCCTAAAGAAGTGAAATATTGCATTATGGGTCTATGTGAGGGGATCTGAGTCAAATAAATGCTAGATGGTATTTAGTTATTTTCATTTATTTTCCTTTATGGGCATGTCATTTATTTATTAATGCATAGTAATTATCATTGGCATTAGATTAGGTTAGGCTAGGTTAAGCTATAATCTTGCATATATTTCACTATATTCTCCAAAAATTACGATCTCAATTTGATAATTAAATGTTGGAATATGATACATATGTATTACCCAACAGCTAGTAGCCACATCACACCAATTGGGGAAACTTTTAGGGGCTAATTTTGCTAATTTTTGTAGGTAGGATAATTTTCCATGTCCTTTTCTAAAAAAAGATTTGCAAATTTCTATTCTTTATAAAAGTGATTCACCAAAATTTTATAACATGAAATTATTTTACCTTATAAATCACAAAAGAATTATAAGGCTATATAAAAATTCATTGGAGATTTGAATATTTTTATAAAAATATCACAAAACATTTTACACTTTGCATATTAGGGACTAGTAAGATTTCCCAAAGTTTCTAAAATTTAAGATAATTTTTTTCCTTAAATTTTCCCCTAACACCAGTGCAAATGCCCCATAAAAAATTATACCATTGAAGATCATATAGAGGAGAAGTGTTTGAATTTTCATCCGGAGCTCAATAAGAAGGACAAAAAGAAAGATAGTAAGAAGAAAAATCTAATGGTCACAAATTCAAGTAATTAGGTGGAAAGCAACTAAGACATGGATGAGAGGATTGTCTATTCATTAGTGTAGATTTGGGTGAATCTAAATATCCATTAGCAATGTGAAGAGAACAAAAGGACCAAACTCTTCCATATAAATATATAGGTCAAGAAGAATAAATATTGATGCTCTGTTCGACTCAAGATCATAGGAAAATCTCATTGTAGCAAAACTAGTCAACAAATAGGGATTAGAATTTCATGATCATCCAAGCCCACATCCATTAGCACGGATAAATAAGGTTGTATAAATGAAGGTAACCAAAAAATACAAAACCATACTTGTTATCAGTGTTGATTTTATTGATGAAGTACTACTAGATGTAGTTCTGCTTGATGTATGTGGAATGGTGTTTAGAAGTACCTATATGTACATGCATGATGAAAAATTCATGTGGAGAGCCAAATAGTATTGTCTCATCAATGATGGAAAATAGTTAACAATCAATCCACATAAGGGCAAGTCTAAAATTTCACAAGTGCCAAATAAACCAAGAAAATTATCAATTCTAGAAAGAAGTATGTTTTACTATTTTTAAGAGAAAATCAATCATAAAAGAGTCAATAAGAGTGAAGTCATCCCTATAGTGGTTTACTAAGGAACATAAAAAACAAATAGAATATTTGCTACAGTCATACATGGGGATGTCCTAGGAGCCTAAAGGGCTACTACCTAGGAGGGAAGTGGAGCACAAGATCCAACTATTGTTGAACTCCCCATTGCCAAATATTGGGTTGTAGAGGTATTCCATAATAGAAGCACGTGAGGTGAGGAAGTATTTACAGTAACTATTAGAACAGGGTGTCATTTAACCAAGTATATCATCATGTGGGTCACCCATTATCATTGTGCTAAAAAAGGATGGGGTTTGTTATAAGTGTATTGGTTACAGGGTGTTAAACAAAATCATGCTCAAGAATAGGTACCCCCTATCTAGGATAGATGATCTGCTAGATAAGTTGGAGCAATCCAAATACTTCACCATTCTAGAATTAAAGTTGGGATATCACTAGGTTCAGGTTAGGGAAGAAGATACCTAGAAGACTGCCTTCAAAACCAAGAAATATTTGTACGAGTGATTAGTCATGCCATTTGTCCTATGTAATGCACCAACTACATTTATGAGGTTAATTAATGATATAGTGTGCACTTCTGTAGATTTATTTGTTATTGTCTATTTGGAATATATACTAGTATACAATATTATCTGGGAGGAGCTCATCTCACATTTGATGTAGGTGTTAAAGGAATTATAGAAGCACAATTTGTCTAAAATTTGTAATAAGTGTTTATTTTCATAGTAGTATTTGGGGTATTTGGGATATGTGATAGGTATAAGAGATTTGAAGATAGATCATTGCAATATGGAGGCCATCATGAAGTGGATAGTTCTTACTATTGTCTTTGATGTTAGTAGTTTTGTTGAGGTAGCACAGTACCTAAGTAAATTCACAACACTATTTTCAATAGTAGTAACACCACTTCAGGTTATAATAGTGAATCGAAAGAGTTTCCATTGGGGAAAGGGTCAATAGAGGTTCTTTGAGGAGTTAAAGAAGAAGATTAGTTAGTCATCAGTTTCAGCATTACCCAAATTCCAACAACCCTTCAAAGTGGAGATAAATTCAACTTAGTAGGCTATGGGAGTGTTTTTGATCTATGTAGGAAGGCCTGTATGCTACCATTTTGAAGTATTTCATGGGGAAGTTCTAAAATACCTTACCTATGATGAGGAGCTCTATGCCTTGGTGCAAGTTGTAAGGAAGTGGACATTGTTAGTTTTTGTATCATTGAATAACTATTCTACTCTCTTTTATGTTGAATAATATAAGGAACATGAGTTCTCCAAAACCCAGAAAAGGTTTGCTGAGATAAGATTGCAAAAAGCCTCAATTAAATTAATTGATCAATAATTCAAAAATTCGTAAGTCTAACTTCAGAAAATTGATTAATTAATGCAAATTAATTGATGATGATCAAGAATGATCTAAAGAATCACATTGATCGAGTCTAAGATGATATTATCCATTAATGATGATCTAATCATGGTTGTTGAAGATCTAGCGTGAGATTATAAATCATATGGATGGGGTGAGGAGAGGCACAAGTGAGGGATAAAAGTATCTAGGGAGTGCAAATTTCCCAGAGCACAGTGATTTAGTGAGGGAATAATTTGATCCAATAGAGGAGCATTGATGATTCAAGGAGAAAAACAGAGAGATATAGAGAATTTTCTAGTGTCTCTCCAGTGCTATTTTTGTAGAAGAGAGGAGGCCAATTATTTTTGCAAACAGGTTTGCATAGCCAGTGCAAGTGAGCTAGAACCTAGTGTGAAGTGCCATAAAGGAGGTTGAATAAGTTGTTGGAGGCTGGAAGATTGTCTAGAAGGCATAGTGACTTCATTCTAGATGCAAAGGGAGACAAGACGACTCATTTAGAGCCAACTAGCAGATTGTACATTTTTCCTAGGCCACGGAGTGCTAATCTTGGTAGAGCGGGTTTCTAGTGAGAGAGGTCAAGTAGGCCAAAGGGATATCAAGTTGTTATAGGAGGGAGATGACTTATCCATTAGATTTTGGGAATATTATTTTCCGGAGGATTTCTAGTTGGTCATCTATAATTTTTTTATCATATTGTACTGTTGCATAATAATAAAGTAAACCCTTATCTACTACATTGGTTTTTCCTTTGGGATTTTTTTGAGGATATTAGTCCAAAATAACTATGTTAATTGTGTGCATGAATTTCTCAATTCCAGTTTAATTTTCCATAGCATATTTTATTTTTGGTGAAGAATTGTAGTGAGAATTGTTTGATATTAATTAAAAAAATCAATAAACTAATAATCAATTAGGAGAATAAATTCTAGTAGTTGTAGTTGAAGGAAATTTCACTTGGTATCAGAGCATGTTTGATCATATCTGAATTTTAGAGGAAAGAAGAAGAGATCATTTAGTTTCAGAGGGAGATCTGGAACACTTTATTTATATATGTGTAGGCCAAGCCAAGGGTTCAATTAGCAAAGGAGAAAAAAAATCGATTTCCAGTGGAAAAGATTGATTTTTCCCTAGATCTATGACCATAGGTAGCGGTATTACTAAATAGTAATTTTGCTATGTAGATTAGTGATTTTGTAGAGAAGATCAATAAGATCTAAGAATAGAATATTTGCAGTAAGTTTCACGATTGCATATCTGTGTAGGGGTAGGAAGAGAAAAGCACACTGAATAGATAATATTTCTAGCTATCCTCAAATTTCCAGTTGCAGTAGGAAATAACAGGATTGATAAACCAACTAATGTGAGTTGCCGGAGAAGGTTTCCGAAAGCATGTAAATAATATCTGTGAATTCCAGAGAGGGGTGTGAGTAGAAGAACAAAAGCCTAATATGAAAGATGAAAAGATTTCCAAGTTTAATCTCCATCTTATTTGTGTTTCACAGGGATGGCCACAACCCTCAGGGGTCAAGACAGACTAGACAGAGCCTCCAAATTTGGCATATGGAAAGATAGAATGTCATTCCTATATATGAGTATGGTCTAAAGGATTATTCAGAGAACATTATTTCCATACCTATAGATGCTCAACAACAGGGAACGTACAAGAAATAAATTTCCATTCTAAGAGGATGATCCAAGGTGGAATCCAGTATCATCTTGTTCCAGATATTGCTACACTAAACACAACAAAGGAAATGTGGGATGTCATAGTAAATTTGTAAGAGAATCCATTAGAGAATCAAAAGGTTATTCACAAGGAGAAGTTGATGACCACCATAATACAGAAGGGAAAATGCGTTACACCCTACCTCACTAGCATTCAGAATGTCATAGATGAACTTACGATCATTGGAAAAAACCATAAGATAGAGAGCTAGTCAGAAAAACTCTCATTGGTTTCACCAAGGAGTATTATGCCTTCATCCAAGTTATTTATGCGCAAGATACACTACATGGATAGGATTGTTTGTGGAATTACTTCACTCAAGAGGAGACGAAAATCAACCTTGCAAATGGTACTACTAGTAGTAGAAATAAGGGAAAGAAATTGGAGGAGGAGGATGAGGAAAATTTATCCCTTGCATCCAAGGTAAAGGTGAATAAGGATCCTAGCAAAGGAAAAGGCTCATTGGGAGCAGAAAGAAAATATATATATATATATATATATATATGTCGAAGATAAAGTACTTTGGGTGTGGCGAGTATGTCCACTATGTCACCTAGTGTCCCCAGAGGAAGAAGGACAAGAAGTAGGATCAAATGATAGCTTTCAAAAAGATTGATGAACTAACCCACCATATTGAAGGAGTTTGCATTGATAGCAACGATACCTTTAGGTGGAAGAGAAGCTCGGTACCTATGCATATCAAGTTGGGGATGGTCTAGTGCAGTTTCAACAAGAATACCAATCAGATTAGTTCTATATTGTTGCAACGAGACCATCACCTTTGCTTTAGGGTTT
Organism: Pinus tabuliformis; assembly: GCA_031772625.1. Classification (NCBI taxonomy): domain Eukaryota; kingdom Viridiplantae; phylum Streptophyta; class Pinopsida; order Pinales; family Pinaceae; genus Pinus; species Pinus tabuliformis. Next base: position 393,015,281 of record CM062810.1, read on the forward strand.
GACTGTATCACGGTAACATAATTCAATGTCAATAGGGCTAGTTTTAATTAATACACGTGAGACAATGTTGAACTAGCTACAGTGACATAGTGTCAACGGGATGCAGTCAGATGACAGTTGCAGAATTAGTTGTGTTTAGTACATGTGAGATAGTTGTAGAGCTAGTTATGGTGACATGAGAATTGTGAATTTCCTAATTGTAGTGTGCAGGTGCATTTCTAGCTAGAAGATTGCCAGCATAGAGATATGTAGTCTAGTATATAGTGCAAGAGGATAGTTTGAGTTGCCAAGAGAGAGCAGAGATATTTCCTAGAGGGAGATCAAGACTCATAGGGAATCTAGCATCAAAGGGAGTATCCCTATGGAAGCTAGTGCTTTAGGATTTAGGGAGATCATACTCATTATCGTAGTATTTTCAGCAGCAGTGCAGAGATAGGAGAAGTGTAGTAGAAGTAGAAGTATAAGTATATTAGAGTTTGTGCAGTGAAATGATGGAAAATATTTTGTCCATAGTGATTTCTAGTGATAGGGAGATTGGTCATCTTGGAGTAATATAGAAGGTCATTCAGACATCAACAACACGAGACTATCTAGGTGCAGGAGAGTAGTATTGGTGGAGATAACACCTTCCTCTCTAAGAGGGAGTGTTCATTTTTGTAGCATTAGTTAGGTTTTCTAGTCTCGATTTGTGTCTATGAGGCTAAGGAACACAAGTTATGTAAAACCCAGAAAAGGTTTCACAAGGTAAATTTTTGAAACACCTCAATTAAATTAATTGATCAATAATTAAAAAATTCCCAAGTCTAACTGAAGAAAATTAATTTATTAATTGGGATTAATTAAGGATCATCCACAATGTTGTAGAGACTCACATGGATCACGTCAAACATGATCTTAGTCATTGATAAGGATCTAATCAAGGTCATTGAAGCTCCAATAAGAGATTATAAAAGTAGATCGATAGGATGAGGAAAGACACATGTGAGGAGCAAACCAGACAAAAAATAAATTTCCTAATCTGTGAGATGAGCTTGCTGCCTTTCTTAGCAGCGATCAAAGAGGTGGTGGTAGGTGGGGCTACTTCTGGTATCCTGTATAATGAATTGTCCAAAGAAATAATGACAACGCGAGGGCTTGACTCATACACAGCATGTCGCCTCCACAAGTATGGCTGGCCTAATAATACATCACCAACATCCAAAGGTGTAACATCACACAATACCTCGTCTGTGAAGGGCTTGATGCTGGAGATGTACTCCCGTGATGGAAGCGCGAATAGACTATTTATGACCATTGTCTGTCACGTATATTAAGCTCATTCTCGTGACGAGGCAGAAAACTTAGGAAAAGTGGGTCAATTGGCAACATAAGAGAGAATTTGTTCAGTATGAGCATGTTTTACTTGGACACATGACACAGTAGAAGGACTGGGGTGAAGGTAGTGACAAATTACTACGTAATAGATGCCCCCTAAAGTATGAAGCCTGAGAGAGTGGGAGGGGTGAAATGCTTTACGAAACTGTCTGAGCTGGAACACCATCTGGAAGAACCTTCAGACGCAAGTACAACTGATGTCTCTGATAGTGAAATACATGTAGTCTAGGCATGGGTGCAGCCATCCAAAAGACATACGAACTAATTCTGTGGTATGGACGCAGCCATCCAGCTAGTAAGACCATGATAATGACAAAGGTATGGTCGCAGCCATCCATCAATGAGTCATGTAATCACGAACCAATCCACGTAGCCTGAACATGTGTAGCCTTAATGTGGGGTCTTGAAACCCAACCGATCATAGTACAAATTCTAGCATGCGAATAGATGTTCTTAGGTCGAGCATGATAGAAATTCGCTTGATTACGGTCAATGATGAAAACCATTAACAAGCGCGAGAGAAACCACCAATAATGCCAATGGATCTCAAGGTACTGTCTAGTACAATCCACGGAGTGTGAAGAAAAATTTCCAAATCACATTGATTTAGTGGGGGAGGAATTCATGCCAATGGAGGAGCATCACTAATTGAGGGAGAAGCAATAGAGAGATTGAAAGAATTTTCTAGTGTCTGTCTAGTGCTAGTTTGCAAGGAGGGGGAAGGTTCAATATTTCTAAAGAGAGGGTCTCATAGTCAATGCAAGTGAGCTAGAACCCAGTGTGAAGTGTCAAAAAGGAGGTTCATTCAGTTGTTGGAGGTAGAAATATTGTCCAGAAGGCAGTGCGACTTCGATCCAGAGGCAGAGGGAGGTGGGATATTTCATCTAGAGCTAGCTAGAATATTGTACGATTTTCCTAGACTAGGAAGAGAAAGTCACCAGTGAGAGAGTTCGAGCAAGCTAGAGGGAAGATGAGTTGTTGCAGAAGCGAGATAATTTCTCCATTATATTTTTTGGCAGATTATTTGTTAGAGGATTACTAGTTGGGAATCCAAAATTTGTACTCATATTTATTGCATAATAATAAAACAAATCCTCATCTACTACATCGATTTTCCTTTCGTGGTTTTTCCAAAGACATCAGCCCAAAATTAAAGTGTTAATTATGTGCATGAATTTCTCAATTTCTGTTTAATTTTCCATAACTGATTTTATTTTTTGTGAATAATTCTAGTGATAATTTTTTTTTTCTAGTTAAGACTAACCTAAGTACCCACGGGGATTTGAACCGGTGACCTATCGCAAGGAGTGCCTTAACAACGCACCCATTCACCATCAATCCAAAGCCCCGTGGGCATAATTCTAGTGATAATTATTCGATATTAATTAAAAAATTAATAAGCTACTAATTAGTTAGGAGAATAAATTCGAGTAGTTGCAGTTCAAGGAATTTTCAAAAAATCACTATCCAATGGGAATGCAGACAATAATCCACATAGATCACCAACCACTGCAGTACCTATAGGATTAGAGTAATCTACAAGAGATTCGGTATTACAATTGGATGGGCTTTCTATAGTAGATTCATTTAGCGATAAAGTTTAAGAAGGGAAACAAACAAGTTGGCCAACTTAATTTCAATGCCACTCGCATAAAAAAATCATAGATTTGGGAACTCTTTTGTATATGGAGCCTTTCACCCATTATGCATATAGAAAGGAATACATAGAGGATGGGGACTTCAAGGAGGTGTTTCAACAATTGTAAAGCTAGAGCCATGTGCACGATAGTGACAGAAAATTTGACTACCATCTCCAAAATGGGTTAATCTATAGGATAAATTATGTGTTCTTAAAGGTGAGCGACTATCATTGATAAAAGAAGTTCATGCCTCCAAGGTTGCACAAAATTTTCATATAGAGAAGAAAGTGGCCAACCTATAAAGCTATGTTTATTGGCCTAACATGCAAGAAGATGAAGCTAATTTCATAGAGGATGAACATTTCATTGTATGAACAAGCCTGGTAATAGGAAATGAGATCTATATCATCCCTTGTTTGTAACCACTTGTCCTTAGTAAAACATTTCCATGGAATTTGTGGGAGGTTTACACACAATTGAGAAAGGACATGAATACCTATTCATGGCAATTGATACGTTCAACAAGATGTGTGTTATAATTCCCTATAAAAATACCATCAGTAGGTAAGAAGTAGTGTGCTTATTCTTTGGACAGGTCTGGGTGCACTTTTGGATATTGAGGAGCATCTTTCTAACATGGAAACATGATCTCTTAGTGCATTTTTTACTACATTGTGGGAGAATATTAACATGAAGTTGAAAATGTCTATGACATTCAGTCCACATATAGATGGTAAAATAAAAGTAGTCAACAAGATTTTGATGAAACTTTTGAGGGGATACAATCATAAACATACGATGACCCGGGATGAAAATATGGTATGAATAAAGACTCTTATAAAATAAAATTCCACAGTTATACTAAAAAGTCCCCATTTGAAACTTGTTTTGGATATTTTTCATCTTCACCTTTGGATAATGCATATGGGAAGCAAGAAGTAAGTGATGATGTTACAAGGGATGCCTTAAGGCTGGAAAAAATTATGGAGACAATTAGGAAAATCCATGTATAGGTACAAGTGACATCGTAGAAGTCACAAGAAAATGCAAGGTGAGGATTGATCAACACAGGATAGAGAAGTCATTCAAGGTGGGATACATAGTAGTTACAATTAAATAACAAGGTCCTAGTAAGAAAATAATGGCTCTACAATATGATTCCTTTGAGATATTAGAGAAGGTGGGAAATAATTATTATAGAATTATTCTACCTTCATACATTCACCTTTACTTAGTAGTGAATGTAGAGAATCTAAAACTCTATGAGCCTTCCTTGCTATGCTAGGAACAGGAACAAATCCTACATTTTGTATAGGATTTGGCACTAGATACCTAGGTAGAGATGAAATAGGATACATTTTTGCAAAGGAGGTCCAAAACTCAAGACATGTGTAGCATGGCCTTTGGAAAATTGGGTTGAAAGGATAATTTATAGGAAAAATTAACTAGTACACTTGAGAGAACGTGGAGGGAAAATTTCCTTGGTCCTTTCCATAAAATCTTTTTGGGACCAAAATCCTCCCAAAATGGGGAGGTGTGATCCAAATTATATAATTATATTATTTTACATCCATCTTG